>JAJEKV010000004.1:25711830-26457596 GCA_021234155.1 Isoetes taiwanensis | reverse complement strand
CTGTCAATGCACGTCTAACTCCATCAATCAAAGAGTACCAACGCCAAAACGGTAAATGTATGCCTCTCTCAAAACCCGGCCCCAGGCAATTCTGCCATCCTAATCTACGGCCAGTCCGACCACGGAGCCCTGCTAATGTCCCAACCACCTTTGCCTGTTAATCGTCACCGCCAGACGTCACGGCTCTCCTGGACGATGCCGATTTCGGACCCTCCACCAGGTTCTCGAATGCGGATCAACGGCTTGATACCTAAACCGATCCGGGAGGTGGTTTTGTAATGTCGCCGGCGGAAGGGCTACAGTATGTTTCGGGAAGTTTTTAGTTTCCCTGTCGATTTCTAATGAGGCTCAGGTTTGATGGTACGCCTAACAACAGCCGCTTAATGTTATTGATTTAAATCCATTCAAAATTTTGAAAGTTGCTCGAGGAAGATGATTTAAAGCTTGCTGATAAATCAGAATCTCAAGTCCCACTGGCTATTACTACATGAATTTATTTAATGTTCATATCATAAAGCGTCGACTTCGATCAGCTGAGGAGTATTGTGTCCAACCCATTCCGCTTCGCCTCTTGCTTCGCTGCTTCAATCGCATGATCGGGCCATCGCCCCAAGTGCAAAGACCAGGGTCCGCAAGACCCAAAACGCAAACCCCGCTAACTGCAACCATGGTTTACGCTTCTGAGGCTCTATCCTTGTCGTATTTGACTAGAGCTTGCGCCATGGTTCACTTAGGTAAGGACGCTTTCGCAGCAAATCTAAACCGGGGCGTTTCGTTCAAAATTTTCCCGAAGGCCCCGGCGACGACGCAACTTCCCTCCTGGGATCTGCCGCCAATGGGACTTAACGCCGACATTGTTCAAGTTTTGTGGCCGTAGCTTCACCCTTTCTCGGCGAAGTTTCAAACTATTCATGGAACGACTGTAGTCAATTGCCTAGGAGGTGGTCATGAATGAATGTAGGGCTTAGTGTTTCTTTTAAACTGACCGTGTAACTTCTTGGTCCCCAGGGTAATTTTGGCATTCTATCGATGTGTGGCGAAGTCGATCGGCATCGTAACGACAAACCACTTTGTTTCTACAATGTCGCCGCTAGATATGTTTGATATGTTCTCCTGGGACGATGTTGATTTTGGACCTTCTCTGACTGTGTTCTCGAACAAGTGATTCAACGGCCTGATACCTGAACCCAGATCCTGAGTGTGGTTCTTTAGCCGTACGCCAGAAAGGTCGACGGAAGCTTTTGGGTCACGGACTTCTAATGAGGAGGCCTGTAAGGTTCGGCCTTGTTTGACTTGGCAGTCACGCCCAACAACAGTCGCCTTAATCGCTCTAATGCAAACTATTTGATCTAAAATTATCCAAAATTCTTTTGAAAGTTGTCCTCAGATGGCGACTTAGAAGTCACTTAATGTAACCGTAATTCTAAGTCCGCATCTAATAATTACGAATTTATCAACGTCCGGTATTGTAGTGTTTTGATTTTTGATTGCGAGCACGGAGAGGGCTGGGGTTCAAATCTATCTGCTGGGCTTTTGTTGCTTCAATCAGATGTGATCGCCACGCCCCTGGGTGCAAAAGATCAAAACTGCACCCAAACGCAAACCCCGCGAACCGGGTAACCCATAGGGTTTACAAGCTTTGTACTCTATCCTTTGCTGATGACTAGAGTTGGCGCTGCGTCTTTGGACGAGGGGGTGACGCGAAGTATCTTTAAACTAATTCTAAGTAGCTTGCCCTACCTTTCTCTGGCACTTCGGCGACGCAGACTCCAACCGTGACGCAACGCCCACACGTCCTTTGTAACCGCTCAGCCCGTCCTCCCAGCCGTTTTTCCAACCATCTCACGCAACTACACTCATCAACGGCCCGCATCAACGCAAATGCATTTCGCAAAACCGAACGCAAATCCCGGGTCCCACCTACCATGCAAGCCCGATCTACTGAGCCTCCCAATGTCCCAACGCACAAACCACTCTGGCTCTCACAATGTCTTCTCTCAGATGGGTGATGATATGTTCTCCTGGGACGGACAGCTGATTTTTTGGACCTTCTGACTGTTCCCGGGAACAAAGGATCAACTACCTGACATTTTAAACCCAGCTTAGCAGCCGCTGCCGTGAAAGGTCGCATCTTTGGGGTCAAGCCTAGAAGAGGCCTGCAAGGTTCCGCCTTGTTTACCCTTGGGTACCGAACGCCTGTGCCGCCTCAATCGTTTATAAACTATTTGATTTGGGTACTTTTGGAAAGTTGTCTCTATGTTACGCATGACTTTAGAAGTTATTTTACGGGGCCCGGCTTTGTTCCGGGACTATGCATTACTCACACTTACGACAGCCGGGCTTTGATTTATAATTAAATTTATTTGCTGCGAGTTGTTGCTTTTTAATTAGGATGGCGAGGTCTTGTAGTGATTTCAATCTTTGTGACTTAAATCCTGAACCGCAGAACCCCGGCAACTCACGTATTTATGCTCTGGCGCCCCATGTCTGGTCGACGGACTAGGACCTGCACGGTCTCGACGCAGAGGGGTGCCGACGCCGCAGCACGGACCCTAAAACCACCCTGGCTTTGCCCCGGTGTCCTCCGTTCAAGGGATGACGGGCTTTCCGAATCGTGGATTGCTTTCGCTACTGATTCTGGGACCCGGAGATGTCGATCTGTGCTGGCTGGTTTCGGTACGCAACAGCCTCGACTTCAGAGTTGGATTGTTTTAGAGGTGGTTGGTGACATCAGAATAGGGCGTGGTGGCTTTTTGTAAACGGTAATTTGGTCCTAGGTACTTTGCATTCCGGAGAGTGGTTGTCGACGGTGATGGAAGCCTCCGCAGAATAACCGAACGACAAAATATCTTTGCTTTTAAGACCGCCGCCGCAGGACGCCATGTTTGATATGTTCCTGACGGATGTTGGATTTTTGGACCTTCTCTGACCAGGTTCCTTGAACAAGTGATTCGTCATACCGAAACCGGTGATCCCGAGTGGTTCTTAGCTGCATCACGGAGCGCCGCCAGAAAGTTCACGGGGAAGCTTTTTTAAACATTCGTTCGACTCTCCTCTAATGAGGAGGTCTCGCAAGAACCCGCCTGACTTTGGGCAGTGTGCTGCCTACGCCCCAACAACAGTCGCCGCACCGTTTCTAATGCAAACTATTTGATCTAAACCTTATCCAAAATTTTAGGTCAGAGCGTTATTTATGACTCACAAAAAATCGCATCTGTCCGCATCATGCATTACTCACGAATTCTACTAATGTCTTGTTACCGGCCTTTGACCGCCATAACTGAGTACGTCCATTCCGCTGGGCCTCCTTGTTACAAGCTTCTTCAACCGTGATGTGGATCGGCGCGGTGCAAAGAATTAAACTCTAAGACTCAAAAACGCAAAACCCCGCTAGAACCTGTAATTTATAGAGCGACAGTTGAGCGCCCGTGCCAAGGATTTAGAGTGAGGCTAGAGTTTTGATTGCAGGATGCCAGAGACGATCCCTAAAACCACCTGGAAGTGCTTTGCTCAAAGTTCTTTCTGGTGTTTCATGGCGACGGCAATCTCTCGTGGAATCTCGGATTTTCGCGCATTAACGTTGACATTGCTCCGTGGGACTGCTTGTGGCTGTCGCTGGGTGAAGCGCCAAATTATTTCATATGCAACGCACTGCAGTCACCGTGAGGTACCGCGAATACCGCAATGGGGCGGTACGTTTTCGCAAAACCGACCGCGTAACTGTCCCTAGGGTACTTGGTATTCCTGACGATGGTCGAGATTTCTCGGAGCTCGGCACGTCTCAACGGACAAACCACTTTGGTTTCTACAATGTCGCCTCAGACGCGATGACATGCGTTCTCCCATCGACAGCCCCGGAACAAAGGATCCAACCCTGGGCGTCCTCACTGAAATACAGAAAGGTCAAGATCGAAGCTTGGGTCATCGGGTTCTGGACTCTCCACGAAGAGGCCTCAAAGGTCCCTCGCCCATGACTTGGGCAAGTGTGTCAAAGTCGACTCAACAACAAAGCCGCCCGAACCGCTCTGAAAACCATTTTGATCTAAACCTATCCAAAAATTTGAAAGTTGTCCGCATGTTGATGGCGGAAGCTAGCTGACAAAACAGAATTTAAGTCCCGCATCATGCATTAATCAATGACCATTTAATGTTCTGCTAACGCAAAGCCGGCTCTTGACTTCGACCGCCACAACGGAGCCAAACCTATTCCGCCGTTTCAGGTGCCTCAATCAGATGTAGATAATATGCCCCAAATGTAAAGACTAAAAATCAAGACCCAAAATCTAAAACTCCCGGTGAATCGATAACTTAGGAGCGCTGCTGGAGGAGCCGAGGCTGGTCGACGGATTAGGGACCTTGTCATTGCCTTTGACGTGAGGGTGGGCCGACCTGCCAACCAACCCCAGCGTACCAACCCAAAAGTCCTCCCACAACGTACAACTTAATCTCAACCTCCGGAACCGGTGACCGCCCCAATGACCGTAACGCCCACACGCTTCAACGCTCGGGGCCCACTCCTTCTAAGAAGCGCCCAAACTATCTTTATGTCCAACACACCGTAGTCAATTGGCTCAGAGGTGGTCATGGAATACCGCAATGTAAGGCATAAGCGTTTTGCAAACCGGTAACTTAGTCCATAGGGTAATTTTGGCATTCCAAATGATAAGCTTATCACAGATACGCTCTGTGGATGCTGGTGAACGATGCGAGTGACAATTAGCGATATGGATGAGCCGGCGACAAGTTGGTAAATCAAGGCGACAAGGATATTTTGGCGTTGGCGACGCTATGTCGACAGGAGGCATGGGCCAGATAAGCCAAGAGTTAATGGGCCGACCGGTCGTATTTTTATCGCCGCTCAACGACGCCATGTCGACGTATAACACGGCATGTCACCGCATGTCGCCAGTTACCGCTACCAAAGCGCACGCCGATCCATCGAGACGACGCAACGACAAGCAGTATCGCGGCACATTACCTTGCCGCCTGGCAACATAGCATTCATGCCACGCAGCGTCCGGACATCGCCGTACCGGAACGCCAAGGAACGACGCCGAACGACGCTAATGCCGTTGAACTAATTTATCGCCGAGCAAACCGACCATCTAATTCGTCGAAGCGACGCCGCCGGACGTCGCTGGACGATCATCCCCTGTAGTGTTCTTCATAAAGTGTCAGACTACATGGCTTGGCTCTGATAATTACTCGCCGCTAATCGGTGACCACAGCTCGCTAGCGTTTCTTTGGCACTTTTGAAGTTATTCCTCGTCACCATTTGATCATCATCAAGAAAGTGGCATGGGCGTGCAGAGTGCATTAATCGACTGAGCAATATTTAATGTGTCGATAGTTATCGCCAGGATGATTGGGCTCGATTATCTTTCCCATTAGCCGAAGCTCGCCATAATAACTCAAGACATGCCTTAACGTCGACCAGCTTCTTCTCGACCGGGTCGCGATCCCTCATTGGTCCCCTAATGCTACCGGGGCGTAATCCCCGCCAATCCTAGTGCCAGCCGACTCTGAAAACTCCGTGATCTTTAACGGATCTCTAGGCATCATCTTTACCGGTGCTATCAAGAACGCTTATCGCATTATACCCATTTGCATCGGGTGAAGCCCTAAATTTCACGCTATGACCTTGTTCCGGACTTCTTCAGAGGGACCTTCCTACGCCCTGTAACAGCTCGACTATCGCCATGGTCCTTTACCTGGATCATGGCTCGATTAGCAATGTGGCATCTCGCCGAGCTCTCCGCTTGTTTGCCTTAATCCAAGATTTCATGTTTCTCTATTGGAGCCCTCTTAAGCACAGCTTAATACTTTATCAAATCATGCTCACCGGCCATCACCAAAGGGCTTATGATCATGAGGGAGTTCGAGGTTCGAAGATTCTCATGTCGAACCATATTTTTTTCATCTGGTGAATTGTATTACTTTTGTCGCATTGAGAAGGTTACTCACCGCTGATAGAACCCGAGGGCCCCGCCGAATCCTCGAATTAATGCCCTTCGATAAAATTAAGCGAGAATCCGACTAATGCCCTGCTAAAATTACGTAGTTCCATCGGACGCTACTTCCTGATAGTTTCAAATTTGTACCGGAATTCCAAATTCTGACCTCAAGTACATCATATAGGAGTGCGGGATGGTGGGATCTAATTATTACCTGATATTCCTCAGATGATACTAACATTATACTTCAGATATACAAAAAGATGGTCACACGATGCAAAGGGTAGTTGTAATAAAACAAGGTTTGAACTCCCAACCTTCTAATCAGAAGTCACACCTCTTTGGCAAGTGCACTATCAATATTTGTTAAAGACATTTCTATCTTTTCATATGCGTGATTGTTTCCAGAGGTTCTAGAATATTCTAAAACCTATATGCATGCGATAATTTGGCATGATCTCATCCATCGGAGTGAGCGATCCCTGACCGCTGGCCTAGATATATAAGGAAGCACCTCCTTCTTTGACAAATCATTCCACTAATGCCGCCTGAGCCTTCTGTGCATCTATCCTCAGAAATTCCCGGCTGCCTTCCTACCATTGTACTTTGATTCCCTGCCTATATCGATTCTTTGACCGATTCGCATTTTTCTTCAGATTTCTTTTGGCAGATTTTCCACGATTTTCCTTTTTACGCCAGAGGGTTCATGACAAGGTCCACCTTGTGGCTAAAGTAATTGGATATATTTCATGCATTAGGATTTTGCAAATGGGCGAGAAACAAAGGTGTTATAAGCATAATGTAAAATGTAGATACTTCCTTCATGTTAAACCGATGTTGAGTCTTTGTGATGAGGATGTGCATAATATTTGCAGGAAAAATGTTGGTGTTTGGTTCTTCAAATTGCTATACCATAGGGATTTTGGTGATGCCTTTGTAAAGAAGGTGAAGTGAATGAGTCATATCGCCTTTTAATTAGAAAAGAAAGAGGGAGGTGATCCCGCCGTAAGTGCTTACAACATTTTGATTGATGGACTTCTATAAATCTAGGAACGCTAGAGGAAGCCGGAAAGTTGCTCTTTAAAAATGCACGAGAGGCCAGGTTCTTACATTATAACATATGATATTCTATTACTAGTTTATTCAAGTTGAAGGTAGATTGCTAGAAGCAAAAACTTTTGCAAAATCAAGTGGAAGAAAGAGGATGCTTTATTGTTGATGGTTTTGTGTAGCCGAGTATTATTCCGCTTCTACTTTCTATCCCATTTCACAAATGTAATTCATTATAAGTATGGCATTGACACAACAGTGGAACAAGGGCACTATTTTCTCATCTCCTCGAGATCAGCGCAGGCTTCTCTTATGTTCATCGTGAAATATTCGACGATTTGTCGCGTAACTTTAATAGCGGTTGTCAAAATTGATGGATATAAGGTATCACTCTGAGGCAATTATGCATGTTGTTTGAAATAAGATCTAAGATAATGAATACAAACATATTCACTCTTTACATGTGCATATTTTGATTTCTATGAAGATTGGCCCACATATTCACACTTTATGTGCATATTTTGATTTCTATGAAGGTTGGTCCTCTTCTTTGTGATTATGCAATGTTTCTTGATACCACTTATTACCGCCATAAATTTGGTTTATCTATGCAAGACGAATCGTTGTACAAAGTTTGGTGTGCATTGAAAACATATTGCAAGATTAAAGCAATGATGTCTTTCATAAATTTGATATTGAAATTAAACCATTACAAAGTGGTGAAATTGAACTATCCCATGTCAACGAAGATCTGCGTACTCATTCTCATTTCTATCTACATTGTAGGAAAGAAAAAAGATTCGGTAAAACATTGTAAGTGTCTATTGTGTGTAGATGAAGGAAAGCCTCGAATCCATTAAAATGTCTCAAGCTCTGCCTCGAATCGGCTATCGAATTTGAATTTCGGGGAATGTGGCCATTTTTCCATCTTCGCTTTTTAACATGAGAGGAGAAGTGTGTGGATCGAAACATAGGTTTTGTACCTAGTGAATGGATCTAGGACATAAAGAAAAGTTTTATGTCTAAAGAAAGGAGATTTAAATCCATTTGGTGCTATAGCAAACATTCAAGCTTATGAAGAACTCTTTAAAACTATGTTAGTTTTAGGAGATTATCCCTCCAGAGGTGTCACAATAGAGCGACATGGATAGGAAATATTGTTGCAATTATGAGAAAACACTTCCATAATCGTGCTGATGAAACGCAAGTAAATCCGGTTCCTAAAAATTTTCAAGCAAAAGTTTGATACTAAGCAAAGATCTACATTGCATGTGGATGAAAACATTTCTCATGATCATGACAACAATGTATCAAGTTTGGCAAAACTCTAATTCCAAAAGTTGATGTTGGTAAAAGAAAAGACATCAACAAGAAACATGTGAATCTTATATAGAATAAAAGATTGCAAGGTCTGAAGATCATTGGTCTCAAGGGACAATAAATGGGCCGGCAAAATGAATGTAAGCTAGTTGGCTGCACTCACAAACTTGAAAAGGAGGAGCTTAATTATCCTCCGTGAATAGGATTTTAGATATGCATTGAAAAGCCTCTTTATCAGATTGGCTACAGCCTGCATTTAGTTCCTCAACATGTCCATACCAGACATTTCTCATCCCTCAATGTGGAATATATGTGGGCAAGTTATTTATAAGGAGGTTGCATGCAATCTAATAGCATGATGTGCCAAGACGGCCTTTGATCGAGGTGAAGGACATCAAGCATCAATTTGTGGTGAGCCATAATGCAAATGAGGGATTTACATTAAAGTTAAACACTGCAAGAACTTGCATTAAGGAACAAGGGCATGTGCTCAAATGATCTTAAGGCCCCTATATCCGAATAACAGAAAAGGAAGTAGCATTGTGTGGGCATGTGGAGCAGTTTAGAATAAAGGTTGGTTTTTGTTTTGTTTTCATATTTAGTCAGGTAAAACATGCATTTTCGGATTTAGAATCTTTCCTCATGTCAAATTGGAGCAATTCCTATACTAGAAGATAGTGTCTCTATTTTATCTGCTTCCCTCTCAATCAGGTGGTCAATATTTTCATGCCATTGAAATGAGATCATATTCCCACACAATCGATTTTGTTGCCTCATCTGGATCAATGTGCCTTTTTAGAAAGTTAGTGTTTTAGAAGTACTTTGGCAAAGAGGAATATTAGCAAATCTTTAGTGCCTTTAGTTGGCTAGCAAAACAGTTCAAAAAGCTTAGTCCGCCAAATTTAACCTTCTTTTGTGCTAGTCCTAATTCAATAGAAGATAAGTTACTTGATTATCTTGTTGATGCTAGTAAAACACCATCTGTTTGTGGTAACCATCTTTGCCAAGCAATGTCTGGTCTCAAAGGACTTGGCGAATGTCATCATGCACATAGTTTGCTTTTTCTGCATGGGTAAATTATCATATCATTGGTGTTTAAGAAACGAACTCTTTATAGGGGAAGGCGAGATACGCTTTGTTATAGATTTTTTTCGGGCGATAATAACCAATACAAATTGTGATGACTCAATAAAGATTATAGCCAATTTATAGGGTATTTCGAGATGCTGGAAGAGCTTGTGGCATTTCTAGAAAATATGTTCTGGCCATTTGCCGCAAAGAACCGGAGGATTAAGGACCTATCAATGTGAAAAATTGCTTTTGATCAATTTTCCTTGTTGGAGAAACATGAATCATAATTTCTCCGGGGAGCAAGCTCTCAATACAAATTTGAGTCAAATCGAAGAAAACATTACTGCACATGTTGCTGTAGATGACTTGTCTTTGTCAAATCTGGTATTGATTGTACGAGTTTCTGGAAGTGCAGGATATGGCCATGGTGCTACTTTAAAGCTCTCCACAACAGTGCCCATATGTTCACTTACATGATTCAGGTCCTGTAAATGTCATTATTGCTTAATTGTGAGATAGCCCACTAATATATACATTGGAGAAAGCTATGTCACCTATGGAGCTTGAGAACTACAGGAAAGTGTTTTCTTGCATCTATGAATCTCTTAGTCAAAGAGCAAATGATGACCATCTGGTATGCAAAAGTGGCACCTCAACTAGATCACAAAATATCTTCCAAATTTTATACTAACATAGCATTGTCGTTATTCTTTCCAAAAAGAGTATTCAAAACCATGCAAAATTACAAGTGCTCCAGGCCATCAAGTACGGAATGAACATGCGCCACATATCATTGCCTTCTTACTTTATCAAGCTGGTAATAGGTACCTACTAATCTAATAGGTGTCAGGACTGCGGATAATCCTGGTTCAAAGATTACAAACACAAACACGTATTACCGTAACTGCTTTAAAGTCTCTACTTGAAAGATAAATTTTAGTTCCACGCCATGACCGTGACCTTTACTCGAGGTAAAACCCTCTAGTGCATCTAAATGGACCACAGCATTGAAATTGAGACCAATTGGAGCCCAATGCCTTCCTCACCATCAACATGATATGTTATCGCCTATTTTGAATGCATAATGTTTGCCCCTCATCATTATAATGGAAGGTAAGCAATTCCTTCTCGTGATATCGACATAAAGCTTTCCAAGATTCCTCACTAATTAGTTCTACAGAGTCAGCCACCCTCTCCCCTGTGTCGCTAGCTATGCCAGATGCCAAGATATCAGCCGACTTAGACCCTGGATAGTCATGAATGCACAAAGCCGGGCCCATGTTGATCTTGAGCCGACGTAGCGCAGATGCCATGACTCGCATGTGTCCAAAATTTCTCATGCAAGGATACCATAATGATCGGAGCGTCCGACACCTCCGCATTCTACATAGATTCTCACAGTAAGGGGGATGTGTCTCCCACTCCCAGCGATGGAGTCTCATAAGGCAGAGGTCCGAATCACAGATAGTGGGGCTTATCCAAATGATTCTTGCTCAAAAGTTGTGCAAGCCATGAATTTTTTCTACGATATTATGCACATTCACAGCCTCTTAGTATCGCATATAGCCCTACGAGTTGGGGCTCAGAGATCCTGATCAATTGGCTATATGGTCGGCGCTTTAGTACCTCTCGTGACGATCAGATGTGCTCCAAAGATGGCGTACCCATTTGAAGAATACTAGTTTCTCCTCGCTCAGGAGGATCTCCCTGCATTTGACTGAAGCGACGGGGAGTTGTAAAAGTCCGAGAGGCTCTGGCCAAGTAATAAGTGGGCGTTGTATAGGGAAGGCACAGCCTATCATTCACATCATATCACTTAACCCCGGTTCGATATTCATAAGCTGCTAATTACTAGTTTCTTTTCCTCATGGCTTTGGTGGTATTTTGTCACTGGGCTTAATCCCATATCATGGTTTTATTCGGCTTAGGCCTTGTGTTTTGTTGGGGCTCATGCCCTCCTTCTTGTTCTCATTCCATAACCGATTAATTCGGGCTTATAAAACTCTTATCTTATCTTATCTTATCTTATCTTATCTTATCTTATCTTAGTGTTTTTGTTTTGGTGTATTGCGGGAGATGTTTTTTGGTTTAGGAAAAAAATAAAAATTCAAAAAGCATTCACAAGTTTATGAATAACATATAAAACTTATCCCATAACACACCAAAGCAATTTTTTTTTTCCCGGAAATGTAAGTGTAAAGAGAAGCAACTTTCTGGAGCAATGCACCCAATAAAACACCTGACAACAATGTGAGAGCTCCAACAAGTATAAACGCCCATCCTGCAAAGGTTGGAGCCCCTTTGATCACGAATATTGATAATGGCATCATCAGATAAAGGTCTTTTAGCAAATCGGCCCTTTTCAATAAAATTTCAGCCTATTTTCTTACTTTTTGTGAAGTCTTAAGTCTGCCTTAAAGGTCCTCGTTCCTTTCCAAAATGCCAAAGTCATGCTAGTTTTAACCAAATTGACCTTTTTAGGAGCAATTTCAGCTCTATTCTAACACCCACAGCTCAAATAGTAAGCACTCATATATTTTGCTTTTTAGTCAATTTTCCTTCAAAATTTCATCTTGTATTACCATCAATAGATTTCTAGTTCATGTCAGAAACAAAGCAAATAATAAGCTCAAAGTCATATTTCAATAATCTGCCATAGCTCCAGCAACACAAACAACACAAAAGGAAGCAACTATCTATCTAAGGCTTTAGCATGACAAAAGCAGCTTTGTTATGTATCAATCTCCACTGAAAACATTACTGCCAGCGTTTGCATTTGCATCAGACCTAGAGTTGGACTTGCAGCGAGGTAGGTGGAACAAAGCCGAATCCTCAAATCGGCACCTTAGCTTCCAATACAACGCAGATCCAAGACTGAAACTGCTCAGAGAAAAAGATGCTTTGGAGATGGCATCCCGGGTTGTGCAAAACTGGAAACCTCCCCAAACCATCTACAATGATCCTAACTAAGACTTGCTGAAAAACACTATTGCCAATATAAAGGCGACATATCATGTGCTCTAACTCCAGCAAACAAGTGTCATGGCCTATCACCTATAAGAAGTTATCAAGTCTTCTAATCACCGCCCAGAACTCTCATAAGGTCGTACAAGTATATTTAAATGGATTCTGCTGCAGCCTGCTCTTGCATCAAACGTGTTCATCGGCTATCTCAAGGCATGATTTGTAAACCATTTTCTCACAGTTTGGGGCTCATCAAAATCCTATCAGATACTTTCAGATTTGCTAAGATAGAATTTGCATGCCATACATCCGCTTCTAAGGTCGATAGAACCTGATAGAATCCTTGCCATTTCTACAAGGAACTACTTGTTTTGATGTAGACAACCATTTTAGTGCCATAGAATGCCATTATCGGCCATATTTTGCAGACCTTCGCTTAGCCATTCATCCCTCCCTTTTCACAATATAGCAATTTGGTTCCTTTAAAAAGCTCTACTCTTAATTTAGATACAATGGCTTAGGAATAAAACGACGTACAAAAATCCTCTATTATTACTCTTAATTTAGATACAATGGTTTAGGAATAAAAACGACGCACAAAAATCCTCTATTCTTAATTAAAACCTTTTTGCCAAAAAAAAACTTGCAAAAACGAAACTAGAATATATACAACACTGGCTAAACTTCTGTTACTAACATTAGATAAAGATGGATAAACATGTGTAACTTTGTATAAAAATTTGCTTAATTCCTTGTCTTCAAGTAGAACAACAATAACAACAACAAAGGAAATCCAAAGACACACATTACTATGAATATTACACTACATCCAAAACCATCAAATGTTTCCATAGAAAATACCCTTCAAAGACTCCAAGTACTAGACCTTACCTCGACAAAGCCACAAACTATTAGACCCACTATGAATTAATGATAACAAAAAAAATTTGAACTACAAGCACTCTAATTAATACAAGCACATGCACATAAAAAGAAAAAATTCCATAAAAATCTAAACACTATCTATTATCAATCTAATGTCCATCTAACTCCAACAAACAAACAACAAACAAACAACAAACAAAACAAACAACCGAACAAACAAAGGATGCAAAAGCAAAAAATGCAATAGTGTAGTTTTCTCTTCAATGATATATATTTGTAATAATGTCCATCTAACTCCAACAAACAAACAAACAAACAACCGAACAAACAAAGGATGCGAAAGCAAAAAATTCAATAGTGTAGTTTTCTCTTCAATGATATATATTTGTATTTGTATTTGTGGCCAGCTTTGACAAATAAAGCCTATTCCCTCATTATCGCATTTTTCCCCCAAACAACTCTTCTTTTTGGGGTGTATGGCTTTTTAATCCTGGGATAGTAATACCCATCGCTACTATTATTTTTTGGTCCCCAGAAAGCTAATCGGGTTCCCGTGATTTTATAAAACTCTATTATATTCTATTCTATTCTAAATTAGCTACTATTTAGCAAAAGCTTTGCTAATGTAGCCAGCTAACACAAATAAAGGACTATATTAACATGTTTCTTATTGAGATAGTTTTTCTTAGGACTTTAGTAAAGTCAAATGCTAGAATATGACATTAATGTAATGGTTCTCTTCTTATATAGAAGAGAACCATCATTCTAGGGAAAGGGACGCCAGCTTTTACCAAATCGCTTTTGATCCAAGCTTAGTTGTGTATTCCTTAGTAATGCCCAAAGATAACATAGCAATGATTAACTAGAATACTTCATATATTGACTGATGCTAAGTAGATAGAACCTCAATGAAGAATAAAGTTTCATTCTTAGATAGCTCTATGATCCCCTAAGTCCATTAAGAATCAATCCAAAAATTGCTTTGAGGCAATTATATTGTACATCGAACAAAGCCTTCCAGTCTACAACTACCCTTTCTTAGTATATACATCTAAATAATGATAGCAAAGTCTCACCAAATATCTTTTCTCGTCCAATTCTACTAATCCATGATACAAAAATTGAGCTTTATTTGTTCATTGCAATGAGGAAATAAACAAACAATGGTCTTTACAATAAGACATGAATGTCAAACACACACAATTTAGATCCTTAGAAATAAGCTTCCATACAAGAGGGAGAGCGAATTTTATTAGAATCCACATTGTTGGTACATAACTATTGCCATGTTATGATGCTAGTCATGATCGTATGTTTCTTCATTCCATGTCGGATAATCTCGTTTTCCCCTAAACCGATCAATATATAAGTCAAATAAGACCACAAGTAGACTTTGGCATCCTCCTTTATTGTTGATTCTAGAACTCAAACATTATATACACTATGTACGACATTCTGTAATTATTGTGGGGACACCATTGTAGCAGTATCTTCCGTAGTCCCTAAGCATTTGATAAAGACTATAATATCTTTGAGCGAACATTAAATGGTCTTGTTCTTTTCTCTCTCTACAACTATACATAAGAAATCCAATAACGAGGTCACCAACAAGTATATTCTTGCCTTTGAAGATATACTATTAAAGTGCTTATGGAGGTCACCTATTGCTTTAACAAGAATATTCTAGCCTATGAAAATATAACGTTAAAATTTCGCTATTGTAGAAGTTGTAATCAAGATGGAACACCAAAATGAATGTTTATTTAGACTTATCATTGTTTAAAATTTTAGGTTAAATCGAACTATTCTAGGTAAAAAATCTAAAGGTTTTCAAATATATAAATTTTGAAATGCATGATTTTGGAGGCCCAATTATTCTTCTTTATCTAAGATAGATAGGTAGTATATTCTTCATCTACCATATGTAAAGCAAGACGTGATTGCTCGCACCTAATTTCTTTCTTCAAAATTACCAAAACACTACACGCTGCACCCATAGCATTTATGGTATTTATGATAACCTAGTGTCAAGCTCTTGCTCTGAGGCCGACCGCTGATTACAAAGTCAGCGCATTAGGGGTACCAATTAAGCATTCTATTGATTTGATAGTCGCACTCCAATTGCATCATGTAAGTTCTGCGGATCTTTGATCGTATGCAAAGCTTCAAAAGAAAACTTGAGACCGGCAGAAGTCATTCAAAAAGAAAACTTGAGATCGGTATTTAATGGTAAACTAAAGGGTAAATTAAATATGAAAGTATGAGGCACAAAATTGGTCCGGCCGCGCATTAAGCTCAATCCTTCTCTAACCATACCGAGCTCTTGGCCCTCTTTGAGATTTAGGATTCGCCATTGGTCTTTGCCCAAAAACGATTTCATTATGTTGTTTTAGAGATGCCCTCTGTGAAAAATGGTCGAATTTTATCGACTCCATCAAATTTTTGTCGTAGCTCCTGCTCTATGGGCCTAAATATCATTCACATATGTTTCGTAGGATGCTCCAGATGAAGCCGTAATAAATCTCTCATTGAACTACAGCCGCATTATCATCATGCAAACCTGTTTCGAAAGGACTAGGGGAAATGGTTCAAAGAAGCGTATAGATACAAAACCCACATTTCAAAGCCGGTAATTTAAAAAAAGGTAGGTACATTGAATCTTAGATCGCCTGGTGGCAAATTGAGAAGTAAAACCAAGAAATGAAAATTTTCAACTAAGATTCGGTGACACGCAAGACGTAGGAAGCTGGCCATGCCAAATGCACCAAGATCGTAAAAAGAAAGACCAAAACCTATAGAATAGCGATTAGGTTAACAGAAATCTGACCCTGCTCCCAAACCCTGCAAAATCCGGTGCCCCTTTTCTCTACCCCTTTCAAATTGGGCTTATGCCGCGAATAGTGCCCCACCAAGCTCCTGCCATATGTATATTTGGATTACTCATTTCCACTATGGTGTTTTCCTGGATACTTGTTGCTTCAATTGCACTTCGCTAAGCAAGCAACATACCTTGTCCCCACATCTCGCTACTTCAGATGCCAGCTTCGCTCACCACTTCCATCTCTCCATTTGCTCCAACCTTCAAAAATTGCTGTCCTAACCCAATCTCATACATCATTGACATGACATGGTACTGGGTCATCATCATAAATGTTGCTTGCCACCTCATTTTCTTAGTGCAAAGAGCATTGAATGAAATTTAATCCAAGTTATTTATTTTAGAGATATATATAGTGGATAGATATTATGGCTATGCATTATCTTTTAATACTCATTTTTAGTCACCATTTGCCATCACCATAAGGCATTAATGAAATTAATAATGTTAGATTTGTAAATATAATTCCATTTCCAGATTAGATGCCCTAATTTGAAGGATCTATAAGCTTAAATGCCCCAAAAATTGCTCTCTTTGTAATTTCTAAAAAGCATCATATGGGCTATGATTTTGCCTTCCCTCTTGATCCGACAGTTTAGAGGCATGGTGCATGCCACCTCATGCATGACCATGTAGATCCTAAGGTGTAGCTAGCACTCATTGGCCTCCAAATAAACGGCCCTAGATTCTGAATATGTAATCTATCCATGGGTACACGTTTTCCAAACTATTCTATTCTATTCTATCCCCATGTAATAAGACCAAACATAGAGATAGCATTTATATTATTATATATTTTTACAATATTATATAATCATATTTATATTTTTCATTTTTTCTTTTGTTGTTCCCGGGTCCTGCTTCCTCAACTAGGGCAAATATTTACCTTTGGTCATCTACAACATGGAGGCTAGAGTTCTCCAAGTTGCATTACCATTTAGCTCAATTTCACAGTTCTACCCTTGTGCCATTTCTAATTTAATGCAAACCCTCAGCCTGTCACTTAGTAAGCAAAGAATGCCCATATGGCTTCGTCACGGAGCAAATTCTCGTATAAAATAAAGGTCTACAAGAAAACTTATCACAATCTGGAAATAACGGTTCCTAGGTCGAACGCTTTCCAATCCCCATGCCCTTACTTAAAGGTCAAGATTGCACTTTGGATCATGTGTCACCCTAAGACGCGGCGTGGTTTGAACCCGCCATTGCTTTGCATTCCCGAAAATGCGACATGGATGTTGTGGTCAACAACCATAGATCACTATTGGCCATAACAAAAGTATGAACCAAAGTATTATAAGGTACAACAATATGCAAATATACACGTGGAAAGCACATTGAACATGTGAACAAATTCAAGAAGAGCTCCAATACCAAACTAATACCAAGATGCTTCACTCACGACTTTTAAAGACGCAATCCAAGACTTCCATTGCCCCGCGGCCTCGTGAAAAGAAGCATATAGTGAAATGACTCAAGAAAGTAAAGAAGAGAAGGACTCACAGCTAAATCCAACATTAGCTACTCAAACAAGCTTAATCTATATCTAAATAACTACAATAAAATTATCTTATGATGCAAGCTTTCTATAAATATCAACCTATTGAGAAAATGAAAACACTTGTTCCACCTTTGAGCATTTAATCTCTACTATCTCTTATTGCGCTTTGAGCATACATTAGGAAATGCCCAATATCCCCAAACCCACCAATTAAGCATTCTTTCCTCGCGGGAGCATTCCGCATTCTAGCACCTAAACTTCAATTTGAGTTTTGACCCATTATAATTCCACCTCTTGAATGATAGAAGAAGTGCAAATGCACCACCAGTATTTGCTATAAACTTCATAATGCACCAGCACCAAATATTAGATGTACCATGGAAGCATATATTTGATGTACAAATAAAAGCAAGAAAGATTATTGGCCGTAAAGGATCGTGTGGAGTTTTTCAATAAGAAAGTCTAAATTACATTTTTATAAGTAACACCGGCATTATATCGACCGGGTAGTTAACCCCATCAAGACAAGATCTCATGTCGACATAATAGAGTTACCTCCACTATAGACATACGCCTGTATCCTTTGAGACAAACATTGGCAAGGAAAAGGTCTAATGCTAAAATTTAAGCAAACTTTACCTAAAGAAAATCTATCGAATATTTCTATCTAGAGGGGTCGATTTATTGCAAGAAATCTTACCGAATCTAATCGCGAAGAAATCTACTGCATTCACAACAAAACAAAGAAGAATGATAACCTAGCCAAGGATTTCACTAATATTAAATTCATCTATCAAAGGACATCACCGCCTCTTTCCGCCGCTTAGTAACTATAATAAACCGTGAGTACCCTAGTCGGACCTACTATAGTCATTCTTGCCGTACTAATACCTATAATAAACGAGTAACCAATTTGTACCACCTATAATGTGTAGTCACTCACAGATCCGGTGCAAAGCCGTGGAGGCAAATGCATCACCTAAAAAACGGAACCAATTCCAGATTTTTGCATCCTGGGTGAGCCCAGATCATGATTTCGGCCAATAATTTTAATAATATAATAAATGAGTACCGGGTCAACACATCCATCGCGGACTTTGTAGTCATCATGACCCGTAAGTTTTGTGGTTTTCAAGCATTAAGAAACGCTAGTGACATCCAACAAATATAAGCCAATCATGTATAAAAGCAATTACGACAAAGAAAGCAACACCACATGATGTTGAGGAAAAATTGAGCTTCAACACTATTCCCCACTTCCAGCCAGCTCTTGAACAAAGCAATTGGGCATTATGAGCGACGAGCTCATGCTAGTAAACCAAAATGAAGCCTTCTTTCATCCGTATATGAAGAAAATAGATTCCTCCGGCATTTAAACAAGCCAATCGGAATGCCCTTCTAACCGTAATACAAGGACGCCATTTAATGCCGGGCAAATATCGATAACTGCGAAAATAAACCTGCCCGATAAACAAATGTATAGCCAAATGGGCAAATTAAGGCTTTCAGTTAATTGTTTCATTGCTTGCATCTCATTTTTGTCTATGTTTCCTTCCCACTAAAGGGACTAGTTATTTTGAAGTATGTTGTTTGTAGTGTTCACCAACAGTGCGTGGACTGTTCTATCCATGTCTTATTCTTCTTCATAATTTAGTGGAGTATTACATCCGCCCTTTTTTCTCGCTTCTTTAAAGCATGTATGCGTGCATTACCCGCCGATCCCATCACGAACTCCTCGACATCATGCTCAAAATGAATGATCGGCTTCCACCTTCCGTAATGATGCAGTTTTGCAATTAGCTTTATGAAAAACCGTGACAAAGATCTTAAAGACTACACTTAGACTATCATATAGACCAACCAACCCGATCACTAGAACTCCTCGTGACGCGGTCCTCGATATCATCTCGAGCTGCAATTTTTCACCGGATAATAAAGTCAACTAACTACAATTGAATTCAATGGCAAAAGGCATCAAAATTCCTAACAAAGGAGTCTCAGACTTTGTGGTCCAATCCCTAAAAGGGCACTCCAACTCTTCTCGGGGTTTCCAATCATTATGTCAAAGATTAGTTGTAAGTAGAACCGACATATTAATGCTTATAATACTCCTGATATTTGTGCTCATCATGAAGAAATTCCATCGCACTACGTAACAAAACAAAGAAGAATGATAACCCAGTGAAGGATTTCACCAATATTAAATTCACTTTATCGCTTCCGCTTCCACAAATCTTTTCACATCCGCCTGCCGCTCACTTCGCCATAGTCACCACATCCTAAGACTAAGACGTAAGGTTAAAATAGCCTAGCTTTCATCATCAGCTTTATTGTGCCACTGACGGCCAAATCTCCACAACTATGTTCTCGCTTGGCCATTTATGGCGGCAGCGATAAGGTAAGACTCAATTTATGAAACGAAACTGCTATATTTATCCAAGACTCCATTTTGACTAGATATCAGAAGTCGCGAATGAAAAGCTTCAACGGCTTGAAATTCATCGCTTATGAGGAGCCGCTTGGCAAGAAATGAGAGAGCATGAGTAGAGAGTTACCCGAATATGGCTTAATAGGTTTCCCAAGAACATCGACGGCCAGATTTAGAAGAGCTCTCCTGGCCTATATATACCTCAATCCGTTTTGTGGTCTAGCCACACAAACTCGAGGTCAAGACAAATTTAGAAACAGAACAGGAGCTTGAAGGAAAACGATGCCTTTAACTAGCAAGCAACCCCATCTTCCGTTAGATGGTATGGCGTACATGCGGCACTCCAGGAGAAGAGCTGACATGTTAACAAGAAAAAAGGAAAAAGAAAAATTAGAAACTGATTTATATATGTTTTGATAATGGTCACATTGCTTATAAAAAGGGACAAGGGTCATAAGCAAATAGGTCAAGAGTCACTTAGTCCAAAAGCATAATCCAATAGTCCAATAATGAATTACCTACTCTATGGACAAGCATATTCATGATATCTATGAGAAAAGATATATGCTGCGAGCATGCTACAAATATCCATCTTCTAGAAGCATAAAGTTTATTTGGCAAAGGTGTTTTGATAAGGCAATCACCATCACTAGATACTTTTGTCAACGGTTTTGAAACATTTTATAATGGAGAAAAATGTTTTTAAATCTTATACACTAATAAGGTTAGCAAGGAGGAAGTTTATGAGTGGCTAAACTCTTCTTGAAGGGTAGTGTTGCCTTAAATTCAAGCAACCTAAGATGCATTACTACTGAATGAGCAACCTATTTCCAATCGGCCAATTAGAAAATTATCATTTCTTCGATAGTTGGAATTTGTTTAAAATAACCTTATTCGAATATGACTCAAAATTCCTTTAGTATTTTGTGGGCCTTCAAAATGCTCTTATATTTCAGTTTGTTCTCCTTTAGATGAAAATCACCAAAACATGTTTCTTACATCACAGACCATCATTCTTTATAGTGTATAAAAATGTCATTCCAATGCTAGGTACAAATATTCAAGACAACTAGCTCAACGCCTTTGCAAGAATCGTCGACGAGAAGCTGGAAAGCACATCTGTGGAGAAGCCGCTACATACCAGTGAAAGATGATCAATGATATATTATAAACGCCACCTAACGAGCCGTAAGATACATAGTACAAAGTCCAAAGGTGATTAGTTGTGCTGGACATTGAGTGTAAAAGATGTTCCTCTGGAGTGGCAAATGTTACAATTTCTTGTGGTCATGCTTTGTGCTTATTCTCTTTTCTACGACGACGCTGTAGAAATCCTATTTGACATTTTGTATATTTTAAGTAGTCATAATGAGATGTTCTCAAATTCTATTTTCAAATTATTGTCATGTATGAGAAACACTTCACTTTTTTAAAGCATGATCGTCTATTGTAAAACGCGGTTTTTGGTGATCTTTAAAATACAGCGCTATTTGGGAAAATACTTAAGAATTAAGGGCATTTTGAGAATTTCAAAAATACCAAGGGCTTTTGGGAATTAAGTGAACAATTAAGGTTATTTTGGTAAATTTCCCATGTTTAAATCATTCTTTCCTCAGAGATAAAGCTAGAGATTAAGTCTCATGCTATATAAACTTCATTTACCATCTATTATGGAAACGAGGGAAATTGAGCATGATGGACATGTCGACTTCCTCAGATAAAGCTAGAGATTAAGTCTCATGCTATATAAACTTACTTTACCATCTATTATGGAAATCGTAGGGAAATTGAGCATGCAATGGATATGTCGCACTCTGTCCTTTACCATGGCACCACATTTGATATGTGAAAGTGAGAAATATGCAAAAGATATAGAGTTTGAGTTCTCAGCCAGAAGTGGGTGAGAATTCACGCTAACAAAAGAAAGGAGCTTTATCGAAATAACATTATGCTTTCACCTACCACAGGGCTAATTTAGTGCCACTTTGTAGCAGATCACACATCAACAATAGAACACTGATTGCTTATTTTGATGAAGATATAACCACTTCCTATAATTCATATACAAGGAAAACTGAAGCACCTTTCTAACTTTGAAACAATTTTCAAAAATTGAACCTGCAATTTAAGAGAAGAAACCAGATTTGAGGGCTGGCTTTAACCGAATCCATCCTTCAGAATAATAATACTTCAACTTCGTGAAATTGGAAGAATGTATCGTTCAAGAATTTGCATTTGAAGAAAATAATTAGACAACAAATTGGCATGTGCATTCCAATGTGCTTGCCAAACTAAAGGAGATTTTCTTGCATTGGAATTGTTGTTGGAAAATTTTAAAATGAGGCTCTTAGTTTGGCTGGAGGAATCTTAAGATGCACCTCCTTATAGCATCTTATTTGATTTTCTATCCCCTTCCACTCCCACGACATATGAAGTGGACGGAGCTTGATTAAAGTCAAGGGCATGTACTCATGGAAGGAAGGGCCTCCCAGACTTAAACCATGGAGCCCCCTCCTCTTAACTCTTGATGGTCCTAATATATGTTTGGCCACAAACTTCCCTCGCTTAAACCAAGCAATAATTAGTAGCTGCATCATCTATATCAAGGACATATGAATGGCTTCAATTATCATAACTCGTTTCGTGGACTTGGGACATGACTCAACAATCGTTTCAATAGCATCTCCCGTGAGATTGGCCATGAGGGTAATTGGCATAAGTCTCACGATTCTCAAGATGTCAATGGTTTCGTATAGGTCAATAAGGCTTACAGATACGCTAACGTGGGCTGCTTTATCTCTCCATACTAAATGGGATATTGATTGAGCAAATCCTATTCATCCTAAGATTGTTAGCCTTCATGTGTTTTGGCATAAAGCCCTCACACAACCGTAGATGGAGGCTTGGTATGTCTTAACTCCTGATGTATGTGTGAGGTGCTTGGGTGTGAACAGAAAATGAAGACCATCTCTTTAAAACCTCGCCTCTCGGGTTGAATGGATCCCCGGAACTAATAAATCGAGCTTAATATGCCTTACCTTTATGGCATATGCAAGCCATAGATTTCTTCTTTCCAGATAACCTTTGTGGATCGGAGGAGATACATCCTCCTCCTCGAGAATCTCTTTGTAAAGGGAAAATCGCTTTCATTTTTAAAGAAAGAATTGTCGCCCAAGCCATCATCACAAGCTCAACATGACATAGAATCGCCTATGAACATTTTGGTGATCAAAGTTTTAATAGGCTTACTTCTAACTCGCTTCTTGTAATTTGCTTTCAAGAAACATTCGATTATGTTCAAAAAGCCGAAATGGAAAAAGGATGCATCTTCACTCCAACGCTTCCTATGGCTTACTCATAATTTTAAGGGGTCAAGGTACTTAACGAGCACGGAGGAGGGCTGCCACCGTCAATGGCGCATATACCACTGCCTATGATGAAAAGGCATACATTCTCTCTCGTGATTGTAAAAGACAAGAAGGATCGCCTAATCCCTCGAAGGCTCATCATGCACTGCCCTTCTACTTGTTTATTGTGGCTAACAGTGAAGGGCAGAAGGATCACACTTAGCAGAGCCTAAGAAAAAGAAATATGCAAATATTTCAGTTCTTCCAAATATGCACATATGCATAATATGTAACATTTTAACATTAATAGATACATATAACCTTCAATCTAAAAAATAGTGACATTGCAGAAGTAGAATTTCCAGTTTACAACAAGGCAATAACAAGAATCACTTTGAGACTTGCTCTTTGGACATACCAAATTTTGAAGATATGTTTTCCTCGTGACTAACACCAAATGAGCACCACATAAAAGCTATGTTGAGCAAAATAAAGATAATCAGCATAATAAGGTTCATGATTGTAGCAAGCTCTTCATCTAGGAAGTATCGTAAGGGTTGTTGATGCCAACCTATCTCAATAAAACAGTTATATTAGGATAGCAAAAGAGAGATGGCAGATATATTCATATATGATGGTTACAGCAGGAAATATATTGTCCTGAGGATTACCCACTCTTGACTGGACGGACTTAATGGGACGCCTTATTGTGATATCGGCCAGCATCCAAAGCTGACTCAGCATTCCATTATGCTAACACTCCCACTCAGCTTGATGCAATAACTTTCTTTCCATGTCCAAGATCCTCATAAGTTCTCTATCTCTGAAACTTGTCACAGGATGGAGCTTGGTCAGGATATCAGCTATCATGTCTTCAGTAGGGCAGTACTTCAAACTAAGCACTCCATTTTGCACCTGTTCTCTGATAAAATGGAATCTAGTTTCTATATGTCGCTCTGCCCTTCTGATATTTGCTGAAGATGCTACAACTGCACTATTGTTATCACAAAATATAACAGTTAATTCCCACTTGCTCTAGCATAACTCCTACAACAACTGGCGAGCCAACAGCTTCTTTTGAGCTGCTGCACACATGCCGCTATATACCGCTTCAGTACTGACAAGGCCACACTATTGTCTCTTGCTTTTCATGAAATCATGCATCCACCAAGCATGAAAACGAAGCCAGAAGCTGACTTCAGGTCAATCTTCCAGCCCAGTCTGAATCTGTGTATCCTACCAACTTAAAATCCTTCGAGTCTACTTCTGATATACCAAGGCATAAGTCTTTTATCCCTGTACATATCTCATGATTCAACTGCAATCCAATGTTGCTTTCCTGGATTCTCCATGAATTGACTTGCAACTCCCACTGCATATGATAAATCTGTTTTGTACAAACTGCTAAGCATATCAGGCATCCTACTGCATGGTGGCTTATATGTAACTTGCATCTAAACTGTTCATCCTCACTGTTTGAGCCATGTCCCAGTAAGCTTTATACTGACATCCATTGAGTATTGACAGGTTTACAATCTTCCATCTGAAACCTCCTAAGTACTTCTTCAACATACTTGGTCTGTTCCTAATTTCAGCCAGCCTTGTTCCCTTCGTTTCTAGTAATTTGAATTCCTAGACAGCAATGGATTTCGCCAAGGTCTACCATCTCAAACTCACTTGCAAGTTGTTTCTTCACTTGTTCCAAGAATAACAGGTTGTTGGACACCAATATGCAGTCATCTAAGCATATAGTGCCACTCATCACAAAGAACTCTCCCACTGATTTTACATTACATTTCCATCTGCTTCTGTATTATTATGGAACCCAAGAGTGTGAAGGTATCCATTGATGCGATCATACTCAAGCCTTGGGAGACTGTTTGAGCCCATAAAGAGCTTTCTTCAGTTTGCATACTCTTAGATTCCTTCCCTTAATCATAACCGTGAGGCTGTGAGATAAAAAATTCTCTTCTTGTAAGTCGCTATGAAGGAAAGCTGTTTTGACGCCCATTGATGAACTTCCAAGTCTAACTGAGCTGCCATGGCTAAAAGAATGCGACTGAAGATATTCTTACCACGGGTGAGAAAGTTTCAGTAAAAATCTACTCCAGCAACTTGGGAGAACTCAAGGGCCACTTAGACGGCTTTGAATCGATCAATCTGTCCTGTCGTGATTCTTCTTCTCACCTTGAAGATCCATTTGGTGCTAACTAGCTGGCTTCAGGTGGAAGGGAAGTAAGTTCCCGCGTGGTTCTTCTTCAAAGTGAATCATACTCGAATCCATGGCTTTCTTCCATTCTGCCATGTGATGGCCCAGGAAAGAGCATCTTGCACTGTTGCAGGTTCTTCGGGATTGGAATAAGCTGCAAACAAAGTAAACTCTTGGTGTCTTACCATGAGATTTGGATGTGTCTCAAGTGCATCCATGGCCTTTGACTTAGAAAACTGAAAAGCACCAGATTTGGTCAACCCCAAGAAGGACGATTGTTGATTGTGATATCCACCTTCTGCCTTTATGTACCCTGGCATATGTAACTGAGACTCGCGGACTGAAACCAGGAATGTCTTCAATGTCTTGAACTTCAGGAACAATGATGGGAGGATCTTCATTTATGGGAGGAACAATGTTAATGGACTCTTCAACGGGTTGTGGCATCAGGAGAATGGATCCACTTGATGAGGCTTGATATAGAGGAGGTTGGTGCATCTGTCACTCTAATTCACTCATCTAAGATATCAAAAATCAAGAACACTTCTACTGATGTTGATGTTGGGCAGCCCTCCAGTATAAGTCCTCATTAAAAGTCACATCACGGCTGACCATTACTCTGTGGGTTTCCCTAAGATTGTAAAGACGATAGGCTTTAGTTTCTGTACAATAGCCAATCAGCACGATTTAATACTTCTTCCAATCTAGCTTCTTCGGCTTTCATCTGAATGTGAGCATAGTTTCACAGCCAAAAGTTCAAGATGCTTCAATGCCGGTCTCTCACAAACCACAGTTCAAAAGGAGTCTTCGCAACCATTGCAGCAGTAGGGCAACCTGTTCCTGAGATATGCAGTTATTATGGTTTCACCCCCAGAAAAGACCCGCATTCCAGCATACTTGGAGATACGGTCCTAGCACACTCTACTAAAGTTCTATTCATACTTGGCCATCTATCTATTAGCGGGGTATATGGAGCAGTTACTTGATGAATGCTCTTGGCAGTACCTCTGAAACCCAAACTAAGAGTACTCTCACCACCATTGTCACTTCTTAACATCTTGATTCTCCTCCCTGTTTGGTTCTACTTGCCGCTTGAATTTATAAACATGCTAAATACTTGTGATTTTCTAGCAAGCAGTCTTACTGTTACAAATCTGAGAAGTCACTTATAAAGGTGAGCATGTAGCTTTTCTTTCCAGCCGGGTCATTGTTTGTATGGGGCCACACACATCCGCGGTGTATGATTTCCAACAAATTGATGCTCTATTACTCTCTTCCCACTGAAATGGCCGCCTGGTCTGTTTGCCCATGATGCATGCTTTTCCACAAAAATTCCAGATTCTCTTCATCTAAAGTGGGCAGATCAGTCACCACATGCCTTCTTTCACCAATTGCTGAATTGCTTGTACATGAGGATGCCCTAGACGACAGCTATAGCTGCAAGTTAGAGATTTGCATACAGCCAAGGCATGTGGCTGCTCTGTAATGCATCGTCAGTATAATCTAATTCTCTCTCGTTCCTGTTGCCACTTGTTCTCCATACTCACTCAAATATGTGACATTTTGTTGTGGTAAAGGTAAGTCTCAAGCCTGTATCAGCAATCTGCCCAACTGATAATAAAGCATGTGCTAATCCAGGCACATAATGAACATCATGAATTTCCGCACATCCTCCAATCTGCACCGTGATTGTTCCTTTCCCTGAACTTTCAAGTGCTGAGCTGTTGCCCACATAAACTTGCTTCTCATGAGATCAAGCCAGACTGTAAACATTTCTCGCAGTGGAGTCATGTGCATGGAGTCTCGAGTCCAACCATATTGCACGCATTTGTGCCTACTGCCATGAAGGTGGACTATAAACAATCTTCCTCCAGGTCTATGCTCATTAGAACTTCCATTGCATCCATTCTCCTCGAGGGACACTACTGCCATGCTCAAATGTTGAGCGATCCTACAGTCTCTAGCAATGTGTCCTTGCTTTCCACATTTGAAACAAGATCCTCGCTTAAGCTCTTGTCCAATCTCATTGGATTGTTATTGAAGCTGTCTCTTCCAATCGCTGTTAGAATTGGCAGCAGAATTATAAGGGATCATGGGCCTCTTGCCAACATTCCCAAATCTCCGCCTTCTTGTTAATGAAAATGCTGAATTCTTCGCGGCTTCCTATTTCCTTCAGCTTTCTTCTTCTAGAAGTGCCAAGTCAATGTTTCCATGGTTTGATGTGGAATATCGAAGAGCA
This sequence comes from Isoetes taiwanensis, assembly GCA_021234155.1. Classification (NCBI taxonomy): domain Eukaryota; kingdom Viridiplantae; phylum Streptophyta; class Lycopodiopsida; order Isoetales; family Isoetaceae; genus Isoetes; species Isoetes taiwanensis. The sequence continues at coordinate 26,429,750 of JAJEKV010000004.1, read as the reverse complement.
CTTACAATAGAGCCATAATCAGGCTTCAATCCTTTCAACAAGACAAGCTTACATTTGATCTCTTCCATGGATACTACGGCTTTTACTCTTGCTAGCTGACAACTATCACCCGGGCTTACAAATTCTGCACTGATTCTCCCGTGATTCATTTCTAAATCAAAGAACTGCTGCTTTATCGATAAGCCTTCCCCTGTCCTACCAAACGCTGCCACTAATGATCCCAATTTGCTTGAAGACGTAATAGATCTGCTAAGTACATATCCTTTTCTCCGCGCCAAACCAATTGTGGTTATGGCTTTTCTGTCCCTCATCTCCACTCTGGAATTTGTTGCCTCTGTTGGCTTTGGCTTCTGTGCCATCAATTATATTCCAGGTTCTCTTCATTAATACTAATTGAAGTTTTCACCACCAGTGGAAATTATCACCAGTAAACTCTCAAGAAATTTTTCAAGAAATTTATCAAGGCTTTGTGATGTGCCTACATTTTATGTAATCAAAGATTACTCAGATATGGAGAGCTCTCAGGTAAATTATCCTGGATATGTAAGCCTTTTGAAGACGCTGGATTCTGTTGCTGGCGCCTTAAACCCCGCGCAAACGAAGTCTCTGGTTTACTTCCTCAGAAGGGCTAGACGGCCCTAATTCTTCAAGGATGGTCTTCTGCGCTGCTCTCTATTTTGCCATTGATAGGCTCTTGATACCATCTCAATAAAACAGCTATATTAGGATAGCAAAGAGAGATGGCAGATATATTCATATATGATGGTTACAGCAGAAATATATTGTCCCGAGGACACGACTCTGACTGACGTGACTCACGGACGTCTATTGTGACACGTCAGCATCCAGCTGACTCCAGCATTCCATTATGTTAACAACCTAGTAAATTCTGGAGGAGAATCCAAAGTTGAATACCAACTTGTGAAGCATCCAAGCAGTCTAGATTTAAGCAAGGATGAAAAAAAGACGTGATCATCTATATACATATTCAATTTTTGTGAAACCTGCTTGAACTTCACCTGGAAAAAGACAAAAAAGGGTGAGACCTTCAGGGCATTTGTCAGCCTACAACTGTTGAAATTTTTTTAAGTCATCATATTATTCTGCTTGCTGCATATTTTGAAACTTATTAAAGCTCTCCTCTTGCAGCACAACATGCTCTTCAACTATGAAATGGGTAGAAAAATGGTCCCCAATATTCTACAAATTAACAAGGAAGTTACCTGGCAGTGGTCTCCTCCAGATTGGTTGTTTTATTAGCAAACGAGATCTCAAACGATAAGGTAGCTCCTACTCATCCTGCCTGTGAAATTTTATCAGATAGAAGAAAGGCTTTCAAGTGAATAAAATAGATATTAGGGGCTTATCTGAAGTAGCCCTGCATTTTGTAACTCTTGGCTTGCATTGGAGCCGTAACTAGAACCTGGAATCGAGGCCAGCTCTGCTCTCCTGTAAACGATCTCCCCTGCATCGAAATAGAACCATTCAGTTAATCTTTTTTCGTAAATCCCAAAGGGAGAAGAAAGGAATATCATGCCTGGTTTGGGGTTCGTTGCTCTGGAGCACTCGACAGCCGAACACCCTATCTGTGAAACTTCTTTGAGATGCGGCGTCAAAATATCTAAGCTCTACTGGCGTGTCAAGGCCTGGGCCGTGGCAAGATGGGTATTGTGGGTAAAAATAAATGTGCATACTGCCTATTAGATAGAATGGAGGCTAGTAGCCTATTAATGATCTAGAATGCAAGCAGCAGGCACCACCAAAAGCTATGGAAAACGTGAAGAGGAGATTATCTAGAAGTTGAGTGAGTTGTCCTCATCAACACACAAAGAAGCTTTTATCTGCAAATATGGAAATCTGGACCATAAATAGTGCGCCAGTCGTTGTCGTATCATCTTTTGCAGCAGATGAATGGATGGAGGGCCCTAGAGCAAATGATGAACAAATCCAATACCAGTATTTTGGATGATGCTTTCACACCGCACAGCCAGCCAAGAAGACACATCCTTCCGGAACCCAAACCCCTGGAAGAAGGAGAAGAAAAGGAGAATCATGTTTGAATTGGAAACTCTTGTGGGCTGTTCCTGTCCGTGTTGCTGCACATATATATAAATTATAGTTGTTTAAAATGATTCATACACAGTTGCAAAAGCTTCCAAATAGAGTTGAATTGGATAGAATGGCATTTGATCTGCTGAATATGGAGAGTGTTGGAGAGTTGAGCTTGAGATGGCTTTGCCAAACTGTGCTATCAAGTAGCAAGAGGCATGATGGTGAATTGGTGTACGAGGATGAGGATTTTGAATTCTCTGCGGAATTTGATACCAGGTTAATTCTGGAAGCAGAGGAGCTGTTCTACCAAAGCAGGTTCCTGCCTTCTCCTTCTTCCAAGCAAGCCTGTTGTAACAAAGCAGATCTTACACTTATAACATTGGCAGATTGTTTTGAGAAAGATAAGCAGCAGCTTTGTGAGCAGCAAATTTGTGAGCAGAAAAAGAGACGTGTTTGGAGGCCTTTTTTTGGGCTCAGAAAGTTTCTGAAAAGAAGCAAATCGGCAAGCGAGGTAGAAAACAAGCCCGTCTGCAGAAATGTGGACCCCTGGCTTGGACGTTCTGCTTCTGAGTCTAAAGCTTGCTTCCTACGTAAAAAGCGAAGCCCGATATCAGCCCACGCACCTGTCCATCTCATACATGTCGGAATGTGCATTCCTTTCTTCCAATATCGCTCTGCCACTGTTCGACGTTGATGGACTTAACTATTTGATTTTGTGTTTACCATTTCATTTTTCTGGATATAGGTAGAAATTTGTTAAGCACTTGAATCTTACAAAGATTTTATGCCACATAGTGGAGCACAATTACTCTTCAGAACTGATCTTGGATAGCCAAATTGATTGATCTTGGGTGCCAAATGCAAATTTGTAAAGTATCCTGTGGTTTCCTGCTTCTATAAACCATGAATATCTCCTGCATCAAATTACCGGCTGCATCAAACTTCCGGCAAGAAAAAGCCAGAGCTGCATCAAACTTCCGGCTGAAAAAAGCCAGAGCAGCAAATCCGGCGCCACGTCATCAACAATTTTACATTTACAATTACAATCCATGTTATAATCCAAAAGTGTCCAGATAAGAACCACATAAAGGTCCTGAGGGGACTAGTTATGTATGTTTTCAACACATTTGAACAAGTAAAAGTCATTTAATCTTTTTTGTGATTAAACTAGTAGAAGTCATGTTGCCAATCACTTGATCTTTATTGTGAAATTACGACATGCTCTCAACGTGGATCTGTTGTGGAGGGTCGAACTAGTGTCTTCTCTATCTTTATGTAAAGAAATGACCTGACCTCGCTGTTCTGCGACAAACAACTGGCTTGTTGCTAATGCCGCTCACCAATACTTACTGTGAAAAAACTCCTTCATGTCCATTTACTATTACGTAATGTCATGCGGGTGTAATTTGGGGCCCAAACCCAATCTCAATTTGCCACATGGTAGACATAATAAATGTCACCCTAAAGTTTGGTTTGAGCTTTTACCTTGCATTCCAGTTGTTCTAGTCTGTTTTCACTTGCATTCTACCTTCTCATTCCACCTGAATTCACTAGGACTGTATATTTTGAGGTCCAATTTATATAATTGAATATGTCCTATATTTTTAGCAGGCTTGCCTAACTCCTCATACAACATTTCTTTGCTTCCTAGACTATCCACGTGTAAAGCCAGTTAGGCTCAATTCAATGAGACCCGTTGGATCTTTTATTTTTTATCCAACGACCGAAAAAATTAGATGTTCTTTTGAAATTATGATCTCATATTTTATATATGTGCTAGAACATGAATGCAAAGTTGGTCTTTCAAAGTCATCAAGTTTTGCCAACATTATTTTGATTCTGGTTTTCTCGACCACATATAGACTTCACAAGTGATGGTCAAGTGAACATCATTATGTTCATAAGTTCATGGTTTCTCAAGGAAATATGGAACTCTAGATGGGCTGGAGGTATAAGGATGTGCCATTACTTGACAAGGTTATCACTCATGGTACTATAGGTCCATTCTACAGGATTCCTATATGGGTGAGGGTTATCAAGTAATTTATCACAAACTTGGTTGAGGAAGATCAGATTGTATGCAAGCGGTATATGAATAGACTATTTTCCCAAGGGGGTGCGTTATTTGGAATGATGCCAATATCTATAATTGGGGACAAGAACCTGGTTGAAACAGTCAAGTCGTACTTGGATGCACTTCATTAAAATTTTAAAATAAAGAAATGGAAAGAGTTAGGACAAAGATGATAAATTTGATGATGAGGTAGCCAGCAGCCAAGAGAACCAAATGGAAAAAAACAAATCGAAGGCATGGCCGAGATGGCAGTGGAGCAAGTGCTTGAGCGACTTCTATCGAGGTGAGCAACCCTTTTATACTCAGTTGGATGTAATTCCCTCATTCTCGAGTCGAGAACCTGCGATTATCATAACTGATAACATTTATTATTTTAGGTCTCTAGTTTACATTCGCATTAGCAAAGTCACACTCAAAGGCATCTGCACACACTTCACCTGCCTCACCCCCACATAATGATTCTAGTGCAAATCAAGAATAATATGCAAAATAAATTCTATTGCAAATGAATTTTCTGGCTCACAACAAATCAAGGAAAGAATCAAGGTCCTATCTCTAGATCCCGAAGAAGAAATCTGGTCGGAGCTAAACTCAAATTGGAATCTTGGAGGGCCCACAAAACTTGTAATTTTTTTTTCTTTAATCTCAATTGAGTCCTAGCTGCAGAAGATGGTGATGTCCATTAGCTCGACAACTTGTAGATCCCGACAAAAATATAGACTAAGGAGATCTATCCTCCGGCACAAGCAAAAGCTATTATTGATTGGTGCTTTGAGCGGGGATTCAATGTGGCCATAAGAGAAATATTGTGAATGTACTCTCTGTACTCGGGTTGTTGCTTTCGAGGTTTAAGTTTATATGGGGCAATGAAAAGTGTGAGCACACCGGCTCAAAACACACTCTTACTAGAGCTTTGGGATATACTTGCTCGTCTTCGCAGGTATTACATTTGTGCAAGGGATCCTAAGGAAAGAAAGATGATTTTCCAACTTAATGAACTATAAAGGATTATGCAAGCATTGCATGAGTGATGAGATCCATGGAGATTGGGGAAGAAGCATTTTTTACCTGGACATTGAAGATAAGATGCAGCAAGAGTGTGGTGAAATCATTTGGACAGGCCAGCTTGTGGCTCATAAAGCACCTCGAGCTCCTCAAGAGGCTTTATATCATCTTCTAGTTGCTCCCAGAGCTTGAAAAATTGAAGGTGCTCTGTGATGTTGTTCCCTGTGGGATAAATTGCGGTGTGGGAAGAGAGTGGAACTGCCTGATGGCATGATTACTCACTCGGCCCCTTCTCATTCAATCGTAATATATATTGTAGTGATCTCATTTATAAATATAAAAAGTCTTTCAAGACTAGCACTTTGATGATTAAGTAAATAATTTCCTTAGTTGTTGATGTTTTTTTGGGTTTCTGGCATATTCTAAGCATATGCCAGAATATACCTAAGATATGCCTATGACTGCTAAAAACCTTTCCTCGTTCTCAGAAAAACTGGCCACTCGCTGTGGGTTGGGTCGCTTTTGACGCTTACCGGATAATCGGCTAAGACAAACGTAGAAAGATGTATTATGGCCCGGTCAGCGATTTGTAATGCTTCAAGCCTGGGTGCGGGAGTGATGACGGTGTAAATCTACATCGGTGATCAAACGCCGGTAATAAAGACTCCAAAGACTCCAAAAGCACTTTGGGTCCCGGCCGCGTTTGTGTCACGACATTTAATGCCGCAGCTCCCGCCATAACCGTATGCCATAGCCATAAGCGCCAGCTATAACTTTGTCGCCCATACCATATGGCTTTAGATCTAATTTTCATAGCCATACCGAAGCCAAATTCTTTGCATCAGAATGGGGCTAAGCAAAGGATAATAGAAGATTTTGTGGAAATGCATGGATTGCTCTGATGATGGTCTAATTCTACCTAAAATGAAGAAAATCAACAGATTGATATAACATTATTCTAGAGAATATACGATGATAGCATTAGATTAATACGAGATAGCCTATGCTTTTGCATGGGAAAATTCGCGATCCGCACAAAGAAATCCTCAAAAAGCACAAGGGGTAAATTGGGTCAGCCACCGGAGCTCAAATTATGAACATGTGAGGTGTAGGAAGCCCAAACATTGGAAACCAAAAAGCAATACGAAGAAGACTCGTGAGAAGCCGGGCTTTAAAAGAAGTTGGCAGAGAATCTTTTCATTCAACACAAAAATTTTACGTAATGTAGAATCGACGAGAATGAGATCACCGTAATTTCTGAAGGAGAGAGAAACTTGCGTATTGGAGTTGAATGACATCCTTTAAAGTCAGTTATCAAGTACAGAGGATCTCTCAAACCGCTTTAAGTGGCAATGTATGTATAAATAATAATATTGGAGCAAAATGAAAAAGGAATTAGAACTCAAAAAATCTTTGCGTAACTCCCGTGAGTTGTGAGAAAGACATTAAGCCGAAGCTTGAAACAAGTATTATGCTCGACTCATGCAAATAGAAATAAGAAATGGCAAGTTTCAGGAAGATCAATCCGCAAACACAAAGATCAAGAAGGGATGAATTGCAAGGTGAACTTCACATGAAGGATGCTAACCTCAATAATCGATCAAACCAAAACTTGAAGATCCAAAGGTATGAAATTTTCACCAATCGAGTCAATGCAAGCTTAGTAGAGACTTACCTCGCGGCTAATGAGGACGCTTGTGCCGCATGTGGATTAGCATTCTAGCAATTACAGTTATCAAGAAAACTAAATGTGATCATGAGTATCACTTAATGTGCACAGCCTTTGTTGGCTAAAGGTAAATGCATTGTTTGCACTACAGCCCATCACCGGCTTTTATTTTAGAGCTTGGTATGACAATGCATGTGGAGGAGCTGTTTGAAAATGTGATCACCTTCCATCGGCATTACGATAGCAGATCAACTCTTGGAAATCTTGCTCGATGCCCTCAACTTCAAGATCTCCTCCCTTTTAAGATTGGAGCAAATAATGCTATATTAATGATGATGAGGGTGATGCCATAAAACCTTGGGAATGTTGTTGAGGGGATAGCCAATTCGAGTCACATGTACGATTGACACGTAGATGGGAAGGTGAAGGAACATTCAAGAAAAGGAGAATTTCACCCAAATCAAAAGTGCAGTTCCAAAGAAACAAAAGCAAAGAAATGTAAAGAAGCATGAAAGGAGAAGCACTTCCAAGAGGATCATCCATTCAAGCAAGAAGAATCTGAAAGATGCATTAGAGGTCGATGAGAATACAAGCTTAGAGTTGCAACAGACAAATGTGATGAAGCACTTGTAGCACTTAATAATGCTTCTACTTGGAAAGCATCATCTCTACAGTCAATCACGCCATCACGTCAAGAAGTAGAAGATCGTTCCAACTCCAAAAGAAGGTATTCTATTTCAAGCTATACTTGATGCCCAATACAAAATGAATCATGCCCCCTAATCAAGAGTCCGTTACATGAAAATTAGTCACCTTGATTCCATGCAGGACAATTGGAGATAATTCCATATCAATTAAGGAAGTGTTATAGCCATGAAGGTATTTGAGTGTTCATTGTAAATCCATTTGAGTGTGTTATTAATCATAAAAATTCTAAATTGCTTCGCAATGGTTGAATTTGTTTTGTTCTAATGTGGTCCGCATCTAAATTCAAACAAATTTGATAATGAAAAAGAGAAATCAAAACATCATCAATAAAGTGAAGAAAAGGAGAGCGTAAACAAAAGTGAAACCAATGACTCTCGAATTTATTAATTCTTGAGACTCAAGCACTTGACAAATCAACAAGTTGAGCCAGCCTTTTGTTCCGTAAAATATAGCCGAGCCAACAATGGTTCAACATTGTGTTGATACAGCTTGCCAAAACATTTGAAACAAGTGTTGCCAAGAAGTTGAGCCGTTAGGCAAAGAAGTGTTGAGCCGCCAGTGTTGCCAGCGTTGAGCCCGTTGAGCCGCCAGTGTTCAACAAGTGAAGAATATGCCAAAGACATACAGAGATATCATCATGGTGAGTAGAAAGCTATTGATTATGGACCTAAATGGTGTTTCGCTAAAACATATTCAAAGTCTGAAAACTTGAAATAATTCGCCCACATTATAGAGTATACAAAAAACAAGATAGTTTTATTCAAACCGTGTTACAGAATTTTGGAACAAGGTAAGTGTTTACTATGACTTTGGCTTATATGGTCATCTATGACTTTCTTTCAATACAAAATGAAGCGTTACGGTTGTGTCCATTACTTAAACAAACAGGTTTGTTTTTATTTGGGGACAAGAGTTTTGTGACAAAATGCCTTCACGCTACCCGACATGACAAACCGTTGTTCATGAAACCTTTGAAAAGGTGTAATCGCCGCCTTCAATACAGCGACGATGTATTTTGGTTGATGACCTGGCCTTTTATAAGACATTCTCTCGTCTCCACCTTTATACAACCGCTATTGCAGCAAGCATGAGGATTGGAAGAATTTAAGTCAAGTTCAAGTTTACAGTGGATGGTATTTTTCCATTGCTGTATCAACTTGCAATGGATGATAACCGAAGACAATATTGAAGAGAATACAACTTGTGGATTTCTTGACTGCTGGTGCCGCGACATTCTCTAGAGGTTGATGAATGTTAACAGCCTCGCCAGTTTCTTTTCGATCTCTATTACTCTACATTTGTAGTTTTGGCCGGACCAACGGTGCGCATAGCAAGTTCATCGATCTGACATTTGAAGAATATTTTATTAATTTACATTGATACATCTGATTCGACATTAGAGGGTGGAGTGGACGTAGAGATCATAATAATTTAACCATTCAATAGCTGAAGATTGTTAGATTTATATACATTATATTAATAAAAAGCATGCACACAATGCCTATAAAATAATAAAAGTCTAAGTGCTCATGCTTCAAGTGCTGCCAAGTGCTGCGCGATTTAATTGGCTCATATCTAATCGATGAGCCGCTAAAAGAATTCATTTAAAAAATCTAACGACATCCGGCCACCAAACCGTTATCAACTTGAAGGCGTGTCGCCTATTTGTTGGCATGTCTCAAGCCATCCATATTATACGTGCTGTCTTTTCACCAAAGTCATGTCAAATTTGCAAAGCCTAACAAGGTAATGCATTAATCGCGGGCCATGGTTTGTCTTAAAAGAAGTTGAAAACTTAATTCTCCTTCCAATTGTTTGTAATAGTAGCTTTTAAAAGTATGACCTCACCAATTCCAAAAACATTGCCCCGTACCTGCCCTCATAATCATCTAGTAATGTGTTCTTTGTCTCAATACATTTCGTGACATAAAAGTCTACACCTCATCATTGCCTTCTTCAAGATTTACCGCGAAAATTGTCACCTACTTCTTACATTAGAACCGGACCGTACCATGGTCACCATCATCTTCACGCCTCCTCTCGCCTTCGACTCAACCTCATTGTCGAATTCTCAAGACTTCTCGCTTCTTTTGGGACCAACTCATTTGTCTCCCCAACCTCCTATATACTTAGATTTAGTGCAACAGAGTCCCATTTCCTCACGGGTAAGATACATGCAAAAACATGACAAAGGTCTATGTGCAAGCTTCAAAGGATTTTCTATCAAAAGGCCTCGATGTAATGAATTTTAGTTGTCCCTTTGAGAGTCCGAGTATCATACCTTTCTCTCGATCTACCTATACTATGAGGATCAATTTCCCAAAAGTACCCGCAGTGCAACAATTAATCAAGTGTTGTAAGTGTTAACCGTAGTACCGTAAGTGTTGTACGTGGCAAACATTCCAATAACAAAAAGTTCAAATGCGGCATTTGTACATAAATGGCCTTCAATATGTACAAAAACTAGTAGCATCACCAAACATACATAAAAAGCATGCACAATAATGCCTATAAAATACGTGTCTAAGTGCTTCAAGTGCTTCCAAGTGCTACAAGGTGATTTCACTGTATATCTAATCAGATGAGTCACAGAATTCATTTAAAATCGAACCATTATCCGCAAGATAATCGAGTTTTCTCCATTATACTTCGCTTGTTCCTTTGTGAGAAATCTTCTACCAAGAAATAGAATGGTCTTGAAGATCTCTAAATTGAGATGAACAACCACTGGTTCATACTTAATGCTTCGAATATTGAATACCTACTATCCAAACCAAGTGGGCATGTTTTTAAGAGGCAATGCCGCATAAATTCAGTTGTCATGAGACTTATCATCCTAAATATAGAAGTGACACTCTTTATAATTTCCTCATATCATCTTTTGCTTCATATCTTTCTTTCTTCTTGATGCCTATCACATCCACCTTGCTTCCTTCCAACCCCGAAGTGATATGAACTAAAATGGATAATTGCCGCTGTGCCAATGACATGATTGGCGCTTCTTCCTCAATAACTTTGAAACCATAGTTTTCTCAAGAAAGTCAATTACGTAAACTATTGTGTCTTCCAAAACTCTAAGCAAACATTGTCTCAACTGCTTTGGGTTTGCCAATGAGCCTTTATAGCTGTGTGGTATGCAAATGTCAGCCATTGTTTTTCTTGCATGTTCCCCGGAATCCAAAAGGTACCAAATTTCTAGGCCAATCTTGTAACTTTAGCTGGTTTCTTCTAGGGTTTCTCTTAGAAATTTTGTCGTAAGTAGTAGAACTAACAAATTAGTATTTCCTCGGACGTGATCCTTCTAACACACAAACTCAACACTAACTTTTTCAAAAAACTTCCAATCCATCAGTGTTCTAATGATTTACTGTTTCCCTCGACTTCGTGATAAAGTGGATTAGAGAAAAGTACTGTAAGAGAATATCTTAAGCTAGATCATAGAAATGAAGTTAAACAATATATGAGATATATAAGCATTCAGGATATCATAGAATGAAAAAGTTAAACAATATATATGAGCTATGTTAATAAATTACCTCGAGACCATTTTGCAGTGTCCAAGATCAAACATGCATGTTTGTGCCATTCATCCGCTTCTACTTCTGGGGCATACCATTTCTCTAATACTCACTTGTAGATTTGAAAAATATTGTCCTGGTGACAGATGTTGGACCTGACCACATACCCCGGTGACAGCGCATTTGTAATTCAGGCACACCCATAAGGATCGTGACCTCATGTTATTAATTGCCCGTGACATTAAAATTCAAGGTGCATGTGGTACCTCAGCACAGCTAGTCTCTCTTCTTGCAATCTCCTAATATAGCCGGCTTCTAAGCTTCTCAAAAGTTTGCTGCATATATTGATCTCAAGGATACTCTTTCCTCAATTGAAGATAAAATCAAGAATCGATCATAACACGCATTCAAAGAACAATATCATGCAAAATACAAAAAAAAGAGGCAAAATGTGCTTACTGTCACCTCCAAAGAAATGAATAGGGATGGTCAATCTTTTCATCCGCTTCACCAACATGCTTCTCACATGTTTTATATGGTGAGATCCTAAAGTATTCTCATCCCAAAATTTCTCAATCTACCTATTGCTTCATCCGAAGTGCATCGACCTTTTTCCTCGAACATCACTGTGGACCCGTCAAATTCAAAGATACACACGCCTCTCGGAAATGCTCACATTTTGAATAGATAGAAGCCTCGCCATTTGTCATCGATTCACTCCCTTTGCTGAAGATGCACCCATTTGCGTTGTAATTCTTTTGCTTGAAGAACATCGATTTCTATCATACTTTGTTTCCAAGCTCTTCACATTCAAAATTAAATCCCCATAAGGGCATTTTCCTTTGATCCGCTATACCATCGAAAGGGAATTTTATAAGAATTGAAGACCACTTTGATCCATTTCGACAATTCCCTCAATCTTCTTTCACTCAAAAACAATCTTCACAATCTCTTTTGGTATTGGAAGGAGGATTGTTTTTCCTCTCTCTCCTCTGGGCTCTTTCTGATTGTCTTCTCTATTTCAGCCTTGAATTTGCAAGAAAATCCTTCTTTTAGTTGAATCGACAAGCCAGGAGCTTCCATCGAAATTCACTTAGACAGATTTCACGACCAATTACACCCAAATTTGTAAATCAATTGAAACAATGCAAAATTTGTTCGACTAGAAGGAATTGGTGGTATTGCAATTCCCTAATTGCAATTCGGTTCTGGATTTCTCCCGGCCAACCACTAAAGGAAACTCCATCCATCCTCCCCGCCAACTGAGTTCCCGCCGCCTTTGAGATCCTACCATCGATCCTATTTATTCAAATTCCATATATTATTCTGGTGCATGCCAATTCTTGACCGTTGATCGCCACACGCCCGTGAGGTACTTGTTGCCACATTACAAAGCACATGTCCCATTGCCATTGTGACACCACTAAAGAATTCTTACACCCCATCTTTCCTCATCTTCGCATGGCACCATTTGACCGTCATTGAGGTGCCTAAACGAATGCCTGTAAGGACATGGCCGCTTCCTGGATTTGCATGCCATGTAATAAAAAGCATGAGGGAATGATGCACTACGCCTAAATAATAGCGCATAAACCATGTTTAGGTTTCATTTCGTTTGTGTCACAGCATGCAAATTTGACAGAAGTTTTCGGCCCCTACTTGATGGATTTTCCACCTTAAAACTTTGCTGCAAGACGGGATTTTCTCTCGAGGATTTGTGCTTGCAAAACGTCTAGACTTCTTCTGGGCTTACTACAGTAAGTGCATTTCCTTAGAGATCTTCAAAGAAAAATCACGTTATATTTTCTTTCTTTTGAGCAAAGGTAATCTAAATCTCAACATATTTACCGGGATTCAAGATTTTTTGCTAATGGATAATTCACCCATTTAAGATAAGCATAAATGATAACCATGAACTTCAGGTAAAATTGCGAACCATTGTTGAACGGTGTATGTTTTCCTTAACGGAAAAACACAAAACCATATGGTAGATGATGGGCTACGAATGGGAGGATTCGGCGTCAATTGGTGTAGCTCATTCTCGAAAGCTTAAGGTGTTAACAATGATTGAGGTTTATTTATTCCATTGGCCGCATTGTTCGTGGCAAGCAATGCTACTGCAAGAATAGTGATGATGGTCCAAATGGCCAAACAATGGACCCTTAACTCAAGGCACTTGTAAATACCATCTTCTTTGTGTCCGCTTTGATTTGAAGCATCCCATATAGGACTAAGGGAATGATAAGATGCTATTCATGTAATCTCCTCGTTAGGAATGTTTGAATCAAAGTCACCTAGATGTTTGTGAAAATATTGAAGCATTTTCAAATACATGACCTTTCCAAATTTTGGATATAACCTTTCAAAGCTCCAGATTCTCATGCAATACCATATTTATCTTTAACATCATTGTCTCCGTTTTATGCAAAATACTAACTTCCTCATCTTAAAGCCAGCTTGATACAAGGTCACTCTCAATGATCATAACATCTTGGTTCGAAAAAATAGTATTGATGATGAAAAGAAATGTCAACAGATTTTAATGGGCATTTTCTACCATCATCCCACAACTATTAATTTTGTAAATTTTCATCTTTCCTCTCGTGCATGCCATGCTCTGAAAATATCAATTGGCCAAGGACGATAATTATTGATTGGTGGTTGGCATACTTAGAAATTCTTAGGCTTCTTTGGAAAAGCCTAATGATATAAAATGACATATCAATGTTGACAGGATCACTCAATTGGGGAAAAAAGATCTCGGGGCAGTCTCCCCAGTTAGGACATCATCTTCTGTAACAAGCCGTAAACATCCTTCCAAGAAGCCGGAGTAAAGATATGGATAAGGTGCAGCGAATAATCCGTGAGAATGGTTTTATTCATATAAATATGTATATTGTTTTGCAATGTGACCATCTTTTCCAAATGGGCAGCTAAGGATTGGAAATTGCTTTGTTCCTTCCATCATTAAACTCTCCTCCGCATCGCTTCGGGCGGAAAGCTGACGTTGAAGCTATGGACTTGTTTATTCATAGGATCATTATGTTTGGAATCAAGGAAGCATTATTTACATAACCCATTATGTTTTTTCAAGAATAAAAATACTTCTAAGTTATTTTTAAATAGTGGACATGTGCAAGGAACGAAAGCAAATGGAAAGATAATCGGAAGAAGCAAATGGAAAACTCATGTCGATAAGAAAGTATCGAGGCGCTATAAATTATTCCTTATGATGTTATACCTATTTGACATTGGAAGTTTGCTTTTAAGTGTAGTAGGGCATCAGCTTCTATGTGAAGAAAGTAGTAAACTTATCAAAAATTGCGTACTTACCAATAGATACGTAACTACACCTTAGGCGAGCTCATTTTGCTTAATTTGATTTGCCTCGCAAATCTATTATCAGCGTAGGTTAGATGTGGATCTCTGCTAGATCTTGCAATGCACCCAATTTTTAAGATGCAACTACGTTCACTAGCCACAATCTAGCCACCCACATACACACACTAATAAAAGAGAAACTCACTTCCTGACCTACCATTGTTATATTAAAACATCAGTTGTCATTTACCATTCTGAAACTGGAAGTAAGGTACAGAAGCACCTATACAACCACAAAATTCCCTACTTAAATAAGTATTTGATTCCAACAAGTAAATGGATTCTCATCCCTCTTTGCCATATACATTTAAATAGAGGGAATGCTCAAGTCAATCGCGAATCCATCAAGCATGCATAATTCCCGCCATTACTGAGATCACAAAGTAGGTATATTTTATGGAAGAAAAATACTGGAGAACATCTATTTATGATTATCGCCATGCCCTTCAAAGATAGTCTGTAATCAAAGAGGCCCAAAAGCATGATGATGTGGGCAATAGCTCGCCCAGCTCAAAAGGCCGCGATAACATTATGGATCAAAAAAATATTATAAAAGTATGCACTCTCCATAACTACCCCTCAGGTATATTGTCGTCAAATAGTGTGGATTTAATTTGCCACTTCAATTCTTCCTACTAATTGAGGGCAACCCTCGCGGCGCTAAAGACCTTGTTGTTTTTCTCGACTCAACATCCTAAAAAAGGCGAAATATCTTCATGAAGGAATTCAGCCTCACACGCATGAACTCTTCTTTTCAATGGCTAATTAGGCCAAAAATATTTTCCACGTCCTTTTCGTTTTAAATATAATGGCGCTTCCAAGCAGAGACTATAATGTAAATGCCACGAAATCCTGCTATAACTTTTCATCTTCCATTCTTTGTTAACCTATTTGAGTTCTTCAACTAATGACAAATTTGTCATAGAAGGTGATATCAACAATTACCGAGAAAACTCTTTGGTTGCTTGTCTTTATACTTGTGATTCATTTGGTAGAGCAGATTTCAATTGTTCTCCCTTTAGATTATTCATTTCTCGAATCTTGCTATCTTCGATTCGGTCTAATTTCATTTGTATGTTCTGTAGGCTAGAGTATATTATGAAGTTTATACTAACGTCCACAATAATGTTAGCAGATTTGAAAGCGGCTATGGATCTGGTCTATAAAATACGTCAGTGAATGATGCACTTATTTATTTCCAATAGAGGAATTAATTTATTTTTCTTATTCCAAAACAACACTCCACAGCCAACTATTGTCCATCTAGTAGTGTTTATGGTCTGAATCAAAAGGTACCTTTTCTTATGTTAATTTTAATGCCATTTAAAGAAGTTAGTAGAATTAGTATGCTAGGTACTCATAATACTTCCTTGGGTTTCCCCCTTCAAGATTTCTCAGGATTTGCTCGAAATTCTCTAGATTCCCTTAAGCTCTCTAAGATCCCCTCTTGATTCCCTCCTGTTTCCTAGAATTTCCTTGGACTCTCTAAGGATTCCTTGAGATTCCTTCAAAGTTCATTGAGATACCTTCTGCTCGCTCAACATTCCATGGGATTCCCTAGGATTCTCTCAGTTAGGATGCCTCTAGATTCCTTTTGATTTCCCTAGAACCTCGAAGATTCTTTAGGTTCTCAAAGCTGTCAAGATTTAGTAGATTCCCTGAGATACCCTTCAGTTTTTATTAGACCTCTTTCATTTTATTCGCTAAGATTCTTTAAGACCACAAGATCCCCTCCAGATTTACTATTTTCTTGAGGTTTCCTTAAGATATGTTTATATATTCCCTTGCTCCCATAGAGCATTCTAAAGCATCTAGTACATTCTAGAATGTCTTGGCTGAATATGCCATTGGATCTCAATTAATGCTTCATTGTTATTAAGAAACTATATTATGTTGGTATTTAGTTAGTTGGTCAAGGGGCTTCTCTATGCATGCGATGTGGCATTTATAGGCATTATATGTGTATTTGATAATGTATGTTAGAATAAGCAATAAATATTCAAATGCAAGCAAAGCATGCATGAAAAGCTTCAAAGCTATAAAGTCCCACGAGCTTCATGCTCAAATTTCCATGTCATAAGTGTACTACATGATGTGATAACGATGTCTAAGTATCTCTAATTTTCTTCTTGTTCTTCTTCTTATAAGAAGTCAATCGTAATATTACTCAAGGCAGTTAAAAGTTTATTTCGTGGAGGCCGGTTTCAAGGGACGCACAAATAAATTCGTTTACGTGCTCATAAGCAACTTGCACCATAAAGTTGCAACTTGTAGATAGGTGAGTGGGTAACCCACTAGAACTTCAAAACAATGCATTTTGAATGGGAGAAGAGGGAATTAAAGTGTGGTGTAACGTATGGCACGTCCTAACCATGTTGCAATAATCAATGTCAACTTCTGATGTGGGGTATATGTAACCTTCAATACTCAATGGGAAGTGGTCGCTTGCCAGCTTCACACTCATTGAATTTTAAATTGTAACAGCGCATGCCCATGCCATTGGATTATAAGTAACAATGTTCAGTGTTCAGTGTTCAGGACGAGCACAGTGGGGAACAAAGATGGCAAACATAACCTGTGCACAGATTATGATACCTCTTCTTTTATTCTGTGCATCAGCATATGCCTTCTCAGACTCATCAGAAGCAAGTTGTCATGAGAAGGGCAAGAACAAGATCGTAGAATTTTATATCCATGATATATTCACAGGACCCAATAGCACATTATTGCATGTTGCTGGACCAGGATCATTGACAAATCTTTCATTCGGTTCAATGGTGGTAGTGGATGATCCCATAACTGAGGGCGAGTTGATCACATCCACAGCTTTGGGAAGAATGCGAGGGTCCTTTACCATTGTTTCTTTGAATGGAAATGGACTTACATTTCTTTTCTCTTTGTCTGTAGTGTGGAACGGTGAGAAATACAATGGCACCATTAGTTTATTCGGATCGCGCAATGAGGCTACATCTGTTCGAGATATTCCTATTGTTGGTGGGACAGGTGATTTTGTGCATGCTTCTGGAGTTGCTTCTGCTACTCCTATCTCTACCATAGGTTCAGCCATCGGCACTATCCATTATATGCTTAATATCACTATGCCTTCCTGACTTGTTTCAATGCCATTTTGGTTGTAACGTACAATTCGTTACCATATGAAATAAAATTTATATCTATAAGAAATTTATTACAGCGGCCATTGCTGCCTGAACATTTCTCTTATCCATCAATCCTATGTTTTGGAACTGAATTAGAAGATGGGAACGTTGGTATAAGGAGGGGTTTGTGTTGAGTCGAAACTATGTGAAGAAGGACTAGTCTTAAGAGTAGAGTATAGGAGCATATGTAATTCCATTGTGCACCCATTTGATAGAGCTAAAATTCCAAAACAAAGTTGCAACATGGAGCAAATCAATATCTTCATAATAAGATGTGGATATCTTCATTGTAAGATGGACGTAGATGGATAGCCAATCAATATTCAAGAAGTAGAAACATAACAAAATGCAAAGTTATATACTTTTATGCTTAATATAAATATTGTCATTTTATGGAAGTCAAATTAATGGGGCTTTTACCATTACCACAAATTAATGAGGCTTTTACCATTGCCACGTTGATTTTAACACACTCGATTTTTTTGTATGAAAGGCATGCTGGCCACTTGGCTTCACCTACAACTTTAGCTTGCATACATGATCTATATCTTCTTTTTTCTTTGTTTGAGCACAATAGGGCTATGCTTTTTGAATCAGAGTGAAGCCTTTGCCTCCTTCACAAGAGAAACAACATTCACAACAATGCTAATTGGGGCCCATTTCCGTAAATGCATTCCAAAGAATCTACATGAAATTGCAACAAAGACACATCATTGTTCCTAATTTTGAGTTGGAAATGGTTGTTTGACCCCCAGACAATAGCACACATGGCGTACATTATCTAGTTTGCATCCAATACTACAAATGCATCAGAGCTATTCCTAGAATTCAATTAAATTCCCTAGTTAGCAATATTCACATGGCGTACATTGTCTACTTTGTAGCCAATACTACAAATACATCAGAGCTATTCCTGGAATTCAATTAAACTTTCTAGTTAGGCAATATTCTGTTTGTTGAGAAATAAAATGGAAGTTAGTGTTTTAAAGGCAACATTTTCATTTTCAACGCAATTGGCACAACATCATGAGCATATGATGCCGACATAATGCTTTATGTCAGGATTGCTTCGACTTACATACAAAATCACAAATTTTATTCTCACCCATGAGTAGCGGCCATATGCTAAAAAACTTTACTCCAAAACCTCCACCAGAGGAACTTTATAAGACATGTAAAAATATACTCAGAAGAAATATATGCACCTGCCACGAAGATTAAAGTTCTTGCACTATTTACCAACACCACCAACTACCACCAACAATTGGATGCACATGGGGATGTATAAAGAAGCACCTGCCCATTCGTAAGCCCTAACAGATGGTGCCTCATACGGCGCAGGGCCGTGCTCTTCATTTCCATACCAATTGCTGAATGGAATTACTATAAATCCATCACAAAAATCACACCGTAAAATCCCAGATAAGCCTGTGACTTTGAAAATCTCACAAAAATATAAGTCAATCGTTGGATTTCTTTTGAAGCCTACCCGCATTGCCGTGGAAAGTCATGGACTTTACTATAGATAATTGCCGCAGTGAAACCAAATTCCAAACTGTTTCACCAACCCGCTTCGAGATCCAAAGTTCTAGGAACTCCCAACCAAGTTTCCATCAGATGCCGTAGAACCCCAGATTCCTACATCAGGTTCCTCGTGAAATGGAAACCTCGGCTCTGTGAATCTCGCTTTGGCATGAAAACCTTGAAAACCCAGAGATATTTCCAGAGCCGAGATTCCAAGAGCGCAGAGAGAGAGAGAGAGAGAGTAGAGAGAGAGAGAGAGAGAGAGAGAGAGAGAGAGAGAGAGAGAGAGAGAGAGAGAGAGAGAGAGAGAGAGAGAGAGAGAGAGAGAGAGAGAGAGATGCCTTGGGCCACAACTTAGAGTAGACAGAGAGAATACGAGAATACTTAGGAGGCCAGAGAATGAGAGATGGGTGAGAGTGGGAAAAGTTAACTCTCACCTCGAGATGATTCGCCTCAATACCGTTGTGGGCGCTTCCATTAGCCACTAACTAAAGAACCCCCTAATATGTCAATTTCATGACCGAAAAATTTCCCTCGGCCGTAAAATCTCGGCCCATTTTCCCTGCTTGGTCTTCAACACCGCACCTCTTTTGAATTTCACTCCTTCCATCGCCATTGATTTTCTACCTACGTGTATACCCCATCTGATCGCTGTAAATTCATTTCAATTCGATCTATATTGTTTTGTTGAATTCTAGTCCTTGTATTGTTTTCGTTGATTAGTTTGATTTCTATAGACTCGTGATGTCTAAGGCAAACTTTCAGACTTCAAGCAACAAACCCTTTGTGCCTCCTTCGTGATTGAAAAATGGCTCCAAGGAAGACGCGTAAGATGACAGGTAAATTTCAAATTTAACGTGGAGCTTGGAGTCAAATTCGAGCCTATTGTGGATCGCTTCCTCCACCAAAGGAAAAGAGATGCAAACGAAGTTCTCAAATAAATCCAAGCACCCTCCCCAAGATCAGAGTGATTCTCATCACTGAGACCAATGGCTATCAGCAGAGTTCTTGGAAAAAGAAAATCAAACAAATAGACACAAAGAATAGGAAGGCTCCACCAATGGATGTGATCAGTGTTTCCACTTCCTCAATCTTCTAAATGAAATGAAACCGTTACCAATGGTAGTTTGAATTTTCTAATTCACAATGGAGAGAAATTTTGCTTGTAGATGGATTAGTGGAAGTCAGCAATTGAAGAACAAATGGGATAGTTTTACATATTTAATTCAAGGATGAGAAGGAGGTTTCCAAATAAACGTTCTAACCTTCGTTGGCAA
Source organism: Isoetes taiwanensis (assembly GCA_021234155.1). Lineage (NCBI taxonomy): Eukaryota > Viridiplantae > Streptophyta > Lycopodiopsida > Isoetales > Isoetaceae > Isoetes > Isoetes taiwanensis. The sequence goes on along the minus strand of JAJEKV010000004.1, from coordinate 26,409,384 downwards.
TGGTTTGATAGGAATGGAAGAAGTCAAATATGGAGGATTTCCGATAACCCTCTATCTCCAAGTGGCCGGTGATGATGGGGAATTGGGAATGAAGCCTTTGAGGTCGCTGATTTGCACACTAATTTTTCCATAGCTTTTGAGACAGTTGGTTTATGCCTTTGATGACCCTTTGAGAAAACAAGAGATTCCTACGTCAATCTGTTAGTCCTCAGACATCCTGCATGTGTCTATTCATGCATAATGACGACCAAGTCAAGGCTATGATCCACAGCCAAAGTACTGTGCTCGGCCAAAGGCCCCGCAGTAAGACCAAGCAAGTACTCACGCGCAGCCTGGAAGGCCACGCTGCCAAGAGGAGGCGCCGCATGCGACGCTCGCCACCTCACCAAGGCTTGATTTCCCCGTGACATTTCAAGAGGCACTGCCAGCATTCCTCACTGCCCTTCCAAGAGCTCCAAGACCCAAATCACTGTGAGTGTTCATATATTAGCCACAAAGGCCATTGTACTATATATATGAGTAGAGCTAGCATATGCTTTTAGATGAGTTTTGAGTCTTGTCTCACTCGCTTTTCTCGACAAGTAGAGCTCATGTATCTTCTACTGACATCAACGGTTGTTCTCTAATATTGTGATCTCATTGTTCTCTTTGCTTTTTCTTTTTCTTTTGTTCTTTGCAAACTCCGCATTTATTACAAAGGCCTGTGATTCTCCTGCTTGATCCAAGGGTCCTCCACGGAGGGATGTCTTGCGAGGAGTTCCCCAGCCGGACCCCAAACACCGTCGCCGCTGCCGTGTCGGATCTTTCTTTTCCTTTCCTTCCATCATGTCGGCTCGAGGTTTCACTCCCCGAAGAACTTCTTTGCCAAACAATTTGGGCTCGACCGAGCGCCATCAACGACGCCGTAGGTTTTCGGGATATGTATGATTCGCCTATGACATTGAGGGTGGTCGTGGTCCGGCTCCAGAGCTCGGTCGGCATCGCTTACCCTCGTGGCTCATTTCGACCGTGGTCTCCCCACGTGCGTGCATTGCTCTCAACCTCAATCCCCACAACATACGCTGTTTCAGCCCGCCTCACTATTTCCGGACTCCAAAACAAAGACCTACATTCATATACCTTAGGCCACACCCCACCCGGCCACAACCTTCTTTCACCTCTGCTTTGGGATGGGCTACCATCAAGTGTCCTTTGGCCCTCCCCACGTTCAACGAATTTCGGTCTTCTCCATCCTTTTCAAAGACGCGCTCTTCCGGTTTACCAAACACCATCTCAAGCCTAATGAGGGAGGGGCTCGTGATGATCCTTCCCACCTGATGCTACTTTCTTTGGACCACCGGGTTTTGGTCCCACCCCTTGCTCTCGGTCTCGTGCTGTTCCACCTCTCTTTGCTTCCTCGCATATCCTCCAATCAATCCACTGTCTATGCTCAAGTTCCGCCTTCATCTCCCACTCATACTTTGAAGCTGACTTATCCCACTTTTGGCAACTAAAAGGCAAACCTTTGGATCGAGTGCTCAAGCCCACATGGAGGAATTTGAAGCCTTGGCCATTCGAATGGTCAATGGTCATGCCCCAACTCAAATTTCATATCTTTTGACCACGAGGCGCCCCTCATTCCCGTGACGCTCCACGATTTATATCGCCTTTAAGTATAAATATCGTGACACGCCACTATGAATAATTAATGGCACATTAATTATTCATAAGCTAAGGTTAGCTATGTTAATAATTAAATTATAAATGTGGAAACCTAACCTAACCCTAATTCGAATTTAAGGCTTAATCTAATATTAAAAGGGCCTAAACTACCAAATTAGTTAATGTTAGCCAACCCCGAGTTGCCACCGCGCCCAAATCGACAAGGTAGGGTTTCCATTTTGGACACCCAAATTGGGGCTTTGTGCCCCAATTGAATTAGGAGCAATTGGAGATAAAGGAGGAGGAGCAGCAGCCAAGCACCCTTCAAAAATCGAGATGGAGCCATCCCAAGCCCGATTCGACCGGTTAGTCCGTGAGCTTTATTTGAAAGATCAGAGGGTAGCCTTGTTGGGCATTTATTGTGTGTATTTCTTCCATTTCTCCTGTTGTTCTCTATGCTTTACTCAGAGGGAACTAACCCTTGATTGCAAAGGTGAGTTCTCCTTATCTCCGATTCTGTACTTTTCTTAAATGATGGATTGATAGTTCTTTGCATAGTATTACTCTTTGAAATGGGGGAATTCACGGGGTAGAGACCTCTCGAGCCCATGTATTGTAGTATGCTCCTAGATAGAGCCCCTCAGATATCCCATTAGATGCTGCCTGGTGTACAAGAGACCACCGGGTCAGATGCTATGGAGTGGCTTAGCACAGAGAAGGGACGCTAGGTGAAGTGGGGTGGGGTCTTTGCACTAACACATAAAAGGCTCCCCGGGAGACTCCCTACATGGGCTAGGGCCTGATAGCGGTCCACGTGAGGGCAGGGGTATGGGTCCGGGACCCACGGGTGTAGAGGTGTGACCCGTATGGGGCACCTTGCACTTGAGTAGATTTAGGTGAGTAAGTGCATGCGGATGCGTGGGTCGCTAACGCGCACGTATTCTCTAGCTCACCCATGGAACCATTGCGGATCCTCGAAGGGGACGCTTCCACTGGGCTCGTCGGATAGGGGCCATGAACCCCGAGTAGGCTCAGAGGGTGATACCTTGAGTCTCGTCTCCGGGAAGGCTATAGCGACGCCATAGCATGAATCGACTCCATCTGCAGGCGGATGGAGTGGACAACCCTAGCCGATGTTCTATGCCGATAGCAACGCCGGGTTATACCTCTGTCACGGGATCTCTTGAGACCGAGCCGTGCGTCTATCCTCACAGGAGTTTGAACTGGGTAGAACCATGGGTTTGGGGTGTTTCCCCTTAGGATTAGATGAATATTCTTTTGTCGCTAGTACTTGGATGGATGTGCCACCCTTCGTGGTGGTTATTTATATATATATATATATATATATATATATATATATATATATATATATATATATATATATATATATATACAAGTATTTGTACTATAAATGGGTGTTTGAGCTATGGGTTATGAAGATGGGGAAGAAAAATCTAGGCTTAAATAGATCAGTACCCAATATTGTAGTAAAAAACATTGCCATATAGTTTTATAGTCTCTGTCATAAAATATAATTGTTTGACAATCTAATCTTTTAATTTTAAAAAGTGTAATTTATGGTCTAGCAACAGAAAGTGTTTAAATTTTTCATATTATGTGTGGGATCCTATGATGTTCTCACACATTTATTTAATTTTTTTTTAACCAATCTCTATATGGGAAAATATTGATGCTTTCTTCCTTCAAAAATAAAAAATTTATTTGAGAAGTGCACATGACTAGTATCGAACATTCCCAAGTGAGGTATGTGCAAAACTTCACAATAGCATGGCATTAAGAAGAAATACCTCACAAAGAAGTAAAAGAGATACATATCTTTGTTAGTTCCCTCGTCGAATTCCATTTTGGATTGCATCAAATTAACAAAAAAACATAGCAAACAATAAATAAACTATTCCCAAAGATTCCCCTAGATTTCCATAAAGGTTCCCTTCGATTCTCCTAGATTTTCAAATATTCTCTTGAGCTTCCCACAGATTCCCTAAGATTCTCTTGACATTTCTCTAGATTCCCAAGATTCTAGATTCTCCAAGATTCTACGTAGTTTCTCTTAGATTCTATGAAGATTCCTTGCAAAACAAATTTGTGAACGATTCTCTAAGATCCCCTTGGTTTTCCCTTGGTTTCTTCTACCTTGGTCAACCTTCGATCAAACCACAATCAGCACTACAGTTAAACTCCCAACTCCATTCGTTTTAATTTCTTTCCCTTAAATTTTATTACCATTCACCTAGATTCTGTTAAGCTTCCCATAAGAATAAGCCATTTTGCTCTTTCTCAAAGGCGTCATAGCCCATTTTAGGCATTTTGACAATATTGTAAAATACATGGATATTTTGATAAATAACATAGAACATAGGGGTTTTAAATTTCCCTCTATATTTATCACCATCGAATTTGTGTTATGGGCATAAATTCTGACGTGTTAGAAAGGGTTATGCCTACGCTTAATACACATTCCTAGATGTATTGAAAGATTGACTTTATTGAAAGAACACCTAAAAACCCAAGCTTTTAATATGCTTCATTTCCTTCATGATCATCATAAACTAAAGTTCAAGAACTTGTCATTACAAAGGCTAAACATACATTAAGTTGCAAGATCTTTGTTGTGTTGGTTATTAAATGCTTCACGGTTGCACCACTCATTATGCGGTCATGTTCAATCTTGCTGCCAAATGTTTTGATCGCCCTCGACTTGTGTTGTGGGCATAAGTTAAAATGCATACTCAACACACTTGCACAACCACATGTATATCAAATAAAATAAGTCGACATAAAGATTTTAGAAATGTTGTTTAAACATCCCCTCCGGTAAGGAGCTTCATGGTTCAAATAGGAAGCCCAAGACTGTGTAACCAGCTCTCGCCCCATTTTTATGATAAACACATCTCCACCCATAAGATCAATACTGTTGAAAATGTTGTTCAAAGAAACTGATGCCTGGCCAGCACCAGTATCAACCAGAAATTGCTCTCCATTCAATTGAGTCCACTAAATTACAGGAGTTAGAAGAGATGATGGATGTATTATACAGCCAGAAGACCATTTGATCTCAAAAAACCTATAAATGCACTTCCTGTCCGCATCATACATGCCAGCCATAGAAGTGGTTGAATCTGCAAACAAAATGAATTTCATATTCTTATTCCATGTTGAGGTTAAAATTGATATTGAGAATATCTCTCACCTTAGACCAGGAACTAGTATTCCCAAGACTGCGGATGACATGAAAAGTTGGCTTAATGCTACAGCAGATGCATTGTTACATGCAAGAGCCTCCTGAAATTTATACCGCTAAGTAATGCAACCAACATACTGAGCATAATCTGCATGAAGCATGTGCCAGTTAAGTTTCGATCTGCAATGAATAATAACTACATGCGTTTGGGTATTGCAATATCTAAGCTAATAGTTTCAAGAACCATGAAAAATTTGAAAACCCTGAGTTCCGCTGCAAAGTAGACATTCAATTCTTGTGCTAAAAATTGGCCTGATGCACCTCTAATTTTCACAGCCAGGGATATTTGATGGCAAATTTGGCAAATCTGATCTTACATGTGCATTGGTAAGCATTTATTTGCATTCAATTTTTTCCAAAAGGATATACAGGGAGCTATGAATGTATCATGATTTTGTTGCCCTTTTATCTGAATAGCAATACTGATATCAAGTTTTGCCTTAAATGGCTATGGCAAAGACAGTGAGTAGATGCCTTGAAGCATGGAGCTTGAGCAGTTGCCCTGACACATATGCATCCCCATATAACTCCTCTGCTAGATCTGTTGCCTTTGCAACAATTTAAAATTATGCTGCAACTAAGAATTCAATTCCACATGCATCTAGTAAAGCTCAGCCAATTGATCAAGTTTGACATTGCAAGGCAAAAAAAAAATACTATGCCTGGGGCAATGGCAAGAGGATATATTCGAGCAATCAAATGGTTGCGGTTTCACCTTTCTTCATAGATGCAACGGCCTTGTTTAAACTTTTGAGCTGGCTTGCTATGTGACAATAACCTGCATTAGAATTATAATCATATGCAACATAGCCTTTTGTGCATGAACTTCAAGCCCTAAAATTCCAATGTTTGCTACAATATGCCATTCTGCGCTAAATCTAGATGTAACTGTAGCTTTTATGCCTAATGCTGGACGTGAACCGATGCAAAAACTCACCTTTCAAAAGCTGTCCTCTTTCTCCAACTCAAGTTTCATACTTGACCGCATCATAACAAAGAATCTAAAAATCAGTAATGCACCCTTGCTATAAAACCCGAAAGTTAAAATGAGCATAGAACGCATAAACAACCTAGAACGAAATATAACTACAACAGCATGATGGCATAGTTGATCCCCTCAAATACTTCGGGATATAATGTAATGGCATTAATTTGGTGTGCAATTTTAAATTAGGTTCAGAGGCCAAAAGAAGATCAATTTTTCAGAGCCCACAAAACCAACTAAACCAACTAAACGTGATGAAATTTGAGAATTAGAAGGAAAAGAGGAGTGTCAAGTAGATGTAGATAGTATATAAATGAACTTCAGTTCTTGGACATAGCTCTCCTAATATCGCTCAAGTACACCGCACATCTAGGGCTTAGTTTTGAAAACTGACCACCGATTTGAGCAATATACATGTCCAAAAAGATTCGGAAATGTCGATCAAGTTCCAAGCAAACTTATATCATAAGTATTTTCATATCATCAAACTAGGTATTAGACCTAGTTATGAAGAGCATACTGCAAATTTTGCCTCTAAGGAATCCCGCACGACCAAGAAGATCCACCATGCAATCCATATGCATTGCATTCACTTGGATGCCATGCCATTGTTTCATACTTCAAATACCACATACCCTCCTCCACTAATCCAACATTTTCGAATGCAAGAAGAATGCCAACAAATGCCACATCATCTCGCTTTAATGGCATTATATTGCATTTCCTCAAACAAATCACAAATTGAGAACTCCCAGCCTCGCTAAAACGGGCCATATCCTCCAATCATTGTTGTCCATGAAATTACGTGGAGTGCTTTGGCATACAATTGAAGACTTTTATATGCCTCCCACAAGTGCCCAGATTTAACAACCATAAACATAAGGATGTTCCCCCAACGCCGGGTTTGGAGCTCCTCTCAACAATATTTTCATGGAATGTCTGCTTTGTTCAAGATTGCCAAGATGCCACACACCTTCAAGAGACTTAAAAGCGTAACTTTGCTTGGCTCCGCTCCTTCAATTTGCAATGCATCATAATATTCAAAGGCTTTATGCGCTTTTGTTGGTTTCAAAGATATCCCTCAATCATTGCATTCCATGATACTATATCACGATTTGGCAGTCTATTTGAAGACTCTTTGTGCCTCCTCCAAGCTCTCACACTATGCATATAAATCCACAAGACCATTCCCTAAGGTGATATCAGATTCTAAACCATCTCATGCGATAGTCCATGCATGGATACACCTTGCATGCCTAATAAATCATGCCGATCTTGTAATACAAACTTGGTTTTAAAAGTTTCACCAGAAATGTGAGCAAAGGTGATGCCTTTGTCTCGCCAAAATATATGCACACTCTACTTGGCCAAACCTGAATGCTTTTCATTAAGGGTGCATGTGAGTAGTATTTTTTTAGTAGCTTCTAGACAATCCCAAGTGCAAGACATTCCCTTGGGGAAAAGCGCAATATCCTTGGGTCTCAAACTAAACATGCTCGCTAGCTCCATCTTTGTAAACCCCCACTTTGTATAGTCAAGCAACAAGACCTTCCTTGATCATATTTCCATGGAAATTCTTGGTTGTGTTGGATCACAAATTTACCGAAAAATAGACACCATCAACATTTGTGTTGGATTGGATCACAATTTTGAAATAGCCAAGTAGTCATCACAAAGAATGAGCAACTATAATGGTTATAATTTTCGAAATAATGAAAGCTGTTATCTTCTTACGTGCATACAATTGTGGCACACACATGCATCCATGAGGTTGAGAAAGCTTGCTTTGTCAATTACCAAGCCTTTGAGTTTCATATGATAAAGAAATTTAAACCCTTCATTCCCTTAACCGCGTGTAGTATAGCTTTCAATGATTGTATTTCATGTAATAACACAGAGTAAATTTAACAATAGTTGCCTAATCCAATAATTACTTGTCCGCCACTTACATGTGCTCAGATCATGCTTTGCTTGCATGTGTTGCAAACATGCTAAACAAATATATACACCTACAAATAGTGAGATGGAAAAGGCATTCACCTATATGCAGATGGACTGATTGTGGCCACGCCTAAAAACAAACAAATAAAGGACAAATAAAGGACAAAAAAAAAAAAAGCCGGAGGCAATTTGAATCATTCAACAAAAGACGGCAATAGTAAGAGGATCATGGCGGGACTACATACCCATTGGCCCAAATATGCTTACCTTGTTGGCATATTATGAACTGAACTTCTTGTCTCTTAACGCAACTCTTAGTCGGGTACCTATTATTGTGGAAAGCCATAACTTTTACCTTTCACCATTTTGAAGCTTGTTGACTGGGCTGTAAGAAATCTAACATAACTTTCAAATGCAAGCTCTATCTTCACAGCAAGAGTATCCATTGAAAAGTTCAAGGGAAGACCTAAGAATATTGCTAGGGACACAAATTTCCAGATTCCCTAATGTAAATGGGCCAAACATGGCAAAATGCATTTGCTGTTCTAATTTTACAGCAGTGTAGAAAGAGAGCCATAACTTGAGCAAACAAACTCTGTTTCTCAAATATGAGCATGTTGAAAAGCTCAAAGAATGATCTACCAAAGTCGTTAGGTGCATATTTTTCAAATTCATTATGTAAACATGTCAAATAAACCAGAATGTTTCTAAATCCAAGGCTTGCTTTCTGGCTCATGAGTGAAGAACTTAAACATAAGTTTCAAATGCAAACTCTATCTTTGCAGCAAGAGTATCCCTTGAAAAGATGAAGGGAAGACCTAAACATATTGCTAGGTGCACAAGAAATTCAAAAGCTGATATCGCCAAGATCAAGAAGTTCATTCCCAAGAAATTCCAAGTCGATATCACCGCCAAAAAAAAAAAGTCACTAAAATGGAACTGTCAGGGGAGAGATCTTTAGCTTGAAATTTGGAAAAAGCTTAGTTGTGAGCTACTTACTGTGTGGGTCGAGTTGAATCTTGTCACCCCACTTTGTTGGACATTCTGCTTTGCTTCACGTAATGATCATTTTGCTTATTCCATCTCCAACAAACAACAAATTAATCGGCTTCTTTTTGTACATTCACTTGCCTACATATAAGGATTTGCTACTTTGTGGAAGCATTACAAACAAACCTACAAATAGTGAGATGGAAAAGGCATTCACCTATGTGCAGATGGACTGATTGTGGCATTCTTGGAAAGGAGAAATTTTCTCCGCCAAAACAAACAAATAAAAGGACAAATAACCCGTATGGAAAAAGCCAGAGGAAATTTGAATCATTCAACAAAAAGATGGCAATAGTATATTATTGTGGAAAAAGCCCAACTTTACCTTTCACCATTTTGAAGCTTGTTGACTGGCTGTAAGAAATCTAACATAACTTTCAAATGCAAGCTCTATCTTCACAGCAAGAGTATCCATTGAAAAGATCAAGGGAAGACCTAAGAATATTGCTAGGGACACAAATTTCAGATTCCCTTTGTAAATGGGCCAAACATGGCAAAATGCATTTGCTGTTCTTAATTTACAGCAGTGTGTAGAAAGAGAGCCATAACTTGAGCAAACAAACTCTGTTTCTCAAATATGAGCATCGTTGAAAAGCTCAAAGAATGATCTACCAAAGTCATTAGGTGCATATTTTTCAAATTCATTATGTAAACATGTCAAATAAACCAGAATGTTTCTAAATCCAGGCTTGCTTTTTTGGCTGGCAGTAAGAACTTATCGTTTTCCTTTGAAAGGAGATGCGGTCTCAATTTCTAATGCAAAAGATGCTTAAGAACTTAAATGCACTTAAAAAAGAAAATGTGCATGCAATTGTGAACATCTATGGCAGAAGTTTCGATAAGCGCTAGTCCAAATTATTTCTCTTACCATAAAATGTCTTTGTAGCTATCAAACGCAAAGCAAGCTTTGAGTTGGTTACGAAGCCATGAAAGATAGACATTAGTTAATGCTCAGAATCGCCAGTGCTGGTTTCAAATTCGATAAAGTGCTGGCTCCTACCGACAATGCTTGCACATTATATTAGGCAGCTTGGACATGCCCAACATGCAATTTCAGATTTTAATTTCACAATTCTAGTTGCACGGTCCAAAGGATTTGCTTAGCTTCTAGTTTGAACACATGGTGACAGCGATGAGCATGCACAAGCAGCAGAGGGGGGTCTTTGGGATGATAATTTTGGGCCCTAAAGGAAAGCACTAATTGATGGATTCATCACTAGATCGTGATAAACGGTATATAAATGAAAGAGCACTCCACTACTTCACACAAAGAAAATCTACACACAACCCGCAAGTTATTGCAACTCATTCAGAAACAAAACCTAGCCAAGAACAACCATACCTTATTTTGATTTGAAATGCCAAGCAATTGTCTGTTGTGCGAAGCTGATTCCGCTGCTAACCCGCATTAATCTGCACCATTCATGTGTCACAACCAAGCCCATGCTACTTAGAAATGCATAATCTAGCCAGATGAGTAGTTCCCAGTATGGAATACATTAAAAAGGCCCAGAGAGAATAATCTAGAAGCCTAGCTTCTTGCCTATAATACCTGCTGCTTACAAAACCAAAAGGCTGGCCCTTGGTTTTGGGTGCAACACAGGCTATTAGCTGCAGTTTCGACCTGACAATCTAGGAGATCTAGGCATCCGAAGAATTCTAATGAAACTCCTGAGGAACGAAATGGGTGGGGAGGATTCCGGCAAACGGATTTAGATGCATGCCAGAAGCCCTTTGCATACCAAATATTTGCAAAACTCCATTTTGCCACAAAGGCATTCGTGAGAGTTGAAGCCAAAATCCAAGAATGCAAAGAAAATGGGGCTCTTTCTGAGAAAATCGGTTTAGGGTACCTTCACTAGTTTGGATCCAACGTCCGGGGACAGCCGCCTCTGTCGCCATACCCAACAAAGCTCTTTGCCGAACGGTTTAGATTATCCTCAACCGACGGCCAATATGAAAAGCCCCAAATAAAGGGGGCTCAAATCCGACGACCCATATGAAAAGCCCCAAAAATGTTAATCGATGGTCTAGATAAAATGCCCCAATTTCAAGGGCCATGATTAAAAGCCCCAAATAAAGGGGGGTTGCTTGGGGTGATTCGAGGTGTCACCGTCTGCCGGCCGCCCATCTCGAGATGGACTCACGAGATCAATCTCTACCAAAATTTTGTGGCCCGCTTAATCTCTACAATCGCTTGGGACTCTACATCATTTGTGGCACTCAATATAATTGTATATATAAGGATATATATATATATATATATATATATATATATATATATATATATATATATATATATATATATATATATATATATATATATATATATATATATATATATATATATATCTGTGCTAACATGTATTCACTTGCGACTTAGGAGCCCCATTGAAGGCGTAATTTAATGACACCTCAGGTGTCGCTTCACCGGGCATCTTTCTATAGATGGTCCGAAGTTAGGCCGGAGGGCCCCGCTTCATGGTGAGCTGATTGCCATGGGAGGGGGAAGTCCCTGTATGTATACGTTCGGAGCGCCGTATATATTCAGGGAGCGTCACAGTGGTTCTGGGAAGCCAAACTATTGCACTGTCCACATACTAACTCGTTAGATCGTTAGCTAGTGGCGAGGATTTTGGAGTAGTATGAGATTTGGGTGGTGTAGTAGATGTTGTCATGATTGATTTAACGTGGTTTAAGTATAATATTGGTATGTGTACCCGTCACGAAACCCTAACCCTAAGTGGCGGGCGAGGGGGTACCGGGTGTTCTTGGCGGCGGTAGCAACGTCGAGGTAGGGGTGCCGCCACCCTTAAAAAAACCCTAACCCTAAGTGGCGGGGGTACCCGGACGCTCTGGCGGCAGCCGTAAGCGTCGAGGTAGGGGGTGCCCGCCCACCTCGAAAAGCGGCGGCTCGCCACTTTTTCTTTTAAAAAATTTTTTAGGGTTAAAATTTCAAAAAAATTAGTTAAAGGTAACTTTTTCCTTCATTTGTGCCCCCCCTTGTTTCGAACCCATGACCTCCCACTTCTAACCCAAGAGTCTTTCCATTTTGCCAACTCTCTTAATGTAAGATATGATGTTCTCTCCCTTTATTATACACGTCTATAATCTGTTTTGCCTAGTTAAACATCCTTTTTAAGCAAAAGGTATATCCTGGGATTGAACCCCTAACCTTTCGCACCCAAGGCAACACCTTTACCAATGAGCCAACTTTATTTTTGTGTAATGTTTATGTTTTATAAATATTCTTATACAAATCTAATGTTTTATTTCTAGACCACAACTCTTTTTAAAAGAAAGGGGCATATTGTGGGATTGAACCCTTGACCTCCTACAACCAAGTCAGCCCCTTTACCAATGGGCTAAGTTCCTCTATCAAGGAATATAATAGTTCTCATTTTATTTATAGTGCCTCTGTTTTCTATTTAAATTAAAAGACTGCCTTCCATAGATCCACGTTGTGGAGGCAACAACTCCACCGGAGCAAGCTCTTTTCGCCATAGCCGCCGGAGCAAGCTCTCTTGCCATAGCCGCTGTGAGTAAGCGGTCTTGCCATAGCCACGAGGAGTCGACCTCTCTCTGCCAGTAGTCGGCCAGGATAACTGTTAACCATATATGAAGCTAGTATCCCTAGGAATAAACCGACCAAATGAAACGGCAGTAATCTAGCAAGTCCGCCAACTTGTTATGATAACATCAAATCACTTGGTGGGACTAATTCGAATTTAATTAACAAATGAGGGGCAACTCTCTAGAATAGCGGCATGTATTTATATCCACGGATATTCTTTAAGTGACAATAATAATGTCCTAAGGTTATCGCGTTCCTCGACCTATATTTTTCCTTTGGTAGATGCCTTGATAACACAATTCCTTCGGCCCTTGCCATGATTCAATCCATACTACATTCATATGCTTTATATTAGACCTTATTCGACGTTATACAAGAAATGTTTTATAGACATAAGCGTAACTAACGTTGTCTCTCTCTAGTGTCTAAACCTTGACTTCGTCTCATTTCCTAGAGAAAGGATCTCTTCTCGCCCAACCAACTAGGGGACCGCCATGCGGCACCCTTCTAGCTGGACCATGGGTAGCTTTAATCCTACCACCCTTCACTACTTTTTCTCAATGGTCATGTTCTTTTTGTGGACCATTTCCCCGCACAGGATACATACCAGTAATACGTAATGAGTGCTTGTGTTAGACCCCTACAATAGTGTTAACACCTTTCGTTCTAAATCAATCCCAGGCTACAAACTTTAGTATTAGTTTGTGCCAAACCTCACCGCCTATATGGTCTGTGAATAATTATCTGCGCCACACACGAGTCAAATTGATGTTGACCTACCCTCTTTTGGGGTTCTTCCCTTTGTAAGGGTCCAATGACATCCAACTATTGTTGGCTATCCTCCTTTTAGGATATCTAGATATGATCCGGGCAAAGTATTTCCAACCATTATTTTAATGCCTAAACGTCCTGAAGTCCGCAAATGAACTTACATATTCCAAGGGATTATGTGACTATCCCGAAGGACAATACCACACAAAGACCTCGCAAGCTAGGCCTCCTCTATCCAGAGATCTTGTCTTCAAGTCTCTGAGGGTTCCTTATATGTCCTCATGGACGCTGCCAATATGGCATGACGTATAAATGCTACCTACCTATCTATTTAATTATTAAAAATGTCTTTGGTAAATTCAATTCACCATCTTGTCCTAGGACATGGAAGTCTTCTTCCTTAAGTCATACATCAAATCTTTAAAGAGTTTTTCAGCTCTTGCTGCCTTTCAAGTCACAGGTATATCTTTGCATGTTAGCAAAGACTACCCTTCATGTTAGACAATAACCTTTCTACCCAGATTGCTAAACATCTTTAATAAGGGTCCTCAGTATTCCGACCCTTACGCCTGCTACAACGTACACAACTCACCGTTTTGTTGTGACCTTTACTCAGTAGAGTCACCAATCCAATTACTCCTTTACGTATTCATTAATCGTCTTGTGGCTGTAAGAACCTCTTTCTTCAGGCTCAATCTCTTGCAGGGAAGTTTGTTTGGAAGGCCATTCATGGAAGTCAATCTCCTGCTTATAAATTTATCAGATTCTGGATCAACCAAAGTCATCCTTATGGACATCCCTCTATTCATCATTTGCTTCCTCATTCTGCATTCATTCATATGAAATCAGCCTCCAATATCTCACCCTTAATGGGTAACTTGATCAAGGCCTGGAATTCTATCTCTCCTAGCTTCCAATTTATCTCAAGAGATAAGCTCCATTCTGATCTATCTATTTTCTGGAATCCTATTCTGGCTGATCGAAATTCTTCAGTTCTGGCAATTACGCATCCTAGGATTTATAAAAAATGGCATGAGGCTGGTCTAGATTATATCAAAGACCTTTTCTCATGAGGGAGAGTCATTTCTTGGACTAGATTGAAAGAAATCATTAAGGGAACTTCCTCTGACAAAAAGATCTACACGCATATCAGACCTTATCTTTCTAATCTATCTCCTAATCCTGGGAAGGGTGATTGGACTATAAATGGTAAAGGGAAATACAAAGTTAAGTATGTGTACAATGCTCTATCTTCCAATATTGATGACAGTAAAACTATGTTGAAATGGTCTATTAATCATGCTCAGCTTAAAGATCTTTTCCATAATGTATGGAACCCTCCTAAAATTTCCTATTTCATTTGGCTTCTTGCCAATGGCAACTTGAACAATCTATACTCCTTATCAAAGAGAACTCCTAACATCATAGCAAATGCCCCATGGCATGTGATAGAGTTGAGGATATGTGTCATATATTTTTTTGTAACAAACTGAATGATTTCTGGACTTGGATTGCTGACAAATTTGGTATAGTAAATGATGGAAATCTTCTCTCCCTTATCCAATATGATGATAGATTTGTCAACACAGTTATTTACATTGCCCTATGGAATATGTGAAAAGCTAGAAATCGTGTCTTGTATGGAAAGAAAAGGCCTTCTATCTTTTGGATAAAGCTGCATTTTCAATTTGACTTTGAAACTATTGCTACTGCTCACAAAAATAAATATGGAACTAACTACGACAGGAATTGGGAGGCTCATGAAGAGTATAAGGGACATTATGACTTATTTGCTTCAAGTTTGAATGTTGTAGATTCTAACATTTTCCTTTCTGATGATCCTAGAGTATCTTGAATTCCTTCGTGGAGATGGAAGGAGTAAATTTGATGACAACTCTCCATTCAGTCAACCACCAAAAGATCAGACTATGCAGAACAACATTGCTACATCAATGGAATCTTTTCTAATGAGAACAGGGCATAGAAGATATCGGAAAGAAAGTGAGGATTTGTGGGCTGCTATCTTCTGCAGGGAGGTAGTGCATGTTCATTGCTTGTGGACTTTCTTGTCAAACCACAACTTCATACTTACTGAGAGACAGATGATAAGGTATAGGACAATGTACTACAATCATAAGCTCATTGCTGATTTGTATGGAACTTTGCTGATTCTTTTGGAGGACAAGGTCAAATTTTGCCTATTCTATAGTGTAATTGGTCTCCTGATCATTACATTTTCGGATCCATTGATGCATTTAATGCCTACTTCAACTCGGTCTTCTTCTCTGAATTCTAAACATCACCTCCTTCTGTTTCCCAAAAACATGCTCTTGCTCTTATTTAATTTTGATCTAGCTTACTTTTTTGGAAGATTAACCTGTTGGCAGGATTCTACAGTATGGGCAAAGTTGATAATTCACGTGATCTCTTCAACAAGATGGACTACCTCGGATTTTTCGTCACTTAAAACTCTATACTCTACATGTATTTACCTATCTGTTGCTGATTGTCACACTCTACATGTTTAGAGATCATAGTTCTTGTACTATGAAGCTCTATGTTGTTTTTAAATTTATATTTTACTATGCTTTTCTAGTAAAAAGCATATACTTTGCTATGTACTTGAGATTTTATAATTAATGATAAAACTGTCTCTCACTCTCCAAAAAAAAAGGAGAGAGAGAGAGAGACTCTCCAAAAAAAAAAGAGAGAGAGAGAGTATTATGTCTATGGGAGGCCTCGAAGGCCTATTAGACGACAATTTTAAATGTCATTGTAAAACAATAGATGAGTTTCTGAGTCCTCATCTAGCTCATCACTCTCACTCAAACTGTCATTATCATCAACATTATGATTATGCATACAAACTTCTCTATACTGTAAAAGCTCAATCAAATACTTCCCTAATATATCCCCATTTAGAGTGAAAAAGGTTGGCAGGTCTTCGTAGTGGATTCCAAACTTATCACGTAATATATTGTATGCCGTACATCGAAGCAATGCATGGTCTTCATCCTCTACTTTATCTTCCCCACATATTTTACAGTATCTTTGATCTCTAGGAATAATATGTCCCCATCTACCCACTTCCACACCTAAATGATGTGAACTAAGTCGAATCCTGCAAATAGCATGTCTTTTTTGGATAGAAATATTTTCCCTTAGGTGCCCTGCCATTTCCAATGTGGGGTTAATATTCTGCTTATACAAAATCATTTTGGTCTTGGGAGAGGGAGGGAGAGAGAGAGAGAGAAGTGAAGTGAAGTGAAGTGTATTACGTCTTTTGGGAGGCCTCCCAGGCCTATAAGACGACATTATTATACATCATAGTCATAAAAAATTAGATGAATTTCCAATTCCTCATCCAATTCCTCACTCTCACTCAATGCATCCTCTTCTTCTGTTAGGGTATTTACATTTTTAGTACAACTCTCTCTATGCTGTAGAGTCTCAATTAAAAAGGATCCAATTCTCCAATCCAAAAAAGGTATGTAAATCAGGCACGTTGATGCCATATCTGTCTCATATTATACTATAGGCTGGACACTTAAGTATGACATGGTCTTCGTCTTCTATCTCATCTCTGCCGCATACTTTGCAACATCTCATGGTTCTCGGAGTAGTACCCCATCTCCCAACCTCCACATCTAGATGGTGCGAGCTGAGCCGGATTCTGCTAATATTGTGCCTCTTCTTTATCGATAAGTTCTCCTTTAGATGTATTGCCTCATCCAATGTAGGATTCATATGCATCTTGTACAATATCATCTTAGTCTTTGGGCTCATCCACATTTTTCTTCTAACCTTTTCATAGACCCATGTTCTCAGGTTGTCAACGGAAATTGCCTCTTCCCACATGATATCCCATCTTTCAAGCCATGTCTTGACATCAGCAAACCACCCTTTTATGTTAGGTGTTGGGGCAAGCATAATAAGGAATGCGTGTGGCATCCATCTTTTTTATTTTAGCAAGGTATCTAATGCATTTGAGTAAAGCTTCCCCTTCAAGTGGCACAGTGCCGCATTCGGCTAGCATCATCGGATATGGGGGTTTGCGCCTTTACACCCAATTCCAGCCTGAGAAACTTCTTGTGTACCTGTTCAATATCATCCCAAGAGCCTTGTGGCAGCTCTGGTCCCCAAATTTCAGCCCCATATAATACTATGCTTTGGACGAGAGAGAGAGAGAGAGAGAGAGAGAGAGAGAGAGAGAGAGAGAGAGAGAGAGAGAGAGAGAGAGAGAGAGAGAGAGAGAGAGAGAGAGAGAGAGAGAGAGAGAGAGAGAGAGATGACCACAGAGAGAGCCGTCGACCACATGAGATATCATGAGAGATGAAACGAGAGATAAATTGAGAGGAGAGATAACGAGGGATGCTAGAGTCCACTTGGACTCTCGCATTGAGAGAATCTGCCCCTAACTGCCGTTAGGGGCATTCCCATTATATGTGGCCCGTTAAGTTCGGTCTTCCTCTGAATTTGTTTTGGGCCTATAAAATATTTTGGGGGCTACATGTTTCGTGGGTCTCTAAATGGAGCAGGCGTTTTTGTATGTTAATTCGCTTAGCTCTGCCAATAACACTAAAACAGGTTTTTAGATTTATCCGGCCGAAATGAGGTAAAACCCGGTTCTATGAAACTAAAACCCCGTTCTATGAAACAAAACCCCTGTTCATCTAATAAAAACCTGATCATTTTTATGCCCCTATTCAACTAAGTAAGAATCAATATCTGCAAATATTTCTGTTTTGGCTAAGAATCATATGCCCAAAAGAAAAATAACTTGAATAGCTTAAGTAGAAAGTGAATAGATAGAAAAGGAGCTTGAATCGAAGGTGAAAAGAAGGGAAATAGCTTGGAATGGTCGAAAGAAATTGGGACTCTGCGAAATAATCTCTGCTCTGCCGAATGATCTTTGGCAATGCAATCTAGTTATGGTGGATACAGACTGCCTCAGAAGCTTGATGTCATGTTGAATATCTTAACTTAAAATCTACGTGTTCTTCCAGCAAGTATTCACAAGGAAACACATTTTCGGGCTGTGGAACCTCTATTTCCTAACTGCATGAAACATGGTTTGACAAGAAAGTCCACAAGCAATGAACCTGCACTACCTCCCTGCAGAAGATAGCAGCCCACAAATCCTCACTTTCTTTCTGATATCTTCTATGCCCTGTTCTCATTAGAAAAGATTCCATTGATGTAGCAATGTTGTTCTGCATAGTCTGATCTTTTGGTGGTTGACTGAATGGAGAGTTGTCATCAAATTTACTCCTTCCATCTCCACGAAGGAATTCAAGATACTCTAGGATCATCAGAAAGGAAAATGTTAGAATCTACAACATTCAAACTTGAAGCAAATAAGTCATAATGTCCCTTATACTCTCCATGAGCCTCCCAATTCCTGTCGTAGTTAGTTCCATATTTCTTTTTGTGAGCAGTAGCAATAGTTTCAAAGTCAAATTGAAAATGCAGCTTTATCCAAAAGATAGAAGGCCTTTTCTTTCCATACAAGACACGATTTCTAGCTTTCCACATATTCCATAGGGCAACGTAAATAACTGTGTTGACAAATCTATCATCATATTGGATAAGGGAGAGAAGATTTCCATCATTTACAATACCAAATTTGTTAGCAATCCAAGTCCAGAAATCATTCAGTTTGTTACAAAAAAATATATGACACATATCCTCAACTCTATCACATGCCATGGGGCATTTGCTATGATGTTAGGAGTTCTCTTTGATAAGGAGTATAGATTGTTCAAGTTGCCATTGGCAAGAAGCCAAATGAATAGGAAATTTTAGGAGGACAGTAAGAGTTCCATACATTATGGAAAAGATCTTTAAGCTGAGCATGATTAATAGACCATTTCAACATAGCTTTACTGTCATCAATATTGGAAGATAGAGCATTGTACACATACTTAACTTTGTATTTCCCTTTACCATTTATAGTCCAATCACCCTTCCCAGGACTAGGAGATAGATTAGAAAGATAAGGTCTGATATGCGTGTAGATCTTTTTGTCAGAGGAAGTTCCCTTAATGATTTCTTTCAATCTAGTCCAAGAAATGACTCTCCCTCATGAGAAAAGGTCTTTGATATAATCTAGACCAGCCTCATGCCATTTTTTATAAATCCTTGGATGCGTAATTGCCAGAACTGAAGAATTTCGATCAGCCAGAATAGGATTCCAGAAAATAGATAGATCAGAATGGAACTTATCTCTTGAGGTAAATTGGAAGCTAGGAGAGATAGAATTCCAGGCCTTGATCAAGTTACCCATTAAGGGTGAGATATTGGAGGCTGGTTTCATATGAATGAATGCAGAATGAGGAAGCAAATGATGAATAGAGGGATGTCCATAAGGATGACTTTGGTTGATCCAGAATCTGATAAATTTATAAGCAGGAGATTGACTTCCATGAATGGCCTTCCAAACAAACTTCCCTGCAAGAGATTGAGCCTGAAGAAAGAGGTTCTTACAACCTAGACCATCAGAGTTCTTAGATTTACAAATAGAGCTCCAATTGACAAGGTGACTCCCTTTCCATATGAAATTTCTAATGGTTTTCTCCAACTCCAAATAAACACTTTTAGGAGCAACTAAGGCCGTGGAGAAGTAAACATGAGAACTTGCAAGGACTGAATTAGCAATAATGGTTCTACCAGCAAGAGTGAGATAGTTCCTGTAATTGTTCAACTTCTTCTTAATTCTCAAAAAAAATAGGATCCCAAAGGCCTTTAATACTCTGATTCATAAAGAGATGCATACCCAACAATTTAGTAGCATGGCCAGGAGAGAGAACATTGATTCCAGCTAATTGTTGATGAGGAATGTCTCCAATGATCAAACTTTTGTTGATGTTTAGATGAATGCCCGAGGCAGCTGAGAACTGGCTTAGAATTTTGAGAAAGAATTCAATATTAACCATCTCTCTCTCTCTCTCTCTCTCTCTCTCTCTCTCTCTCTCTCTCTCTCTCTCTCTCTCTCTCTCTCTCTCTCTCTCTCTCTCTCTCTCTCTCTCTCTCTCTCTATCTCTCTATGAGGGCTAAGAAGAAGGGAGAGGTTGGGTCTTCCTCGGGGTCCATGACTGATACCACCGGGTCAGCTGCTGCTATAGAGTTGGATGGTAACGTAAAGGGGGGCAGAGGTTCCCAGAATAACATTAAAAAAGTCTCTGATTCAGCCGTGGGCAAGGGAGCAGGAACAGACTCTGATAGTGCAAGTTCAGTGTTGGGAACAGATGAGGACTGCATTGATGATACAGGGACTTCGATGGCAAAATCGGCAGCAGCAGGTTCAGCAACAGGGGCAGATTTCGTGGGTGATGCTACAGTGATTTCGGTGAAAACGGCAGCAGTAGATGCAACAGGGGCATTCGTGGGTGCACTTGCAGGTTCGGATAGGTCAGGAGTGCTTGGCCCTATTCCGGCGACCTCTGCAGCCTCTGCCCCAATGACCTCTGCAGCAGGCTTTGCTGCCCCAATCTCTGCAGCAGGACCTACGATGGGCACACTCCTTGCAACGAACCCCCTTGTTCCAGCCATGCCTTCTGTCCCAGGTTTTACACAACAGGGCTGTGTTCAACAGGGTTTTGCACAACAGGGTTTTGTTCCAGGTCTTACACAACAGGGACAAGTCGGAGCAGGGATGCAGCAGAACGGCAATGGACAGAACTCAGAGATGATGGCGTTGCTCTTCCATCTGGTTAATGAGATGGCTGCCACCAGAAATGCGATGACCAAGATGATGGGGTTTCTCGAACAATCGCTGAGAGGTATGTCTGATCACATTGAAGAATTAAAAGCTGAAAACATGGCCATGAAAAAAGAAATGCAGACTATGAAAGCTGAGGTTCTGAAAAACAATGATGGATACGATTGGGAAGAGGGCAACTCAAAATCATGGAAGGATGTGGTAGACAAACTCAATACTAGAATGAATGACGTTCTTGAACAGCAGGAGAGGGCCAAGCGTGCACTCAATCTTCGGATTGCAGGGCTGCCAGAAAAAAATGATGAGAATGTCAAGCAAGAGGTAACAGATCTGCTCTCAAACACGCTTGAGGTTCCATATGTTAATGTCATTGAAGCTTACCGAGTGGGCAAGAAAGGGGATAAGCCCAGAAACACCATTATCAGACTTGGTAGTAGAGAGGATAAAGTGACAATTCTGAAACGGAAAACCAAACTGAAAGGTAAGAATATATGGATAAACGAAGACCTCACACAGGAGCAATTCCAGCAGCACATAATCGAAATGCAGAAATTTAAGGAAGCAAGTCAAAACAATAGGAAAGTCTTCTGGAGATATGGGAAGGTGTGCATAGAGGAGGATGCATAGGAAGTTCAGGCCATCAGTTAAACAACGGAAAGGTTGTAGAGATGGAAGATGTACTAGCATCAGTAGACATGGCATTCTTCACAGAGACATGGGAGCATGAAGAAAGCGGGCTTCCGGAAATACCAGGATTTGTAGTTGTGTGTTCTCTATGGAACAAGAAAGGTTGGCGAAGAAGAGGGTATGGAGGGGTTGCATGTTATGTCAGAACTGAAATGGCGCATTTAGTTAAAGTTATAAAAAAGAGGGACACAAAGCAGTACATATGGGTAGAGGTTCCAGGGTGGGACGGTAAGAGAATCTTTATAGCAGGATGCTATTTCCCACCGCTGCAGAAAAGCACATATCAGAAATACAACTTGGATTTTGAAGATCCCTTTCAGCAGTTGGAGCTTGATAGTTTGGAGCTGACGGAGTTGGGGGAGGTGGTTCTTGTAGGGGATTTTAATGGCAGAACGGCAGGGAAACAAGCAGCCTTGGCAAGCAATGAAGGGGATCCGGTGTGGATAGACCAAATGGATGACAATGAACTAAAAATGGCAGGTTGGAATCGTAACACATTGGATCGAGACAAATGGCCTACTGCAATGGGAAACTATTTGTTGAGTATGTGTGGAGGCTTAAACCTGGTGGTCTACAATGGGATAAGAAATTTTCCAGGCACTGAGCGTTGCACATGCAAAGGCAAAAGCATAGTCGACTATCTCATTGCATCAGAGAATTTTCTGGAGCAAGTTATACATTTCCAAATATCAGATGCTATAAAAGAATCAGACCATGTACCTCTTGTAGCACACATTGCAGTCACTGGAAAAACACACTACCAGGCGCATGTTAGCATTGACCGCATTCATGTCAATCCAAGGAAAAAGGACAAATATCAGAAATATTGTGAGGAATGTATAGAAAAGGTAGATTGGCCACGCGGGGCTGCCATGATGAGCGAGGTTATGACCTCTTTAGTGCTTGATGCAGCAAGGAAATGCTTTGATTCGGGGAGAAGAAGGAAGGGCCTGCCTCATAATGGGTGGTTCGATGAAGAATGCAAGCTGAAAAGGGCACAATATAAGAGGACATGTGGGCAAGAAAGGCTGCAGCTAATCGAAGAGTATAAGACTCTAGTCAGGCGCAAGAAAAGGGCGTTTATAGGCCTTAAGCAAAAAGAGCTGGTCACAAAGCTATTAACAGACCCAAATCAATTCTGGAAGAGGATGAAACACAAGCAGCAAAACAATACACAACTATCATTGGAGGATCTTATAGGCCAAGTAAAGAAGCTTTACCACATTGACAATATTGTTGATCAGGAGCAAGTGGGCAAATCTGAATTAACTTTCTCGATAGATGATGTATATGATGGCTTAGCAAAACTTGCAAACGGGAAAGCAGCTGATAGCTTGGGCATGGTGGCTGAAATGCTTAAATGGGCAGGAGAGGGGCTAGTTGGAAAAATAAACAGTAAATGCTAAATGCCTGCAATGCGGGAGGGTTCCCATCGGCATGGCAAATCAATCGGGTTGTCCCAATTCATAAGGCGAGGAGATGCGCGCGATCCGAATAATTATCGGATGATCATGGTGAGCAATTTATTTGCAAAGCTTTTTTCCACTATTCTTGAGCATAAGATCAGTACATGGGCTGAGTTGCATGAGGTACGGGCCAAGAGACAAGTGGGTTTTAGACCCAATAAATGTACCATTGACCACTTGGTCACATTCAGAGCTATGATGGACCCGGTCAAGGGGACTAGAAAGCCATTGTTTGCGGGATTTGTAGACTTCTCTAAGGCATTTGATATGGTGCCTAGGGGAATTTGTGGGAGAGTCCGAGAGAATTAATGTGCCCCACACACCGAGATGATGTGTGCGGGTACTATATGATAAGGTGCTAGTGAAATTGTCCTTCCCATTTGATGGCCAATGCGCGGGAAGGTGTGGAAAGCAATATTGGCGTCAAGCAAGGGTGTCCTCTTACACCTACGCTTTTTGGCATCTTTATTGATGACTTGGAAAACTGGATTGTTGCTCGGGGTGGGGCGGTACCCAACTTGCGGGATATGCTATCCTTCCATTTGCTATATCACGAGATGACATCGTCTTATTGTCGGGGAGCATGGGAGATATGCGTAAAACTTGATTAGACACATTAAGGAGATTTTGTGATGAAAGGGGTATGAAGGTGAACTTGGAGAAAACCAAAGTTATGATATTTGGGACAAACTGGATGAGAATTATGCATTCACATACAAGGGGAGAGTGGAGATCACGTGATTCATACAAGTACTTAGGGCTAATGATAGATAAGCACTTCGATGGAACCGCGCGGTGGAGGGAGAGAGTTAATGGGGATCAAGGCATTATTTGCCATGCAAAAGCAGTGTTTGAGGAATGAAATCTGGAACTTTGGACTTAAGAGAACTCTGTTTAAAACACTAGTGCAGACGGTAGTATTGTATGGGTGTGAAGTCTGGGGGCCCGGTCTCTCGCTGGAGTTGTGGCAGAAAATCGAAAGGGTGCAGAAAAAATTCATATACCATGAGCTGGGGGTCAAAATGCAAACACCGTATGACATGGTCTTAGCAGAATGTGGGCTGATGCGTTTGGAATGTGAGGCTATATGCCCAACGACATATTTTGAGCGGATGGGGGCTTGACGAAGGAAGCTACCCAAGACTAGCTCTAAAAGCAACAATGGATAAGGGCTAGTATGCGGATGGAATGGTTTGGCTGCAAAAATGGGGGATTCCGATCCAGGAGCTAGCAAGTAACAAAAAACGGATTCGGGACTGGGTACAGGAAAAGATACAAGCGAAAATGTGGCATGCACCAGGCGTCAAAATGGCACACTATCGGAAAGAAATGGATCCAATGCTGCTGGAAGCGAAATACCTACATGAGAATATCTCCCTAGCCAAGAGACAGGCTATTAGCAGGATGCGCCTCAGTGCTCATCATTTGGGTGTAGAGGTGGGCAGATGGTATAACATCTGGCGAGAGCATCTGGACTGCGGCGTGTGGCTCAGATGAGGTAGAGGATGAAAACCACGTAATAATGGTATGCCCAGCTTACCAGATGCTGAGAGACAGGTTTAATGTTCAATCATCTAGCTTACAACAATTTTTTGATATGCCGGGCACCATAGTTGGCAGCTTCTTGTTGGACCTGATGAAGTTACGGGAAGTTGCAATCAAGTATGTTACCGAATCTAGTGGAGATGAGATGGTAGAGAGCGATGGCGAGATACTCGATGACGAGTTCTTGCCGGATGATGATATATTTTCTTAATGGTGTAAATGTTTTTTTTGTATTCGGTCTTATGGACCTGATGGTCTGAAAAGACGAAATAATACAATTCACTTCACTTCACTTCTCTCTCTCTCTCTCTCTCTCTCTCTCTATCTCTCTCTCTCTCTCTCTCTCTCTCTCTCTCTCTCTCTCTCTCTCTCTCTCTCTCTCTCTCTCTCTCTCTCTCTCTCTCTCTCTCTCTCTCTCTCTCTCTCTCTATCTCTCTCTCTCTCTCTGGTTTTCCACATGTTTGTGAATTTTTTTTTATCTCTCGTCATATATGGCGAGAGATAAATTTTGTACGTGTAACTCCTCTCGAGCTTGAGAGGGGCTTGCCTCTCGGGCCTTAACAACGGTCGTTTTGCTGAAGAACCGGAAATAGAGAGCGTGAAAATCTCTCAGTCTGCCGGGATTCAATGTCTGTTGGTGCAGACCATTTTTGAACACTTCAATTGGCTTTTTTTCTTTCATTCTCTCCAAACCTTTGCTACAATTCGGTCTGAAGAAATTTTGCTATGGATTCGGTGATTTTGGGGATGATTGCCATGGTCTTGCATACAATTATGCTCAGCATTGCATTGCATTGCACTAGTTTTGTGTAAGCCTGATAGCTTCAGATGACAATGTCGAGTTCTTAGACTTAGCTATGGAGGACGGATTCATCTGCCTATGTCATCTAGGCATCAGATTGTCGGATGAGGGTTAGTTCCCATCACCTACAAGTCGAGTGTGGAAGGTGGCATAAATTACCAAGGTCCTAGTCACATATGTCAGGTATGTCAGACAGGGGAAGTGGAGGACGAGCATCACGTTTTGCTTAGTTGTGCAGCTTATACATCTGTAAGAGAGCGACACAAGATCCAGGAAACAGATTGTGTGAATATTTATACTTTTTTTCAGTTGCCATCATGGAAGCTAGCAAATTTTCTCACAGAAATGTTGCTTGTTCGTGATGCACAACTAAATAAGTAGCCTAGGTCATAAGGTTTTTTAAGAAGTGCACCTACTATGTAAACATTTCGTCTTCTAGACCGTAGGGTCTTTAAGAGATCATGAATAATCAATTCAATTCAATTCAATTCATAGAAAGTAGCCGACTCATGACTTGCTGCCAATTTACAAATGACGTTGTTTGGGTCTGCCATACTGAAGAGGCATTCAAGAAGATTTTGGGTTGCACCGCGACAAACCGCATAGTGGGATAGCATTGACAACCATGCCTAGAATTGCTTGCCCTCATATGAAGATGATATGTGGAAACAATGCTACATGATGTCTTTATCAGTAGATGTCGGAGTGTTATTTGAGTTTCAACCATTAGTGTTTGGACTTGAAGGAGTTTGAGATGGTTCTGTGTGTGTAGGAATTCCTGTATTGTTTGTTGGAGGTTCATTGTTTGCAATTTTGAATTGTTCTTCCTCAGATGCAGAATTAGTTCCAAATGTTTCATAGTATGAATCTGTTATAAATGTTTCCTGGTGTGTTGAATGCATCTCTGCAGCATAGAAAGCTTCTTCCCCAAATGCACCATCATCTCTAGCTCTACCGAGATCAGTGTGATTCGTGCAACTTGTTCTTAATTCTTCCATTCTCTCATACCATTGCCAATTAGATGGCTCTGCTCTTGTTCTGTCCTCAGCATATTTCTCGTCCTTGAATTTAGCCTGAAGCTTGTCCCAATTGTTCTTCAATTGCCTCAATTCGACCAAACCTGGCGCTATGGAGATCAATCTTTCTAAAATTTCTTTCCAGTGTAAATTTAAAAGATTGATATTACCATTGTTATAGGCCTTGAATTCCATGATATGGCTCAATAATGCACTGATGGCATTATCCAACCATTCTAGTGGTGATTTTCACTTAGCTTTTGGCACCACTATGTCAGAATTTAGATCCATAACCACCAATGCTTGGGATTTTCCACAAGAAACAGAATTTTGACTTACTTGCCTTGCTTCAAAGTGTGTCCTTCTGGCACAAACCGTTGTGGAATCCGATCTGCTCCTTATTCTCTTTGACTAATTTTCAGCAGCAAGTGCTTAAATTACAGGGGCAGATACTGATCCGGTCATTTTCTTTAGTTTTTTTGGCTGAAATTCCTTCTCACGCCTTGAAGGAACAAAGGCCTTCAAATGATCTGACGCCCTCGTCATATTATCAAGTCTAGAATCTAAAAGGCAGTCAAGAATGAAGATAATTAAGTTTTTGTCACGAAATTCCCATTCCATTTGCCGAAATAAAAAACTGAATTATGCAAAAATGTGAGACAAGAATGTAAAAATCTGATGCAATAATGCTTACCTCGTTCTAAATCACCTTGATCCGGTCGGAATTGCGCCAAGAAGCTCACCACACTGCCAGAATACAGGGGAATTGCGGGAAGGCAAAAAAAGGAGACGAAAAACTTTCCAGCAAAGGTTAGTTAGGCGAAAAAATGCCTCTCGGACAATAAAAGGTGAGAGTGGGTTTTTCTTACTCTCACCTTCCTCTTGCACCTCCCACCATCTCTCATCAGCTCTCCCACAAAAAAAGCTATCATGTGGGAGCTCTCTCTCTCTCTCTCTCTCTCTCTCTCTCTCTCTCTCTCTCTCTCTCTCTCTCTCTGCTCTCGTCTCTCTCTACTGGATTTTCAAAGGTTTTCATGCCAAAAACGAATTCATTACTAGAACAGAGTTTCCATTTTACGAGAACCTCGTGCGGAATGCAGTTCCCTGCAGCATCCTATTGGAAACTTGGTTGGGAGTTCCTGGAACTTTGAATCTCCAGAAACGGAGTTCGGAACTGAAACAAAGTTTGGAATTTGGTTTCCTGTAGCAATTATCTATAGTAAGGTGTCACAGCTTTCCAGCAATGCCAGGTAGGCTTCCAAGAAATCCATATATTTTCGTGGGACGAGCATTTTTGTCGAATTTTCAAAGTCAAAAAAACTAAACCGGTTGTTATGGCCCTAACCATAAAACGTGCGAGAGGTCTAATGGGAATGCCCCTAACAATAGTTGGGGGCCAATTATCTCTCAAGGAGAGAGTCAAATATTTGTCTCTCCCCCTACCTCTCGCTATCTCCCATCCCTCTCCATCTCTCATTTTATCTCTCAGCCCGCATGTGGCCAACGCATCTCTCTCTTGGGTCGGCCACATGCTCCCAAATTTTTTATCTCTCGTGCTATACGGCGAGAGACAATTTTTATACCATATAGCACGAGAGATAATGAGAGACAATAATCACTCTCGTTGTCTAACAAAGCCGGTTAAGGGGAAAAATAAAAAACGGCCGGATTTTTCCTAACTAAAGTTTTTCTGATATCCGTTATTTTTGGACCCCTGCTTACAGTGGCCGCCTGCCCTGAGGTTGAATAGGCACTGCACTGAATTCGTTTTTTGGTTTCACGGTTAAGTGCCTATTTTTTTGTTGTCATATTCTTTGTTTGCATGCAGCTCTAGAGTTTCAAAATTGAGGCATGGCCGTTTTGAAGTTTGGGGTTTCAGATTTGAAGCCCTATTTGTATATTTCGTTGGAAGATCAGCATATTTTGTTGAAGAAGCCCTATTTCATTGGAAAAGCCATGTTTCTGATATGAGACATGGCTATTTCGAATTTGAAGCATGGCTATGGCAAAATAGAAGCTCGATGTAGAAGCCCTAGGCCGAATTTGTAGAAGAAGAACAGGGAAAATCTGTAAAATCTGTAACAGGCCGAATCTGTAGAAGAAGAACAGGAAAAATCTGCAAAACAGAGATCCCCTGTTAGCGCAGGGGAGAGACGGCTATGGCAGAATCGAAGTTATATGTGCATGAATAGTCTGTTATTGATTTCTAAGCATAAATACTTTTGTTAAGCATGAGATATTTTGTTATGGATGTTATGTCTTGTGTTTCATGCAAAATACTTACTGAGAGACAGATGATAAGGTATAGGACAATGTACTACAATCATAAGCTCCTTGCTGATTTGTATGGAACTTTGCTGATTCTTTTGGAGGACAAGGTCAAATTTTGCCTATTCTACAGTAATAATTGGTCTCCTGATCATTACATTTTCGGATCCATTGATGCATTTAATGCCTACTTCAACTAGGTCTTCTTCTCTGAATCCTAAACATCACCTCCTTCTTGTTTCCCAAAAACATGCTCTTGCTCTTATTTAATTTTGATCTAGCTTACTTTTTTGGAAGATTAACCTGTTGGCAGGATTCTACAGTATGGGCAAAGTTGATAATTCACGTGATCTCTTCAACAAGATGGACTACCTCGGATTTTTCGTCACTTAAGACTCTATACTCTACATGTATTTACCTATCTGTTGCTGATTGTCACATTAAATTTATATTTTAGTATGCTTTTCTAGTAAAAAGTATATACTTTGCTATGTACTTGAGATTTTATAATTAATGATAAAACCGTCTCTTACTCTCAAAAAAAAAAACGAGGGGGGGGAGAGAGAGAGAGAGAGAGAGAGAGAGAGAGAGAGAGAGAGAGAGAGAGAGAGAGAGAGAGAGAGAGAGAGAGAGAGAGAGAGAGAGAGAGAGAGAGAGAGAGAGAGAGAGAGAGAGAGAGAGAGAGAGAGAGAGAGAGAGAGAGAGAGAGAGAGAGAGAGAGATTACCCATGGGAGGCCCAGAGAGAGAGAGAGAGAGAGAGAGAGAGAGAGAGAGAGAGAGAGAGAGAGAGAGAGAGAGAGAGAGAGAGAGAGAGAGAGTATTACGTCTATGGGAGGCCTCGAAGGCCTATTAGACGACAATTTTAAATGGGCATAAGCATGCTACACCCTATCAAAAAAAGTACCATTTAGGAACCATAAAACTACCTAAAAAGTACCCAACACTGGGTACTGGGTACTTTTATAATATCTCAATAACTACAAATGTTAAATTGAATGCATTCATTTTGACCTCCAATAGTATTGTCTCTATCTTAACCTTGAACATTGATATGCTTTTAACATTTTATATTGAACTTTTGAATTAGTTTTGACCAAAAGAACAAGAAAATAGTACCCAATCCAAAAGTATTTAGTGCAGGTACTTTGGCAGGTTCCAAAAATGGCAGGGTGTAGCATGCATATGCCCAAATGTCATTGTAAAACAATAGATGAGTTTCTGAGTCCTCATCTAGCTCATCACTCTCACTCAAACTGTCATTATCATCAACATTATGATTATGCATACAAACTTCTCTATACTGTAAAAGCTCAATCAAATACTTCCCTAATATATCCCCATTTAGAGTGAAAAAGGTTGGCAGGTCTTCGTAGTGGATTTCAAACTTATCACGTAATACATTGTATGCCGTACATCGAAGCAATGCATGGTCTTCATCCTCTACTTTATCTTCCCCACATATTTTACAGTATCTTTGATCTCTAGGAACAATATGTCCCCATCTACCCACTTCCACACCTAAATGATGTGAACTAAGTCGAATCCTGCAAATAGCATGTCTTTTTTTGATAGAAATATTTTCCCTCAGGTGCCCTGCCATTTCCAATATGGGGTTAATATTCTGCTTATACAAAATCATTTTGGTCTTGGGAGGGAGGGAGGGAGAGAGAGAGAGAGAAGCGTCGACCACATGCGAGCCGAGAGATCATGAGAGATGAAACGAGAGATAAATTGAGAGGAGAGATAATGAGAGTGATGTGAGAGTCCACTTGGACTCTCGCATTGAGAGTAAATCTGCCCCTAACTGCTGTTAGGGGCATTCCCATTATATGTGGCCCGTTAAGTTCGGTCTTCCTCTGAATTTGTTTTGGGCCTGTAAAATATTTTGGGGGCTACATGTTTCGGTGGGTCTCTAAATGGAACAGAGCGGTTTTTGTATGTTAATTCGTTTAGCTCTGCAATAACACTAAAACAGGTTTTTAGATTTATCCAGCCGAAATGAGGCCGAAAACCCAGTTCTATGAAACGAAACCCTGTCTATGAAACAAAACCCTGTTCA
This sequence comes from Isoetes taiwanensis, assembly GCA_021234155.1. Taxonomy (NCBI): domain Eukaryota; kingdom Viridiplantae; phylum Streptophyta; class Lycopodiopsida; order Isoetales; family Isoetaceae; genus Isoetes; species Isoetes taiwanensis. The sequence goes on along the minus strand of JAJEKV010000004.1, from coordinate 26,378,596 downwards.
TCTAATAAAAACCTGATCATTTTTATGCCCCTATTCAACTAAGTAAGAATCAATATCTGCAAATATTTCTGTTTTGGCTAAGAATCATATGCCGAAAAGAAAAATAACATGAATAGCTTAAGTAGAAAGTGAATAGATAGAAAAGGAGCTTGAATCGAAGGTGAAAAGAAGGGAAATAGCTTGAAATGGTCGAAAGAAATTTGGGACTCTGCGAAATAATCTCTGCTCTGCCGAATGATCTTTGGCAATGCAATCTAGTTATGGTGGATACAGACTGCCTCAGAAGCTTGATGTCATGTTGAATATCTTAACTTAAAATCTACGTGTTCTTCCAGCAAGTATTCACAAGGAAACACATTTTCGGGCTGTGGAACCTCTATTTCCTAACTGCATGAAACATGTTGCCCATTTTGCATGAAACACAAGACAGAACATCCCCATAACAAAATATCTCATGCTTAACAAAAGTATTTATGCTTAGAAATCAATAACAGAACGAGATAACGATTACGGAATCTATTCATGGGGCCTGGCAAAATATCTTTGGTGGGTATCAAAAGTAGGCGCAGGACACAGCAACACTCATATAGCCCCCATATGGCAGCTTGTTTAAGGGGGTACTAGCACATGGTTTAAGTAACCAATAGAAATATGAACAACTCCAACTAATAACAAGTGGTTACATTCTGATCTAAGTCTTTGGGGCAGCGTTTTTTGATACCCACTAGCATACTTTTGCCCATCTCTGTTTTGCAGATTTTTCCTGTTCTTCTTCTACAGATTCGGCCTGTTACAGATTTTATTTTGCAGATTTTACAGATTTTATTTTGCAGATTTTCCCTGTTCTTCTTCTATAAATTCGGCCTAGGGCTTCTACATCGAGCTTCTATTTTGCCATAGCCATACCTCAAATTCGAAATAGCCGGAAACATGGCTTTTCCAATGAAATAGGGCTTCTTCAACAAAATATGCTGATCTTCCAACGAAATATGCAAATAGGGCTTCAAATCTGAAACCGCAGACTTCAAAACGGCCATCCCTCAATTTTGAAACTCTAGAGCTGCATGCAAACAAAGAATATGACAACAAAAAAATAGGCACTTAACCGTGAAACCAAAAAACGAATTCAGTGCAGTGCTTATTCAACCTCAGGGCAGGCGGCCACTATAAGCAGGGGTCCAAAAATAACGGATATCAGAAAAACTTTAGTTAGGAAAAATCCGGCCGTTTTTTATTTTTCCCCTTAACCGGCTTTGTTAGGCAACGAGAGTGATTATTGTCTCTCATTATCTCTCGTGCTATATGGTATAAAAATTGTCTCTCGCCGTATAGCATGAGAGATAAAAAATTTGGGAGCATGTGGCCGACCCAAGAGAGAGATGCGTTGGCCACATGCGGGCTGAGAGATAAAATGAGAGATGGGGAGGGATGGGAGATAGCGAGAGGTAGGGGGAGAGACAAATATTTGACTCTCTCCTTGAGAGATAATTGGCCCCCAACTATTGTTAGGGGCATTCCCATTAGACCTCTCGCACGTTTTATGGTTAGGGCCATAACGACCGGTTTAGTTTTTTTGGCGCCCAAAAACTCTCGCCGGAAATGGAGGCCCCAATTCCGACCCCTGTTCAAGAATTGATGCCCCACTTCTTACTTTGATTGCCGGACTCTCTTTAACAATTCCGACCTCAATTCCGCATACAGGCAAGAAGATCACCCTTGCATACCAGATTCCAAAGGCAATAAGAATAAGTTTTGAATTATCTGGTCTGATATAATTCTTGAAATCTTCTGATATAAAATGTGATCAAGATCTAATTCAATGCTAATTTCTACAGTATCAATCATCAAACCATGACAAGAGCTACTCAATCTGCCCTACCATTAGCTACCAAGCCATTTGTGCCTCCTAGATCTGAAAAATTGCCTTCAAAGAAGCCTAAAGAAAATGACTGGACACGTTTCGGCCTCAGTTGCAATGGAGATTAATTCTCAACCTTAAGGTGCAAAAGATTGCAATCCAAGGAAGAAGAGAAAGGCGTCGTCCATAAATCTTGGTGAGTTGATGCCCCCCCAAGATTATTTGGCATTGATTGTTCATGATAATCAGACTGATGCAATCCAAAACAAGAAAAGAAACCGACCAGTTGATTGGTCTGATAATGCAATTGGGACAATGATTTCTTTAATGGAAAAGTACAAAGTTCATAACAATGGGAACATCAATCTTTCTGATAGTGAATGGAGAGAAATCATGATCAAACTCCAACCCTCAATAGAGGGACTGGAAGACTTGAGGCGAAGTTCAGGGATGAAAAAGAGGCTTTTAATAAAACTTTGTGTATCTCTGTACAGTAGCTTTACCAACATAAAATCTTTGACCTACATATAAAGGCTTCTCATCGTGTGCTAAAAAATATAAAACCATAGCCACTGCTTTTCTGGGATCAATAGGGGGTCTAACCTTGATTGCTGGTCTAATTAGGTAAGGGACAATGAGCCCAACTAGCGTCTCGAATGCACCCCTCTTCATCTGATAGAACTGGTGCCACATATCATCCTCAAATGAGGGAAGACAGTTCCAAGCATGATTGTCAATGTTGTCCCATTGTGTTATCTGCCTTGGACAAACCCAAAATCTCCTTGGAGGCCTCTTTAATCTCGAAGAAGCCGCCAGCAGCAAAGTGGAAGATGCACACATATAGTTTATGTTGTCTTCTATATCTCCATCCTGTTCTAAGAAATCCATCGGGTCTACTTGTTCGATTTCTTGTATCAAATGAAGACAATAGGTTTGGAACGCTAATTCAAGGAGAATGGCCCTCAGAAGCATAGCAATCATGCCAAGGATTACCGGATCCTTTAAAGTATTACAGCTGAGGCCAAAAATATTAGATTCTAAGATTGGGAATGAGAAAAAATAAGGCCTGCGTTCAAAATATGGGATTCTTGAAACTTAAAAACAAAAATATGGATAATTTGAACCTCAAAACGTGAAATGTGGGATAATTCGACGTCACCTTGCCACCAAGGTAGAGGCACAAGGAAATTCCGGTGGAGCAGGCCCAAAAATCCGGTCGAAGGGGGCCTAACAGGCCCGTTAGGAAACGAGAGACAGACATTTGTCTCTCGTTCATCTCTCAACAAATACGGTATAAGAACCATCTCTCGTCGTATGTGACGAGAGATTAAAAAAGATAGTGCATGTGGTGGCCTACAGGGGGGGGAGGGGGAGGAGGGGGAGGGGGAGGGAGGGAGGGAGGGAGGGAGGGAGGGAGGGAGAGAGAGAATTAATTGAAACAAATGCTCTCTTTTTGTATGCTTTGCATTTTAGGAAAGGGCATGGTCATCATGGCGTGCATCCTGGAGCCGTTGGGGCCAACTGCAACTATTGAGGAAGACATAAGATCTAGCCATCATCATCCAGTTTTCATACAAACTTCAAAAAAACTCTCTCTTCTACTACATGTATAGAGATTCATGATCACACAAGCTAGAAATGACTTTCTTATTATTATAATTGACAATTCAAGTATTGCCTTCTTCAATTCAAAAAAGAAAGAAAGAAAGAAAGAATGATTTGTATCGTCCACTGAGACCAATCGGCCTATGGGACCCAGAAGGAGCGCAGCAAACTTATTACTGTCTGGGTTAAAAAACCCCCGCCCAAAGGGTTTTCGAGGGAAAAACCGTGGCAGTAATAAGAATACTATCAAACTTACAAGTATACATCATCATGAAATAAATGTATATATACATATGTCAAGTGTGTGCCTGAGGACATAGCTGATCTCGCATGTCCATAACCTCTTGAAGGTATGATCCCAGCTCCCATACGGAAGCCGTGCTCAATGTCACATGTAGCGGCTGGCTAGGCCTGACCAACTCAACATAGCGCGTCCGAATTTGATCATATGCTGGGCAACTTTGAAGGATATGAAATTCATCCTCAATGGCTCCCATTTGGCAGCATTGACAGAGCCTGTCCTAGCATGGCTCACCAATCCATCTGCCTGTCTCAATTCGAAGATGGTGTGCCCCTGTGCGAATGGAGGCAATGAGTCTGCGCTTTTTCATGGGCAAATGGGTACGCAGGTAGCATTGGGGGCCTTGTTCCAATGTGGGATTTATGTGTATACCGGTAGTGTCTTTGTCTTGACTGTTCAAGGGCACCGGCATCCCAAAGCTTCTTTGAGGAAGCAAGCGCCAAGATATTGCCTCAAGCTATGGCGACCGCCTCTTTTGCACATGTATGCATCGTGTTCTCAGACATTCCATCTAGCCAACCATTGAGCTCTCTTTTCCCTCCAGCAGGCCTTGAGGCACTGGGGCCCCATTGCCATGATATAAGCTAGATTAGGGAGACAAGCATCGTCCATATTGACCACCTTCTGAAAATAGACAATGTGGCGATCAAAAAGGGCCCTCGAAAAGGCAAGAATCGCCTTCCGCAGTTCACCTCTAGTGCTCGCGTAAAAAGGTTTTCTCTTTTGCTCCAAGTCATTCCAAGTAGCGAGGGATACTACTGGGCCCCATACTTCAACCCCATATAAAAGGACAGGCTCCACTAAGACCTTGAACAGGTGTGACTGATGGGCCCAATCATATAGCTCTGCTCTATGACTATTGTTTTGCATTGCATAAAGTGCCTTCCAGCCTACCGTCACTCGTAGCCGTATGGATATGTCCCAGTGCATAGTAGAAGGAAACCCCACTCCCAAATATTTGTATGTGGATGCCACTTCCACATTCTGCCCTCGGTAACTAAAGGAAGGGATCCACGGCTGACGTGAGGATGATATGAGAACCACCTTAGTCTTGGCCAGGTTGACGCGCATATCAGTTGCTTGGCAAAATGTGTCCAGGGCATTGAGATGTTGTTGCATGTCTACTGTTGTGTAAGCTAGGAGGTCCACATCATCAAAGATATATTAAGCGGCCGATGATCTAGTGCGAGAAGGTGAGCTCGCCGCCCCCATTATAAACAAAGCCCAGCTCTCCTTTTTGATCAATGTAAAGCCCAAACAATGTTGGGGAGAGCGGGCATCCCTCACGAACCCCAATACTACTATCAAATGGTTGGCTTGACTGCTGCAACTGACCCGAGCATCTTTCATATAGCATGTACACTACATTCTGCAAATCTACAGGAACCCCCAGCTGTCGCAATCTTGCCCATAGTTTTTCCCGAGGCACAGTGGCAAACGCCTTCGTAAAATCCATAAAGCAACAATATAGATCCTGACGGCGGTTCCTGCTGTCTTCACCATAGTTTGCAGCATGAAGATGTGGTCAATGGTTGAGTGCCGGGGTCTGAATCCTGCCAGGGTGAGGGCCCGCACCTCTACTGCCTCTGCCCAACTCGTCAACTGCTGCTCGAGAATCCCAGCAAGCAGTTTTGCAAACACTGAACTGATCATGATTGTTCGGTAATTGGCTAGGCAATGCGGGTCACCTGCCTTATAGATGGGAACAACTCTGCTACTGGTCCACTGCAGTGGGAAGCCTTCCTGTAATGCCTTGTTGAACAAGGCAGTCAGCACTGGTACTATGGATGGCCCTGCCCACTTAAGCAATTTTGCCTGCATACCATCCAGGTCTGGCGCTTTCCCATTGGAAAGATGCTGTAAGCCTTGTTCCACGTCTGAATCTGTGATTTCCAGCACTAGGCCTTCTTGCAAGGGTAATGTTGCCTGTGCACCCTGAGGGTCGTATAGCTGTTGCAAGTATTGCCTCCACTGCTCGGGAGTGGTGTTCCCTGTGGGCTGTACTGGCTTTCTAAGAACCCTTTGCCAGAAGGTCCTGGGGACGTTCCAGGAGGTAAAACATTTCCCTTTGATGCGCTGCAATGTACCTGGCTTCCTTAGCTGTGGGCGTAAAGCAGGATCTGTGACCTGGCAGAGCCAGCGTTTGTGTTCCTTGCACTCTGCATCAAACCATTGATTACGTGGGAAGGTTGTATTCCTGAAGGTCCGTCGCGGGCGGCTTATCCCAAACCACCTCTCCGCCGCAGTCCTAAGCACATCAGTCAGCCGGCCTGTTTGTTGCTCTAGTGTAGGATATTGCAAAATTTCTGCCAGGTCATCTATAAGCATCTGGGCATAAGCCCTTGCATGTTCATAATCTAATCGTAGCTGAGGCATGTGAGGAGTTATTGCACAGGGGGTTCGCACAACCTGCCAAGCCAACTTCAAGTAAAGTGTTAAGTGGTCTGAGTCGATCTCTTCATCCCTGTTAGCTGTTCCCACCTGGAAGTGCTTGACGACATGCATATCCTGCTCAAGCACCAGCACATAGTCCACCACACTAGATCCTCCCCCCTGGTTTTCCTGTCTACAAGTGCTCTTGCGGGTGGACGGCCATTGTGCCAGTCCATTGCAGATTACCAGGTCAAAGATACCACAGAGCAAAAGCAACTGTCTACCATAACGCGTGACCTGATTGTCATCTGATGTCCGTGGCCAAGCTCCATCTGCAGGACGCAGCTGCAATACATTATCAGTCAAGGGATCAAATCTCATGGGTTGTTCTAGCCCAGTGCGTGCATTGAAGTCTCCAAGAAGTATGACACTGCCCAACTGCTTATGCTGTTGTATGTCATCATATAGATCGACATAGGGGTCCAGCCTATCCACATCCGAATGGGTGTGATAGAAGTTGCTTTCTGCATGTGGAAAGTAGCAGGCTGCCACAAAGAGAGGTCTCACATCGTAGCTTTTGCACATGCACCCACAGTACCCGGTTGTGCTTGTCCGTTTTGAACAAGGAGATTGATCGCCAAGGCCGATTCGGTAGTAGCGAGGCAACCCCCATGCCCCCCCCTTTTCGCGTGCAATCATTGAAGATTGGGTAGCCGTATCCTGGAAAGTTGGGTATCCTGTGGTCCCACATGTTCCCATGTTTCCATGAGGAAGATGAGATCCATGTCTGCGCAAGAATCGAAGTTGAAACTATCTCCCTTCGCCATGGGAAGCCCCGGCAATTCCGGAGACCATGCGGAGGCACAATTCCTATTTGTTGGCGAGGCCGCAGTGGAGATTCAGTGGCGGCCAGCGAAGGGGGATGGCGAAGTGGAAGCGTACCGAGATGTGCGCGAGCAAATGTAAGATGAGGCAACCGGAGCGGTGGCGACTATAGCAGCGGAAGCGTTGGGATGGTCGTGGGTCTTTGGAGGGTCCGCAGGATTCGCAGCAGCATTTGGCGGCCTGAAAATTTGCATTTTGCCCCGAATAAGTCCTGCAGCTCCTCCCTGTCTGCGAATGCTTTTAACTTTGGCCAACTCGTGCCTGTGGTCTTCTTGTTGGGCCGGGGTCAGGTCTCGGTCAACATACATGGCAGGTCCTTTCAACTGCCTATCTTGGCGCAGGATGGCTGCTTTCACTTGCGCATCTCGAGAAAGATGCGTCTTAATTGATTTCATATATTATTTTCAATATTTTTATATCACATACCGGCATATACTTGGATATGCCATAAACCCACATAAACAAGGGTTTGCCTCTTAGGGGCAACCCAAAAGTTGATTTTATTTATTTTATTTAAAAGCGAAGGTAATTTAACTTTTTTTATTTGGTTAATATTTAAAAGGTGAATTCCTATGTATATCTAAGATAAGTTACATGAAAAAAAAAAAAAAAAAAATCCTTCTCCACTTAAAAGGGTGGCCACATGATCATCTTTTTGCCTTCAACGGCATATTTTGATGCAAAAATGGAGGTGGAGGCCTCTTCTTGAAGTCGAAGGCCAGTTTTTTATCTTCCACTCCGGCAAGGGCAGCATCCACAAAAACTAGTTCAATCTGCTGGTCCCCCTTTCTTCTGACGCTCTTCCCCCTTTATTCTGCCGCTCTTCACCTCTCTAGTATCCACTCTCGTATCAAATTGAGATATGGAGGTGGAGGCAGCAAAGATTGCATGTGGCCACCCCTAAAGCCTCCTCTTCAAAAACTAGTAGGACAAAGTCCAATTAGATCCTTTTTTTAAGGACAACATGTCCTACTCATGTCAACAACATCTAGACATTGGCAAATTTTGTAGGACAAAACGTAAGGTTAACCTCACTTCTTTCGGACCCTTGGTGCGTGCATTTTTTTTGGGTTGCCCGTAGGGGGCAACCCTGTTGTTGGAGGGTGGAGTGATGTATAGAAGGCCTCGATTTGTTCTGAGTATAATATGCCATAGAATATTCTATATGAGCGGTTGCGATTGCTTGGGTTTTTTGTGACGCCCAGTGACACTTAGACGGCGAAGATTTGCTTGGGATGTGTCTGACGGTAGGGATTGTTTGGGTCTTCTTTGGGTAGCTATGCAAATATCCTCCGGCGATGACAATGACATGAATGAGCTCCTTTCTTTTCTTGCGGTTGATCCATGGCAGCGGAAGTGCAGGTATATATCTCTGGCTCTTTTCAGGGTAGCAGCATAGCCGGATTTGCTCTCTGCTAGTGCCATATCCAGGGCTTTTTAAGAAGACAGCGTTACTCTTTTAACCCTAGAAGCATAGATCAACACGAAAGGTGATTGCATTTTGATGCATTTTTCCCGTTTAGTCTGAGGGTTTGCAGAACCTGGTGATCATATAGCTGCTTTTCTTTTTGAGCCTATCCAAGGAGAAGCTGGAGTATGTGCATGCGATTATGTTTATTAAACAAAGCTTTTGGTGAATCACGCTTCTTGCGGCTGATTATTTGACTTGCAGGTCATTGTACCCTCTGAGGAGTATCTAAAAGAGGCTCGTAGGTTATGTTCACTTTATAATGTCCTTATGATTGCTGATGAAATATAAACTAATATAGGACGAACTGGGAAGCTTTTGGCATGTGATTGGGAGGAGGTGCCGCCAGACGTTGTGGTAAGTTACTAATGTCTGATGTTCTGCATTTTTTCTGCCAATTTTATTGCTCAATGCTTGGCTCATGTGGAACATTCAGATATTGGGTAAAGCCCTAGGGGGAGGGTGTTACCTGTTAGTGCAGTGCTTGCTGACAAAGATGTTATGCTATGTATTCGAGCTGGAGAACATGGCAGTTGTTGCAATTCTACTCATTGAGTGTGGGGGCAAAAGATGGTGCACAAAGTGTACTGTTCCCAGTCTCTCTAGTAGTTCTTCTTATAGAAGAAACATGGTTATGTATACATTACTTCATAACATAAGTGAGGGACTACACCACAACCAAGGGTGATATGTAACATGAATATGTTTATGTTTTTTTGAATGCATGGGAATAATTTAGCTTATTATGTGAGCAAATTTTCTTGCAGCACTTTTGGAGGGAACCCTTTGGCTAGTGCTGTAAGTATTGCTGCTCTCAATGTGGCCAAAGAAGAGGAACTTGCCCAGAGGTAATATTGAGTTCGATTTTCTCTGCGCCTTTTCTTCGCAGGTTGCTCTGATTCATATTGCTACTTTTTCAATATTGGATCATTTTTATTGATTAAAGAAAAGCCTTCTTTCATGAAAAATGGCTGTGAAGGTCACTTAAATCTTTACAGTTCGTTACTAATTAGACTCTCGGATTTATTGCTGATTTAATCCGGAAATCATATTTTATTGCACTGTTAAGACCCGCAAGGCAGATGATCGAGGGACGATCAGTCTTGAGACGGGAAGGAATTGTTACGGCACAAGCTCGGGGGAGTGGCTCAGAGGATTTGCAGAGATGAACACAGAGGCAAAGGTGTTAGTCATCATTTTGAAATCTAGATGTGTCGCGGAGTTAAAAGGAAGAAGCTATTTTAATATAAAAAGGCCATGCCTGCTAAAAAAGGCTAAAGTCGCAGAGAGATCTATAAATATAATGTAAACTTCAGTTGGACATATCTCTCGGCAACCAGAGGTCGGATTGCAGCGACCTTTACCTCGTTGGAACCGGCTCGGAGTCTAGTTTCCGAATTGGGATGGACATATCCTAGTTCATCCGTATGAGGGAGTAATGGCCGAAAAGGTGACAGGGGGTCACAAATTATTGCGGCAACGACATCACAGGGTTGTAACCAAGTCTTTATGATCCACAGTTGATCCCAGAGAAGTTGTTCAGTTGAACAACAGAATTCTCAGTTTTGGGAAGAGCCACAAAGATCCTTTGCAGTGTTCGCAAATCTGAGCCCGGTTGGGTGGTGAATTTGTGCCAGAAGATCATGTTCCCGGGTTTTAAAGTTGTTTTGATTAACCGTGTTTGACAGTTTTGCAGACAGGAAAGACCGTTTGTATCATGCGCCATTTGAATTTGCCTCATATTAGGGAGTACATGGTGTGGGGCAAGCCTTATCTAATCCTGAAAGTACATACTTGCAGGACAACCCACGTGGGAGATGAGTTTCGGGAGCATCTAAATAGTATAAGATCTGGTCGTGAGTCCTTTATAAAAGAAGTAAGCGGCCGGGGCTTGCTGAATGGAATTGAGCTCAGTCCAGGAGTCATGGGTCCTGTTTCAGCATATGATGTTTGCATGCTTTTGAAAGACCGTGGAATTCTTGCTAAGTCTACACATGAGACAATTATAAGATTTTGTGAATGGGAGAAGCTTAAATACAATTGAACCTAATGGCTTCCAAAACCCCACACTTTATAACACATAGACCTACAACGCTAATCTACTTACTTAAAATGTTTTTGCCCTTTCTCTTTCTTCTTTCCGGTGTGCCCTTTCCGGCGCCGGATGTAACGCTTTTTCCGGCCATGTAACGCTTTTGCCGGCCAAACTTCTTCTTCCAAGATATTTTTGTTGTTTCTGGAACTTTTTCCGGCGTCAAGTTTCTCTCTCTTGGGTGTGGGCGGTGCCCGAGGGTTAACGCAGCATGGCGGCCAAGCAGAGACGCACAGCAATGATCATGGCGGAAGGGTTTGGGCCCTTTTCCTTTGCCGTATCTTAATCTGTGTGCTATTTTTTCAGGCACGAAACAGAGGATGCGAAAAGAATAGGTTCACCGGATTACGGCGGTTTACAAACAGAGAAGGCACGTTTACTTCTTAGGCTTCAACTTCTTCGAATGCTAGAGCTTGAAGCTTGGGATCATTATTTATTTTCGTCCTTTACGGCCATATTTTGCAGCCAGGGGCCGTTTTGGGCGATGGTCGGGATACTCCCGTGCCTACCATCATTTTTGCAATGGCAGCCAGTAGCATTAATCAGGCAATCTCTATTCATTCTTCTCCTCAATAGTTTCGGGCAAGGGGCGGTGGGTTAACATGATCTGTGCGGCCTCAAAACAAGCACTATGTATGAGCATTAGGTTTTCATTTACGGTTTTTTCGGTGGCCATGCTTCATGGGGGGACGGAGAAGCAAAGCATTCCGATTTGTCTTGATCGGGTTTTATTCACCCTTCTATTTTTCCTGGTTATTCTTGCTTGCTAACTTCAACATTTTGGTCAATTTTCTCTCCATACTTTCGACATTGCTTTAGGTTGGTGTTCACCGGTTTCCAAACCCAATTTGTTTCGAAAGGAGCTAAAGAATCGGGTAAAAGCATGCTACCAATCTCGAGAAATTTTCTCTTGGCGATTGGCACCGGTTTCAAATCTCGCTTCGTTTCTTATCATGCGAGTTTGTGGTCTTTGGTGTTAAAGATCACGAGGTCCAAGGAGTTGGGTTTGTTGAACAAAATTACAAGATGTTTATTTGGCGCCAGTAGGAGCAGTTGGATAGGTAAGTAGTGAAACTGTTGGCATTTGATAAAACTATGGATAACGGAAACAATGGATTTGAAGATACGGAAAGAAAGCCAAAGCAGTTATAATCTGTCATGTGCCCAAGTGCATCTCGAGCATGGAATTTGGTGCATATGCTTCTTTTTGTCATCCCAATTTTAAATCGGCTTTGCTATGCTCGCTGCTTTCAAATTCTTCTGAGGGAAGCGACCCTTTCTTAGGGAACTTATTTTTTTCTTTCCTATTTGATGTTTATGTAGTTTTTTGCAACTTCATAAATTTTGTTGTAGATGCTGAACTGGTAGTAATCTGCCTACTACATGTGGGATCTACTCTTGAGGCTTTTTGGGTTTGTTGAACAAAATTACAAGATGTTTCTTTGGCAGCAGTAGGAACAGTTGGATAGGTAAGTAGTGAAACTGTTGGCATTTGATAAAACTATGGATAACGGAAACAATGGATTTGAAGATACGGAAAGAAAGCCAAACAAATTATAATCTGTCATGTGCCCAGTGCATCTCAGAGCATGGAATTTGGCTGCATATGCTTCTTTTTGTCATACCAATTTTAAATCAGCTTTGCTATGCTCTGCTTTCAAATTCTTACAGGGAAGTAGCCCTTTCTTAGGGAACTTATTTTTTCTTTCCTATTTGATGTTTATGTAGTTTTTGCAACTTCATAAATTTTGTTGTAGATCTTTGAACTGGTAGTAATCGCCTACTACGTGGGATCTACTCTTGAGGCTTTGGTTGATTGGGTCTTGAAATTCCCTAATATTCGTCTACACCAAGAATCAGGATATTAGCTTCATCTCTTACTTTGTTGATCTTTGTTCTGCTTTGATTGATTCAACCGGGAAAAGATAGTTTGAGTCTCTTTGTAGGTCTTAAGTTTAAGCGGTGATATGTGTTTAAAGCGGTGATATGTGCTTTGCAAAAGTCCAGTTGTCTAATTGCGATTTTTATTTCCATGTGCGGGGGGCGGGCTCGGGCAACATCTTGACTCTCAAGGTTGATTATTATCTCTTAGAAATCAGTAGATGAGCCCACAAGGTAGTTTTCTTCTTGAGAGATCATAGGGTCCACATATGGACACCTTTCTTGACATATTTTTATCTGTTTAGTAATTTCCTTCTTGCTTATTTTGGGATGCTCATAGCAAAGCTCATGCAAATCGTGCAGTGTACTTTGGTGTCGGTCCTAAATGCTTAGTACAAAGTTATTGTGCCTTGGCGGTGAAACAGGTGGAGCATCTTTTATATTTTCATCGTTTGTCACTTAATGATATAGCATTTCTTGAATTTCACAACCCATTGAGAGGCAAAGCCACGGTGGTGCAACTCTGGCACTCAATGTGGCAATGTTTTTGCAATTTGTGCATGATAGATAACAATATTCATTCTACTTAGTAGTTGGACTGATGTTCTCTTTGGGTATTTTTCTGCAGAGGGTGACAGGGAAGAAATAGGGTGGTAGGTGGGTTAAATAGCCATGTGATAACAAGGCAGGGTTTGTATGATTTTTTGAGTCTCTTACAAGCTGCTGTAGTGTAGCAGTTGTCCAAAAGGTACCTTGAATATATTTTAAGTGCACAAAACATCGAAGAGTGATGTTCATATGTGGAACTACTTAAAAATAGCTTAGTAGCCATGTTTGTAGTCTTCCTCAGTTCTTGGTGGATAGTGACAAAAGATAGTTGAAAATGACATTGCTGTTTATTTTTAGCATAGTTGGTTGTTAGGAAACCATTTGCCTAGCAAAAGGGACTTACTACCTCAGAGCATGAGTTGGTTACATATTTTTGAGAAACTGAAATAAGAGACCTCATGTACTGCAAGACAATAAGTACTTTGCGATGCAAAAAATGTATATACAAAATCCCATGAAAATGGAGAATACATCAGTTGTTTCACACCTTTTAATGACATTTTAAACATGGTTTTTTATTTTCACATGCTTTTTTGTCAACCGTTATCCGTTTGACATGGTAGATATTATGCTTCTTTTTTTTCTCTCTTCTCACGCATGCCTTTACTATCCCGATGCTTGATGGGTCCGACATGAAGCGTGTAGGTTGTTTGAGCTTTTGAATTGATGGCATTATTTATGGGCTTATTTTTTAATTTCGTTCTATCATTTGCATTTCGGTGATAAAGGGGCTTGCTATGATAATTGCTTTCTCATTCCTCCGTAATAAACCGGCATTTTATAGCCAATCGGTTCGTTGCTATATGGCTACATGAACAAGCAACTCAAATTGCTATATCCGTTTGATATAATAAAAGTGCCTTTTAGCTGGGCGTCCGATTCTACGATCTTATAGGAAGAAGCGACACCTTCTTGGCGGGGACATGTTAGGTCTTTAAACCGAGGTATGAATTTGATTTTTGTTATGCATTATCTTTGCCTTATTGCTATACATAAACTATCTTTCACATTGTCAAACAACATTTGTTTGCACAAATGTGCATTTCGTGCATTCAATTTGTGTTCGTCTCCGTAAGCACATTCCATTCACTATGATTATATGTATGTCATATATATGCTTGGATTATGCACCTTAGTGAACATCTCTCATGTTCATTTGCTACATCATGCCTGCCAGAAGAACAATTTACCGATTGATTGTAATAGGCGTGTCGGAGAAGCTCAACACCGGTCTTCTCATGCTTGGTCATTTTTCTAAGGGCTCCAACAACAAAATGAATGTTGGGAACAAGTTTTTATTTGAAGATTGTGTACAACTAACAATGGTGCAGCAATAAAGAAATGTTCAAATAGGAGGTATGTGTACATTAATCTCCAAATATCATGCATGCATAAGCTTTAGCTATGTGATGGTGCAACTATAATGTTTTTGTTCCTTTCCAAAGAACAAATCGTATATAAAGGCTATGTTACTCTTTTATGAACAGATTCATTCAAAGCTGGCTATAAGGGGTAGCAGTTCTTATCTGAAAAATTTGATTCTTACATTGATTCTGCATAAATGATGTTTTTTGTGGCCAATGATCGTTTTGTAGTTCTTTCATAGATTAATGTCCAAATATCATTTATGCATAGATTTAGCTATTAATTGTAATTTTTTTGTTCCCTCTTGCAAAGGTAAAAGCGCATAAAGGGCTGCTTTATACTTTGTCCAAAGCAAACTTTATACTTTCTGTCCTGCTTTCATCACTGCGGACACCAAACAGTCGTCCAAATCACTGGTTGGCTTCTCAAATGTTCTTTTTCGTTATTGAATATGAATGCCTTTGGACATGTTAGATATTAACGTGCACCTTTGCAATTATAGAATGTTTGTGTTAAAACTGCTTTAGGTGTTAAAACTATTGTGGTGTTTTAACAAAACTATTATCAGAGGTTCTCATAAATGCATGTAATGGAGTAGGAAAGGGGAGTTAGCATGAAATGCACATGATCAGGATTTGCTATTGGTGTTAAAAGAATACTTGGGTTTCTTGCCATGCTAATACATCTGCCCTTCCTCATTCGTCTGAGCTCTGGATGTTAGCTTGCTTTCTGTTCTATGCACGTATATTTAATTACATGGTTCTCTTTGCAAATTGTTGACTATATGTGAAACATGTGCAGGCTTCCTGTATGCGCAGATCTATATAAAACGTCCGATATTTTGAGCTCTAAAATTCCCTTCTTTTCTTCGACCTATTGTAAGTTGTTTTAGGATGAATTCTCTTGATATACCAATCTCCTGCTTATACCAGAAAGATGTATGAGTTTGAAGATGTATGAGTTTGAACATCTGACCTTTTCATTACATTGTTTAAGTTCTCTCATCATTGAAATGTACTCATTGCCATAGCATTATGGTAGGTCTTTGTGCATTATGGTAAAAATACATGCCAAGACATTAGCCCAAGACAACTTAGTCTACGGGCTTAAAACGTTTTTGGGGTTTTTAGCGTGTCGGTGTCCCCTTAAGGATGTTACTTACTTTAAAATTTTTTTGGGGGTTTTGCTGATGCCGGTGTCCCTTTCCGGCCGCCGGATGTTCCGCTTTTTCCGGCAATGTAAGGCGGCTTTTTGGGTTTTGGGGCAAAATTTTCATTTGGCCCGTTAAAAGAAGGTAGTGCAGACCCAAAAATTTTTGGTTTTCAAAAATTTTGGGTTTTCTTGGGCGGTGCGGTGCGGGTTAACGCAGCATGGCGACCAAGCAGAGACGCACAGCAATGATCATGGCGGAAGGGTTTGGGCCGTTTTGGAAGGGCGATGCTAGCATTTGAGCCGTTTTGAAGGACGGTGTTGTAACGCCCACTCCAGCCAGAATAGCTGATTATCCATCTCCATTAAAAAATGCAGAGGTGATTCTCAAGCTGGAGGGCAGATTTTGAAGCAAGCTATACTTTTCCATCAAAAAATGCAGAGGGGATTCTCAAGATGGATGACGATGAATCGCTTGAAGCAAAGGTACTTGCTTTTCATTTTCTTGGGGCTAAGGCCTCCCATTTTCTTGGGGCTAACCTCTGTTTCTACCCTGCATGATTGATTGAAAACCCGGCATCGTAAAGCAGAAAACTTGCCATGCATGCTCTGCCATGGATGCTCTTAACAGCGTGAGTTTTGGAACCCGGGAAAGGGATCAGATAAGGTTTTTGTGCTTTCCAGTATGCCCTAAACCGAATCCTAGAGATATTAGGACCGGCTTCAGTTCTTTCATTCCTTCATTTGATTTCTTCATGTTTACGGGTTGTTGACAAGAGGAGTTGAAGCAAACGACGCTTAATGTACACCTTTTCCTTTTTTAGGGGTTAACATGCTGTGGCAAGACTGTGACAGGATGTACCCATTTCTGAAATTCGAATGTTTGGATATGTAGCAGATCATAACACTGCAGAAGATCGATTTTTGGGCAATGGGCGTGATTTTTGGTCAAAAAGCGTGATTTTTGGAAAACTTTTTCCCTTCCCGTCAAATTTCTCGCCTATTTTTCCTTTTTCTTTTGTCCGTTTTTTTTTCAATCCTCCACTCTTCTCTCAAAACGGCAGAGCTGCTTGGTGTCATGATCGAATCTGGAAATATATATGTGATAATCGAATTTGGCATAACGTCTACCGATTTCTTCAGAGATAGATTTAGGATTTCTAGATTTATAGAAAAAGCAGAGCCAGCAAGCAAGCGGCAGATTTTCATCTTCGATCTTGGGATTTTGAAGCGGATCTTGGTATATCAGAAACATGAGTTTGTGCTTCTATTAGGATTTCGCAGGTATTAGGATTTACCAGTTTGTGCTTCTATCTTGCAGTTGCTGAAGCAGAGGTTTCTGGAACAGAGGACTCAATGAAACGAAAGAAGCTTGAGGTGCGCATCAAAATACCATCAGTTACTCTTTTTTCTCTTAACTACTTTCTTTTTCTTTAGGTTTTAGGCAACAGGAGTTTGAGCCACGTGCATGTCCTTTGTTAGCAGAGGATTTTGCAGATTTTGGAAAGGATTTCGGCAGCATGTCGATGATTCTGTAGAGGATTTCGTCAGCATTTTGCAGAGCCAGTGGCATGTTCTCACCTGCTCGAAGTTTTCCAGTCCATTTCTGAAGATTTTTTGCAGGTATTTTTTGTAAGGGGGCTTCCCTCAATACGGTTTTTCCAGCTTCTTTTTTGTTCTATTACATCCTGGGCTCTCCCATTTTCCCTTAACGGATTCCTATGCTTAGACCACATTTTATTAATTTATTTGTCAGATTTCCTTCTCTGCATTGTTCTGGGCAATTTTTGTGGCAAAATCATGCCCGTTCTCCAAATAATGAGCTCAGATTCATGTTTATCTAGATTATCCAGATCATGTTGCTCTAATAGCTGTAGTAGGAGGGGTGCTAACAATTCTAAATGCAATTGAAAGTTTTTCACAATGCCCACACAAAAACATCTTCCTTTTCCTCATTTGACATTTTCTGCAATTGTTTTGGTGTATATCCAGCTTCTTTCATCTGACTATTTAATTTAAAATGGTGCATATTAATTTGTGGATGGCTCCTTTCCCAAACAGCACCTGCATGCATCAGAATAGGCATCTAATGGTAGTCTTCTGTTTAGATTTACTGGTAATGGATCATGTTATGTCAGAAATGAATATCATATGGATAAAGAACTTTGTATATATCATGACAGATTTGGTTATCACAACGGATTTAAGCTTCCATTTGCTCAATTTGGGATAAATATGCTCCCAGCCTACTAAAAATATTTAGAATACCACAAGTCTAAAGGTAAGAAATAGTATGGATTTGGCCTTCTACAGGGATTCCAGCTTGGATTTGTGCTTGCAACTTCAAGTCTAAAACGAAAATCTTAGAAATACTATGAGGCAGCAGGAATTGGTGTCAGCATTGATGGGTAAACTCCAAATAGCCAGTGATGATCCAAAGCAGTAGTATTTATATTTCAAGTAGGTATAAATGCTCATGGGAGTATGGATTAGTTATCTGAAGCTTCACCTTTGATCTGTTTATGGAATTTTCAATCAGATGTTACCCTGGTTCTTCATTATTTAAATTACTGAAATATTATGCTGAAATTATTGATGGGTCACATTAGAGTATAATTTTTCTGATGAGCATGTTTTGTATATATGCAGGGCCCGGCCTTTCAGTTAAGTATGGACACACAAAAGCAGGAAATATACACAAATCTAAGTTATTTGATACGAGATTCTACAGCTTGATAAAGTAGGTATGTATTTGACTATTTTAGAATTGGATGTTGCAATGAGAACAATGTTGATACTTTTGAATGGGTCATTAAATGGGAAAAATCAGTAAGATGATCAATTTGAACTAGATAAAGTGGTAAATAATTCTCATTCAATTAGACAGTATTATGGCAAGTGTGTACCAACATGCAAAAATTTATCTTTTTTAGCTGTCTCTGTCATATGAGCTTCATTAGTTGCACAATTGTTAATGTCTCATGTTCTCACATTATTTAAACTACAGAAATACGTCTTTGATTCAATAAAAAACGTCTTTGATTCTTTGTATGCAATCATCATTCAGAATGAATTGCAGTAGACTTTATTGTAGTTTGTTTTTACTTTGTTTTGCTCTAATAGAAGTACAGTTGTATGATATATTCTGGCCAAGTTCAGAGGAATGCCAAGGATGCCAAGAACAGTATCATACGAGCAAAAAGCACAGAACTTCTATGTCTGCTCTTTCATTCTTTCTTTGCCAAGAACAGTATATAGAAAAGGGCATACTTTAGAAGAAGCATAGTATATGGGCACTGCTAACATAACATATAATCTTAATTGATGGTGAGGTTGTGAAGCCTGTGATATCTGTGTCTATATGGTATTTGCAAAATCATACAACTACATAAACTGGCAATATCTGAAACGTGGGAGTTAAAACCTGCCGAGGTCTTTTGGTGCAAAGACAGTCCCATATGTCTTCCCTGTTTCAAATATGGTAAGTCTTAAGCCTAACTTTGAGGAGGAAGCGGAATTTAAGTCAACAGTCGTCTGGTCTGTCAATGGAGATTGAAGAACCTTTCCCTAAATGCACATTGCCGTAAGAAGAAAAGAGAGAAAACAGAAAGGGAGGGTTCATGAAATCAAGTAAATACAATGTTTACCTTCAAGGACGGTGTGAACCTCCTAATTATTCGATTCGTTTGTATAAATCTATTGCAAAAGAAGTTATTTTATTTTTGCTTTAAAAATCTTCTACTCTTTGGAATTGTTCGTATTTTGCACACGTTCCATTGAGTTAAAAAAGGCAAAAACTTGCATAACTTTCATGGCACATATTGTATGTCTTAGGCAATAAAAAGAGGTATTGCAAAAACTTGCAATTGTATGTCTTAGGCAATAAAAAGAGGTATTGCAAAAACTTGCATAACTTTCATCACACATACTGTACGTCTTAGGCAATAAAAAGAGGATCTTGAAATTAGATATATGCATGAAGAATGGGCCAAAGGTTGCTCACATAGGCATAAAAGTATCACTTAAGACAACTGGACGAGGAGCACAAAGGGTAATAATCTCTAGCATATAATGAACAAGCATAAGCATTTGAAGATTTTGTCAATGTTGTGACAAGACATACATAAGCACTCCATGTAGTTAGTTAATGCAAGTGCATCAATTCCAATTACAAGGATTGGACATGCTTGACATATGTGGTAATATTAACCAAAAGGAAAACACACAAGCTCATTTAGGTCCATGATTGTCAAGCACATATGTGGCAAATAATTGCAATTAGTTTATTGTCGTCTTTAACATTTTATTACCATTATTATATCATTTAAAAATATTGAGAGTATGTTTAAGAACATTTTGTGTAACATGAGTTTCCGGCATAGGGAATTCTTTGTAGTGGACAACACACAATGATACGTGATAATGTTGGAAAGGGCTAACTTATTTCAAACAATAATTTTCAAACAACAAATATTGGCATTTGTGACATGGTACAACTTTCTGAATTATACACTATTCAGTCAAGCAATCATATGTGAGATCTTTAGCATAGGTTTTGGGTTTGCTTCCCATATTTTCACTTTAAAGAAAGGGTACATTCGCCCCCCACGTTCTTATTGCAGTATTGTTTTCTCTATTAAAATCCATCCTTTAAATGCAAAGTTAATACATTGATGATACTCTTGGAGCAGTTCATCCAACTAATTGATGACTTCCTATTTGCTCAAGTCTATCTAAGGGAACGTTGTTTACGCGGATGTGCTTGAGAGAGGTAGATGGAGGATAAAGTGCATCTAGCTATTGGGTAATGTAGTGCTTTGACTAACCTGCAATTGTTTGTCTTTTTTATCAGAACGATACAGTGCACTGGCGAATTGGCGTCTTAGTAGCAAAAGAACTCACATGTGTTGGAATATGTAATGGAACCCATTTTAGGGTCTACAAATCATTCCTTCCTGAGGCGGTATCTGATTCCATCATACGAGTCTACCTTCGGGATGACTTGCCTCACGTGCTTGATAGTCCTGAGACGTCGTGGGCAGTTCGACTCAATGACTCGCCCATGCATTTCACTTTTACCCCGGGTCAGTTTGAGAAGTGAAGATATCGCGGGAGTATCCAACAAAGTACAATATTAGGCCCTTAGTGGCGTGTGCCATGTGGAGATGCATATTTAGAGTTCCATCATGAACAAAAATACGCCAATGAGCTAGGACAAAATTTTTGTGTATATCACGTGTGTATGGACGTTAAACGAAAGTAAAAACCGACATTATTCCACCTAGTAAAAGTTAGAATAATACGAAAACAACCGCCCTATTCCACCAAACGTAGATGTAGAAGGGAAAATACAAAACATAGATGTAGAAGGGAAAATACAAAACGCAATTAAGACGCCCTCATAGCTCCCAATGATATATGGGTTAAAAGACATAAGGAAACTTGAACCTTAGAAAATAGATTGTTATATCATAGGGCACATAAATATGAAAGCACTACAAGTAGCTAACATGAGTTGAGTGCACAACACATTCAAATAATATTCAATCATAATCTTTAACCAAACCTTAGGCATTATTATTCATATGGTATCGAATGAATTCTACTTAGTATCTTTCATCACCTTAGACGCCCAATTCTCTACTCAATCTCCCTTGTGTATGGAAACTACCCCATAACCATAACCATCCGGATCATCTCTATTTATGTAATCCCATCGGTTTTGTTTCTAGTTTTGCTTGTCTCTATGCTCATACACAATATTACTTGACACAAATATACGTGACTGTGTCTGTAACTGTGCTGCATCAATGGCTCCTCTAAAGGGCAACCCATTGATGCGAGCGGTCTGGGCATTTCGTGGCATGCGGCCCGAGTTGCCAGGGGCTTCTATGCCAGGTTCGTTCTTTTATCTGTTGCCTTATTTTTATGGGAGTGTTCTTTGCGCCTTGAAGCCGGAAGGATCTTGCTTGGTTGTCGGCTGCCTCTGGGCAATCCATTCGCCATGGAAGCTCTTGTTGTGGCGGTGCCTCCCGATCTTGCCCTAACTTTGCAAAGGCTAAACTGTTCCAGCCTGGTGATGGCAGGTGGATCGATTTCTATCAGACTCTTTCATTTCTTGGAAAGCTAACAGGTTTTCTTTTCTGAGGGTCATGTGTATGGCTGGTGTGGCCACTGTAGAGAGGGGATCAGATAATGTTAATCTGCACTTAAAGGTATCATGAGGATTGCTGCTCAGAATGCTGGTGCTGTGAACTGGTTAATCTTTGCTGAAAAAGGATTATGATGCATGTGTGTCAGACTTTGGTCTTATACAAGTTCTTGTGGCTACCTCTCGGAATGTTCCATATAAGTAGAGCTCGAGAAGTTGCAGAGACTAGGAGAGTTACAAAGAAATTTAATGTGTACAATTTTAGTGTGCTTCTGCTTGAGTTATTGACTGTGAAAGCACCCACTCAAGCATCTCTGAATGATGAATGTATAGGTGTAGTCTGTTGTGAGAGAGGAATGGACAATGGAAGTCTTTGACTTGGAAGACGAGGCATCAGAATATTGAGGAAGAAATAGTTCAAATGTTGCAGATACTATGGCTTCTATTACTACATCTTCTGATCAACGCCCTAAAATGAAGCAAGTTTTGAAGATGATTGAGGAAATACATCAGTTTGAGACTGACGATGGATAAAAAATACCATCATAAGAAAGGTCTGATGAAAAATCTAATGGTCATATGCCCCCTTATACGTACAGACTCAAGATCTGGTGAGTCCACAGAAGACCGTCACAGTTGTGCTGCTCGTATATCTATTGGCAAATTAGGCATAATATGCAATTCAACAGACCTTGCAAATTCTTAGCTATGTCGTGAGTTTGTAACACTATCTTGATTCTGGTAGCACAATTGAGGATCCCATACAAATCTGAAACGATTGCTCTGGAGAAATGCATGGAAGCTTAAGTGTACAACGATCAATGAGATAGGCTAGCATCCATGAGGTTTTATTTAAAGTTTAGCATTAAACCATTTATTGTCTTGGTGTTTCTTTGATTTTCCAAGGCCTGCCCTACGAGTCATACTAGGCCATAGTTGGGTTTGGAATTCGTTTGATAGTGCTAAAGTCTTATTCCTAGAAAATGTGTATGCAGGAAAATGATGGCCGATGAGATCCAGTCAAATGGATAAATGGATGAACTGCTGAATGTAATTTCAAATGACGACGTTTGCAATTTCTTATGTCAAACAATATCAACAGGTCCATTTCCTTGGCAAACATACAAGATGCCTTATGAAGTCGAAATAATGAATTAGGTGACAAAATTGATGATTGAATGATTCTAGCATTTATACAGTGGTAATCAGTTTCGTGCGGCTGGCATGCCTAACACAGCTGCATTTAAGGTATTATAAAGCTAAATATTATGTCTAGGAACATGATTTCTTGTATCTAAGCTATAGGTTTGTCAATGTAAGAACTTCTATAAACATCATTTGTCTTTTATTATCCTCTAGGTTCTTGTTGAGGAAGTTCCAAATCCTTTGGAAGAGGACATGCTTTTGAATGGTACAAATCAGGTTATTTACGCCAATAATCTGACTGCACTTTGAGCTAGGTATGTGTTTGCTGCTACATGGTCTGGACAAAGTGTTGCCCTTCATGTTAATGTTTTCTCTGAGTACATCTAAATGAATCGATACTCAGGTTTCTCATAGGCTGCAACATAAATCAAGCATTCACTTGTTGTTACTAACAAGTGGCTTGGCATGCCATATTGCTATGCTTATTAAATGGATCCATTCAAAAACGAAGCAAGTAGAAGTCCGACAGACATGATACCCAAATGCCCAAATGGTGCCATAGATATGACATTCAATTTGCCTTGGGCTGCTAATATGCCTTTACCCAGTATTACAAATAGAAATTTTGTTATCTCCTTTGAGGCATTTGAGTGCCTTTTGCTATAGCTATTGAGGTTGTAGAGCATATCCATGTAACTTAAAGTGATGTGTTGAACAATAATTCTGTACTAGGAAATGGCAAACAAATTATGGATATTATGATATTTCAGATAGAAAACTTTTCATGATCATTGCAAAAGAATAATTCCTCGGACAGTAATTATTCATTTCTCTAGTATAGACTCCCTTTAATATGTGCATTTCTGTCATTTTTGCAGGGCTGAGACCGTGCATGTATGATGCATATGTATTTTGACCCTGCTGGTGATTTTTTTCTATCATGCACATATTGAACCATGCACTGTCTTTAAGACTTCATTTGAAATAATAAGGACAAATTTTTATTGTGCGCATGACAAACGAGAAGGATTGTGTTCTGGTATTTTGGTGACTGCTTTGTGGCTTTGTTTTTGTTCTTGCATCTGCATTCTTCTACAAGGAGTCAGTGATAGAAGATCCAACAATAGATGTTATAAGATCTCTGGTGTGCAGTGGGTGGATTCATTTGTTGTTTTTATACCTGCCGGATGTAGCAGGCACTGTTACAACCTGTCATAGGTTGTGTATATGGCTTCCATTTCAATTCATCTTTGCCATGCAAGTTCATTTGTTTGCCTGTGTAAAGCTTTGCATTGAGATATCCATCTGCCTGCCATGAATCAATGCAATTTTTTGAGATTCTATGTATTGTTCCTTGGCTATAGCTTCTTCATTTTAGTATGAATTGCTTCCCTGCTTAATATTGTCTCCACTCTTGAAAGCATGTTATTTATTAATGTGTTTTCACTCAACAATTTAAACTTATTCCTGTAAGAGCTGAAATTTTATCTTACAGCTACACTTAGCAGCTAATGGATAAGCATTGGAGGCAGTTGCCTGTTGGCACAACTGCTAAACCTAGTGGCAAGTTTTTAGCAGCTAATGGATAAGCATTGGAGGCAGTTGCCTGTTGGCACAACTGCTAAACCTAGTGGCAAGTTTGTTCCTGATATGAGAGGTTAGGTTGTTCACCCCGATTGTGTGAAGGAGACGCCAAAGCATTAGGCATGACGATCAGCAAAAGGAGGGAGTGGAAATGATTAGCAATAAGAGATCATCAGACATAGTATAAAAGCTTTAGAACAGATTAACCCAAATGCTAAAATGGTAAATTCCTTGAAGGTCAAACTTCGTATGCTTTAATATGCTACACTCTTTCACTTCTGGTTAATTTTAATAATGTACTTAGGCGAAAAGGCTTGGGGCTTCAATTCTAGATAAAGCAAAAAGTATTTGAATGCATATATGTGCATTATATGTGATAAAGGTCTCTATAAGGTGATCGATCTATTGAACTTGTCACATTAGAGGGAATAGAATTTAAGGTTTTCATATGTTCTGCCGGGTAAGGGATCCTATAAGTAGGCAACGGTCATGGTGAGTGTGTTGGTATGGCGAACTTTGTGTGATGAATTTATAGTTAACATACTCTTATAAGGCCCTTTAACATCTCGACACCCTTTGACGTAAGGGTACTTACAAAGCCCCTTTGACATAGGACTATGGGCGGCTTTTTTTTTTGTAACATTTCCCACACTATCTCATCCATGAGTTGTGGGCTTTATAGTGCACACTCCTTTGCCTAGAGTAAAAGAGTTCCAAAGGATACGTACGACCCATGCTCTATGTGAAAGCATTATGTTTCAAGACTATCCTTGCTATTGGATACATGTCTAAAAGGAGGTGGTCAATCACCAACGTAGTATGAAATCCACTCATATAACACATCTAGACCACTTGCAGGTTAGTGCACTCTCCTAGGCAATGTTAATTGTCTGAACCCCACCTACCCTTTGCCCCAAACCTTCCTTCTGCTAGTTAAAAGGGATGGCTTTAAAAATTTTGCCAGCCCTTTCCTCCTCCTGGGACTATCTTCGTCGCATGGGTTTGCTCTCTATCCGAATCTGAATGCCTATTCAAATTATTTTTATACATGGTGCCCACTGCCAAACTTGGCTATGGCTTTTGCATCTGCCTTCCTCTTCCCTAACTTCAAGAATAAACTGCTAGCTTCCGAAATAAAGAGAGGGGCTTAAAAACTAGTATGTCTCTGTCATTGATCTGGATTAAAGAAATGTCTCCTCTTGAGTACAGTTATTGCTCAAATATATACTTCTATCTCTAGAAGGCATTGTTCTAAAACAAAAGGATTTCAGATGTAAGAGTATCTCTCTAATGCTTTGTCAGTGCTGCCAGAAACGAGCCATTGAGGATGAATGTCACACTTTTTAGAGATGCCCGGCATATCATCAGATCCGAGCACGCTACGCTCTCTTGGTCAGGCCAGACCATCTGCTACACATGATACTGAGTACGACCTCAGTGCGCTCACTAGGATCTTTCATTCAGGAGGTAATGGATGTGAGTGTTCACATATGTCCTTGGACAACCACTTGATGGGCAAGAAACACTCCATGATGTGTGTGTGTATATTTGTACAGCTTGTCCGCAGTCTTATTGTTGCTACGGTTTTTCCCTCAAAAGCCCTTCTGGGCGAGGGTTTTTTTAATCTAGGCAGCAATATGCCTGCTGCCCTCTTATATTGGGTCCCATAGACTGATTGGCCACTATGGACGATAAAAGTCATTTAATTCAATTCAATTCAATTCAATTCAATTCAATTCGAAAACAAAAGGATTTTAGCTGCAAGAGTATCTCATTCGATGGGGGAACTGTGAGGTAAATTTTTATTTATTTTTTATTTTTTTGTTTTGTTTTGTTTTGTTTTGTTTTGTTTTGTTTTGTTTTGTTTTGTTTCTTGTATCTGGGGCTCTTACACGAAAGTCCATTTAGAAACATTTAAAGCTTTTGGACATTCAACTTTAGATTAGCATGGGGCCATGGGCTGAAGCATCTTGCAAAAGTCAAGAATGTTTTCCAATGTTCTACAAATCCATTAGAGACATGCAATCACCATTGGGCAATCAATTTTGGGCATCTTTGGCCTCAATTTGTGGTTGCTAACTTGAAAGTAAAAGATGTTGATTATCAGTATATATTTTTTAAATCCCAGAGATTGTAAATGTGCATTATATTGGTAAAATTTCTTTTCATTTATATAGGGACTAGAAGCACCTACTGTATGTTTTGCATGTATATGAAGGTTATGCATGTGCTTAACCTTGGGAAAGTTGTCATTGTAGGGATTAGGGACTTCTAATCTAATATGTTCACTGAATTAATGGAACCCAGTCTTCTCACATTCCTTGTTGGTCTAGCTCATGATACTGTCTAACTTTTGGTGCAAGACGGCAATAGGTGACAATAGACACCTGGTGGAAGCCTTGAGTGGAAGTTGCTCCAAAAATGCTTTGTTTCATGCGAATTATCAATACTATAATGGCTCTAATGTTGTTGAACTTTAAAGCTCCAACCTCATTTTCGAGGTTTGTATTAACAACCTTCTCTTCTACAGATAGAAAATGCATTTTTATTGTTCTCAGGCCCGGTGCCATTTGTCCAAATGCTTCCGTTCTATGAGTCATCGCTAGAATGCACTCTTAAAGTGTTGCTTATGTTGTAGGTCAATCTATGTATCTTATATACACATTATATTGGTGCAAGTCCAAACATGGGCATTCTATATCAAGAGAGAAATTGTTTCATCCCTGATTTATTATCTATATCAGAAAAAGTGCTCAATGCTATTGGGCCTTTCACCAGGCAGAAGTTTAAGAATTAATAAAGACGATGAGAATATCGAACGGAAGAGAGGTTGGCAAATAGGTAAACATGTGATTGCATCCATTGTATTTTAGATTGTTGATACCTGGAAAAGGGCAGTGTTACCCAAACTTATCAAAACATTTATCATTTCTTTAGGCGATTACCTTTGAGATGTTCCTTTTTATTAATTTGGTCATTCTTCCATTTCACTCAATTGAATTATAGAACTTACATTAAATTTTTTGAGTTTGACAATATCTTTCATGGAATATTATGTTATTACTTCATATTGATGTGAATGGGTTTGGCAAATAGGTAAGCATGTGATTGTGTTCGTTGTATTTTAGATTGTAGGTATTTAATTAAAAAGATGATAACGTTTCCCAAATCATGTAAACATTTTGTCATTTCTTTTGTTCTGATCCTTTGAGATGTCATTTTTCATTTCATTCAAGTTATAGATTTTATATTTTGGTTGAAATAGCTAAAGAATTTGACAATTTATTCTCTATTGTATTAAGGTCTTACCTGATTTCTGTTACAGCACAAAATTTTTTCCTTAAAAACAATATTTACCGCATATTAACGCCGACTAGCTTCCACCCTCACCTTGGATCCGGATCCCCCTCGCTAATCACGCTGGTTGCTGCTATGCAAAGTTCCCATAGCAATCTGGATTCTTTCAATGAATCCTCTCGGGTCAGCACCAACCGGTTCTTCACCCAAATCAATCCTTGGCAGTAGCAATCTGCCTTAGGATCACCAGCACAACTTTAGGCTGCAAATTCGACCCTATGGGTCAATCCTTGAATTAAACAGAGATCAATCACAGCAGAATCGGCTTCCAATTTCATTAACCAGGTTTCTGTACCACAACCTATTTCTTCCTCTAGGTTTTATAATCTGCTAACTTGAGTTAACTAGCAGTCTGTCAGACCAAAACCGGCCAGATTAGGCCTTGATTCGATCTGATTCCATGCTCTGGAGCTCAACTTAGAGATCTGGCATCTGGATTTCATCCACAAACTCGTTTCCTTCTGTTCTATATCAGACTTAAGACCCATCCAATATTTCGATGCCATGTGTCCCTTTAATGTTTATTTAAAACCATAGCTAACATTGCATTCATATATTTTAATGACATTGGCCCCTAGTAAGTTATATTAACATTAATATAACTTTGCCAACCATGCACCCATATGAATCTCTTGCCCGCAACCCCGCTAGCTCTTTCCGCACTAATACTTAGTGATATTAGGGTCCCGCCTAGCAACCCATTACCCGTTGCTTAGCCCGTGCTCATGGACGTCCGTCAAGGGCCCGATTCCGGCTATGCCCTTGGGAGCACCTGTAACATTCCTCCCCCTCTTTTTGGACCTTGTCCTCAAGGTTGATCCTTCAGATGAGGGAACTGCTGCACAAATTCCTCCGTCTCCCAGGTGGCATCCTCAGGAGACTGGTTCTGCCACTGAACCCGATGTTCTACCACATCCCTATTGCGCAGCTGCCGAACTCTTTTATCTAGAAGACGTTCTGACATTACAGAGGAGTTTAAGACGATCGATATACTTTGCGGGCTAGCGGTATCCAGTATAGCCCTCTTCAGCTGACTTACATGAAATACAGGATGGATCCCTACTTCCTGTGGTAAGTTCAACTCGTATGCTGTTTCCCCGATCCTTTTAGTAATCCTAAAAGGCCCAACATATCGCGGAGTAAGTTTAGGCACCCGACCTTTGGTTAAAGGCAGTAATGTGTTCATTCATAATGCCGAAGGATAAACGACCCGTAAGAAAATATAATCACCTTTTACATAAGAGATATCACGTCTATGCTGATGATTGCATCCATGTCATGGAGCATGTGTACTGCAACTTCGGTTCTAAGGTACTTATGCATACCAGAATAAGCTCTTGGGTTTTGGCCCATCATAGCCACAAAGGGAGTCATCCGAATTTCCGTGTGATGGCTATTATTATAAGCGAACTCTAGATAGGGTAGATAATCTTCCCACCTAGACTGCTTCTCGTGGACAAAACTTCACAACATGTCCTCTAAGATCATGTTTATGCGCTCAGTTTGCCCGTCCATTTGTGGATGATTTTCACTACTCATGTATAGTCGGATCCTCAATCCTTTCATGAGATAAGTGACCCGTAAACTTCGTGTCCTGCTCACTTATCATGGACAAGGGAAGTCCAAAAGTTGGAAATATGTTTTGCAAATAGGCAACTGCTACGTCATGCCCCGTAGCCTCCCCTTTTAATGCTATAAACTTAGAATACTTGGTTAACCGATCCACTATTACCAAAATTTGAGTATGTTGCCTAGCATTTCTAGGTAATGCGACTATAAAGTCCATACTCACGCTTTCCCAGCATTCATTTGGTATAGGGAGAGGCTGTAACAATCTCAGAGTTTTCCCATGATCGGCTTCACCGCTTGACACACCAAGCAGTGACTCACCAAGTCCTTAACTTGATCTTGCAACTCTGGCCAATAGTAGAACCTTTTAACCAACTCATATGTCTTCCATTCACCTCCATGCCCAGCTTGTGGAGTGTCATGGTGATTGACTCCCTAAGGTCCCCACTTGAAGGAACATAAATCCTTCCCTTATAGAAATGCAAACCCTCTTGCTCAGTCTATAGCTCCCCGAGTTTGACCATCGCCGGATCTTGCTGACATAACTATCATTAACATTAATTAATACAAACCATTGCATCCAATACATTTAAATTAAAATCCCCCTGAAACCCCCTTTGGTTTGGGTGCATATTCACCGGGGGGGTTACTACGGGCACCGAGAGCTATCGGATGGGTATATTTGCCCTTTATTCCTTGATCTGGACCGTACATAGCGATCCTCGTTTGTGGGGTATGCCTATATAACTTTTTGTATACTGTATATCAAGGTTCGCAAAATACTATAAGGTTTGAGGGAATGTACTTAATGGTGTTAATTTTGTACATGTGTTGTAAGTTTTTAAGGGCTCTCGCTGCCCTACGTAATCCCCCGTGTGAATATGCACCCAAACCAAAGGGGGTTTCAGGGGGATTTTAATTTAAATGTGTTGGATGGAATGGTTTGTATTAATTAATGTTAACACTAGAGTTGTCCCTTGATGGACCATAAATGGTTCATTTGTACAGTTTGCTTTAAAATTCATATAAAATCAATGGCATAAAATTCAGTTAAACCCTTTCTACATGTTAATATATGGCAGTCACTTTGCCTAGAAAAAATAGTTAAAAATGCATATACCCCTAAAATTGAAAGTTATGCTTGGGTGAATCAAGGGGGGTCAAGTCCAGTTTGCTTCATGTTTACATAATGTAAAACTGTCTCAACAAAAGGATTTTTTTTTTTATTTTTTCATTGTAATGATATTTTTCTATATGAGATAAGGATGAATACACAAAAAAACTTGTTCCATTCCGAAGTCTAGGAAGAAAGATATAGTCAGTCAAACATGACATGCTCAAAACCGTTTTCTGTCTTCTGTGGACCAATAATGGTTCCCAGAAGGCTGTTTCAATTAAAATTCTATAACTTTTGCATGAAAATGCTTTTTTACTTCAAATTTGGTATATAAGTAGTTGACTACTTGCTTCATGCATAGAAATTATTTGTTGGCCTGTAATTTGAAGGTTCAGCTTTGACTTATAGTTAACAATTTTAAGTGACTTTAATTGATGTTTATTTTGTTATATTTGAAGGAAATTTATTGAAATAGTATGTCATTGAAAAAATCATATATGAATGTGTGTATGAATATGAGATCAATGAAAAAACAAGTAAAGAAAAAGAGCAAAAGACACGATCATGATAAATCAATAAAGGTTTCTGTACCTAAGACCATTACTGGTCCACAAGTTCATTTTAAATCAATAACTTCTTTACCTTAGTTAATCTCAAGCTAAATTTTAGGATATTGGTATTTCATGAGCTCTTCTATCAATAAAAAATATCTATTGCTAGGTTTGGGCTAAAACTTTTAGTATTGGTTCCAAGTTATCATCAAATGTTTTCAATTTTTTATCTCTAGATTTGTGCCTTAAGGATGAACTTCAAACACCATATTTCAAAGCTTCTCAAAGTTAAGAAAGCAATTCAAGATGAACCAAGGAAAAAATATGAAAAGATATGACTAAAAAGATCAAGATAGACTGCTACGTCGATGCCAATTATTGGTCCACATGACCTTTTATTTCAAAGTTACGAACATCATTATCTTAATCAATTCTTTAGAATAAAGTTTATACCACATTATATATGATAACATTAGTTGGTTAGGGAGGATTGTCTATCGAAAAGGTGATATTGAAGCACGAAAATTTAGTTAAGGGCTACTTTGAATGTATGAGGAAGTCCACTTACACCTTACAAAGATTATCTTATAGACGATGAGAAATCATAATATCATTATAAGGGACAAAATGAATAGAGCCAGTGCAAAAAAATAGAGAAATTTGCTCAATCCACTTGGTTTAATCCTGGACCTATAAATAGCCCATGCTTATTTATATTAATCTTGTATATAATACATTATTCTAACATGAAATTTGAGATATATATTGTCATAAAAGTTGATCGACATTTACTATGGTCCCACTTAGACTACAATACTTTAGAGTACACATTGACTAACCTTATAATAGTGGAAAATAAGTAGATTTCTTCATTTTTTTCTTCTAATTAGACCGCACCAAGGACCTCAATATCCCTTTTTATCATATATTGTGCCATTTAAAAGACCTATGCAAGAAATGTAGTGCAATAAGTTAATATTTGAACTAGAAAAACAGGTATGGAAAGTCTTTTGATCTATTTATTTATAGTCATGGCTAAACTTCATGATATTGTCTTCCATTCATCAATAACCATCACTATCTACATCATTGTTGAGTTTTATACCTATAAGGGTATAATCAACACACTTTGAAACCTTTCTTTGTGTTCATCCTGTTATATTAGATCTTGTTTAGATCTAGATAATGCATGGTTATACCCTAGTTACATTATATTTATGTTGATAAAGTAAATTCCTATATAGAATTAACTAGAATGCATCATTTACTATTCTTATGAGACTTATAGATGAGGTTTATTGGAGCACTTTAACCTATATTTTTTATTTGAATCTTGTACAATAATTTCTTTAATTAATAACGATACTAATATAACATATAAACATTTAAAAAATTCCTTGCACTATAGCTTGTCTTGTTAAGGACTCATTGTTACAAAAATTAAGTCAAAACCTGTAATAATAAGAGAGAAATAATTCTTGAACCTCATGCAGCATTTTTAAGCAAAATAGCGGCCAAACATGGAAATATGCAAATCGATATGTTTTATCATAATATATCAATTACTTTCATATTTAGCAAGGTTTAGACACTTTTATGCTAGAAAATTAAAGAATGCAGTTCTAGAGTGCTGTAAAAACTGCCAAATTCTCCAAAGTTTGAACAATTATACCAATATAAAGGTGAATCCAGTAGTCATGAAATTCTCACAAGTCGTTAAGAATCAAGTGAAGACTCAAATAGTGGTGGCATATTTTAAAATTAAAATTTCTCTTGTGAGATATATGGGTTTAAATGGCAGGGGGTATGGTGGACCATTTCTGGTCCATGGACCAGAAATGGTCCCCAGGACAACTCTAGTGTTAATGATAGTTATGTGTTGATTTCTATATTAACAAAATTTTTGGGCCCTTAGGAAGGAATTTCACATGTTAGAAACAACGATACAAACTATACTATACTCTTCCCCTTCTCTTGATGTGTTTTTTCCCTTCCCTTTCCCTCTCTTTTTTTTTTCCCTTTTCCTATGCCATTTGTCCCTTCCTTTTTCCTCTTTCCTCAACGCTTCTCTTTTTCCCCCTTTTCCCATGCTCCTTCCTTTTCCCATGCTTTTTTTCTCCTCCCCTTTTCCATGCTTTTTTTCTCCTTCATTTTCTCCTTTTTTCAACCTTTTCCTCTTTCCCTTTTTTTTTTTCATGCCCTTTCCATTTACCTTTTCCACTTTATCTCTTCCTCCTTCCCTCATGCCCTTTTCCCAGGTTCCCTTTCCTTTTTTCGTTTTCCATGCCTTTTTCTCTTCTCTTATCCCCACCCTTTTCCCTTTTCCTTTTACCCTTTTCCCTTTTCCCCATGCCTTTTTGCCCTTCACATTCTCTCTTTCCACTTCCCTTTTCCTTTTCCCCCTTTTCATTTACCCTTTCCCCTTAAGAGATCGAAGCATGACCAATCACAGTGTTGGTAAGTCGTGCAATAAATCTAGGCCTTCGGATGCATCCAGATGATCTCGGCCATTCAAATTAGGGCTCGATGCACTACACACTTACGGTATAACATTATAATAGATAGAAGATGAGACAATATGTATTTTTGGGCCCTTCGGGCCCTAACAATTTCGAACATGCAACACAACATGGTCTTTATGGTAGGACCTCTTAACACATTTACAATATTGTACAAGCATCTCTTACACACATTCGTAAAAAATATACAAGCAATAACAAAGAAGCTGAGAAATGGAACAAAATAGCAAGAATCCTCCTCTACGTTGAGTTGGATGGCAAGGATCTTCCTCTAGGTTGAGTTGAATGGCATGGAGAAACGTAATTCACCTAGTCTCTTTGCTAAATGTAAAGAAAAAAAAGGGGAAAAAACTACGATGATGTATAATAAAAAAAAGAGCAAGAAGAATGAGTAAAGAACCAAGTTGAGAAACAAAGAATGGTATAGAAATAGAATTTGGTTCTTCACCACAACATTGTATTTGTCTCTTTCTTCATCACAATGCTATGAAGAGCAACTGCAATTTTTAAAAAAGTTGTGCACCTAATTCATGTGCATGAAATTTCTGGATGGAGCGATGGCTTATAGCCATAGTAAACTTGATCTGGAATTTAAACCCAGAGTTTAACCATCCATCATGATATGAGTTGAATATAGTGCTACATAAGATGGCAGACAAGCACGATTTAATTAATTAGAGAATTTCGGAATTCTCGTTTAGCATGAAATAGGTTCTTGATTGTCTATAAAACACCGTGAATGGTTGCAGCAGAGTAAAAGTTGACGTTTTTTCCGCTGTTTATTGGTCACAACCAGCGATGTATCCGACTTTGACATATATAAGGCTATCCCAAGCTCCTTTGTGAGTAAGAGCGGTCCACAAGAAAGAGTGAAAATACTCAGCAGGATCGCCACGGCGAAGATTTGAAGCTGCCTAGCTGACCCATGGATGTAATATCACAAGTCCCTTAAGCTCTACACATGTATAAAAAGGAATGAAATTGATAATGAGGATGTGGGCGGCGGACATTTTGAGTTGTTAAGTCCGCCAATAATTATAAGAAAGTGCTAGCAAATTTCGCGGTCAAGGAAAGTTTAGACAAGAAACAAAACTTAAATAGTAAGAAAACTCAAAGATATGGAGACTTCAAAGCATTGTAATTTATATTCCTCAAACATTTCAATGTACATTACTTTGCCATAGGGGCAGAAATTAGTCCATCCGGGTTTAGATCTCGATTTCGGTACAACACCTATCTCTCAGACTATCCTATCTATATGTTCCCGCCCCTTTGTAGAAGATCTGCACAGGGTCCATCTCGGTGTAGCCCCGTTACATCCGGGATTTCTCTGAACATGGCTCGTGCAAGGACTTGGACATGTGGATCGGTCCTTTCCAAGTATCGATGTCGTGCCCTTCGACAGAGATCGCCACTCGGCTTTCGGCAAGTAGCGATATCGGGTGCATGGAAGAGTTTCGTTTTTTTTCTGTTTGTTTGGAACCTCATGCTCTTTGTGTACGATGGCTCATCCTCTTGAACCGCGGGGTCCACGACCATGCCTACGATTCGGCTTCGACCCCCTTTGTCAAGAAAGGCATGTAGGCATCAAATTTTTTGTTTAAAGCCCCCAATTTTTGAAACACGGGCTCTAGCGCAATAATACCTTTTTCAGTAGCCTCCAGAAGTCTTTTCGTTTCCTGCATTCTTTCCTCATAGCTTTTCTCATCCATTTGATCCAAGATTGTATCAATGTTAGATATATCTGTTCTCTGGGTAATGTTCAAATTGATGGCGTTAGGATCATTCATGTGCTCGCCTTATCCTCTTCAATCTGTCTCCCCAGTAGCTACGCCCACAAGTTTTTCGAGCTTATCTAGGAAAGCCCTCGAAATCGGCATACTTTACCCTCGGCTTTCAAAAGCAATACTTTTCTTTTCCCCGCATTAAAGGCGACACGGGAAGCGATGACTGGCGAGAAGAAATCAAGAACACAACCATCCTTGGGCACAAGCTTGTCAACTAGGTAGTAAGCATATGATGTTTTTAACCGGCACTTCAAAGACGTGGTCACCTTCCATTCGACAAACTTGTAAAGGTTTACCCGTGAAATAAGTCCGCCATTTTTTCTTCATTTTCTCATCAAGATCTTCGTCACCACCGGCGGGCATTGGTGGCAAGGGCGTTGTTCTTTGGTGCAAAGGTGCTCTGCGGTCAAACGAAGCTCCAGCTCGGCATTATCGCGTTGAGTCGGTAAAACACGTTAATGCACATATGGGTGATGTAAATCGATATTCCTTCACCCTTTTCTTGTTGACCCATCCTGGCTCGTCATATGTGCCTACAGAGATATGGGACCCGCCTTGAATCTGTTTCTGGCTGTACAAGCAATCTGGCAAGTTCACAGACCGCATCAGAATCACAAGGTGATAAATGTTAGCAGTTGTCATGCTGGATATTCGTGTGAAGAGTTCCATGTATTTTTTGCACGTCCATAATGCGCATAATCCTCTAATGTCTATGAACACCATAGTTCGCGTTCTCGTGATCTTTGGAGTGGAGGTAGGAATCCCTTCCTTTGTTACAGCATGTACAACATTTTTCTTCTCCTTGATCTTGATAGCCTCTTCGGGTTTCAAAATCGATCTAATGGGTTCTAGAAATGCAACGGGCAAATTACCCACAACATGTTCCTTATTATAATTGGCTTTCCATTACTCTGATCCGAATCGGATATATCCGAATCCATCGTTCGCGGAAAGCCGGAAATTCAGAAACCAACTCTTCCCAAAAGTGTATTCCTTGCGGCAGCGCGGGACGCAGTATGACAAAATCTCTTTCCGCATGAAGCTCGGGCTTCTAATATCAATGGTAGCTACCGGCAATTAAACGCCATGATATCCGCTTTGCACCTTAATGTATGTCTTTCCTTCCAAAATCTCATCGAGAAGCTGAGAAACCTCTGCATTAGACATGCCTCGAAGGTATCTTAACCAGGTTTTGTTGAAGAAGTCCTTCGAGGGCTTATCAGGAAAATCTCCATGCTCGTCACAGATCTTTTTGTTGACCCATCTGTTGGCCACTTCCATTAACTTTCTGAACACCCGCTCCTCCATAAAAATAAATTGCTTCTCGTCCTTTAGCTCCTTCACCTTCAACGTTGTGTGGTAGCTATCTGCGGTGGAAGTCCTACAAAACAAATGGTCGGGGAAATCGCGGCCGCGATGTCTTTGAGCTAAGATAATAAAAATACCTTCCATGCTGAGGTGGTGGCAGTACCAATGGGACCTTGAGGAGGACAACCATACGCTTTATGTTGATGCCGTAGCTGTTGAAGCTTCTCTAACAATGGCTCTCTATATACAGTGTTAGCGATGACTTCATTGCACTGAATGCTCAACTCAATATATTCTCTATCTGTCAAGTTTCCATTAAGCACTCTTGTTCTTCTCCTCGCGTAGGCTTTAGCAAACTCCATCTGCTGTTCCCGTTCTCCAACAACTGAAAGATAGCGGTTGTTTCGCATAGATATGTGGTTACCAGATATTATCCAAAATTTCTTGCCCTTCAAGTCAGCCTCTGTACTCCATGTGATCTTTTTCCTGAAATAATGTGCACTTGTAAGTTAGGCAGCCACAAACCAGAAATCATGAACAATAACAATCACCTGGTAATGGGGTCGAAGGGGACAACATCGGCCGGTGTGAGCACCTCCCGTAGGGATACGTCTTGAAACTCTTCACGCAGAGTCCGACGTGGTCGTTTGAACGCATTCGTCGCGAGGAGGTTAGCAGGAGCTGGTTCGCAATCGAATATTGAAACCTTCATAAACCAGTTCACACCAAGCGGGTAGAACCGTTTGAATTGTTCAAGCTTCTGTGCAGTTTGTTCTGCCAATTTGCGTTCTTCTTCAGGATTGAATTTGAGGTCCGTCTTCATAGTTCGTATAATAGGAAATGCTAGCCTCTTGGACGATGCAGCACCTGAGACGGAAGGGGGGGTGTTGGAAGAAGAAGGTTCTGCGCTATCTGAAGTATTGAGTTTGCGGAGGTTGATTCTGAACTTTGGGATGGTAGAATCTTTAGACACAGTAGGGGGAGCACAAATAGCCAGAGGTTGAGCAGGATCTATAATAGCAGATGGTTGGGCGTGGAAGCGGGCTCCACGGAGAGGGCTCGGGTTCGGTGGGCGCCTCCGCTATAGATATGGCTTCACATGTTTTTCTTCACCGAGCCCTTAACCGATTCGGTCCATTACGAAGGCATCTTCTCATCTCGCTTAGCTTTTTTTGCAATGCTAGGTGGTTTCTTATCGCCTTGCAAACCTTTTTCTCAGATATCGAGAAGCCAGACAATATATCCCTATTGCCCGTTATTCCAGACAGAGACAGAGATTCATAGGACTGCAGTACCCAGCCGTATCCTTTCGCACTGGTCGGAACATTCTTTCCAGTTGCCGGCTTGTTTAACTTGCTAGCTGTCATGAGCGAGGGATCATAGTTTGTCCATTTAAGGACATACTCAATGAACTGCAAATTCTGTGTGTCCTCTACGCTGCATATAATAGCGTCTTGGACATTGTTTTTTGTTCCTTCCCACATAGCGATTGCAATTCCTATCTGCTGTATGTCATCGGCTTTCTTGCCAGTCCTGAGGAACAAGCAGAGGTCTTTACGGCGGTCGCCTTTCGTCTGTGGAATTGCCTGTGCAATTTCAATGCACCACTTTCTTTCATTTGAAGGTGTGATGATCTTATTGGGCTCAACGTCTGGGCCGCGATACAAATCCAGAGCTGCAAGTAAGAGGTGGGTCAGTATTCCCTAATGGACAAGTTCTTCCGTAAAATCAACAGGATCGCGGTCGCGATCTTCAAGAGAGCTTACGACGATCGCGGCCGCGATCCTCATGAGTGATTCAGAAGATCGCGGTCGCGGAGGTCGTGAGCTCTCTTGAAGATCGCGACCGCGATGTTGTTGACCACTCAACACGATCGCGGCCGCGATGCTACCGAGCACTCAGCAGGATCGCAGACGCGATCCGTCCGACCACTCAGCAGGATCGCGGCCGCGATCCTGTTGAGTTCCAGACCTTCTCATGACTACATTACGAAAAGGTGAAGAGTCTAATTAAACATATCGAAAGAAATCGCGCCCGCGATCTTGTTGAGCTGAGGGGGTTGGAACTAACCTTCTCTGAGGTGGGCTTTTGGTGCCATGGATCGCCGGCGCGGGAAGCTTTCGAAAAACGGGTTGATTTCGACCGCGGTGGAAGGCGCTCGGAGGAGGCGAAGGCGCTGGGAATCGCGGAAGGCGCTCGTCGAAATCGCTGGGCGGAATGAAGTTCGAAAGGATCGCGAGAATAAATACTGGTCGGGGAAGCCGGATTAATTTAATCCGGCACGTGCGGGACCTGACACGCCATAATTGCCTGCCATTATTACGGCCGGCATTCATAAATACCCACCATTAATGCAGCCGCCCGTATTTATGGACGGCCAACAACTTTATTGTAAACGTGGCTTCTTCCGGACAAGAGGTACTTCTGGTCGTGCACCTCCATATTCAAAAAGTGTACGTAATAAAGGACCTACGGAACCAAAATTAAGACGCCTCTGGAGCGCGGTTGAAGGCCTGAAAGAGACAACTGATTTCAAATTTTAAACCTGAATTTCGCGCTCGATGAAGAGGGCGGGATTTCCAGTTTGTAATCCAGCAGTGTGTTCTGGAAGGCGCTCGTTCTTCTCGTCTGGGCGCTCGTTGGGTTTTTGGAGCCGCTCGATCTGTTCTTCAGGGCTGTAGTGCTGATCTTGAAGGCGCTCGCCTACTTTAAGCTACCGGGGTACAAAATCCTAATGCCTTACTGTCTAGCCACCTAGAAGTTGTCGAATTCAGGAGAGATTTTCGATTTGTTGTTTATGTATAGGTTATAATAGTGCCTTCACAACCATAACAAGATAGGTTATCGAGGCCCAATTGAATTGTTTATTTCTCGGACTAATTGATAGTGAGGGAATATCACGGTAACACAATGGTTCTGCTAATGGTTCTGCTCCCACCTGTTCAATTCACGACAAATCTCCATTTTAATTAACTGACAGGCAATTTTCGTTGTGGAAATAACAGCTGCAATTAATATTCACATAGACATTTGATTTGCGAGACTTACTCAAGCATCTATTTTTGCTCATTCACTTTTGTTAGGATGTTCCACCGAAAGAATCGCGACTGCGTTCATCCGGAGCATAGCAGTTATATAGCGACGCGAGATTACATCGAATTAATCGCGATTGCGATCTTGTGGAGGTAAGTCCAGTAGATAAGTGGTTTTTAAATGGTTAGTTAGATTAGACAAAGTTTCTAGGTCCAGCAGATCGCCATCGCGATGTTGACGAGCATCTATTTCTTGCTCGATTCGACCTGCTCGAATGTTCCGCTCACGAAAGAATCGCGACGCATTCATCCGAGCATAGCAGTTATATAGCCACGCGAGATTACATTGAATTAATCGCGATTATGCATCTTGTGGAGGTAAGTCCAGTAGATAAGTGGTTTTTAAATGGTTAGTTAGATTAGACAAAGTTTCTAGGTCCAGCAAATCGCCATCGCGATGTTGACGAGCAGTGTTGACTTTCTTCAGGATGGAAGCTCTACAGTCTTTCTACCTGTTGGGGAAGAAGGTGGCTGAGGGCAGAGTGCATAACTTCAAAAATCACCACAACATCCCCGTGCCAGACGAATTGATAGTAGTTTCTCTTGTCGTTGTCTTTGATGGGCAGATACCACTGCCGTATCCAGAACCGGAATTGAACCACCTAGAGGAGGCTGTTGGTAGCTTCATTCTTTGGTCCAAAAGCGACGTTCAGAATGAAATCACTCCAGCACCCGATGTTAGCACACCACCTGGTCAGATCAAACGGATAAATTGGCAAGTTCCAGTAAACTCCTGTGAAGGAAACAGTGAACCAATTGAATTGCAGGGGATTTGCAGGGATAAACTAGTGGAAAAGACATGCGAAGTTATCTTGACGAAAGTGCCGCAAACCGCTTATGCTGCTGTGTGTCATCGTTTTGGGCAGATCCAAACGATGCCAGATCCGGACATGAAGTTGGGTGAAGCATGGATAGGGTTTCGTTATGAATTTGTTGCCAATGCCCGAGAAGATTTCTATGCTCTGTCGGGGTTTGTGCAGAAATGCCACGATGCATGACTTGGTGAGATGGCCAATAGCATTGGTTCTCGTTGATGTGATTCCAGTTTCTAGCCTAGTTACCGAGGTCGGAGAAGGAAGCTTATGCCGCCAGGCCGAGGCGGAGTAACAAAAAAGACAAGCACCACATGGTGAGCGTGAAGGCGAGAGGACGCCGACCCCAAAAAAAGTTGAAAGGAAAACCACACCGAAGCTATCTTGCGGTTCAGGTCCTCGATGTCTTTGCTTGAAGAGATGTTGTGCTAATTTCACGCTTAAGGAGATATCCGCCATGAGGACCTTCTCATCGAACATGAAAAAATTAACGCACGACTTTTATGCATACAACATGCTAGATCTTTGTTCGTGGAGAATGGATGTGTGAAAAAGCTAATGCTGAACAACAGGGAAGTCTGTGTGAAGGCATGGCATAGTGCATACGGTATACCAGTTTCTACATTTTACAAATGGAGGAAGCTTTTTATGGAAGGGCACAGGATTGCGGAGCATGGAAACTCCGGGTCCATGAAGCCAAGGTCTCATACACTGGCCGGAGGTGCTGTGCTATCTATGTACATGTTGAGAAAACAAAGAGCTGGTCATGTCATATTTACCTAGGTAGCTGCCATCGATTTGCCAATGTTGAAAGGTTAGCCCTTTGTTAATAGTTAAGCAATGGGTGTTAATGGTTAAGGCAATGATTTAATATTGGCAATGGTTAATGAATTTGAATCTTCGAAACAATGAATTCGAATGTGAAGTAATAGTGCATATGACTGTGGGATATTGTGACGTCTATGTTCTGCTAAGAAAAGAAAGTTAATCCATCTCGAAACCGCCGGATCAACTACATATAAGCTACAGAATATTGGTGAATTGCTCGGGGGATTGCCGTATACAGGAATCCGGCTCCAGGGATATGCGAACAAGGGTCGTTGGTTTGATATTTTCCCAGTGCTACCGTGTGCTACAGTCAAATGCTACAGTGCATAATGACAATGGTTTAAGGCTTTAAAATTAAGGGGAAGATAACTTTGTATAGGGATTGCCTTATAAATAAAAGGGGAAGTTATTTTCTTAGTGGGAATAGCCTTGTAGATTTAAGGGGCATTTGGATCAAGAAGGCAATGGATTAGTTGACCATATTGTGGCTCCATTGCAAAGGGTGATCCTTGATCAAAAGAATTTGAATGTCATAAACTTGTTGTATATTCATTAGCCTCTTGAATAATTATTTGCAGTATTGAAGAAGATTGTGCATTAGAGTATTTGGTTGTGACATCTTTGCTAGGATCAAGAAGTTGTTTTTAAATCTAACATTGGTATCAGAGCCTCTAAATCCAGGAAAGCAAGATGTCTACTCGGTTTGAAGCCAATTTGTTAAATTCTATAGAGGTGTTCAAAGGAGAAACAGGGTTTCAGGTTTGGAAACAAGGCATTAAAGAGGTACTAGAATTTGAGAAGTTATGGTACTTGATAGATCCTAATGTGGTCAGTACAGCACCAATCTCTGGAGGAGCAGGATCAAGTAGCAGTCCATCTTCTGCTTCTGTTGTAGGTGGTGGAGCTGCAAGTAGTGATACCACTGCTGCACCTCGAACTGTTACCAGCACAGCAGCAGGACAAGCTTCGAGTGTTAGTATGGATGAGAAAGCAAGAATCATGGAAGCTCAATCAATTATATGTCAAAAGGTGGGGACTGTCATAAAGCTGAAACTCAGAGGTAAGTCCCCTGCTGAAATGTGGAAATTTATGTTAGGTAATTATGAACAAAAGACATCTTCGCAAATAGATGTGCTGGAAAAACAACTAAGGAGATTAAAATTATATGAGAAAGATAATATTGCTGAATTTCTAGAGAAATTTGAGTCAATCATTGCTGATTTAGAAGGAGCTGGAGTTATTTTAAATGAGGATTATCAGTTGTTGGCCATCTCTAGAGCAGTCTCTCATAACACTCAACTAGCAACCTTGTTAAGAAATGTGGCTAAGTCAAAGGAACATGCTATTAGGATGATCAGAACTGAATTTGAGCAGACCAAGGCTGATGATGAGGATGACTCTGAAGTTATGTTTGTTAAACAGAAAAAAGGAAAGAAAGCTTATGAAAAAAAACAGGTTGGTCCTTGTTACAATTGTGATAGCTTTGGTCATCTCAAGATAAATTGCCCTAAGCTAGGCAAGGAGGTTGTTTGCTACAATTGTGAAGGTAAGGGTCACATAGCAATAACCGCCTCAAGTCCTAAACGAGGAAAAGGTAAAAAATTTAAAGGGGGAAGTTACAAGACTAAACCTAGTCTTAATATTGCACGAGAAGCTAATCGAGAGGAAGATGAGCAAGATGAAGACATTGAGGTAAATTTGTCAAAAGCTTGTTCTAAGATAATAGGAAAAATGGATACTGATTCACTTATCTTAGATTCAGGAGCTGAAAGATCCGTGACAGGAACTTCAAGAATTTTAAGAGACTGTCAGGAGCTAAAAGGAGGGCATGTACAGTTTGGAAATAGAGACTTAAGAGAAATTAGAAGTACTGGTGTTCTAGAGTTGTTTGACTTAGAAGGAAAAGCTGTGAAGTTAAAAAATGTGTTGTGCATACCTGGGCTAATAAGAAATCTTATATCAATCTGTCAATTGGTGGATCTTGGTTACAAGGTGGTGTTTGAAAAACTCTATTGTAATATATTTCTTGGAAATAAAAAAATGTTTATAGGGAAAAGAGTTGGAAATCTATATGGGTTGAGCAAACAACATGTAGTTTCTAGTGTTAACTTGATGACTGATCCAACACTAAGAATCTGGCATGAAAGATTATGTCATGTTAATTTCAATACAATAGAGATGTTGAACAAAAAGGGATTTATTAATGCAAATACAAACCAGCCTGAACAGCAGATATGCACAGGGTGTATGCTTGGAAAACATAACGTGACCGCTTTTTTAAGAAAACAAGAGGAAGAGCTAAAGGCATATTAGACTTAATACACACGGATTTATGTGGACCACTCAATGTGGTTAGCTTGAGTGGGAAAAGGTACTTTATGACCTTGATAGATGACTTTAGTAGAAAGACTAAAGTCTATTGCATTAAAACAAAAGATGCAAAAGATTAGAAAAGTTCAAACAATTTGTCAATGAGATGGAGGCCAAACCGGAAGAAGAATTAAATGCCTAAGATCCCATTGTGGGGGTGGTGAATTCTTGTCTAATGAGTTCAAAAGATTCTGCAAAATAAAGGCATTAAAAGGCAACTTACTTGTAGTCATTCTCCTCAAAGCAAAATGGTGTATTTTAGAGGAAGAATAGAACAATCTTGAATCTTTGTTAGAAGCATGTTGAAATCAGCGGGTTTACCAAATTTTTGTGGGAAGAAGCAGCGGTCCAAACGGCCTGTGGAGCATTCAAAATATATTGCCATCCACTAGTATACAAGGTGGCATCCCTGATATGCTATGGTCAGGAAAGAAACCAAACTATGATAATTTAAGAATATATGGATGTTTGGCATTTGTTCATATACCAAAGGAAAACAGGAAAAAATTGGATGATAGGGCTCTAATTACCTATCTTGTGGGATATGATAATCAGTCAAAAGCTTATAGGTTGTATGATCCTAAAGCAAGGAGAATAATTATCAGTCGGGATGTCTCATTTGATGAAGGACAAGTTTATAGGGTATTAACCAAGCCTATGAGATTGTCTGAAGAGATCAAGCTGGCTGACTATAATACTAATTCTGCAACTACTAATAAAATTGTTGAGTTGAATGCAGATAATGATGATGCTGAAACGGACGCAGATTCAGAATTCCAGGAAAAGGTAGAAGACTCATCAAGAGCAAATGAAGAAGAGACAATAGGGGCAGAACAAGCTGAAGAATCCGTGCCCATAGTTCAACAACCACAAGTAAGAAAAAAAAGAATGACAGAGGTGCAAAAGCTGCAGGCAGATTTGAAGTTTGACACTAATGTACATGGTCGTGATGAAGTGGGGAAAAGTAAAAGAATTCAAGCTGAAGAAGAATCTGAGGTAAACAGTATCTTTGAGATTTTGATGCATTTAAGCCCTGAAGTACCTAAAACACTGGATGATGTGCTAGTCTCAAAAGATAAGAAGTTGTGGCTTAATGCTATGGAAGAAGAAATGGATTCTTT
This sequence comes from Isoetes taiwanensis, assembly GCA_021234155.1. Lineage (NCBI taxonomy): Eukaryota > Viridiplantae > Streptophyta > Lycopodiopsida > Isoetales > Isoetaceae > Isoetes > Isoetes taiwanensis. The sequence continues at coordinate 26,333,698 of JAJEKV010000004.1, read as the reverse complement.
TATTAGAACTGACACATTTGAAACAGTTAAAAAACCAGAAGGGAGAAACATAGTAGGAACCAAATGGATTTTTAGAATCAAATCTGGTAATAATGGAAAACCACCCAGATATAAGGCTAGATTAGTAGCTCAAGGTTTTTCTCAAAAGAAGGGTCAGGATTTTGATGAAACTTTCTCTCCTTTGGTTAAAATGAATAGTATCAGAATGTTATTGGCATTGGCAAATGCACATAATTTGGAAGTACATCACATGGATGTCAAAACTGCTTTTTTAAATGCAAAACTAGACGAAGAGATTTATATGAAACAAGCACCTGGATATGAGCAAGGGGAAGATAATGTCTGGAAATTAAAAAGAGCAGTTTATGGGTTAAGGCAATCACCCGAGAGAATGGTATAAATGCATGGATGCTTTCCTAACTGAACAGGGTTTTTACAAAATGTCAAATGATGGAAATTTGTACAAGTTTGAATGTCAAGGTGATTGGTGCATTATTGCTTTATATGTTGATGACAACATTATGGTGTCTAAGGGTACTAAATGTTTGCTGATTTGCAAAAGGCTGCTACAAAACAGATTTGAAATGTCAGATCTTGGAGAATTGACCAAGTTCTTAGGAATTGAGATGTCAAGAAATAGAGATGCAGGTACAATCATATTAACTCAAAAGGAGCAGATCAGAGGTATGCTTGAAAAATTCAGAATGAAGGATTGTAATATTAGCAAGACCCCTCATTGCACGGGTTGTAAGCTTTCTCTTGACATGTGTCCTAAAAAATGATGAGGAGAGAAAAGCTATGGAAAAATCCCTTATAGATCTCTGATAAGTTGCTTGGCATATGTGGCTAACTGCACAAGGCCGACATTGCTCACAGTGTAAATATGCTCAGTAGATATAACAATGATCCGGGAAAAGATCATTGGATTGTCCGCCTAAAAAGGTTTTGAGATATTTAAAGGGTACCATGGATATGGGAGTGTCTTACAATTCAAAGAATTTAATATTAACCGCCATTGTGATGCTGACAAGGTGGGACTTGGATGTAAGGAAATCTACATCGGGGTATCTCATGATGCTTGAGGAGGCCCAATAGCATGGAAATGCAAAAAGCAGATCATCCATAGCTTTATCTTTTTTGGTTTTGAAAGTATGCCTCGCCTACATTATAAAGCTAAAGAATTAATCTGGGAAAGAAGATTAATTTTAGAACTTGGAGTTGAACAGCCAGAACCCAGTGAAATGCTGTGTGACAGCATGAGTTGTATAGCCATGACAAGAAATCCTGTAATGCATGAAAGATCAAAGCATATAGAATTGGAGATGCACTTTATTAGAGATGTTTGTATGTAAAAAGTTGATCTGAGTCAATTATGTGAACACAAACAAGCAGTTAGCAGACATTTTGACAAAAGTATTGGCAGAGAAAAGATTTGCTGAGATTAGGCAACAAATTATGTTTACAGGTACAGATATGACATGAAGGGGAAGTGTTGAGAAAACAAAGAGCTGGTCATGTCATATTTACCTAGGTAGCTGCCATCGATTTGCCAATGTTGAAAGGTTAGCCCTTTGTTAATAGTTAAGCAATGGGTGTTAATGGTTAAGGCAATGATTTAATATTGGCAATGGTTAATGAATTTGAATCTTCGAAACAATGAATTCGAATGTGAAGTAATAGTGCATATGACTGTGGGATATTGTGACGTCTATGTTCTGCTAAGAAAAGAAAGTTAATCCATCTCGAAACCGCCGGATCAACTACATATAAGCTACAGAATATTGGTGAATTGCTCGGGGGATTGCCGTATACAGGAATCCGGCTCCAGGGATATGCGAACAAGGGTCGTTGGTTTGATATTTTCCCTGTGCTACAGTCAAATGCTGCAGTGCATAATGACAATGGTTTAAGGCTTTAAAATTAAGGGGAAGATAACTTTGTATAGGGATTGCCTTATAAATAAAAGGGGAAGTTATTTTCTTAGTGGGAATAGCCTTGTAGATTTAAGGGGCATTTGGATCAAGAAGGCAATGGATTAGTTGACCATATTGTGGCTCCATTGCAAAGGGTGATCCTTGATCTAAAGAATTTGAATGTCATAAACTTGTTGTATATTCATTAGCCTCTTGAATAATTATTTGCAGTATTGAAGAAGATTGTGCATTAGAGTATTTGGTTGTGACATCTTTGCTAGGATCAAGAAGTTGTTTTTAAATCTAACAGTACATAGATGAAAATGCTGAAACTATGCCACACCGCTCAAAGGTTACGAGTGGGGGAACTAGAGAAAATGTGAAGAGATTACCTTCCATCTTGACTAAAAAGGACATACATCAAGAGGTAGATATAACCGTCCACGAGATGACAGGAAAACATGTTTCTCAATCGTCCTTCTTGTCAACGTGGAAGGATAACCACTCTGAGGTAGCAATCGCCAAAAGGATAGCATTTTCTAAGTGTAATACCTGTATTGTGATAAAGGAGAAACTTGCCAAGACTAGAGATCCAAGAGAGAGAAGAGAGCTCGCCGTGGAAAGGAAATCTCACATGATGACCTCAACCGGCTGCGCAGAGTCTCTACTGGTCGTGGAGAGCTTTGTCTCATCGATCTCCGAAAATGCCTTAACCATTATACATGATAAGATGGATCGAGAATAAGGCGATGGTTCCTCGCCCGGAGAAGCTAGCAAAAACTGTATGGAGGGGTGAACGGTTGAAGGTGAGTCTTATCGGTGCTCTCATGCATGGGCATGGTGTAGGTGCTTTGGGCCACTTCTGGCTGGACCTTCCTGGCGGATGATTCAATTTTCATGTGGGATCTTTAAATCATACCTTGAAAAACACTAGAGAATCAATCTGAGGACAATGGGGTCATTTGAGAAATCTGAGATCATCAAGGAAGCTGCTGGGGTGGAGCAATTATGAACACGGAAGCCCTTAGGACAAAAATGGTGAATGGCACTAGAAATGATTTTATGCCTCCTATCAAGGGCCCTCTGATACCGAAGAAGTTGCCTAGGAGGCTTTACTTGCAGCTAGACAATTGCTCGGGACAAAACAAGAACAGGTATCTTTTCTCTTACTTGTCATATTTGGTCCGGGTTAGGTGTCTTCGATCAAGGTGCAACTGGGATTCATGATGGTTGGACACACCCACGATGACATAGATGCCCTCTTTGGAAACTACTCCACTCTATTGAGAAGATCAGATGCATTGACTATTCCGGAGCTTATGCAACTCTTCAGGCAGTGTAGTTCAAAGTCTCCTACCCTACCTTGTGTCCGAGGTTCCCAAACTGGAAAGAATTCGTGGAAAGGTTTTATCCCCCGATAAGAAGGACCGTTTATGTGGTCATTTGGAACCTCTACTCTTCAAGTTCTGCATGAATGATGGATGGCCACTAATGTTCTACAAGATGAGGCGGGGCATAGGAGTGGCTACCTGAAAAGGGAATTAAAATGTGGAAGGAGGATGCCCAAGGCTTACCTATGATTCCTAGAGGGTCACCTATTAGATGCGGTACCATATCGAGCTTGACGATATAGGTGCCTTGAGAGCTTCAATTGCCAAGTACATGATGCACTGGGCCTATTTCTAGAGCCGGGCGATAACTCATGGTCTCACACATATATGAATGAAGTTATTGACTACTGGTCCACCTTGTTGAAAGTGCTTGGGGACGTTCAGCCCGAGAACTGGCTATCATTGAGATTTCGCCCAAAGACGAGACAAACTGCATTAGAAGAACCCGACAACTTATTGGTAGATGAACACATTGGTGCATCTCATTATGTCGGGCCTTTCTCGTAGACCCAAGAACCCCGTTGAAATATTGACCCCTACCAAGATGTGAAGAAAGGAATGCTCTTGCTTTGATCAGGCCACATGATAAGCCCGACGTGGATGGCCTTTTATGAAGAGGACCCAAAAGAGAGGACCCTAATCTCCCTCACTATGAAGAGGTGTTTGTTTCTTGGTTTGAGCCCTGTTGCGGAAAAGGGTACCTCATATGCAATGCAAAAGTATAGGGATTCTTTGGAGTAAGAATTGGAGACCGAATCCCAATGACCCACCACGGTACCAACATTTGAAAAACGATAGACTATGGTTGGGCCAGAGGGACCAGGCCGCCGTTGTCGGGTGATCCCGGTAGTGTGGGGGCTCGGTTGCAAGAATTAGTGGCTAAAGAAGCTAAGTTAAACGGCGAGGATGAGAACTCTTGAGGTATGCAATGCTCTTTTACATAATTACTATATCATACATGACATGCAAATTTTACATTAGACTAGTTATTATTCATTAGGCTTTGTGTTTTTCATCTCAACACAAGAGCTCTTCAAGATACAATGCCAAACAGGTGATTCATTCATCTTCACCAGTAGTAGTGATCCCTACATATCGTAGTAGTGATCCACGATATCTCATAGCTCATGCTTTCGGGAAGCCAAATCAGATGGATCATAACACGAATTGACGCAGGGCAATGAATCTCAGCGCCCAAAGCTCAAGAAGAAGATGCCTGTCTAGGCAACCAACAAGATCTTCGTGGCTCATTGAGCACTTGATCGCCTCAATGTGGTGAATTGAAGAAGGCTTAGAAATCCATGGGGGATGAATGAAATTTAGCCCGAAGTGAGAAGCTTTATAGTGAAGTGGAATGATAGAGGTGAATTATTGGGGTAGACTTAAGCCCCCATTATTGAAACGTATCGAACGTTGTTATATCACGCATACAATAATATTACTGATATCATACTAATATGCGTATGTTTGAAAACATGTTTGCTTGACGAATTTAGCTATGATTGAATTCAATGACAGCTTGCAGAAAAAGTGGAGGTGGGATAGCACATCGTTACAATATACTCGGTTAAGGTGCATTGATATTACATCCTTAATCGAGAATGCTATTACATCCTTACTTAGTTATTAGGTACCCATGTCATTATTACATTATTGGCGGTGCGATTCACTCGTCATCAACATCAAAGCTCGTGATGCCATTCAAACTCATAGATCTCCACGACGGAAGCCATAAATGTGGACCTTAACACGCAGTGAGCTTCACGCAAGCACTAGCAGGTCCATCAGCTTTAGATAAGAGCCATGGATCAAGCTTAACGCCATTTCTAGCGATTCGCCCGATCGTTGTAGCTCAAGTAACACTTGAAAGAGCGGATGTGCTACGGACGAGGCATCGAGGAAGCCATGGAAGATGAATGGCCTCTACCCCTCGTCAAGCCGTTTTTTTATAGTGAAGTAAAATTATTTATGTGAATTATTGGTGTACAATGTAGGGCCATTATTGAGCTTCTACGAGTGTCATGTACACGTACAAGTATAACACAAAATTTTTATGTATATGTGTATGTTAATTACCTCATGTTTCTTGTGCTCGAGAAGTAGGTGAAAGTATTCGTGCTAGAGCAAATTAGGTGTGCTTAAAATTCTCAAAATGGGCTTATTTTCTCCAATTAATGAAATCGTGCTTAGACTGGATAATAGCACCAAAATAGAGTATTTGGAAATAGAGTGTTTGAAACTGCATAAGAAATATCTCAGGAGAACAAACAAGGATACAATTAATATCGTTTATTCCACTGCAAAGCAATAATGAAAGCCACACTTACTGGATATGTAGCATTTGGAGCCATCAGCTTCTGGTTCCATTAAATTGGCGGCTGGCAAGAACAATCTGACCTGCAAGGCAAAACACATCAAGTTAACACCTGAATCGCGTTTCTGTAAAGAGTCTTTGCTAAACTTTGAGATTAACCATGAATCTACAGCAAATGTCTTGTTCCATCGTCAAAGCTGCTCATCACTACTTGGCCACTGCATGGAGGCAACCCTTTCCTAGTCTGGCTATCTTGCGGAGCTGATACATTCAAAGACAACAATTTATTCCAATTTATCAGCACAATACAGTCAATTGTTAGACATCTTACTTCCATCTTTTCCAGGTAAAGATTGTCGTGAACACGGCTGCATTAAGAAACCATTCCACAGTTAGACCTTATCAACAAAAATTTCTAGTTAGATTAAGCTGATGAAAGCTGCACCATTTTGTCTTCACGCTCCCCTACAATGCTATTGAAATGTCGAGTAAGGATGCCAGCAGCACTTTCCAAATGATTTAACCCAAGAACTGCAGCTGATGATGAATTGTTTCTGTCAAGAAAATTCATTACTGGCCTTTGAGTCTGAGCTTTTACCAGCCTAGATTTGATACCTCCATAGCGATTTCCATTTCTTAGCACTTGCAGCTGGTTCAACGTTGTTCCTCTTCCATTATAAAAGCAAGGACGAAATTGGGGGATTTTACAAAAGGATTTCTGTGAGGTCATTGTATGGCCATACAAGTCCAGCACCATTGGAAATGATACATGACCCTGGAATATTAAGTAAATACAGATTTAATCATAAAAAATATGCAAGTCAACCAGATGTGAAGTCAATATAACTTACTATTAGCTTTCTCATTTCATGGACTGCTCATCCTAACTCTCTGTATCTGTAAACATAAGACCTGACCCAAGCAAAATATCCCACGATGTTCATGAAAAGCGGTCTTGAAAAAAAAGCTTAATTGAAAGCACACACTACCTCTGGGCAGCGACCAAATGTAAACTCTTGTACGCATCAACGTGGGAAGCGTTCCAAGTACCCCCTTGTTGCACCAGCGAGAACTCACAAGAACAACAATCTTCATAATCACATTCTTCCATGATCTTGACCTATGATGCCAAATAGGAATTCTTTTGGAGAATCTAAAATTCTTTGCTTCGAATGAGTTCAAATTACCCTTTAATCATCGCCCAAATCCGGCACCAAATTCGTCCTGGCTCGTCCAAGTCCATTACCATAGATGCTCAACTTTCTGCAAGGATCCCTAACATGCTACTGCACGAGGGGAATTCTGCGGACTTCTGACCAAAAAGAAAATGAGATTTTTCCATTCTAATGGCCTGGCTAGCCACCATTCTTGCAAAGCAGTAGAAACTAGGGCAAAGTCAAAACTTAGAAAAACATTTGAAACCCTAAAACTAACAGCTCGACATATGCATGTAACTTTGAGATGTGAGGAAAAATAAGAATAAAAAAATTATGAGCCCTTAGATTAGAAGTGAGAGGGTCGATCTTGGCCATTGGAATGGCCTGGGAGGAATTGGATGGCACAAAAATTATAGAAACATGGGACAAACCATAGCATAGTGGAATTAAAAGATAAAAATATAGTGTGCACTCTAGATGTACGCATTAATACACTCCAAGCAATACGGACTCCAAATCATAGTAAAACCATTGCAAAAAGTGTACAAAAATATAAAAAAAAACCCCTTGTTATTATACTAGATATGCATCCTTGATCCTTTGTATAAGATCACTTGCTAAAGTTGTTAACATGTTTATATATTTAACCCTTGATAACGCATCGGGTTCTGGATTATTTTTGCCAGGCGTATGCTCAATGGAAAAATGGAATTCATGGAGGAAGTCTAGCCACCTAGCCTGTCTTGGGATAATTTCGGTTTGACTTTACAAGAACCTCAATGGTTTATGGTCAGTATAGATGATAAGCTTGCGCGGCTCTTGGCTCATCCCACTACGTAAGTAGTGCCTCCTCTTTAATGCATGCACAATGACCAGCAATTCTTGCTCGTAGATTGCGTAGTTCCTTTCTGCAGGACTTAGTTTCCGACTTTCATAAGCCACTACGCGACCTTGCTGCATCAATACTGCACCTATTGCTTGCCCGCAAGCGTCAGTGTAAACCTCAAATGCCTGATTCAAATCCGGCACTTTTAGCACAGGACTGCTTACTAGCAAATCCTTAATGCGCCGAAACGCCTCTTGCTGCTCTCTCCCCCACACAAAATCGTGATCTTTTTTCAAAAGATCAGTGAGAGGAATTTCGGTACAAACTTGCGGTAGTACGTTGCTAACCCCAAAAAACTTCGTAACTCCGAAATGTTTTCTGGTGGGAGCCATTGCTGTACTACTTGTACCTTGGCGGGATCTGGGGACACACCGTCATCAGATAGGATATGTCCAAAATAGGCACCTCGCTGCTTAAAGAAATCACATTCGGAAATCTTGGCATAGAGTTTGTTTTCCCGCAAAATTCGAAGAACGTGTTCCAAATGAATGAAATTTTCTTCAACTATTTGTGAATAGATGAGAATATCATCTAAAATGACTTCGACAAACTTGTCCAAATGCTCCGAGAATACTTGATTCATTAATCGCATAAATGTTGCGGGCGCATATGTAAGCCCAAACGGCATAACCAGAAACTCATAATGCCCTTGATGAGTTCTGAATGCAGTTTTAGGTTCGTCCCCTTCCCGAATCCTAATCTGATGATATCCACTGCGGAGATCGATCTTGGTAAACCATTTGGCACCCCCAAGATGATCCAGAATATCATCGACCGGGGGTAAAGGATATCTATCCTTTATAGTTGCCTTGTTAAGTGCCCGGTAATCTATGCACATCCGCATAGTATCATCCAACAAGCAAAATGGGACTCGCAAAAGGTGATTTACTTGGTCGTACAAAACCTTTGCTTAACAATTCTCTCACTTGCTTTTTAACCTCTTCAAGTTCTAGAGGACTTAAACGGTAGGGAGCACGTGCCATGGGCTTGACCCCAGGTTCAAGCTCAATTTCGTGCTCGACACCCGGCGAGGGCGGTGGTCCCTCAGGTAACTCTTCTAGAAAAACATCCTTAAAGGTATGCAAAAGATTTTTTAATCTTTGGTCTACCTCAGAGTTTACTCCGGTGTCAACCACCAATGAGTTACACGATTTGACAATCAAATCATCTTTTCTCAAGTACATCAAAGAAAAAACATTTGTATTAACTTTGAAAACTTTTTTAAATAGGCTATAGCCTATTTAAGAGGCTCAAATGTTTCTGTTATAATTAAACCTATTTGGAACCCTAACTACTCCATTTGATTACTTAAAATTTAAAATAAAAAATTCAATTGTTGGCCAAAGAATCTGTGGCTCAACTTGTTGTAACCATTTCATGCCTAGAATGACATAACTATCCATTTCAACTAAAAATTGAAAATTAAGGTGCATGTTGGCCGAGAGAATCTAGGGCTCAACTTGTTGCCACCATTTCATGCCTTCAATTCCAGCCCTAGATCTTGTGTCTAGATCTATGGAAATAGAAAGTTATGAGTGACTCTTTGTCCATCAATCAATAAAACAACCACGAGTTTTCTACCATTGATTCGGCGCCCTAACAATTCCTCGATAACTTTATCCAGAAATAAGAGCTTGAATCAGGACTTACCATTGATTCTACGTAACAATCTGATAACTTTATCCACATAAGATGATAATGCCTTTACCTCCGGCTTATCATTTACCTTTGCAGTGCTGGCCAAAACTTTCTTGCGAGGCTTTATACATTCTCGGGCAAAGTGTCCGACCACCCCACAACGATAACACCCCTTAGGCTTATCCGTTTTGGCGTCACCTTCCTTGGCCTTGCCCCCGACGGCCTTATCCTTATCCTTAGAATCATTTTTCTGCTTCTTAAAGGGAGCAGATCCCTGGGAGTTTCCCCCGGCCCTCTTTGCCTTCCAATTAGCAAAGTTCCGAGTCTTCTTGGATTCTTCCCTACCCACCAGTTTCCTGGCCATCTCCACAGCCAACTCAAAGTCAGCAGGTTCAGCCTGCAGTAAATGCGTGCGAATGATAGCATCCCGTAGACCATTTATGAAATGATCCACGTGCATCCATGCAGTAATCTCAGGTAATCGTGCAAAGAGCACCCTCAGCTCCGTCACATAATCCCACAGAGACCCTGTCTGAGTGAGCTCCTTCAGCTGTATGAGCGCATGTCGCCGGTCATAATGAGGTGCATGCTCGTGTCGGAATAAAGGACAAAATTCCCTCCAAGTCAGCTTCTGACTATTCTCAGTGTGAATGTCCCACCATGCAACCGCCGGTCCCTTCAGCTTCAGGGTGGCATACATAAGTTGGGCATTCTCGCCCTTCTTCGTGGCTGCAAAATATAACTTCATTTGATTAAACCATTGCATAGCCTGCTCAGGTGTTACATTCTTGCCATAGAAATCCGGCATTTTTACGCGCTCTAGAGATTTAATCTCTTCCCCAGAAAGTCCCCCCAGGGACTCTTCTGGCTAAGCGATACCTTCCATGACATTCTGAGCTGCTGGTTCTTCGGCCAAACCCGTGTTTATGGTGCACTAGGTCCCGGTCGTGCAACCGCGTGAGAAATACCATGGCTTGCCCCTGGAGCAGTGGGAGCTGCCCCAGCCACCTGTAGAAACTTCTCTACTACACTACTCAAGCGAAGTTCTCGGGCCTTCCCTTCAGCAGCCCACTTCTGCAGGTTTTCCTGTATCAACCCTAGGGTGTTTTGAAACCTGGCTTGTTCAGCCCTTATCTCGTTCAGTTCCCCAGTTAGACGGTTGATATGACCTACACTTTCGTCAGGTAAGTTTCCACCTACCGGACCCCGCTCCGTACTTGCTACCGGAGCATTCCCGACATTCACATTAACAGCATTACTTGCAGCATTATTATGCGGCTTGCCGCGGACTAAGGGCGACAACACCGATGGCTGGGACGCCCCGACTTGAGATTTTTTGCCTGTCACGGCGGGACTCCCTGTTAGATCCTCGGTCGACATAAAGAGTAATCCCTTTTCAATTGCCTACTCTGTAGGACGCCAGAATTGCCTCACGCTTTTCGCATGTCCGCCACCGCGGAAGGTGACAACGGCGTGGGCTTTATACCAGGCATTGAGCCTTTATAGGTACCTATGACAAGGCTTTGCTCAACAATGTGCACCGTGAGTCCGAAATGCCATGCATTTTAAAAAAGATAGGATCTCGATCCCTCGATGCACTTGATGAGATCCTCTCCGCGCCTCCTCCGAGTCCACGCACCACCACATTATGACATCGGGCGCCCCTCGCTTTCGAGTCCAATGGGCAACATTAGTCGGCCCCTCGCTGCTCAGCGGTGATGCCCCGTTGTCCGGAGTGTGTGGGTTGTTCACAAAAGGGCGTGGGTGTGTGAGATGAAGGTGTGTGGTGTCTGCGGTCACCGCTTAGCGACTCTTGTGGGTTGTGGGGCATGTGTGATTGTCTGGCCCTGCGGCCTCTGCTGCCTGGAGTTGGAGCCTAGCTCTTGTTGAAATCTCTGCTGCTTGGCAAACTCATTCGTGCACTGCCGTAATTGTTCATGGACCTCGGCATGGAGGCCCCGTCCTTGCTGGGTAATGGTTGCTCGGAGCTCCTGTATCTCCTGATCTTGTGTCTCAGCCCTACTCTGTAGGGTTCTTAGCTCTGCCTGGCTGGCTTCGAAGGCAGCTCGGGCGTTTTATATTACGGTGGCAGACCCCTCAGCTTCTGACTTGAGGCGGGAGATAATTGCTACTATATCCTACTCAACACCCTGCTTGTCCCATGCCATAGTCTCTATGGTGGTGAGGAGGGAATCCACGCGAGCTCGCAAGTCAGCAAGGCCCTGCTTATCCTGTTGCCTCTCAAAGTGTGCCAAGCGAAGCCCGTCTTCTAACTGCTGCATGCGGGTCCGCATCTCTGCAATCCGTTGCCTTTCCGCTGCCAACTGTCTTTTGAGCACGTGGGACGCTGGAGATTGTATATCTGCTGCTAGTCCTGCAATCCGGGTTCTGTTGCTCTCAATCTGTTCCTCTATTTGTTTCATGGCCCTCGTCTGTGCCTGTGTTGGGCTTGAGCAGCCTTCGGGTCAATCTCATAGATTGAGCCTTTGCCCGGGCCTCCCTCCTCATGGAAGAAGTTTCTCCCTTGTCTTTGTTATTCGACCGGGGCTGTTTTCGCGGCGGTCCCTCCCCCTGGTTCTCCCAGGTGGGCTGGAGCTGGGGGCTGGGGAATGTCTCCCTCCAAATGGAGGTCTGGGCAAGGGGCTACAGAAGGGGCCACGAGGTTGTATGGTATGGAAGGGGAAGAAGTCCCAAACTGAAAAGAGTTCATAGAGGGTTATGCTCGTTAAGACTTTATTGGATACAGCGCTCGATAAAGATATATTAATTTGGGAAGAAGATATGGTAGGTAAACCTAATGGTACCAACAAGAGACCCTAAACCTATGAAACCATTAGCAGAAGTGAAAGGACCGTGAGCAGACTATGGAAGGGATAATGGAATATATAAAGTACTTACAGAAGTCCTTGGCAGATAAACGCATAACATCCAGGTTTTATATATTTTCTTCAAAAGTTTTGTCATATTTCTCCCCAAAAAACGTATTTTGAAAGTATGAAACTTATTTTTGGTCGTTTTAAACCTTAACTAGAAAAACTATTCTGGCGCGTCTGCATCGCTTATTGGCACATCTGCACAGATTTCGTGCATTTTCGAGACCAACTGGATGCATCCGCCCTTTTTTTAACCCCTTGCACTGACAAGTACAATTGGTCTCGTGAATGTGCAGATCTTTGCTCAAATGAGTCCAATGGATCTCGTTGCAGCAACTTACTGCAACGAGATCCACTGAACGCGTTTGCATAGAGGTTGGTGGTGACGCGTCCAGTGTGTCTCGCTGCAACAAAGTACCTTTTCTTTGCTGCAGCGAGAGGCTCTAGAGGCGTCCACAACCCCCATTAGATGTGTCTGTATCGATTTTCGACAACTTCCTACTGGCCGTGCTTTTTTTTTCCACGTATAAAACACATATTTTTGGAAAAAAGTGGAAGGTTTCATATATTTTGTACTTCTTTCATATTTTACATATGCAACTTCGACCATCCCTAGGTTGGCTACCTCAAAGCTGATAGAAGCACGAGCATGGTCAATTCCAACCTGATCAACAACCAATCCACTTGATGACAGAGGAGGAGGAAGAGGAGGAGGAAGAGGAAGAACACTATGTTGGACCTAGAAAGGAGTGTACCAAGTGTTATGAACTTGTTCTACATGATCCTAAGATGGATCTGAAGGACATCCAATATTTGATCATCAAGCCAGCAGATGAAGATACTTATCCTATTTTGTTATGGTATACTATCTCGGACGTTTGTAAGGAAGCTAATAACTGTAATAGAAACAAGGTGCATGTGGAATGGTGACGTCCAGTAAGTGGAAAGGAGCAATTACTAAAAAGGAATGTTGCAAAGCTTGTTTTAATAAGCGAAGAAAGTATAATACAAGTGATACGCCCCAATGTGCGGAAATAAGTTTCGAGTTGATGTCATGGGATGTAGGAAAGGGCAAGGTTGATTCAAGAAAGGGGAACATGCAGCTTGTAATCTCTGTGAAGGATAAAGTTCTATTGTCGATGGGCAAGATAGCTGAACAAGAAAAAAAATGTGTGAGGGTTAATGAGTATCTTATGAGTGAATACTAATAGAACTCCTGCATGATTACTGGGAGAAAATTGTGACATGCTTAGAAATAAAACAACCATGCAGGGGAAAGTTGAGAGACGGTTTCTTGCCGAAGTCTAGTTGGGAGGGTTCTCATGGAGCAAGTACATCAAAGAAAGTTGGCTTGAGTCCCAACAATGGCTCCAAGTGGTTTGTGGGAAGCAAGGCCTCAAAGCCGAAGTGGTTTGACCTTCCTGAGTGGGATCCTTTCGAGGACATCAAGGAAGGATACATTGTGCTAGTAAGGCCTGACGATGAGGATTGTCCAATATGGTTAGGGATGGCACTCTCTGACGTTGCTACCACCATGCCTAATAGGGAGGAGTTGCGTCCTGGATTCCAAGTTCAATATTGAGAACCTATTGGGAGGCATAAGAGGGGCAACTTGAAGGAGCAGTACTCTGACTGCTGAGAGAAGAAGTGGAGGGCAAATTCTGTTGATCCTCAAAGGAATCCAATAGAAAGCATGCTACTAAGGCTTCATCTCCATGCTCTAATACATGCCTTACAGTTTAGAAATCTGACAAATGGCAAAAATGTTATGTTTCCTATTTTTTGGATGATCCCTAGGTTGTTAACTGAGGAACGTCATATACATAGGAAAAGCATGGAGATGCAAACCATGGCATATAATGACAGAAAGAAAGAAGTTCATTGCCAAATTGGTGTAATTCCATGAAGAGAAAGGTACATTTCATACAGCATCCTTGTGAATGCAAGTGAGGATCATGCCTGGAAAGTACTTACAGATTATAAATGACTTCCAGAACTTATTCCACATTTAGTGACTTGTAGACAGTTTACTTTCTTAGAATCCCACCGTTAAAGACCTATGGTGTACAAGGAACACACTGCAAAACATTTAGTCTAAATGTTTCTTATGCTGCAATGAATGATGCATCATTGTATCTAGACTTCATGGGTTGTCTATTATATCTCTTACTGTCAGTCAATCACATTTCAAAGGACAAGGCCCACAAGATCCCCAAGAGGGAAATGGACAAAGCCATGAGCAACCTCTATGCCATAGCATTATATGAGCGTAGATAATATTATGTGTATTGTGCTTGAAATTCCTAAGAACTTTCTCAACTCGTGGTTTGTAAATTTAATAAGGAAAACAAGCGAGCCAATTCGTGTCCTATGATGTGTATTTCTATCAGGCATTCAATGCAAAACTTTTTTTTTTTGTATGAGTTCCATTTTCCTGCATGAGGCCCAAACATCAGACTCTGACACACTTTAATTAAATGCGCCTCCTGCAATGTTTATGAGTATATAATTATTATGGGTTATCTACTTTACGATGTGGAATATAGGCTTGTAAGAATTAAAGTTGGTAATAAGAAGTATTTACACCAAATTCCGCATGTGTTTGAGATTGTTACTATTTGTATATTTCAAATTGATGGAATAATTTCAGATTAATGGAGTCGTGGTTAAAAAAAGGAAAGAAAAAAGGAGCAACTTTTACATTGTTCCACATTCTCAAAAATCCATAGACATATAACGTACACATCACACCAACATTGCTTTGTTGAGTCATGCCCCTACCTGACTCTAGGTGGCTTCTTTGGATGACTTTGAACTAGAGACATATTTATTTCAAGACTAGTGGGTTACCACTGAACCAAACACGCACGCAACTTAGTTAGCCATTTCCATAGTGGCATGTGGAGATTTGGTGGTCATTTTATAGGAGTAACACCAAGCAAGTTGCAAGTAGAGGAGGAGATTGACAGCAGTGGCAATGGCAAGGACCCAGTAGAATAAGTCTATGTGGCCCTTATTAATATCGTTTTGGAGCCACAATGGATTTGCCCTATCCACTATGGTCACAATAGCACTATTCAAGAAATAACCTACCCCAAGATTCGTATATGCCAAACTGACGCCAAGACTTTGCATATTGTCAGGCAATTGTTCATCAAAAAACTCCTGTAGTGCAGGATTAGAGAAGCTCTCGTATAATCCAAGCATTCCATATTGTGGCACCAACCAAAAGACACTCAATTTTCCGCTGCTCCTTTTTCTTTTCATTTCCACCGCTGCTGCTACAACCAAATTTAACACACATATCACATATGCAATCCCTAACCTCTGAAGCATGCTAAAACCTCTTTCATTTTTCGTGTAGTTTCTTACAAAGGGCACCACCAATTTGTCATAGATTGGTATAAATGTAAGAGGCACTAAGAAAGTAAATGCGAACATCGATGCTGGTGGTATACTAAAGCTTCCCAGTTGTCTGTCCATAAAGTTGCCTTGAGTTACAAAGAATGTTCCAACCTGTGAAGGAACTATTCCTAACCAGAGGACAACTATCCAGATAGGGATTACTCTTAGCACCAATTTCACCTCTTCAACTTGTGTCAAAGTGCATGGCTTCAAAGAACCTATTTCTTCTTCTTGTTTCATAGCTGCCTTGTCAAGAAACCTGGAACAGAAGTTTCAGAGGAAGCAACAGCTTAAATAACCTCTCTTTCTTCCTTTTTTTGGGAGGGGAAGAAGAAGCAGCAAAAAACCTTTTTAACATATGATGTATTTTCATTTTTCATGTTTTTTTAGTTTTTACTAGGGGACAAGGGAATGCCTAACCTGAACTGGTTTGTATGAACGAGTAATCTTTTGCCATAAGTAATATTTTGGTCTTCATAAAAATTATCTGTAGTTTTCAGTTTGCGCCTTCGGAATGTGGTAATAAGAACATCAGCAATCTGAGCTAAAGGGCTTCCTTGAGATTTACTGTATCTATAGTGCTTTGTCATGGCAAAGAATAGGCATTCTGCAACTGCCAGGAAAAACAAGAGAATCCCTATACCCCATCCCCAACTTACTGTGTCTTGAATATACACAATAGCAGTCACAGCAAAGATACCTCCTAAATTGACAAACCAAAAGGTCCAATTGAAGAAGGAAGCCATGCCCCTCTTCTCCATGAGATCCTCTTCCTCAAACTGATCAGCTCCAAAGGATATCATGCAAGATTTCAAGCTTCCAAAGCCAAGAGCGAACAAATACAATCCAAGAAAAAAAATACCCAATTGGCCTGAGCTTGCAGGAGGGCAGGCTCCATTCTGGCATGGCAAGGGTCTAAGAGACTTGAGAGAAACGGAGATGGTTAAGAAAATCAGGCCCTGCAAGGAAACAAAATGACCTGAAATTCTGTGCAAAAAAAATAAAAATCTGCCATAGTATATATGAAAAACTGACAAAAAGGGGCAATGTGCTTACAGAGAAATAAACTTGAAAGGCAAGGGAGATGGTCTTGTAGCGCCCTAAATATGTATCAGAAATGAAACCTCCAATCAGACTAGTGACAAATGCAGTGCCCTGCATGTTGTTGACATCACTGGCAGATGTTGAAATTTTTCTATGCAATACCCCTGTCATGTAAGTGATGATGTTGCCGCTTATGGAAAGGAAAATCACCGTGTCTGGTACTATGTATGCTATACAAGTTGAAAATGATTTACAAGAGAAAAATGTTCAGTAAGAATAGCAGAGCAAAATATTTTGTGTTTAGCTTACCAAGTACAGGCCAGCATGATTTCCAACTTCCGGTCTTTCGTTTATCAGCTATTCTGCCCTTGTAATCCAAGCTTCCATCACGAACCAGGTTGTGATCGAAGTCTGATATTTGAGGCAGGGCGGTATTAACAGAGGCCATAATTTTCTTCCTCCTCTTCCACACTAGCCGGATCTCTAACAATATAAATGGCATTCAAATGTCAACAAGCCATGGCTGTCAAAAGACGCTATGTCCAAATAACATTAATACAATTTGTCGGGAGCTTTTGCATTTCTACAAGTTCCACGTGGCTTATGATGCCTGGCTTGTCGTAGAAGCTGACTTCGGGCTGCACTTGCTAGCTCAAATAAAATTTTATAGTCTTTTTTAATTCATGGAAGACAATTACAACCTTTACCAGCTCAAGTCAACTTAGACATTCGAGGATATCAGCATTTCTCACTTGCTAATGAGCGCCATGGCAGACGCGGGTACGGTGGAGTCGCTTGCTACTTTAGGGACGCCTTAGCATGCAAGATCACACTTCAGAAGTCTGATGCATTCAATCGCTACATGTGGGTAATGGTATTAGAGCCCGGTCATGTCCCATTGTTTCTTGCTAGCCGCTACATTCCCCATGCGAGGCTCTAAGTTCTACCAGTACATGATGTAGTATTAGATGTCCGTGATGCCGTGATAGGGATCCAGATGATGACATAGACCGCCATAGACGCCAGGGATGTGTTTTTGCTTGGAGATTTCAATGCTCAGATCTGGTGCGTAGATTGGGCTTCGGTGACCTTCCAAGGTGACGATAATGCTGATCCGCTTTGGTTTGAGATACCGCTATTCAAAGATACACCGCGACTCCCCCGTGATATGGTGGCTAGACCATTTGGCGGTAAAACGGGGTCCAAACCGCCAGTTTTTGACATGGTAATTTGTAATGGTATGCGCCGATGGCCACACTCGGGGGTGTTACTTGGGGGAGTGATAGGCGGGGATGGGGAGCTAGTGTGTTGGATTACCTTCTCGCCTCCCCAGAAGAAAGACTCTGACATGGTTACACACTTCTCCATTGGCACGCTAATGAGGGGATGAGGAGGCTTTGTCGGATCATTACCCGCTTTATGTCTGTTGGTCAATTGGGAGCACTCAATAGTGGAGACACCGCAAAGGGGCATGGAGGGTTACCGCGACATCCCACGCCATCGAGCAGGGACGGTGATGAATCGTGTTGGTGCGGGAGTTCTGAGGGGTTTGATAGCTTCTACACACCGCAAGGCAGTGTGCATGGTCGGTGAGGGCGCCGCTGGTACCGCCGAAACTTCCTTTGCGTTGAAGGGCCCTCCAAGGAGGGACACCGCACATTTTCACGAGAACCCGTGGTTTGATGTCGATTGCAAGGCTCTAAAGAGCCGTTGCGCTTTGGTCATAGATCCACGCTTGCGACCCACAGGCCCGCAAGACTATAAGCTCTTCCTAAAAGCCAAGAAGGGGAGATACATGGCGTAAAACCGGTGAGCTTTGTTTGACATGCTTATGGCAGAGCCAAAAGCTTTTGGCGTAAGGTGTTATACAAGAAGCGCCAGGTGGTGGTAATGTAAGTGTGGAGCAATGGATGCACCGCTGCGGGGAGTTATATGACCCCCGTGAGCCAATGCCGTGGTCCCGCATCGTAGGAGAGGTGCTGCGGCTCTCACGCCGAGGATGTCCAGCCAGGTCTCGTGCATCCGCTAATGGCAAGGCAAAGGATTTGCTGTGGGCCGCAGTCGAAGCCGTTGAAGTGGGGTGGCCCATCTGTGGTAGGGCCCCCGACGGTGATCATTAACCGTAGCTCGAAAGCAGGGCCTCCCCGTGAGTGGATGGTTAGTAAGGTTGTTCCCGCTCATAAAGCCGGTAATCTGGATGAGCCGCGATTACCGGGATGATTATGGTAAGCTCGCCGCTTGCAAAGCTCTTGGCAGGGGTGGTGGAGAAGAAACTCACTAAGTGGGCCGAGGAGGCAGTGGGTGGGCAATTGGCCAGCGGGCTTTCGCCACCACTCACTCCCACCCGACCATATCTTCACTTTGAGAGTGTTGATGGAGGCAAGCCTAACGCGAATACCAGGACTTGTATTCTTCGCTTTGTAGATTTTAAGACCGCATATGATACCGCCCCGAGAGACATCTGCCGTGGGCGAGGTTGCAAGAATTGCGAAGTTCCACAGGAGTTGCAGAATGTGGTGCACCAGCTTTATGATGGGATTTATGCTGCACTGCCTTATGAAGATCGGCGGGTAGCTAGCACTATGGGAGTTAAGCAGGGCTGCCCGTTGTCTCCAACGCTTTTTGGGTTGTACATTGATAGCTTGGAGACGTGGATGCAGCACCATGGGGGAGCCGGGGTGCAATTATCTGATGCGACCTCTGTGAGCCAGTTACTATATGCGGATGATGTAGCTTTGCTAGCCCACACGGCCAGCAGTATGCAGCAGCATTTGGATGCCCTCGGTGGGTTCTGTGGGGCAACGGGAATGACAGTGAACTTGCACAAAACTAAGCTTCAGCGATCCTCGTCCTCGCAACACCCTATCCCGGAGTTATATTACGGGGGCAGGGAAGTGGAGATGGTGCGAGCTTCAAGTATCCGGGAATTGATTTCACTACTAACATGCCGTGGGATGAGTGTGTGGAGAGGAGAGCCGTCATTTGGGAAGGCTTTATATGCAAAGATGTAAAACGCTGCGGTTGCCGGATAGATCTCTGTGGATTTGGCGAGGAGAGCACACCGCTTTTAGAGCTTTGGTCGGCAGGTCTGTCGCTATATGGGGTGGAGGTTTGGGGCCCGCCAGCTTAGCAAAAAATACATGGGATAGGTTGAAAGGGTGCGTAAAGCTTTCTTGACATATAGCTTGGGAGTGAAGGACACCGCACCGCATCGATTTTGTTGTATGAGGCGGGGGTTCGCCTTTTACAGCGATACGCTATGCGCAGCATCTTACTTGCTTCCATAAGGTGGATGGGATGGATGAGCATCGCTGCCCCCCACAAAGTTGTGTTGTTAACGGAGGGCCCCCAAATACCGAAGAGGGTATGGCACGTTAATCGTAAGGGATGGTTTAGGAGGTGGTCTATGGATTACCAACGGATGGTGGCAATCGGGCAGATTCGATGCGAGAATGGGCAATTGGATGCGCGGGCTATGCCGCCACCCCCGGGGATGCCTCTACTCTTGCAAAGCCCAAGACAGAAAGCACTATCACGCCGATTAATCCCTACCTTGAGCATGGACCCCATCGGTGCATTTTGAAATCACACATCTCGCTGAAGAAACGGAGAGCTATTGCTGCCATAAGGACGGGTTCCCATTACCTCGTAATTGAAACAGTCGCCGGGGGTGAATGGCGGGTACCGGGATCCCTGTGGAGGAAAAGGATATGTCGGTGTTGTGAGATGCACGTGATAGAGGATGAGCACCATGCCCTCCAGCGTGTGCCAAAGATATGCCCATGTCCGGAAGCAAAGGCACACCGATCTTAGATGTTCCGACACACCGCTACATCGCATTTGCATCACCTATGGTAGCGCCACGGGAGCTTACATCCTGCAGATTTCGGCCGTCAGACTTGCTCTTCTGGGGCATGGTATTTGAGAGCCTACTGCTAGGGTTTTTCCTCCCAAGTGGGGGTTTTTTCATCCTGGTAGTAGGGTTCTACTGTACAGTTACATTGTTTGTTTTTGGTGTTGGGGTTTTTGGCTTTTTTGCCTGTTCTCTGCATGTACCGTCTCATAGGCCTCTGGCCTCCGTGGACGTTAAAATAAACTTCCTTCCTTCCTTCCTTCTATGACCTTTTTTTTATCATGGAAGATAGAGGAACTAAAGTCCAATTGTAAACGAAAGTTACAGAGAATTCAAAGAATACTAGTAAAATTATGTTCGATGATGCTTATTTAAGATTGACTGCCTAATAGATGAATGTTACTAACTTTTGGCCTATCTATGATGCTTGGTTTAAGGTTTTATTATTGTATTTTGTTATGAGCATGTGCCAACAGATTATCCTATGTTCATGGAAACTGATATCATGTGCGCTCGCCAATTATTAGTCACACGTGTTAATTTGAGATCGTGATAATAATGCACCTGTCAAGGGGAAAGAGAAGGCTACCCCGAGTTGTACATGCAACATTGTTATATCATACGCAATACACATTAGAATACTTAGTTGAATGTGATAATATTGTGTGTCACACAACACATTAAGAATACTTAGTCGAGAAGAATATGCCAAACGTTGCTAATATATATTCGATCCTTGGTTCAATGTGATAATATTGTGTGTTTATAAACATGTGCCAACATATAATTAAATTTCAGCACCAATAATGAGACAACTCTCGCATGTATGGAAGTGACACTTGGGCAAATCGCATGTTAAGTTGAGGTTGTGGTCTGACCAATTAGAAAACAAGGTAAAATAAACAAGCCAAGGAAAGAAAGTGTTATGTCATGATGTTTTACAACTATTGTACAATGATTTTAAGACCATTGGAGGCCATATTGACATTCTGCAAAGACTTCATTATTAAGCTTGTCATTCTAAAGGAGTGAGTCACATATATCACAATGTTGTTTAAACATCTAAATGAGCAACTTCCATGTCGAAGTTAATCAATCTAACAAGGCATGTCCTGCCCCGCACTCAACTCGGACGGCTTGATTGGCTATTTATCAAATGCCCAGGATAGCAAACTTTGTTCAAAACATTTACTTTTTCTTCTCTAAGGCACACAAGACAAAGTTTTTTGTCTAAAGGTGATCAAGAATCGTACTTGGCTCTTCACTTCAGGGCTAAACAAGGAGACAATTTTTCCTACTATGTAATGAACATTACCATTTGCCAACTTGCTTTTAAAGAATACATGCCATTGGAAGTCGTCGCATGTCAAGGGTACAAAAATGCTTGGACAGAAATCCATGCATTGATGACTATTGTCACCCAAAAAAAGTAATTGATATGCATTGTTTGGAAGCAAAAGCATGGTTGGTAGGCTTCTTTAACTGCAACTGTGAGTGACTACCCAACAGTCCCGTATATCATCTGACAAACAACATTACCAAAAAAGAAGTCTATTTTTTTTCAGTATTGGAATTAGAAGTTCATATCATACTCCTACTTCCTAAGATTATGTAAGCAAGAAATTAATCTTGTTAGGATTCCAAAGAGGCACCGGTTCTCGGTATGATCTACATATTCAACGTTGAACGAAAGAAAATCCATGGTAAAGGGATTCTCTAGAAAAAAGTATGTTTCTTTGTTCCAAAATTCTGAAAGCTTGTTTATGCGTGCATAGCATGATTCCTAAATTTTGAACACTTGTTTACGCGTGCATAGCATGGTTCCTAAATTCTGGAAGCTTATCTATGCACGCATAGCATGAGACCAAAATCCTAAAAGCTTGTCAATGTGTGCGTAGCATCGTTTACTATTTTTTAGAGGTATTGACTATTGTCCTTGGCTAGTCAAACAACTCAACAACTATAAGGTCACAGAGAGGCTCAAGCCCTGGAAAAAAAGAAGCTGGCAAAACATAGAAAGAAATCCTGGGAGGGGCCATTCGATTATATGTTTATGGTAATAGACGCCATGGATCAAAAGAAGACGTCAGTACCCCACTTTGCAAATGTTCCAATTTTATGGAGTGGTAGTGCAAAGTATTTTTTGATATACCCAAATATAAATGGTGATCCTAACCTCATGGTGGCAATACTAAATAAGATTTTGCTGGTAAAGGCAAACCTACCTCTAGTGTTGTATATGCAGTTAGACAATACAACTAGAGAAAACAATAACCGAGTTTTATTTGCTTATTGCACAATGCCAGTCCATTTAGGTACCTTCTAAATGGTCAAGGTTAGTTTTTACTTGTTGGCCACACGCATGATCAGATAGATGAGAAGAAACATGACATGGAGGAGAAGGTGGTTGAGAACCACCAGAGCGAAAGCGTGGTGGTGATATGGACGAGAAATAATGCAAGGGGTAGGAGGTGCCGATTGAGTCTGAGAGCGAGGGAAGTCCCCTTTAATATTATAATCAAGCACAGGGGGCTAGCGGCCAGCATCCCTGCATTGCTAATGTGCAAGACGAGCGGCGCCTTGTTGAAGACTTCTTCCTGAGAAAAATCGTGGTAAGATATCATAATCCAAAGATGAGAAAACTAAGATCTGGCAGCAACGAGAGTGTTTGGGGTCTCCTTGGACCTAGCAGACTAATCTTGAGTACAGAGTGTCACGCGAGATTTTGCAGAAAGAACAAGAAAGACACAGAGTGGAAGAAAACAAGAGATACATCAATGATAAAGTGAGAATCCCTTGATGATATGGGAGCAAAAACAATAAGGATCTTGCTGAACGCGGAGATTTGAAACAAGAGAAATTGTAAGCCTTGTCTTCAATTACCATGGAAGATATATGCGATGACAATCAAAAGTCAAGTTCTTCTACATAATTCCTTAAGCACATTGGATATTTTAATGTTTCTAGTTCCTCTATTGAGTAGTGTGGAATTTGTGCGAGATTAATTTGAACATGTTCTTTTAGAATAGAATGTTAGGTATAGGTAGCAAAGGGTCTTGCAATCAAGATTATGACGATTGTGGCATGTTTTGGAAGGTAATATAAGCACTGTATTACATGGAGTATGATGCTTTTGTAATGACTGGTTGGGATATAATTCTATCTGAAGTTATTCGCTAGTTGAAATGTAAATAATTCATTGCAAGCACAGTTAAAGTTTGGATGGATTTATCACCACGATTGCTTCTCTGTTAGTTATAAGGCCAAGGTAATTGCTTGTTCTTGATTTATACTAATCCTTCTAGTCCTCAATAGTGTATCAAAGCATGGATCCATTTGTTCAGTTATATAGGAGATGGAATAAACATTCTTTGGTTGATTTGTTTGATGTGAAAGCCTTGATCCATTTGTTCAATTATATAGGAGATGGAATAAACTTGCTTTTGTTCATTTCTTTGGTAGTATACTAATCTAAAACTACTCCCATA
Source organism: Isoetes taiwanensis (assembly GCA_021234155.1). NCBI lineage: Eukaryota > Viridiplantae > Streptophyta > Lycopodiopsida > Isoetales > Isoetaceae > Isoetes > Isoetes taiwanensis. Next base: position 26,309,736 of record JAJEKV010000004.1, on the reverse strand, counting down.
TTTCTAAGACACAACTTCATTGTGTGTCCATATGAAGTAGCTTTTCAAGCTAGTGCAATGTTGAGTATTCACATATAGGAATTTTAGATACTAGGGTAGGTCAATTTCTATTTTACATATCGAAGAAATTGCTTGATAGCTTCCATCAAATCTGAGGGCACGCTAGTACGCTACTAAGTAAATGACCAGTGATACAAAAAAAAATGCTATACACTCGATATTTTAAGGAATGAAGTGGTACATAACATCTTACGATCTTCACATATGAACTAGTTAAGCAGACAAGATCAAATTTGTCGGATAAGATTATGGCATATGCTCTGATAGAAACACTAACAAAGTTTTCAAGAAATGTAAAACAAGAAAGCACATTCAGGAGTATTCTATTACGTCTTTGGCAGTTTGGAAGCCATTACAGAAGGCCATGCATATAGCATGCGTTTTAAATTTGTTTCAGGTATTGTAAATTCGCAAGTTAAAATACTGCAACCTCAATATGAATAATCTCATCAGATTTTATACAGGCGAGATGAATGCATTCTATGATTTAACATTCTGCTAGAAAATGGCACTAAATTGTACAGCATAAAAAACTACAATGATATTGATTAGCAAAATCTGTACACTTGGTACTTACAAAGACAAAAGATGGATCATTCTTAACATAGACAGTAATGGATGGAGCTCAGATAAAATGGAATATTAGAGCTTACCTAAGAAAGCAAGTTTGATCATTTGATCATCCTAAAGGAGCCTGCAATCTTCAAAACAGAGGTACCTTTGTTGTAGGTAAAAGTGAGACCATCATCTAGAACAAGTTCAGAGCCATAGCGGAGGCTTTTGGAAAATTCGCCTTCAAAAATTTTGCCCACATCATCTTCACTAGCCGTTACTTTGATAAGCTTAGGCCCTCTGGATGCTTTGGAAAACAAAGAATCGCCCAAAATAGATTTCAAATCTGACTCAGAAAGCCTAAGCATTTCCACAGAAATCTTTTTGGCCTTATATTTTACAGAAGCAGTGTAGAACATTTGCTTCAGAATCTGCTGCTGGATATTTTTTCGAAGCTTCTGGGCGGAATCGTCATCCTTGGGCTTCGCCTGGCTTTCGAAAATAGGGCTGATTTTCCTCTGCTTTAACACGGGCTGGCCTTGGCCTGCTGCCTTGGATTTCTTCAGCTCTTCGGAAAGCATCTGGATTTGCTCGTCTTTGTCTAGAAGCATTATTTGATCATCTTGCATTTGCACCTTCATCCTTTCCAGCTGCTCTTCCTTCTCCTCTAAAATGGATTTTAGCTCTTGCATGTCTTCACAGCCCTCCCATGCCCTTACCCGTTTTATGCCGGTTGCTGCAACGGTCGCCATAGCCGGATCTGGTTGCCGGACCTGCTGCAGAAATTCAGCTTTTATAGCCCATTTTACCTAGGAAAGACTTTTGGGCGGGAGAAAAAAAATTGGGCGGGACTCCAACAACTTTTATTGATTGCGCCACGATTTGCAAGATTTGCAACGATTTTGCTACATTACATTCTAAACGTTGTTCTTTGCACGGTTGAGATATTCCGCAAGCAAATATGGTCACTGTCGTGTTAAAACCAATCCATACACAAATGCCATCTATATCTTTCAACCAGTGCTGCTGGGAAAACTTTTATGTAGGGTTCACATGGTGCATTATTTTCATGGCTGAAGCGATCTGGCTGGATCAGCGCTGCATGCCTGGTGCCAGGTCCTTTTTGCTGAAGATTTTATAGCCCGATATAGGAGCCGATAGTCCCGATTCAATCAGCCTAAAACATTTTATATGTGAATAGCTTGGCCAGGAAGCAAAAATCACGGCCGGCTATAGGCAAGCTGTCAAAACCTACAAAAAGTAGGGTCGATTGTGCTACCTACAACTCCCAGAGCTCCCCTCAACCTTGAGACGCACAATTGCACTAACCCCCAGGATTAGTTTGAAGCCCAACTTCAATAGTTCTATCTCAAGAACTTAGTACTGCAGTAGCAGTATTGCTGAACACGGGTGCTAATTCGGTTGATTTGGTGTAGAAAAAGGGTCTGACAATTTCTTGACGCAAAAAAAGGGCTAAGTTTGACACAAAGGTGCCACTAGCTAGTACGAGGGAAATAACCTTGAAAATAGACATTTTATAGTATTCATTTTAGACTGGCATGATTTTTAATGATAATATTCTAAACGTATATAAATAATATTAGAAGTATATTGCATTAACATTATATCGAATATTTATGTATGTATGCATGCATGTTCGTAGGTCTTATATAGCTACTAGTTATGGTGCCCAGCGTTGCTAGGCATACGTTGGGGGAACCTGTAAGTTGGGTCTGTGCTCATTGCCTTTATTCAGCATTGCCTTTCTTAGTTCATGGTGAGAGAAAGTGGACATAGAAGTATTGAATTGTAGAAATGCTATTTACAATGTTCAAGTTAGATATTCTAACATTTCATTGTAACATCTAAGTCACATATATGAGACAAAAGAAAGTTACATATATGAGACAAAAGAGTTTACATACTATAAACTGGACAAATCCGTTGGCTAAGTTAAATTTAGAAAGGTCTATTATTTAAGACATATCTTATTTGCAAATTGTGACGCTGAAACCTCAGAGAAACAAGAGTTGAACCTAATTTTATTTCTTCTTTCTTGATTTTGTTTAAGATTGGAAAGTCGGCCTTCCTTTTATTATATGATACAATGTAGAGTTTTGTTTTACTATCATTTTATAATGGTTGTACTCATTACTAAATGTTGAGATGAAATAAAATTTGTATGCTACATCAATGAACTAACACAAATTACCATATAATATACTAAAAGATTGAAGTAGTGAATCCTGCCAGACAAACACAAAAGAAAATTGATGCAGAGGCAATTATTTCTCCGCAAGAACCAGAAGGGTACACTGAGCATCACCAAGCGCTGTTTGGCAAGCACCACCTAGGCCAATTGACTACAAGTGTGTTGGATTTTTGCTCCTTTAGTGCTTCTTGGCCAAGGGTGGCCTTCTGCACACGAAACTTGGCCCTAGGGTGATGTCGATGTTATGAGTCAGCGTAGTCAATTTGCAATTCCGGGGTGGGGAAGTTGTCCATCCATCCCCAGGGCTTTTTGTAGAAGAGTTTTTCAGAAAGATGCCTCCGAAGGGTTCTTAAGGATCCATCTTTTGGCATCGAGACCCTCCCCCTACGTGATGACATGGTGCCAAATCCCGGTCCAATCCGACACAGGCAAGGGTGCCATAACACCTACTCCCCTCTAGGCACCATGTTATTGGGTAGGCGAGGTGACAGCTTTTTTCATGTCGAATGTGGCAAGGACTTGCGTTGCAGGCTCAGAAGAGAGGAGAGGCCACACCCCAGGAGAGTATTCACTTTCTTAACATTGAGTAAGACCTAACAAGCCTTCAGTTTGGCAGAGTGTATGCATATGGAGATATGTCAAAAAACACAAAAACAACACCTACTTCAACATTCAGATAATATAACATCAACATATTAACCAAAATATGTATTAGTAGGGTTTCTTTCCTTTTTTTGCTTTTTTGGGGGGACGACAAGATCCAATCGTAGTCCCCCAAAGCATTCCTCGGGTACGTCAAACATGATTAAATTGAATGTTGAGAAGAATTTCACTGCATCTTTATCATGGTTGGGTGTTATCGCCACTCATATGTTGGCTCGTGAAGGTGCAAGTGTAGCTAGTACTAGCTTAACTACGTCGAGCTCTGATGAACAGAGAAGGGTTTCCTTTGTGCATCTTAACTCCTTAGCATTGAGGTAGCCTTCTTTTGCTCAAGGTGTTGCTTTGTTCCATCTGCCTCTGTTGTAGCCCCCATAATGGTCTCTTCTGAGATCTCTTTGCATCAATCTTCTTCTAAACATGATAATTTTCTGTCGTTTCCACAAGACAGTTCAGGATTTCTCTAATACCTACTTCTACACCTCTTGTTGTCTCCTTTCCTGTCTTTACCCCAGCTGTAACATCTTCTACACCTTGGAGATCATCTGATACACTAGCTCGTGTTACTGGAGTCTGTTTTTCTGAATGGCTCTGCAATGGCTTGTCCTCTCCTGCTATTTCTTCTCGAGTTTAGAGGCTACTTCCACCATGGTGGATAACAAGAAGAAGGAGATGGTAGTACCATATCTGCAGTAGTTGCATGCTAAGTAGGATGGTTTGGATATTTAGCTCCCACCCGATGATAATTTTTTATGAGGTCTAAGAGTGTTGATCCGCTTTTGAGTGCTTTGGAACTCCAGTAGTGCAAATCAGACATGAGGTTCATCAACATCATGTGGAGAAGTTAATTGCATGTTTTGTGATGTGTCACTTCACGGAACCATTTTTGGACCTCAAGCAGATGGCTGTCTGGACATCCTCAGGAACTAGGATTGCCTACATAATATCAATCTATTAAGTTGATGGCAAAAGATGAGCGTCGTTTTTTGCTCATGCTTGGGTCTTCAGAGCCAGCTGCCCAACTCATTGAACAGGGCATTGATCCTTTGTAAAGGCATTTTCTTTTATATCAGCAGTATATGTCTTGTTCTTTTTCAGGCTAGCCAGATTCTTTACGAGCATCTTTTTGGATTGTTGTTAAGGACTTCCCTCCTGAGCTGCAAGACTATTAATTCTTGTCTGCCTTACCTATTGAGATTGGCCTCCATCTTCAGCACTCTATCACAAAGAATCATACACCCGATCTGGAAGAGACCCTTGATACACCCACACTTCTGGAGATGACGGAAGATCAATTGGAGATTGTGCCTGAGGCTCTCCTTGATGGTGCATATAAGCAGACCTGCAGGACTCAAACATTGCAGTATTTGGTTAAGTGGAAACACTTACCAATGGAAGATGCAACCTGGGTTCTTAGAGCGGATTTGGATAAGGCTTACCCAAACTTTATGCGGCGATGCCAGGGCCGAACTATTCATGATGCGATCAACTCCAACTCTAATGGTAAGCACTGCATTATCGATCCGGCAGGGGTCATGTGAGTGTTCGATCCGACAGGGATCACATAAGGGGTTGGGTTAGATGCATTCTAGATGGGAAAATAGGCATATAGGCATTCATGATTGGACGTGTTCGTCTACGGATATAATAGGAACATTGCCATTCCTTATACCGAGACGAAATGCAAGCCTTAGACATCATAGGATTTACTTCATTCATATTTCTTTTTTCTTTAAGGGGGTGGTCCCTTCAACGATACTATTTTAATTATTTTATAGGTACTGATATACCGTAATTCTGCAGGCCAGTAGCGCGTACTGACATATTGCGGAAGATTCCATGCCTCAGTCTGGGGTGTCTCTTGTTCTTTAAGTGTCATTTGTATGTATGCTCCTACAAGTCGTATTTAATTAAAGTGGGACTCATTCCATTCCCACTTTTTTTCGGAACCCTGTTAATTTACACGAAAAGGAGCACCCCGACCCGAAACTATCCTTAATTCAAATTTTTGTTTGTTATTGTGCATCCAAGCTTTCTTCCAGTTTTCCTTGGATAGCGAGTCGAGAACAAGAACAATGCAACTAAAACAAAGGAAATTCATTAAAGATTGAAACCAAAGCTCTAATTGAAAAAAAGAATTTTTATTAATAAATTGAATAGGTACAATGTATTTTACATCTGGACGCAGAGACCATGGCGGTCTTCCCGTCACTACAGTTACATCATCGCGGGTAGGTGGTCCACCTTGGGGGATTAACTTGCGGCGCTTCTTTCACGCCGACCGTAAGCCTTGGGGCAACACAGTAGAGTGGAATGCCTCACGCGGAGGTGCCTCCTCGAGCCACCGGGCCGACCTCGGCCCACCGACTTCTCCACTCTCCTCCCGCAGCTTTTCATCGAATATGCTCCTTCCCCAACCTCCGTGGATGTTATGCAATGCTTGCAAGATGCTTTGACCTTCAGATTGTTCTCTAATTTCTTCTCCTCTTCTTTATCCCGAAGGCAGGTGCATGGCGCCTCGTGATTCACGAGCAACCTTATCCCAAAGGCCGCAAGAGTGTAGCGTGAGCGGGATCCGTGCCGAAACGGTATTCTTCCGCCTTGAGCTGGATCGGCCACCGGTGCGTCTCTCGTAATGCCCGAACGGACTGTGGCGGTGTCGGATCTCGCGGCTCGAACCACCCGGAGCAAGGAGAGTCTGTGGATTAACAATTACGTGCCATTAGTCAAAACGTAAGAAAAGAATGGTGAAATCAAATTACAATAGAGAACATTCATTCCATATAATGGCATCCAATCAAGTTTAAAGTAGTCTTTCTCGACTCGCGAGTCAAGAAAGGCCCGAAAAGTCAAAGTACAAACCATTCCCATTAGAATATGGTTGCATCCAATCACACATGGAAAGCATACAAATGGTTGCGTCATCGGGACAAGCAGTGCCTTTCTCGACTTCGAAGTCGAAAGGCCCAGGAAACCCAATGTACAACCATTATCATAATAGATTATGGGAGTCGAGAAAGGCCCAGGAAACCCAATGTACAACCATTATCATAATAGATTATGGCTGCATCCAACCACACAAACAAACATACAAATGGTTTCATCATCAGACAAGCATGCCTTTTCGACTTCACCGAAGTCGAAAAGCCAAAGAAAAACTAAATATACATGTATATTCATTACAAAACATAGTACATTTCTTTCACGCTTTTACAATATTCACACAATTTGACTATCGGAAAGCAGAGGTCACTCTTCTTGATCACCAAAATATTTGTCGTCCATAGCTTTCATGATCGCTACGCTCTCTCGGATCGGGTTCCTTGAGGCTCGGATAGTTCGCGAATCACAAGGACACAAGAATGGCAAAGAGGAATTCCGCCAAGATGAGACAAAGTCCGAAAAAGACGCCCACCTATCCGCCTCATACTCTTCCGGGTCGATAAGTCTTAGCAATGATTGTATTTTTGCGAAGTTATGATAGCACTTGTAGGCGAGTCGCTCTATGATCAGCGTGGTTGTGTTTGCTATAGTCCCGAATTGTTCATAAACCCCGGCCCTTTTTTTTCATCATAATATGCTTCCCCTTTGTGATGGTTGGATCGAGATCCGACACATGCTCGACCCTTTCGCTTCCTCAAACAAACTTGAACTTCAAAACCGGAAGGCCGAACACCAAGAACATTGACAATATTTTTCTTTTGCCATACAAGACCATATGGCCACTTCGAATCCCCCGCCTGTGCACCATTCAATAATTTCCTTTGCTCTAGGCCTCGGATACACGACATTTTATGCCCGTTTTTGCTTCGGGATTCAAGCGAGGTGTTAAGCTCGTGGACGCCTTTTATCGCGGGTATACCGCAGCTAATACCCATTGACGCCAAATATTACAAGCTTGGTGGGACCAACCGGATCCCAGTTGGAGTTTGGCTCACCATATTTCCGGTTAGTCGGGATCCATATGCGGGATCATTAATTTTTTAGGTCCTTTCTCGCCGTCCGCAGGTGTCTTGGTCTTGATTGTCTTTGGGGTGTATTGGTGTCCTCACGACGGAACCGCCACTAGATATTGACAATGATCCCGAGTCGCTATGCTCGATGTTCCCTGAAATGATGAGAGATGTCGATAGGAACGAGTTTTTCGACTCGCGAAGTCGAGAATGGAAAGGTTTCTCGACTCGCGGAGTCGAGAAACACGACGAGCAAAGTGAACTCACCTCAATTTCAGATTCTCAAGAATATGTTCCGGCAAAGATTTCGGGTCCAAACCTTCGAGATTCTCGCCTCCGGCCAAGTTTCTCTCCCTCGCCTCGTGTTTGTCTTCGTCATCATCGCCCCTTATTGCTTCCATTTGTCTTCCTCCCTTTGAAATGCTCATGAAGCAGATCCGTGTATGACCGAATGGTTTCAACCATGTCCTTATTTCCAACCACGGATATAGGTTTCATTCCATACAAAGATAGCCCCATGAGAGAACAAATCCATTCATGTACCACTCGTGATACAATTTGATCTTCCTCACCCAAGCTGGTTATGAAGTACTTGATAACCCTTTGGCCGGATAGGAATTCTATGTATAGGACCCGCCGCACCATCATTGCCTGACTTTGTCCATCGATGGCACATCCTCCATAAATGGCCGCCCTTCCGTGGTTCCATCCGCTCTTTGAGAAATCATGAACCCGCCGAGATAATGATGTTCGCTAGACCACCACTTGTCCAGGTCTACAAACCGATCTTGAAACCAAAACCAAAACTATATTGGCAAAGCTTGCGCCTTCGGCAAGCCAAGTCTACACTCATGTTCAAGTCAGATATGGAGTACAAGATCTTGTTGGTGAAGTTAATATCAGCCTGCCCATTGGGAGACAACAGTTGTCCGATTGCCCGGCATGCAAAAGACAAGGAACCGAAAGTATCCAGGTCGGTCATGTCCGCATGACACGCCTTGTACCACTGCTCTATGTCGCTTTCTCATAAAAAGGTGGGGTCTTCAATCATATTGATGGCAAATAGTGCCACGGGCCCAGTGCCGCCTGCAGACCACCAAATCCCTTTGTGTCCCAAGGTTACCGTGAATGGGGAGCTTATCATCGGCCTTAAATGGGACCATCCCAATCCAAGCTTCCTTCGCAATTACCTACACGCTCAGGAAGGGAAGGGTTTTGACGCTACGCTTTTTAGCTTGGTGTTGATGTAGGGTTGACATAGACGGTTCAATTCCTTCATGTCTTCCTCATCAAGGGCAGCCTTTTCCTTGTAATAATCAAAGTCATGGTATTCATTGGAAACAACATTGCGTAACCCCGGATGCCTTCTTCCAACGCGACGCCGCCTCTTTAGGACCGTGGCATAATCCTTTGCATCCTCGCATTTTTGAGCTTCTACTTTTCCTTAGCGTGATTGTTCCATCCAGATTCTCGCCTCGCAGATCAGCGCCTTTGTCCTCAGATCCTTTTCATAAATTGCCCGTCGAACAACTTGGGGTCCGGGCTTTGCATGGAAATTCCCATTGCTGTTCTTCAAATTTTGCCTCTTTGTCCATTGAGCCCATATCTCTGGCCCATTTCTCCCGGGCATCGCTTCGCTAAGTATGAGGTCATATTGGTCCGAGAGAGACTCCCCGCCTTTCTTGGTGTTCTCTTCTTCTTTTCCTCTTCATCCTCCCCCTCTTCATCTTTCGCCTTCCAGCCGTAACATATCCGCAGATAGTTTCTCAAAGGTCTTCCACTTATCCGGAGGGAGCCCGCTTGCTTTAGGACGCCGAGGACAACCCAATGCTTTCCATCAAGGTTCGTATGTATGATGATCCGTCGATGGGCCGCATTCAAGAATGTCCCAATGTTAGAGCTTGAAAGTATCTACTAACACCGGGTAAAACACTAAATAGGAGGATGGGGTTTTCGAAGGCGAGTCGAGAATACCCACAAGGAGAGGAGAAAACATAGGAGAGTTCCAGTTAGATAAAAGCATCGCAAGATTCCCAAATCTTTGTTAATGCTTCTTAACGATGCAACTTAGGATATAAACTGTTTATTACTGTCCAAGAGGCGGGAAAGAAAGATTGGGAAGGCTCGATGCTTTTGCTCTTCACCATTAATCTCAAGTGTTCTCTATTGTTCGGGTTTCGACCATGAAATGAGAAAGTGAGAGTAGCACAAGGAGAAGATTCAGGACTTTTTCGACTAAATGAAGTCGAGAATACCCTCGAGAGGAGAGAACATGGTGGTTAGAGTGAATACAGAGTGAAAGCACCGCCATTCCCAAATCCTTTTTGCCGCTCCTTCTAACGATGCAACTTAGAATAGAAACTAGGGCTTACATTGCCCAAAGAGGCCGAGGAAGAAAGGATGGGAAGGCTCGATGTTTTCAGCCGACCATTAATCTCAATGTTCTTTATCGCCGGGGGTTTCGACTCAGCGAAGTTGAGAAAGTCCCTGAATGTTTACTTTTCTTTTTATTTCTATGGGTTTTCTCGACTCATGAATGAGAAAAGCTCCGCATCCTTTGACTTTTCATGTTCCTTCGGGCTTTCTCGACTCTCTTGGGTCGAAACCCCAATGAAAAACGAGAAATGATAGATGTTAGGAACTCGACGAAATGAGTCGAAACCCCCAATCGGGAGAGTTCTTTACCTTATGTAGCCTGGCACGCTATTGTGTTCAGCGTGGCAGTGGCCGGGCGCTTCCAGCTGGCGTCTCCAGCTGCAAGAACTACGTGACTTCAACGGCATATCTATTTGATCCTTTGCGGCACCTCCTTCTCCTCTCACCGCAATACTTGCGTGCCGCCATCATCGTAATGCGACCATCTACTACCCGTAACCGGATGTCTTTTCCCTTGGGGTCTTCCTCGGACTTCCCCGATTTGAACAACTGCGGCCGATGCGCAATAAAGGGTATGACATCCGCGGGCATTGGATCCGCATCAGGGATGTCGCACCATCAGGGTTCAGAATTTCCAGCATGTGTGCCGGATTAAATTTCTCGGGTTGAACAAGACGGCGATCTCCCGCGGTAAACCTTCAAAGCGCCGATGTCCAACGGCCAAATTTTGTTTGCTATTCCCAACGGATAATACCGAGCCAGCCGCTTCCATTTTCTCGGGCCCTCTCTCGCGGGAAATCCCCGACCGCTTCATCCGATCCATTAATTGGGAGTCGCACCATATCTTCGCCCGCTTCATCATCCGATTCCTCCCGCGGTGGTGTCATCTCCTCCATCCGCGGGTCTTGTCCGGACTTTTTCTTTATGAACCACAACTTCCCTCCCCACCGCCGAAAGTGTTGTAGAGTCTTCAAGACACCGGAGGTGAAGCCCCCCTGTTGAGGCAGCTTTTCCTCACTCCGAAATCTCCATTCCAAGCTCCCCGGATGTTAGGGTCCCGCCTCCTTCATCCTTTCCGGATCCTTCCACCCAAGGTTTCGACGGCTTTAAAGGCCGCCTTTTGTCTGCCCTTCGACTTTGCTCATTGAAGAGTGAGAATAATTTGAAACCGATAATTTCTTCGATTGTGGTAGAACTTACTCTTTCGGCGGTCTTCCACAAACATTGATAGATGCTTCAATCAGGTATGAGAGCGGGAGAGCACAACACCGACCTTCTTGTACTTGTGTCTCGGAGCTCTTCTTATCCCTTTGGTGGAGAAAGTCATCTTTCCTTCCCACTTGTTGATACCTCGACATACCACCAAGAATCTGGCGGTGTGTCAAGAAGCTCGTCTCCAATCCCTCGATGACGAAGAACGGAGTTCTACCGCTGATCACTAGTGAGTCCCCTGGTGAATGCCGCAAGACCAAAGGATGGATGAGTAAAGGTATTCCACCAAAGAAAACCTCACCGCTTGTCTTTTTTCCTCTTCTTGCCGCTTAGAACCAGACTTCCTCGGCCTGGCGCCGCTTCTTGATCTAGGAGTCGATCATGTCTCAGATGCCCCCTCAAGATCTTCTTGCCGCTCGAACCCTCTTCAGAATTAAGCTTCCTCCGCTTTGGAGGTTTTAGGACTGCACGCAAAAGGCCCGGGCGGTTCTTAATTTTGAATTTAAGGGCATACAATCATTTAAGAAAAGAGCGGCTATGGGGTACAAAGACGGTCGGCTTTAGCCCGCCCAAACACCATTTCAAATTGAATCACATCCGTGGACTCTAGTGAGCGCCAGTAGCTTATCTTCACCATGCATTGGCAACTCGGAGTTGAGAGCCGAAAGCATCGACCGTAGTTTACTTCCCGAATGGCGCCACGACGCCGTAAGCTCCTCACAACACCTTTTGCTCGTTTATTTTTCTAACCCGCGATCTTATTGCAAGTGCTTGATTTGATCGATGAGCACCCGAGCTAAGGTAGCAAGTTTGAGAGGAGCCGCCGACACGGAATGCTACAATCGGTACGCCATGGAACGAGGATACACTAAAATCGCATTGATACAAGTATTAGATGCGAATGCACCTTTGATGAGACCGCATTTAAGAAGCAAAGACTCTCGGTGAGGCAGCGGGATGTCATACAATGGCCCAAGGAATTACCGGGTGAAGAGGTGAGTTTCAGAGATGTGCGTTATTTTGTGTGTAGAACATGCCGTCCGGTGCTTAGATCATGGAACTGCTCATAAGGTCCACGGATTTATTGTTTCCCTTTGTCGAGCATTCTTCAGCTTCGGAGAGATGAATTACTACGGGTTGAGAGATGCCCAAGACTAAACAATGGATGGGGGCAAACGTGGAACAGTTCGCTTTTAGGTGTGTTTTTTCTTGGAATGTTTTTCTTGAATGTTGTATATAGATCGTGCCTGGGTCTAAGGCACGGAGATGCGGTTCAAATGCATCCTCCCTCGTGGTTTGTCGGAGAGGCCTCCACTGGCCGGAACCACTCCTCTTCGCAATATTCGAGGAATGTGGTTCAAGGAGAGTGGCTCGATAGGCTAGAGGCACTTGGGACTAAAAACAGGGGAGAATACAAAGTGCTTGGTTGTAGAGGCACAAAAGCATGCGTCCCAAAGGCTAGAGACAGTGGCCACTTCCCTCTCGCAATTCAAGCCATATAGTTTGAAGGAGAGTGGCCGACTGATCTGCATAGCACTGAGAATGCGGGGAGCGGGCATTGCTATGTGGGAGCGGCCAAAGGGATTCTCGACTTGCGAAGTCGAGAATGCAAGTGCTGGCTGGTTTAGGGCATTCCCCACTTCGCGAAGTCGGAGAATTTAAGACAAAGAAGCTCAGTTGGTTTCCCTGGCGGGTTGTAGAGGCCTCCACCCGTCCGAGCCCCTCCCTTCGCAATATTCGGCCTAAGATGGTTCAAGGAGAGTGGCTCGACCGGTAGAGGCCACTGCGACCATACACAGGAGAATTGGCTGGCTACGGGAGAATTGGCTGGCTACGGGACTTTAGCAAACAACTTGAAGAGCATGTTAGTGCAACATTGGTTAGAAAGACACCTACAAACTTATCAGTTTTGAAGCTTAGCAATACGAAGTATAAGAATCTCTTTTGTGTTTGTAAATGATTTGCAATAAGTGGAAGAAGAGTTTTGTTGTTAGAATAAGGTGCAAATTTTCATCAAGAGCGTCTTATTACAACATTGATTAGAAAGACATCTACCAAAGAATTTGGAGCTTGGTAATACGGATTTGTAAATGATTTGCAAAGGATGCGGTGTTGCAATAAGGTTGCAAAATTTTATTTTTTTAACTCATGCATGTGATAACAAAATGCAACATTGTATAGAGGAATGGAGGTTTGGACTCCATTCCCGGTTTCGCGGGTGGAGCCCTGCAGTCGACGTTTGCTGGGAGCGGTTCACCTGCAAAACCGAGAATGGAGGACCAACCTCCATTCCCCTACAAAATCAAAATAAGGGAGCTATTTTTCAACCTTCTGCCTCTTCTTGCAAAGATTTAATTGCAAAGGACAAATCATACTTCTTGCAAACAGTTACATATGAAGAATAGAGCTTCTACCTCTTCTTGTGAAGATTTATCTGCGAAGAACATGTCTTCTTTTTAATCAATAGCAGCTTCACTTGGAGAGTTTTTCTCAATGGGTACTAGTAGTAGTGAGGCCCCCAAGATATGTATCTCTATAAACACCTTAAAGAAAATCCCAGATCATGTCATTTTTATTTCAACAGGGGGTTACCTGAAAGAAGGCCGAATCAGGGAGAAGATGCTTTTGAGTTTTGCTACCCACTGCATGTGATTCACCTAGCCAATATCTGATCAGTTTAAGAGCTGGAGAAGGCTTGGAGGTATACAAAGCTCTCCATATTATCTTAGCAGCTAATGCTTGAGCCTGAATAAATAGATCTTTACACCCAAGTCCTTGTTTCCTAGACCTGATCACATCTGACCAGGCTACCTTATATACCCCTTGCCATATGAATTTTCTAATGGCAGACTCAATAAGCTTATATGAGGCTTTATCAGCAACAATAGCAAGAAGAGAAAAAAACATAGGTGCGTGCTACCACAACATTGGCAATTTCAACCCGACCTGCTAGAGAGAGTGTAGAGGGATACATTTGAAGTTTCCTCTTGATTCTAGACACTATGGGATCCCATAACCTATGTATAGAGCTGTTGATAGCAGGGGAATCCCGAGGATCTTGGTTGCAGCTAATCTCCCAATGCATTAATACTCGAGATACCTGTCTCATGGGTATCCATAATGATTGCACATTTAGATTTATTGAGACAGGCCCCTGAGGCCTTCCCAAATCTGTCCATTGCCTCCAGAAAGTTGTCTAGGTTGTTGTCTCCCTTTTTAGGAAAACAAACGTGTCATCTGCATATTGCATGATGACAAAACTACCTATGACTTTGGGCAAGGCTAGACAATTGATCAACTTTTGAGCTTGGAGATGCAGGGCCAACCTAGTTACGATTTCAGCAACTATTAGGAATATGGTGCCAATGGGCAGCCCTATCTTACACCTCTCTACTTTTCAACGCATTATGCTTTCTGTTTTTCAGGATTACATGAAAGAAAATGCTTTTCTGCAAGTCTTTCAAGATGACTTTTCTGCTTATAGCTCCATGGATGAACATCTCATCAAACTGGAGTTGGTTTTTCAAAAATGTGATGAATCTAGAATTAATCTAAATCCAGAGAAGTGTACTTTTTGTGTCACTTCGGGTGTTCTTCTTGGCCACGTTGTCAGTAAAGACAGCATTACCATGGACCCTGTGAAGATCAGTTGCGTGCTCAAAGCTCAAGCCCCTACCAACATTAAGGAAACACGTTCATTCCTTGGCAAGGTAAATTATTACTCTATCTTCATTCCTGGACTTGCTGCCATTGCGGATTCTATTCATAAACTCCAAGTGATGAATCCACTTGGGCTTGGAATCCCCAGGCGTATGCGGCTTTTCAAAAATTGAAGATTCTGCTTACTCAAGCCCCTGATCTTGTTCCACCTCAATGGGACAAACCATTTCATGTCCATGTTGATATCTCAGCTTTTGCTATTGATGATGTTCTTTCCCAGGAATATGATTCTCAGCTTGGCAAACCTATTCGCTATGCAAGCAGGAAACTCAACCCTGCTGAGAAAAATTATTCTGCCACGGAACAGGAAGCACTTGGACATATCTTTTGTGTCCAACGGTTTCATCACTATCTACTGGGTAGCAAAATCAAGTTCTTTGTTGGCATCTCCATGCGCATTGATGATGTGCCTTTTGTTCTTAAAGTGGGCAGTATACACAGGAGGCACAACTCTTATTCTTGACTAGTAGCCTCAGAATCCCTAGCTGGTTATCTCTAGTAGGTCCAACATCTGTACTTTTCCATGGCCTGTTGTGGTCTCTGTGGACGTAAAAGTTTCAGTTATCCATCTATACACACAACCAAACCATAAACCATTATAGTTAATGTAAAACCCTCCCTACACATCCCACATTATTTGGGCGCATATTCACAACCTTTAATCTTTAAACTTATTTTCCTCCAAGACCCCTTTTTGTTTGGGTGCATGTTCACACAAGTTGCGCCTTCAGGCCTCGAGAGTTGTGGAATGAGCATAGTCACGGGTTATTCCACGATCTGGGTCATGGAGTTCCTTGTGGAGTATGCTTCCACAAGTTGGGGTATGTTGTACAGTTAAATTAGTCACATACCCTAAGATTTGAAGTACATCTACCTAATGGTTCCATTTTGACACATTTCTTATACGTGGAGATGCTCTCGCTGCAGTACGTTGCAACGCATATAAATATGCACCCAAACGAAAAGTGGTCTTAGGTTTAAAGTTGAAGGTTGTTGATATATGCCCAAACAATGTGGGATGTGTAGAGAGGGTTTTACATTAATTATAATAATGGTCTATGGTTATGTGTATTGTGTTGAAAAATTTCGGGCCCTCGGGACTATTTAAAATATATATATATATAACCATGGCGATGTAGTATAAAGTAATATTGGCACTTTTAAATAACCACTTCAAACTTATATATATTCACCATTATTACAGTTAAATCAATTATTAAAATGATGATTCAAATGCTCCAATAACGTGGGTGATATAACATATTCCTAACGATGTAGAAATAGTTTTTGCTGCATCCTGAAGCAAGTAAATTACCTAGCTCTCTGTAAGAATTTGTCCTTGTAAATAGGTGTAGCCGAGATCCAGTGTCACTTGAAGACTCACATTTTTTAAAAGGTGGAATACTTTCTGTAAGCATATTGTGGCTGAGATCAATATTTAAACTGCCTAATCCCTTAGGTATAATGCCAGAAGAGAAATTAATAGATGCATTGGACCATATAACATAATGCAGCTTGCTAAGCTCATGCAATATCACTCAATTGACTAAAAGATACATCTAATTTTTTAACAACAGAATCCAAAGGACAGGGAAGAGAATCTTAAGGCAGGCAATGCAAAAAGACTTTTTGGAATAGCTTCGCTTAATTGATTATTCTCCAGTCTACAGGCTTCTATATAAAGATAATGAACAATCAAAGGATCATATTATTCTGAATCGATGCCACGACAGTTACGGCCATAGTTTTGCTCTATACATAATCCAAACATGTGACTTTTTCAAGGATCCAGATGCAACTTCTCCAGTGTATTTCTCTGTTGAAGACATAGGATCAGAAATGATTTTGGCATGGCAATATGTAAAAAGTGAAAGTTGCAGCAAGTTGGAATTCACTCCTGCCATGAGAATCTTAAGCAGTATTGGCTCCTTTAGAATTAGAAGCAAAAAGAACAATCTAATGTTTCTTCAAAAGCATGTTTATTGTAGAAAGAATATATCTTTCCTTTATAGCATTTTGCCTCCATTACTGGCATATACATTTGCATATACTTTTGACTGGGCATGAATGACATTGATTCCTCCTGTCTTCTTCATCAAATGCATATCATGATCGCTCTGTCCAACAAAGGTAATTTCTTTAAAATCCTCTAACAAATACCTCAAGACCATGGTTAGTTGATGTTATTAGAATTCCATCGTTTCAGAACTACAATGATAATGCAATTCAACTGATAACGAAAATGGCGTAAGCTAGTCTGCCATCCATAGTGGACCTCAATATTGTAATTCAACTAATGAAGAAAACAACATACTGACCCACCATCCATTTTGGGTCTCAGCTCCCCAACAACCAAACATAGCTTCCCAACAAGCTCGGCAAAATATGACTTTTATCACCATATAACAAGTTTGGCTTTGCCGACATATGGCATGCCTTTTTGCCGGGTCCCCCGCTAAAGATGTCGCAGTGCAACGTCTACTATGACATATAACGCGTCGTGTTGCGATGTCCACCTTTGTAGTGCTCTTGTTGGTTTGGAGCCTAATTTCCAAATTTTTTCATGGTAATCTGACGTTTTTTGTGAGCATAAATGTCGACATAAGGCATTTACTATGCTTTCTACTATTTCTTCTACTTTGTAACATCTTGGCATTTTTTGTTTCGTGCCCTCATTTCATATTGCAAGTACAGTAAGGCACTAATGTACATCACTAAACATTGCATTAACCGTGATGTGCAATTTTGTCTTATAGTACCTGCAAGAAATTGACATATTTACAAGATGCAATTAGGTAATAAGCCAATGTCATTTACCTTAGGCATATTGATTTTCCTTCCTGCCTGACATATATAGCTTTGTTCATACTCCTATTGTCGATTCAGAATGCATCTTCCCACATTTCTTGTCAAGTATCACATAAATTGCTATGGAGATGACATACACTCCAATACATAGTGTGAAGTCAATATGTGAAACAAAGTGTAGAGGTTGGGGAGTGATGAGACAATCGAGAGAGAAGTTAGCAAAAGCTACAAGAAGCATTTTGGTTCTAAAGGAAGATGTTCCGAGTTGGTTTTGGTCAAGAGATTCACTGACCAAAGGATACAAAGGTCCAACATTCATGCTGATGTATGCAAGAGCAAAAGCCTTCATAATTCTGCGAGGTGCCTTAGGGGTTACTTTCCTTGATGAAAGTAGAATAAAATAAAACAAGAGATAAGGTGCCACTTTGATGTTGGCAAGAAACGCGTTGAATAAATTGTATGCTAAGATGTTTGCGTGGTTCCCTTTACCCTGATAGATTTGGATTGAAGCCTTAACACCTTTGTAGTAAAAGAGGTAGAGGAGAGAAGAACACCGAAGGTAGGCCGAGGCTGAAACGAATTAATAATGCTTTGAACATTAAGATTAGTTTCCAGTTAAGTAGTAATAATAACAATGCTTTATAAAGATAAAGGTTATTTTACTAGAGAAAATTCCCATAGCGATTTTCATTCTTCTTGAGGCGCATTTTTGTTTGTAGCTTGAACCGTTAGTCCCCAAGATCAAAGATGCGAGAAAAGAAGATGTTGTTGATAAGGGCAATGCTTCTATTGATTCCAAGCATAAAGGCTGCCTTGGGACGTAATGCTTTTAGCGAGTAAATCCAAGCAAATTGTTGCAAACCATACATTGAAACATCTCAATCGATAAGCCCAATTGAGTAAAGAAAGTATTCTTTTCTTCCATTTGAAAACTGTTAAGGCTTGAAGCTAAAGGAACAAAAATCAGAGATTAAGGACAACAATCTGTGCTGAATTACAGAAATCGTTGCAATAGATATACCCTTTGAAGCTGCAAGACTCTTTGAGCAGATTTAAGAGCCTCTACAACTGCATGAGCGGTAAGAAATAGGCAGACTTGAAGGGAGCATGCTACTTGTCGAATTTGAGGGCAAACATGCGTTGAGGGTATGTGCAAAAAATAAGATAACAGATCCAAGAATTATATATTTTCGTGCATTAAATGCATGAAGGCAAGGTAAGAAGACAGTCAAGCAGGAGAAATTTGGACAAGAAACGGTGCAGATAGTTTTGTAGTGTATGAACTGCTCGGTAAAATCTACCATGGCGTAAGTGCGGATCCCTAAACCAAACAGATATGTTCCGGCAGAGAAGAGGGTCCTGATTGCAATCCAAATTCCTCTTATCTCCATGGAAACCTTGAGAATTCACACTATTTTTGTTCCCACAGTGCATGCTTTTCCCACTTTTGAGCTTGGTTTATTCGGCTTCCCCTGATTTTCTAGTCAATTACGTTTCCTAACTTTGAATTAGTCCAGAGAAATGAATACATAGAGCTCAAACTGGGGTCAATTTATCTACTTCAGGCCGGCCCTTTGCATATACTCGTTTTTCATGCAACAAAAAGACCCACCATCAATTTAAAATTTGTAGTCAAAATAAAAGTCATAAAAGAATCTAGTTGTTGGAAGGATCTTAAGCCCAAGAATTCACAGTTCAAAGTGTATGGAGCTTTACATGGAGGACAATTGAGATTAATGTCTCTAGCCCAAAAGTCTTCCATTGAATTGGTCCATATAATGCCCCGACTACTTATAAGTTAACAAAATTCCTATTTTGACTAACTTATATCTAAACATGCTAACCACAAGTCAAAGTTGAGAGTTTGAAGTCAACATTTTTATCAATTGGTTCTCCAGAATACGTATTCATATTTGAAAGTTCAGGTGCATAAGGCCAAAATGAATCTCATTGTACATTTCTAACTACCATAGACTAGTCTCATGTCTTCTCTTCTCGTGGACGATAAAAAACTTATCTATCTATCTATCTATCTATCTATCTATTGAGAAAGTCATTATCCCTAGATTCTAGGAATATATTACCATATTGTGCTCCTTTTTGTGCATGATTCTAGATGTCTAGGCACGAGGAGACAATGAATATGTAGCAAAATAACTTCTGTGTCCTACAGGAAAATTGATTTAATGGTTGAAGGATGTCGTTCCCGTAATTATGCCATGAAGACTTGTGCATTCAAATTAAGAAAACGATTTCGTTTATGTTATTTCTTACGTGCGAAAAAAAATTTCACTTTTTTATGAGTCTGAAAGTTAAAATACTTTGAAATATGCATGTATGAACATAATTAGCAGCTTATTTGGGGAATAAAATCAACCATGCCAAGTCCAAATAGTTTTTTGAGAATTGTGATGTATACAACATGCTAGATTGGAATCAAGAAACTACATACTTACATATCAAATTTATGTAATTGTTTGTGGACATAAAGAGCATTGAAAGAATTTGGGGGTTTTTTTTTTAAGATAAGATAAGAGGTGTATACAAACGCAAAATTTCATCACATTATTAGCACCTATATTGTTGTACGGGCATATTGAAGTCTGATGATGGCATGAAGTGTCGAGTACGATCTGGTGTTCAGGGTTGTAGCAGAGCTTCGATTTTTGCACGAGAAATGATCAAACTAGTAGAGGACTAATGCCCGATTGCCTTGGCGTTCTTTGAAGCGAAGTTGTAACCTATAAATGATAATCCTGCAGATTCGCTTTGGAAGCACGATGTCTTGACTTTTTTCACACTTAATCTTAATGCATATGATATCATATTGGTCTTTCAAAGCAGTGTTATATGCAACTCCAACTCTTTAATGTCTTCTCACTGGCATGTTAGATCAATAAGCAATATCTCATAGCCAAGACATAAGGCAAAGCTATAAAAAAATCTATGCGTGTAGAAATTTCTCTCTATGAGAAGTTGAACACTTTATTGTCCATAGAAAAGTTGAACACTTTATTGTCCATGAATTGAACTCGCAACTTTGGAAATAGTTCTCTGAGCTTTGCATAGATAATGGTCGGTTCATTGAGCTTTTCCTATACAATGGTAGCACCACATCCTTGTTTTAGTGTAAGTGTTGGACCCAGCCCTAATCTAGACGGTGGAGATTTGATCTAGCTATTGGACAGTCAGATATTGTAGTTGCGTTGAAGCCCTATTATGCACTGCCGTGTGCTATTATGGCAAAAAAAGAAGAATAAAAAGAATATAATAAAGCATGTCTTCTATACCCGCATCGTTTCCAAGGATTATCTTCCAAAGCCAGCTTTGAATACAGGTATTACGTAATTGTAGTCAAACAGCAATTGCAGTCAAACAGCAACACCTAACTAAAATTCACCATACAACAAAGGCAAAATTCAAGCTGTTATTTTATTTTCAAATGAACTTTGTATAGATAATAATACATGTCCAACTTTGTATAGATAATAATACATGATGGATACGTTTCTTCATTGGCCATATTCCAAAACCATTCGTACATCTCTGCAATAGTTATAAGGCATCCAGTCAATGCATAAATTATGCTACATATCATTGGAAAAAAAGGTAAAACTAACCAGACAGTTGCAGGCTTTGTAGACAGTTGTTTCCAGGAACACATATTTCTTTTGCATTGCTCTCCCTCTTTTAGTCACCACATTTTTAGTCACTACATAGGATATTAAATATGAGGTTTATGTAGATTAACTGGATCACTTAACTGCTTAATTATAGGCATTTAGATACATAATACAACAGTTTGAATAAATCGAAGCTAAGTATTTTGCTTCTGATAGGAGACTACGAAGATGCTGCTCCTCCAAGTGTTCACATGATAGATGAGATTGCAGATAAGTCCAAGACTTATAGGGCTCTAACTGAGGCATATTTTCTTCTAGATTCAAGAATCAATCCATTCTCAAATAAATAGAGACAATTCAAACTTGAATATCTTAGCCATACGCATCAATATGATCAACGTAGTTCTTGGATCCCTTCATATGTCCTCTTTTCCTTTAAGGTGCTGGCCCAGTGATATGTCTAGCTAATTGTGTGACTGAACATCTTAGCTCGGAAACCACAGATTTCTGTTCATTGTTCATGCTACCACACATGGTTGTGGGGCAATACATAAGGGCAGTAGACACACACCGATCCTTTGTACTGAATTGTAAATGACAATGTATATAGGCTATATGGCCTCTCAAGGCCCAAATAGAGCTAGATAACCAAATAAATAAATAAATAAATAAATAAATAAATAAATAAATAAATAAAGAGTCTTGATTTTTGAGGTAGCTGCAATGTGAATCAACAGCCAGTCCGCAAGTTCCCAAATTTTCGAAGCATATTCAACACAATATTCATTGTAAATTAGCAGCTGTAGAAGTGCTTTGACAAGTCTGAAGGCATATTGCAGTGTTCTATAGAATAACTTCAATTATCAGCATCATATATTTTGTCCAACTAGTTACAATCTGAACGAGCATAGGTATAATCTCTGCAATCTTGAAGCAAGCATCTACATCATTCTGAAGCATTCTTAGGATAGCTAGCCCATTATATATTAGTTAAATATACAAGCGGAGCTATGGTGTCAATGGCGGTCTCTGTGGATGCAAAAAAAAACTCCGGTGCTTTCGAGAAGAGTGCAAAGACGATGGTCGTCGCCAAAATTCTTAAAAAGGCAGGCCATTGGGTCTGCTCGTGGCAAACCCACCTTGCCTACTACTTGGATCAACGTGGCATCAAGCAATATTTTTGGACTTTTTTTTTTTGCTCGATTTTTTCCTCCGGACAAACTTGAATACGTGTCAAAAAATAAAGAGAGAATATAAGAATCAAATCTTCTCAGCAATCTTTATATATGTTAGATTAGACAAGTAGTTGTACTATGAGGGAGTACAAGTTCTGAGCCATTTAATGAAGATTCTATAAAGAACCTCTTAGATTCAAGAAAAATTCCCCTAGATTCTCAAAGATGTTATGAACATTTCCTTAGATTCTCTTAACATTTCTGTAGATTCTTTAAGATTCTCTTGGGATTTCCTTAGATCCCAAATTTCCTCTAGATTTTATAAGATTGTATATAGAAAAGATTCCCCTAGATTCTCCAAGGTCCCATCAAGATTCCTCTAGACTTTCAAGAATATTATAAAGATTCTGTTAGATTCCTTTGGATCCTCCAAGATTCTATGTAGATTCTCTTAAATTCCCTTAGATTCTCTAGATTCTCCAATATTCCATCACGATTCCCTTAGATTCTCAAGCATTTTATGAAGATTCCCTTAGATTCCCAAACATTCCTTTGAGATTCCCTTAGATTCCACTAAGATCCCCCTAACTCCCCTTAGATTTCCAAGATTCTATGTAGATTCCCTTGGATTCTCTAAAGTCCCTTAGATTCTCCAAGGTTCCATCAAGATTCCCCTACATTCTCACGAGTTTTATAAACATTCTGCTAGATTCCTCTAGATTCCCTTAGATTCTTCGAGATTCTATGTTGATCTTCTTAAATTCCCTTATATTCTCTATATATTCCAAGATTCCATCAAGATTCTCTTAGATTCTCAAGCATTTTATGAACATTCCCTTTGATTCCTCTAGATTCCCAAAGATTCTCTTAAGATTCCCATAGATTCCCTAAGATTTTCTTGAGACTCCTCTAGATTCTCTAAGATCCTATGAGGATTCCCCTAGATTCTCTTAAATTACCCTAGACTAGAAACGTGTGCCCGGCGATTAGCCGTGAATGTGGAAATCGATAGATGCAGTGCAATAAAAAGGTGTGCATGTAATCGTGTTTGTCAGCTTTAGGCCCGTAGAATGGTTAGGAATCATAGAATGCATAGTGCGGATAGAATGGATAGACATAATGGATGCATAAGCTTTTGGTCTCCGTGGACGTTAAAAAAACTATTCTATTCTATTCATTTGTAAGACTTTAAAGTTTTATCGAAGAACATAGATCCAATCTATATAGTCAACACAATTGCAATGGGATTGTAATGGACAATTAGATATTGGTTGTGTGGAATGATTGTGTGTGATGTCATATTAAGTTGTAGTTTTTTTTTTTGGGGTTGTGTGTGTTTACAAACCCAAAATGATGTATGTCATGTGTTGGGAAGTTCACATGATATTAATCAAAATAGATAGATAATTTTCGATTTGCATGGACAAATTTAACTTAGCATTGGTTTTAGTATTATCCATGCTTAAAAAAGTTGTCCTTAATAAAAACCCTTTGGAATTATCTCTACCTTTGGAAGTTGTAGTGGTTTGATGACGTGGTTGATATGTATAATTGTTTGTTCCATCTATGAGTTGCATTTACATCCTCTCAGTTCTCTAAGCTTCATGTTATGATAAATCCTTGACCCCCAAATCCATAAACCCAACCCCGATACCCTTAACCCTTCTAGAGTTAAAAAAGTTTACAACTATCAACAAAGACATCATAAAGGGTAGTTGGGTACAACATAAGGACTCCCTCATAATTTTTGGATACATTTGTAGAGAAGGCTAGTGTAATCGTGCATAGGATATTATGTACAATCGTGTTGTAAAGATGAACCATGGCAAACACTATCATCAAACATCAAAAGTCATGTTTTGCAAATAGTGAAGATGTCAGAGAATGATTCCTTGAAACCAGTGGAGTTGGTTGGCGGCAACGTCATTTCAAGTTGATAATTTAAAGAAAGAAAAGTTCCAAATTAAAAAAACATAATGTTCTCCACCTTTATAAATCATAAATCCAAGATATAGAGTTGGATCGAATTATAACTTGTCTACAGATATATAATTCAGTTTCCAAACATTCGATTCTTTTATGCTTTATGGTATTGGCGACACGTATAATTCTTTTTCCTGGGTACATATTTCTGGCTTACTTTTCCGGGGAGTTTTCTGAGTTCTGGCGATGGAACACATTTGAGCCGGACCCGTAGCTTATTCTTTCTGCTCCAAGTGGTTTAAGTGGCTTGATGAGGAGTTGTGGAAGAAACGTAAACGGAAATAGCTTGGCCTCGATCCTAGTGCTGGTTCCAGAGAAATAGAGTCCCGGTTCAGTCAGAGATCATGATTTCGCATATGTTTAGGGCGGATTTCATATCACAGCCATGCTGCAATGTAGGGAGCATGCAAAAAATGGAAGGAATTGACCAACAATCCTTCGTATTTCAGCTACAGATGCACGCAAGGCTTCACCAGCAAAGCGATCTGCATTCTACAGGCATCTAAGCCCACTGCACAAAAAATCAGAACGCTGCCCAAGTTCCGTCTATGCATGCTGGATCTAAAGAATGAAGCTTGGACATGGCTGCAGTTCATACCCGATTTCCCACAAAGTATGCCCCTTTTCTGCAAATGCAAGTCAGTCAATGATGATACATATGATATGATACGATTTCTACAGTCTATGCCTTCAATTTTACCTCCGATTCGCTTGCGGGGTTTTAGATGGCTGTATTATAGCTGCAGGAGGGCATGATTCTACAACCCAAATATTCCAGGCAGAATTTTACAACCCAAGCCTGAATCTATGGAAGCCCCTTCCTGAGATGATCTGTTTGAACCTCACAGTCATGGAAACCCCTTCCTGAGATGATCTGTGGACAAAATTCTAAGTCCCGCCTTCAGAACCTTCAAAATCCCCACCGACTTCAGAACCAGCAGCCAATTCCACCGACTTGCTTGCTGCCGAATTCAATCACAACTTGCTTGTTGCCGACTTGGTTTCTTCACACCAAACTGAAATAAAATCAGATGCCCTCTTTGCCTGCAAGCCAATTCTCTCGATCCAGAACCATTGCCTTGGATTCAATAAGTTTGCCGAAACACCAAGCAGTGATCTTCACAGCCGAATTATCCACCCCTTATTCTTGATCAAACCCAACCATCTTCGAAGCCTCTGAATCTCCCTGTACGCTTTCGATCTTCATCTCACATCTATTCTTTCTGTTCATCGCTTTTTTTTTTCTTTTTTCATTATTATTGCTACGTCATCAAATCCCTTATCAAATATCATACCATTAAACCTTCAACCTTTAAATTCGAAGCTTCTCAGATATTACCTGAATGTTGAAGAACCTGTTTTTAGTATCAATCTTTTTTTGTCCATGTCTTAGATGTTAAATAACTCTGACGGTGATTTCAGTGGCAAAGAAGCAATTAGAACTTGATACTTTGAGGTTGGCATATGCCAGTCTTATGATTTTGTGCATTGTTCTCGGTGTCGTATTGATTGGACTCAAGGGGATGAAATTTTGGTTTTAGAAAATAGTCATGAATTCATGTAGCAAAATTTACAATAACAATATGAGCGTAAAGAGAGGGAGAAAGAAATATAATTATTCTCTACTATTGTTTGGAAGTCTCATGTTGGAAACTTTTTTCCTACTCCCCAAGAGCCCTTAATTGAGTCCATAAAGAGAAATGTTCGCGGCGGCCTTGGCCGCCGCGATAAATTTCTTGTATATAATATAACATATATAAACCTCAAGGGCAAGATTCTTTTCGGCATATTAAGTCGATGCTTGCCTCTAAAAGTGGAACGTATTCAGGAAGGAAAAATAGGGAGAGAAAAAAAAGGCCATAGAAAAATGAAATCGAAAAAATGGATTCAAGTTAGCCCGGTGGCTATGGCGATGGCATGCATTAAGCTCGGGGCTATGGCGGCGGTTCCAGTTCTAAAATTTGTCAAATGCCGCCGCCCGGGGGCAAGTTTCCCGGAGACTCCCTGGCCGGGAAGTTTCCTTCCAAAATTTTTTTGCTTTTTGTCCAGGACGGAGCGAGGCGATCCCTTCTGAAGCGGGGCAAGGGTTTTCCTTTTTGTATTTTTCTTGAACAACTTGGCGGTGGGTTTGGAAAAGCGAGCACCTTAATCGTCAGCCTTGCCCTGAAGAGGCAGTGTTAAGCGTACCACACAAGGCACCCAAAAATTTAACCACTATAATAAACCACTGAAAAACCACTATGGATATGGTTTTTTATGCTAAACATTTTATTCTTAATAAAAACCACATAACATTCTTAATAAAAACCACATAACATAGTGGTTTTCATAACTAGTATCTGGTTATGCATGTTGATTTTTTGTTATGGCATGGTTTATTAGAACCGTTATTAGTTTTTTACATTGTTTCTAGCATTGTGGTGGTAATTCATGTTGGTTTTTTAGCGTAGCCTAGTTTATTAAATTGACAATGGTTTATAACATGGTTTTCAACGTCACTTTAAAAATGGCAATGGTTGTTTACCTTGGTTTTCAATTGTCACATGGCTTGAAGAAGTTGAACCAGTCCATAACGTGGTTTTTTATACCAATTTAAATGCCATGGTGGTCATTTATGCTAGTTTTCTATTATCACAATGTATGTTACAAAAAATGGTTGTAGTTTGTAGCATAGTTTTCAATACAGAGTTACTTGGGGTAATCATTCATAGTTATCACCTAAAAGCTATCCATACTAGTTACTCATTTAAGGGATCCAAAAAACAATTGTCATAAGTAACCGTTATCAATCCACTATAGATATAGTCTTTAGTAATTTAGCAGACTTGCCTAAACTGAGGTGAAACATTATTTTGATTCTTAGCATATCCTTGTGTCTGCCAACGTGATAAAATATGCTGTGGCTTTATTTATACTGCCAAGTTTTCTTATGCTTTTTTCTTCGCCGATCCTCCACGGAATCGGCTGGGGTTTGTGCGAGGTTGGTCGGAATGGGCTTGAGAAGAGCTATAGTTTGATGCCAAGGAGGAAGAGAGGGCAGCGCCGCTGCTACCAGCAAGCAAAAATCCGGCCAAAAAATGGCCCTAAACTGCGCAGTCACCTTTTAAGCTAGCGGAGTTAACGGTGGATCGTCCTCGGGGATCACACGTCCGCCGGATCAGATCCTCGGGATCACACCTCGAGATCCCCAATCCGGGGGTAAGACTATCCCACGCCGTGGAATGCTAACTGCCTGTTCCGTGCACGATAAAGTGGTAATTATAGATTAATGCATGCACCATATGTAATAAGATGGGACGAGTATTAAATATTTGACATGCATATGCATGCATTTGTTTTGTTTGGCATGCATAAAGCAACTGTAAATGTTCTATATTTATTTTGTTTAGCGAGGCAATTAATTACTACGATACTGAGTAATTACCAAAGATGCAAATATATCTTTATGGCATCCAACAAATACATCTTCTATCTAGGCATCATGTTCCAAACTTGTTGTTTTTTCTTTATCGCATGCAACAAATACTATCTTCTATCATGTTTCGAACTCGTTATTTTTTCATGCGAATGTATCTTCGTCGCATGCAACAAATACATCTTCTATCTAGGTATTATGTTTCAAACTTGTTATTTTTTCATGCAAATGTATATTTATCGCATGCAACAAACACATCTTCTATCTTTTTCTAACTTGTTATTTTTTCATGGCATAATTTTTTCATGGCATAATTTTTTTCTTAAGAAAAAATGAAAGGAAATGTGAAAGTAGGTAAAAGGTTAGGGCGAGATTAGGGCACCCAATCCAGCGCCCGTCAGCTCCGGAAGAACTCCCCATGGGTCCTATGCACGCGTCCAGGTATAGCATACTCCGTCTTTGCTCCCTTGCTATGAGATTTTCATGGACAAAGATTCTCGATTAAGCTTTTTGATTCGTTATTTCGTCCATGTAACTACCAGTGCTAAAAAAATCTTTCGCAATCGGTATTTATAGTATCCGGAGTTGATGAATCACGCAAGAGATGCCAAAGTAAAATTTGAAGTCCCTTTCAAGCTTAGGTGAAGTTGTTCTTAAGCTGGAAGCATCCACGGCAGTTTTGTCACTTTTAAATAGTCGTGTTTATCTTGGAAAAATGCCACATGCGAGGTGCGTTAATGCGGTAGGCATATCCACAACAAAGAGTACCAAGCTCACACTTTTATAGGATGTCACTGGCGTCCTTAAGCCTGAAAGGTTAGCTTTTTGTGTGAATAGACCAATACACGTTTCATTAATAGGAATTGAAAGACAAATTGCCCTTTCATTTACAGAATGACACTTCTGCTAGGTCCGCCAAGTTCTGAAAAACAAGTCTTCTTTTGGCCTTGGCTGGCAAGCTTGATAAAGACCTAAAGGTAGACAGATGGATTACTGTATGCTCACAGCCAGAATTTCTCATTGATGTTAACAACCAATGATGCAGGCTGAGGGGCAAATTACCTGTAATGGCTATATGGATTGCAAGAGTTTATTCCGCAGAAAACCTCTGCATATATAAGCCAATTTGATTTTATGTGGGTGACATGACTGTTGTAGGAACGTTAGAATTCCCTGCACATTGTCAAGGGAGGATCACATCAATGTTTACAGTTACCTTATATGAATTGAGTGTTTTTTGTTTATGCAAATACTCCTTTATGTCTCCATTTTTTGCTGGCAAGGTATTTATTCTCTTTATCTGTGTTGTTTTTTTACACTAGTTTCTGTTTAATATCACACTATTTGTGGATGTTTGGGGATTAGCTGAGCTTGCTTGCAATTTGACCGGGTACATTTGCCATCATTTGGTCGCTTCTTTCAGATTTCCCAGAAGTGAATTCAAGTTCCATAAATGTGTAGGTCTCTCATTTGTGGCCGATCTGTGACTATTGGTTAGAAGTGATTGAATCTGCCTATGCTTCATGGCTGCAGCTTCATCACTTCTGTTTGAGCATGAACCTCCTTCAAAGCGAGAGAATAAGCCGGCGTGAAGGTGCAAGTAAGAGCTCCATGCGTAATCTTTGAACAAAGAACGAGCTTTGCGATTTGGATGGTCTATGCTCAAATCGGGGAAGATATGTCGGTTCATGACTTGGGTAAGAGATTCAAATCACTCTTGGTGCATTAACATCATTTTTTTCTGTTATTGATAGAACATATTTGCTAGGCCAACTATTTGCTGGCAGACAAAGTACATATAGTATAAGACATATGCATGAAGCCTATCAAATGCATTCCGACTGGATAAAATGCATCTCGATCTCCAGAGCATTGTGCATAGCATTTTATCCAGTCGGAATGCACAATTGGGCATGAATGTAGGCCGTTGTGGCTTTCTTACTTTGTTTTTTCAATGTATAGTTGCTCCATGCCTTCTCCATGTGCTTGAGATTGAGCTTTAACTATGGTGTCAGTGGCCATGTGCAGAACCCTGTAAGCCCCAAGAGATGCGTTTGGCGAAGAGCCATGGTTTGTGCAGTGCTTTTAGCTAAAAATATTAGTCACTCAGCCTTAGTTACTCCATGTCGCTTGTGTTTGCTCTAATTTATCTGAGTTAGTTATGTGCTGGTAGCATTTGATTTACACTAGCAGTATCTTACCAAAGGACACCTCTGAGATGGTAAATGTCACTTCTCAATGGAAATTTCATTTTTTAGGGGAAAGATTTAGGGATGCTTTAGTGGTAGAAAAGGCGTGGAGCACCTTTCAAGGAGATGAAAAAGTAACAGTGAGATAAGGATGAAGGAGAAATGCTCAAGTTGGCACAAGCTGAGCAAAACAGAGATGCTCAAGTTTCCTTTACTGCATTATGCCATCCAAAAGAGATTCAAGGTCTCATCAACACAGCTGCTGTACCAGTCTTGCCCTTACCAAGCAATGACTCTGTTTTTGACGGGCCCATTTATGGACAACCTTCTTACCCACCAAAATGTATTTGCTTTTTGATACACATTCAAAGTCCTGGTAAGTTGGTTGGTTCTGGTATTTGTTTTATGTTTTTTCTTCCGGGTTTGCATTTGCTTATTGAAGATGACTGTCTTGCAGTTTTTTATCATCCTATCTTGCTTGATATCTGTGTCAGTCAACTTCAGTACCTTTCTTGTCATTGGCAAGACATCATATGTTACATATCAAGTAATTGGCCATTTAAGGACATGCCTTGTT
Organism: Isoetes taiwanensis; assembly: GCA_021234155.1. Classification (NCBI taxonomy): domain Eukaryota; kingdom Viridiplantae; phylum Streptophyta; class Lycopodiopsida; order Isoetales; family Isoetaceae; genus Isoetes; species Isoetes taiwanensis. Next base: position 26,279,221 of record JAJEKV010000004.1, on the reverse strand, counting down.
CTTGCTCTTGGATATATTCTCCTGAGAAATCCTTTCAGCTGGAGGAACGTTTTTGGAATTGGAGTTGCTGTTGTTGGTATGGCACTGTATTCATATGTATGTGTAATAGAAGGCCCCGAAGCCTAGCGAAGTCATCTCTCAAAGCTCCGGTAATACTACTAATTGTGCTAGTGCGGTCTTGAAATAAGTGTTTTACGTTTGGAAGTATCAAATGATTGATCATCGGGGTATTGTATGAATGGAATTAGCATTTTATGGTTCTTTTTCCATTGCGTCCATGTATATGAGACGGCTATGCTCTTAATACCCCGTCCTGCATATTTATTTCTCTATATGTTTGGTATGCATTTTTTTAGCTAGAGTGGTCATTTCTTGTTGTCAATAATTAACTGTTTTATTGCATATACTGCACGTTGCACGTTGAACAATATATTTTGAACTTCTTGTAGGTGACCAAAGAAGAAGTTGATCCCCTATTGGTTCTCGAAAATTGAGCATCATAGACAAATGGTGATGATCCTACGGCTGTGTGGAAAAAAGGTGATTCAAGGAAGGACTTCTAAGCAACTAATGCATATCGATTTCTGCATATACTAGTGCTATTGATGAGTGCTTGGCATAGATCTTATCATAGAATATTGAAGCCGCACAATGGAATGCCTTCAGTTTTGAAGTTTTGAAGGTTTGGCTGCTAATGTTTGCCAGTCAAGCTCCACTACGTGCTTCCTAGTATCATTAGCTAATGTATAAAAGAGGTGGGGAATAGTCCCTTCGCATGAAGGGTTCACATGTCACTTATGGGGTATGGTTGATCTGAGGTTCGATTCCTTGGCCCCAAAGTGTAAGATGTTGATGGAAAGTATTTGATGGTTTATCAGATAAATCAATACATGTAAAGCTACATTATAACGAGGTGTTAATTAACTAACTTGAAATGTCTTGAACAAGAAAACACTAGTGATTATGAATGCCACTACATGTAAAGCTGTAATACAATAAGGTGTTATAATATAACAATTTGGAATGTTTTGATCAACAAAACACTAGTGATTTATAACTTTAACCAAGTTAAATAGACATTAAGAAGCTAGTGTATTCTACTACTAAACCATTTATGGTTTCAAAATAGACATTAAGAAGCTAGTGCGTTTTACTAGTAAACTATTTATGGTTTCAATGCATAAACATAAAAGGTTGTGGACCACCAACCAATGGTGACTTATGAATCTAACTATTCAAGCTTACCACAACATTTAGTCGTGATAGTTTAACATTTAAGAATCACTTTTACAAACTACATACATGAAGTGTTATGTTAAACTATATCTACTAAACATATTAAAAAACCACCATATTGAACACCACATACGAACCACCTATAATTACAATGTCAAATACCACATTCATAAACCATTTACATGAAGAGCTATATTAAACTATAGTTTTTAAACATGTCCAAAAACCACCTTAACGAACACCATATGCAGACCACGTACTTTAGCCATATATGGTTTTTAATGATATCAACCCACTTACATGTATTGGTTTTGGAGAATGGTTTTATGGTCATAAACATGAGAAAAACCATGTAGTGTTTTAATTTTGGTTGCCTTGTGCCAGCTGCTTTATCTATGAAGAAACATGTGGTATTCTCAAGATTTTCTTCAGAATGTGATTCGTGATGCTGTCAGATATACAGAGCAGCGTAAAATCGTCACTGCCATTGATGTTCTCTATTCTTTCAAAGCTATTTATTCTGTTTTCAATATTAGTGATGCAGTTATTCGCTTTCTTCAGGTAATGCTAGGATTTGGATGACATTGATAGAGCGCATGGAAGATGGGGAAAAATCCTTCAAGGTAATGAATGAGTTGCTTACAATATTTGGCTTTAGAAAGTCAGCAGTATTCTTAAATTTCGGATAATGTCTGCTCCAAGAATGGTTCCATGCTGCGACATGATCTGTGCTAAAGCATAATATGATTTACCAGAAACTCCGATTCAGGGCTGTGTTGAGTAAACTTGCTTTGAATTTCTAGATTGTGACATATTTGCAAGATTGTTAGCTTTAATGGCAAAAAAAGATAGTGTTTTAGAAGGACATCTTGAAAATGGTCTAAGTATTTGTTATTTGCTGTAGAAGCTAGGAAGACATGAAGAGGTTACCGAAAGCTGTCGTTGTGTCCTTTTCTCAAACTTTGCAGCAGGGATCTGCAAAGATCTCTTAAGGTATTTTTTGAGAATTGTGGATGCGTGTATATGGTCAGAACTTGGTGTATATGAGCCTCAAACTTGGTAAGCTTTTGTTACATTATATTTAATCATATTTACTGTGGCAAATGAGGTAAATTTGGTAATGTTACCTATGATCTGAAATAACTTCCAAATAAGCATGAAGATTTACTTTCTATGGCTGAATCTTGCCAATATCCTCTTTTGTCTTATTGATCGGTTTACAGAAGGCACAGTAGTGGAAAACATGGTCTGATCCTGGCATTTTAAAAATGCATTCTTCACTGCCAACATTTTTCTAGGTGTCTCTGTTAGTTTTATTCTCTTTTTTGGTAAACCCTGTTTGACTATCCAGCGATGGAACGTAGTTTTTGCAGCAATGCTATTTTTAAGTTGTGCGAGTTATCTGCTTGCACGTATTACTAGCAATGCTAAACACTTATTGAACTTGGATAACCATGTCCATTGTAGGAAAATGTGTGTTTTTTACAACTGGTTGTATTTGTATTAAAGTTAGAGTAGACCAATTATACCTTATTACGCTTGGTTATGGTGTTAGCTTCTAGCAATGGCTGCCTATCATTGGCTGGCCTTATACCTTTGCAAATGTAATGGCATTTCCTGATGAGAAGTGTGGTCATCATGCATGTATATATTTCTCTTTATGTTGACATGCGTCCTACATACATTTGTTGGTGGAATCTGCTTCACTTATGCAGGTGCATAATTATACTCTTAAGTAAGGTAGACTTCTTGCACAATGGTTGTATAGTTCAGCATGGTCTTTAGACAATTCTGTCATGTTCTGATTTGTAGTTGTAAGATGCAGATAATTTGTTAGGCTTTCCAATGGATGCTCAGCTTTCTTTTTGGAGTTACCTCACAAACATGTATGAAACATGTATTTCATACCCGTCATGAACTACATCAATCATCAAGATCATGTGTTGAACTTGGCACTTCTAGTTGTGTGAAAAAATGGACTTGACATTGCTAGATGAAGTACAGGTTGTAATTTAAAGAATTCTATAGTTTGGTGTTTAAATTGCCACATCAAAGTTTGTAGTTTCTATTTTTTTTTTTTAACATTGGTGGGCGAAAAAAGAGGGGTTAGGGATTGCTTTTTTTTTTTTTTTTTTTTAATCCGATGGTCCTATCATAGAAAGTTGGGTGTGTGCACCGCAGTATGGCGGGTGGCCAAATCCGGCCAGATCCGAAAATTGATCCGGAGTGTGGTTGGCCCGAGATGGTTGTAGCATCTCTTGTGGACATATTGTACCTCCTGTTTCTAATAATATGAGCACAATAAACAAATGACACAATTCAAGGAATTAGACCTAACCATTTACTCTACAAAAAAGCAAACACCACTCCCTCAAGATTATTAACATTAAACATTAACATTAAAATGTTATTTAAACATTGATTGTGAGAACAACAATATTGTCTTACCACATTATGAATGTGCTAGGCATTTGTAAACATAGATGTACTAAAAGTAATGGGCCAATGTGCTAGTTTCAATATTTTATCATTTTTGCACATAATTTCTTCGGTGAGAATGGTTTTTTGCAATGTCACAAGTGTTAGAAACACCTTTGAATCCCCCTTCGTACACACAAAGGGTTGGGAAAGAGAAATGTTCGTGGCGGCCACAAGGCCGCCGCGATAAATTTCTTGTAACTTGTAAATGTAATTCTAGCCAAGTGATTGTGTTATCGTAATGGGCAGTCAAATGCATGTACGCGCTATTGGAAGGAGATTAAGTACTTTCAGCATATCATATAGTCATCCTCTGGTTCATTGTTACTGAAGACGACCATTCTCCGGTCTTCCAGAATATCCTCGACTTCATATGTTATGTCTCAACCTGACTTATAGCTTCAACCTGACTCTAGTGTCTCAAAATTGGATCCCATATGTTAAATTGATCCCCTTCGAGCTGCAATTATAAAATGATATTACATATGTAGGTTGTTTCTCTAATGGCATGCATTTTATGATCGTGGACTACATATGTGGGTTGTTTCTCTAGTGGCATGCATTTTACGATTCTAGACTCGCCCTGCATTTATCATTGACCATTACTATAGTACATTAGTAAAAGAACTGTCTAGCCTTTAGACCCCATTCTCACGTATCATTTTGTCTACAATCTTTATGGGAGTTCCAGAACTATTGAGATTAAGAATGAGAATGATTTTTTATCGTCCACTGAGGCCAAAAAATATCCAAAGATGAACACAGAAGTTTTCTTCTAAACACCATCTGGCAGCACACCATTGAGAATATATTGAAATGCTAGTGAATGCTTCTTGCATTTGGAACTTCTTCATGGTTCAAGGTCACATAGTCCATAGAAATATAATGAGGAACCATGCCATACAGTGGTTGTCCTTGTCTCTAAAGATTCTAGTGGTCTCGTGCTAGAAGGCCTCTTCAGTTCCTATCCATCCATCCCAGCCCATCCGTCTCGGCCATTTGATGCAACAACATCCTCAACATTCTCAGAGACTATGGAGTCTAACAATTGCATTTCTCGCAGAGCCTTTTGGCAGCTGCAATTCCAACCCTAGCAGCTATAATAAAGCCTACAACATTGAGATAATTTCCACAGTATCAAGTCCTTCTCTGCAAGCAACCAAGTGAAGGATAATAGTACGAAAAAAAATTAGCTTATCTTACATTGAACTCAATGTGTATTTAATATTGCTAGAGATTAGCCCCTTCCAGTTTTAATGATGGACAGTACCAATGTAGAAACCTGCTGCAAAACAAATAATCATGTGATCAAGCCCAAATGCTCTAACGAAAATATCATTTGCATGAAAAATAAAATAGAAAAATTCGTAAGGGGGGAAATTCTCTTACAATACTTTTCTCTTAATATCTAGATGTGCTGCCTTCTAGAACATCCATGCTACCTTGATTTTAACACTCATTTGAAACTGCAAATAGGAACAAGCTTCTGTGTATTGGACAAATCCCAGAGTCTATAGAAATTTATTAACAGATTTTTTTCCTTCAAGTTTTGCCAGCTCTCTAGCATTGAAACTCTGCTGATGGCAAGGAAATGTTACTAACATTGAAACTCTGGGATGGCGTGGAAATGTTAATCGAAGATAGCCACATTTTTAAAGTTGATCAAATTGCAATACTTGGCAATTTTTGCTTTCGTTGGGAACTACATTGGTCTCCAGATTTTGCAACTTTACAGCACATTGAGAGGTCCAATTCCAAAGACGATAGAATACTTGCCTAGGCTTCTCTCAAGTAATATGACAATGATGATTACTATGACATCCTGCAATTGCTATTGGTAGCAGAACTATTTCCAAAGAAATGAGACTATTGTTATTATCGTGATATGAAGTGTTAGAGCATATGGATTAAGAGAGCATTACGGATTTACAGAGATGGTTTACCAGAGCATATGGATTAAGAGAAATGCATTAAAAGACTTAAGAGCATATCAAGAGCATATCAGAAATTGGAGAGTTAGAAAACATGAAGTTTGCAAGATGGTTGCTAGAAAACATGATCTGAAAATATGAACTTGGAAGTGATTTGAACTATACTTGAGACACTTCTGCTACTTATTTGGGAAGAAACGGATGGATATCATAAGGAGTCTAATTGGGGCTCAAGCTAATGTTAGAACTGGCACATGATTTACAAATTTGACTGGCAAATAGTGCTTCAGAGTAGAATAAAAAGCATGAACTGGCCTCAATCTCAATTCTGCAAATCTCCACTATATCCAGAATATGAGCAAACTTAATATATCAGCTATAGCTACAAATGGTGAAGAAAACTTACACATGAATTGGCTATGAAGATAGTTTACCTTCACGTATAAATCCATCTTGATTATTATTAGATAATCGTTCCAGAAAAGGCTGTATTGATGGAAATCTGATGTTGGATGAAACCATAGATGCAGTCTTTCTTCCCGGCCTCTTGCTACGCTGCCATTGCCATATATATTTGTCTGGAGCACATAAGGCATCCTAGGCACCACTCCAAGAAACTCAAAGTCAAATTCAACACACTCTCTTGAATAGATATCTGGATTAAATGTCTGTAATAACTCGCAAACAGAGTATCTAAGCAAAGCTTTTTCAAAAATAGATAAACATTTTCTAAGCAAGGCAATACAATCTACTCACATAGACGGCATGCCTCTGTTCTCACTTGCTGCAGAACAAATGAGCAGACAAACTTGCCCATATCCTAATAAAGAATTGCAAATAACGTCCTGAGTCGAACTCCTAAAGACCCGAAATCCAGCATTATCTTGAAGGCTTCCTCCGTTTCCAAGCTCTCAGAGAAATCAAAGCAGAAGAACTTTGACCCATTCAAATTTACTTTAGGTTCTAATTGGCTATCTCGATAAGTTTTTTTCCACATACAAAAAATCAAAATGGCCACACCCTATGCCTAGCCGGATTTAATAAATATCGAATTGGTTACTAAACAAGTAAAATGTACAAATTCGTGTTTTGAACTGGCCACTACCCTTCGGTCAGGGCATGAACGTATCCTACTCTGGCGTAGCCAACCATTTCTGAAAAAATATGAATGTGTGGCCAACTGGCCCGCCGGGGCCACTAAGATTCAATGCCTCAGCTCTTGTCTCGTCTAATTTAAGAAGCATTTTCAACATGTGCTGGTATGCTTCTTTATCTGTTTCTATGACCTCGCACATGACTTGCATCACTGGAATCTCCAAGTGTATAGGCATATGAGCTTCCACCCCATATGTCAACTCAAACGATGTGAACCCTGAGCTATGTTTAGTGGTCAGTTTGTATGCCCAAAGTGCATGTGGCAGTTTCTCATGCTAATCTCGTTTATGCAGGCTTACAGTCTTCTTTAGTATATTCTTCAATAGCTTGTTACTAGATTCCGTCTGCCCGTTGCCTTGTGGGTAGTAAGAACGACTCTTTGTATGCCTGATTTTCATAGCCTTACACATAGCCTACACCACATCATTTATGAAATTACTGCCCCTGTCTGTCAACAATTTGTATGGTACTCCAAACCTGCTATATATGTTTTCCAAAAGGAATTTTGCCGTTGTTTGGGCTGTGGCTTCTCTGAGGGCTGCTGCCTCTACCCACTTGGTGAAAAGGTCGTTGGCCACCAGGATATAATGATGTTGTCCAGAAGACGGTGGATCTATTCTGCCAACATAATCTAGTGCCCAAGTTTGAAATGGTCATGGAGTCACTATTGGGTTAAGTGGCCCAGGAGTGGAGCATGCATGGCCATGCATGAGGCATGCAACACATCCCTGGACCATCGGATTGAAAAGGGGAGACGAAATCTTGGCTCTTGATTTTTATAAGGAAGTGCAGAAGCTTCCACAAAAGTGGATTTGGTCTAACCAATCTTAACCGTTAGATCAAAAGGGGGAGGAGAAATCCTAGCCATTCATTTTTTTTTATTAAATTAGATTTTTCTATATTAAAGGAGACGAGGTGGCACCCTTATTTAATTAAAAGATAGTGATATGGCACCCCATTAATTATGAAGCTTTCCTGGAAGGTTCCCTTTTTTGCATCGCATTCAAACGACTTTATCTTGTGTTGCACTCAGAAGTGTGAACCTCAGTACAACACCTAGACTAGCAAATGGCTTCTTGATTGAATTCTTCTCTCTTCAAGTAATTAAGCTGAAATGTATGCAGTGCGGTACTCCAACACAAACAAGTTAGCTCTCGCAATAATTTTTAACCAATAATAAGCTCACAGAATTCCTTCTCTCTAGCAAAACCAATTTGCATCACACATTTAATTTTCCAAACAAATTTATTGCATAACTATAACCTTCACAACATTTCTCAAAAATCTCAGCATCCAGATCACCACCAATTCTCCATTTGCTCAAGAATAGATTGCACAAACAAAATGTCTATTAATTTTTAAAATTGTCAATTATTCTCAACTTCCTAAATGTTTCAACATTCCAAGTTTTCACGAAATCCCAATGGTTGTTTCACCTTCATATTCTTAAACAATTTTAAGTTCATCAAGTCGCTAAGCTTCGCCTCAAGCTGTCGGGAACTAGAGATCTTCTACCGCCTCTGCTTCTTATATCCCCAAATTCGTTTCCATTCGGTCCGGCACTCCTTCAACATTCGGCTAATGGATTTAGAAGGTTTCTAATTCAAGTTCCTTCAATGCGTGCGAGATTTGAGGAACAGGACCTTTTATTGTAGCAATGAGATATTACTGTAGCTAGGCTCCTTAATTTTATTTTCATATCTTATCTTATTTCAATGGTCGTTCACCCATACTAACCATAAGACCATTGAAAGTAATGACTTCTCTCTCAAACTTCGAGTCTTCTTCAACTTCAGACCATGCATAGGTCCAAACTGTAAATAAGTCAGAAATATCTAAGGCGATGAACTTGACATGTCATGATTATCAAACTTGGCAAAATGGAATTTGCTAGTTTGATCAACTGCTCATGCTTTTTATTTATTTTTAACTAATAACACAGATCCCGTTTAAAAGGCTAATGTGAACTCTTCTGATGTAAGCAAACAATATGTTTTCTCAAATCTAAAACCTGTTTTCTCAAATCCAAATAATCAAATAATACACCTAGCTACAGTAATTCTGCCACTTGCCTACACCTTGTTGAGCTACATATATGTTAACCTTCTATATCTTGCCAATGTTGTCATTCCTTTTTTTTTTTCCATTGCAACATAACAGTTACTGCTTGGCTGCTATATAGATTTTGCAACGTGATAACTCCTTCATGGTGTGTTCATAAACACACCAAGAGGTGTTCCAACACACCAGAGCCTCTTGCAAACTCGTGGCTCTGCTCCTAACTAATTCTAGAGAATGACTTAACCTGCAAAAACACACAAAATGTTAGATTACAGTTAACTTCTGCACAAATGTTGCACAAAATTTCTTGCCCAAACAAAGGTTGGGCTGGTCCCTTCAGCTCATTAAGGCCAATATCTTTTGAGATGAAGCACGCTGATTGGGTTTGGCAGCTCCCTTAAGTTGCCATATGTCAGCACTAAGGTATAGGCACGCATATGGAAGATAGGCACTAAGGTTCCCTCACGCATATGGAAGATAGGCACTAAGGTTCCTTTGCTTGTTGTATGCTTCAATTTTCAGATCAAACATTGACAACTTAGCAGTCCACCTGTATAATTTATCCTTCTTACTGCCTTTGTCCATAAGAAATTTCATGGGGTTGTGCTTCATGTACACAGAAACATGCTGATGGAGGAAGAGATATCCTTGTATATGTAGCATAATAACAGGGGGTTTTCTTTGTGTTTTTGTACGCTTTTTACTAAGGTTTTCCTATGATTTCGTGATGTATTCAAATGGATGTACTAATGCGTACGTCTAGAGTGCACCATTTCCGAGCCATTGATTTTAGCCTTTTTTTTTTCCAATGGTCAACAACCAATGGCTCACAACAAAAGCCCCTTTTTTGTGCGTGTGGTGCATAATGGTCAACAACCAATGGCTCATAACAAAAGCCCTCTTTTTGTGTGTGTGGTGCTAATGGGCAACAACCAATGGCTCACAACAAAAGCCCTTTTTTTGTGGGTGTGGTGCATAATGGTCAACAACCAATGGCTCACAAGAAAAGCCCTCTTTTTTGTGTGTGGTGCATAATGGGCACATGAAGGGCTTGAAGGGCGCATGTAGTGCAGTTTCCCCGCCGGCAACACATTTCTTATCATAACGTTTGATCCAGAGCTCTGTTTGAGATGATTTTTATTGTTTTGGAAAGCTCTCTCCGAGATCTTTTTGATAGTGTATGATATGGATATGTTTGGTTAAGTTATCTATGCTAAAACAGCAATTTGTCGGCCGGGTTTGGTAGGCTTTCACATCCTACCAGCTGATTAATACAGGATTGCGCTATTGGATATCGTTTTATGGCTCATTCCGAATGAAGCTTGCAAAAAATTACCATGCCTTTTTAGATTTTGAGGCAGTTATTAAGCAAATTCCAAGGCTTCTAGATCAGAAAAGTTTCCCACTTTGGTTTCTCACCACAAGAATCTATGGAGGCCAGAGGCTGCTGTTAAATTCCAGTTGAAAAATGTTTGTGTATGGGTGTTGCAAACTTTATGACTTTCAGAATAATGTGCTCTATCTTTATGGTAACTTTTACTTATGTTCTATTTGTTTTATTGTAATGAAGTTCAAAAGCTACAGGTGATGAAAGCCTCAAATGAATTCTAGTTTTTTTTCTGGTTTGAATTCTAAAATTTTTGTCACATCGGGGGTGAAAGGGCCAAAATTTTTTTTTTGCAACACAAACCATTAACATCCAACATATAAAAATTAAATCCCCCAACACATAACAACCAACACATAACAACCATTGACATAACAACCATTGACATTAACAACCAACACATAACTACCATTGACATTAATTGACACAACCATTGGGTCCAACACATTTAAATTAAAATCCCCCTTAAACGCCCTTTGGTTTGGGTGCATATTCACACGGGGGGTGACTCCGGGCAACGAGAGTTGTTGGATAGGCATATTCACCCCTTATTCCTTAATCTACACCGTACATAAAGTTCCTCGTTTGTGGGGTATGTAAGTACAAAATTTGCTATACTGTATAACAAGATTCGCAAAATACTATAAGATTTCAAGCGGAATACTATATGGTGTTGATTTTGTACGCACAAAATACAATTATGAGGGCTCTCGCTGCCCTACGTCACCCCCCGTGGGAATATGCACCCAAACCAAAGGGCGTTTAAGGGGGATTTTAATTTAAATGTGTTGGACCCAATGGTTGTGTCAATTAATGTCAATGGTAGTTATGTGTTGGTTGTTAATGTCAATGGTTATTATGTGTTGGTTGTTATGTGTTGGTCCACGAGATAAATAAGAGCAGTTGCATACTTCTCACTTGTAGGATATCTCGCTTCTGCAACGCTCCATTGCTTCCCAGCAAACTTAATCAGTTTCTTATCTTGCATCAAGACCAACCCTACAGCTCTTGCCATTACAGTTATGTATGCTTCAAAGGGTTTCATGTATTTTGGCCTCTCCAGAAAGGTTGCAACACTCAAATTGGTCATTATAGTCTCAAATGCTTTCTGACATGCATCATCCTATGAAACCTTCATATATTTACTCTTAGCTTTTGACACAGCACCCACCCAAGTTAGTTTTGTAATAGGTGACACTAATTGAGAAAAATTTGGCACATGAATTCTTAAGAAGCTCATCATACCCACCAATTTCTTCACCTTCTTGAGATTCCTCGAAGCTGGCAATGGTTTGATCAAGTCCACCTTGTTTTGATCAGCCTGCACTCCCTTAATTGACACCTTGTGACCAAGGAGCACCCCTGCATCTACATTGAACACACATTTCCTTGGGTTTAGGCATACATTCCCTGCTTGACAAAGCTCCAAAACATTATGCACAAATTTAACATGCTGCTCCCTTGATGTCCCTAGGCACAAATCATCCAAAAACACCCTGAACTTTTCTCTAGGCATGGTTTCAAATACTTTATCCATTGCTTTCTGAAAAATAGACGGTGCATTCATTAATCCAAACGACATCTTAACCATTGCAAAAGTACCCCATGGCGCGATGAATAAAGTTTTAGGCTGATCTTCTTGCATTACCGCTATCTGATTAAAACCTGAGAAACCGTCCAGAAATGAATACTAGTGTCTCAAAATGACTCTAGTGTCTCAAAATTGGATCGTATATGTTAAATTGATCCCCTTCGAGCTGCAATTATAAAATGATATTACATATGTGGGTTGTTTCTCTAATGGCATGCATTTTATGATCATGGACTATAGTTGCATCATTTTACGATTCTAGACTCGCCCTGCATTTATCATTGACCATTACTATAGTACATTAGTAAAAGAACTGTCTAGCCTTTAGACCCCATTCTCACAAATCATTTTGTCTACAATCTTTATGGGAGTTCCAAAACTATTGAGATTAAGGAAAAATATCCAAAGATGAACACAGAAGTTTTCTTCTAAACACCATCTGGCAGCACACCATTGAGAATATATTGAAATGCTAGTGAATGCTTCTTGCATTTGGAACTTCTTCATGGTTCAAGGTCACATAGTCCATAGAAATATAATGAGAAACCATGCCATAAAGTGGTTGTCCTTGTCTCTAAAGATTCTAGTGGTCTCATGCTAGAAGGCCTCTTCAGTTCCTATCCATCCATCCCAGCCCATCCGTCTCAGCCATTTGATGCAACAACATCCTCAACATCCTCAGAGACTATGGAATCTAACAATTGCATTTCTCGCAGAGTCTTTTGGCAGCTGCAATTCCCACCCTAGCAGCTATAATAAAGCCTACAACATTGAGATAATTTCCACAGTATCAAGTCATTCTCTGCAAGCAACCAAGTGAAGGATAATAGTACGAAAAAAAATTAGCTTATCTTACATTGAACTCAATGTGTATTTAATATTGCTAGAGATTAGCCCCTTCCAGTTTTAACGATGGACAGTACCAATGTAGAAACCTGCAGCAAAACAAATAATCATGTGATCAAACCCAAATGCTCTAACAAAAATATCATTTGCATGAAAAATAAAATAGAAAAATTCGTAAGGGGGGAAATTCTCTTACAATACTTTTCTCTTAATATCTAGATGTGTTGCCTTCTAGAACATCCCTGCTACCTTGATTTTAACACTCATTTGAAACTGCAAATAGGAACAACCTTCTGTATATTGGACAAATCCCAGAGTCCAGATTTTTTTTCCTTCAAGTTTTACCAGCTCTCTAGCATTGAAACTCTGCGGATGGCAAGGAAATGTTACTAAACATTGAAACTCTGCGGATGCAGAAAAATGTTAACTGGAAGATGGCCACATTTTAGCAAGCTGATCAAATTGCAATACTTGGCAATTTTTGCTTTCGTTGGAAACTACATTGGTCTCCAGATTTTGCAACTTTACAGCACATTGAGAGGTCCAATTCCAAAGACGATAGAAAACTTGCCTAGGCTTCTCTCAAGTAATATGACAATGATGATTACTATGACATCCTACAATTGCTATTGGCAGCAGAACTATTTCCAGCAACAGACTATTGTTATTACTGTATATGAAGTGTTAGAGCATATGGATTAAGAGAGCATTACGGATTTACAGAGCTGGTTTACCAGAGCATATGGATTAAGAGAAATGCATTAAAAGACCTAAGAGCATATCAAGAGCATATCAGAGAGTTAGAAAACATGAAGTTTGCAAGATGGTTGTTGGAAAACATGATCTGAAAATATGAACTTGGAAATGATTTGAACTATACCTGAGGCACTTCTACTACTTATTTGGGAAGAAACGGATGGATATCATAAGGAGTCTGATTGGGGCTCAAGCTTATGTTAGAACTGGCTCATGATACAAATTTGACTGGCAAATAGGCTCACAATACAATATATAGTACTTCAGACTAGAATAAAAAGCATGAACTGGCTTCAATCTCAATTCTGCAAATCTCCAATATATCCAGAACATGAGCAAACTTAATATATCAGCTATAGCTACAAATGGTGAAGAAAACTTACACATGAATTGGCTATGAAGATAGTTTACCTTCACGTATAAATCCATCTTGAGTATTATTAGATAATCGTTCTAGAAAAGGTTGTATTGATGGAAATCTGACGTTGGATGAAATCATAGATGCAGTCTTTCTTCCCGGCCTCTTGCTACGTTGCCATTGCCATATATATTTGTCTGGAGCACATAAGCATCCTAGGCACCACTCCAAGAAAGTCAAAGTCAAATTCAACACACTCTCTTGAATAGATATCTGGATTAAATGTCTGTAATAACTCGCAAACAGAGTATCTAAGCAAAGCTTTTTCAAAAATAGATAATTTTCTAAGCAAGGCAATACAATCTACTCACATAGACGGCATGCCTCTATTCTCACTTGCTGCAGAACAAATGAGCAGACAAACTCGCCCATATCCTAATAAAGAATTGCAAATAACGTCCTGAGTCGAACTCCTAAAAACATGAAATCCAGGATTATCGTAAAGGCTTCCTCCGTTTCCAAGCTCTCAGAGAAATCAAAGCAACCAAAAACCAGGATTCTAGTTACCCAGGAGGACAATCGGCTCTCTAGCTTCCCAACCACCTCTGCATTCTTGAATGTACATGGATCATCAGCTATTCTGGGGCCGGTCTTTCTAGCACCGTTCTTCAAAAAGGGCTCAAAACCCTAGCTCGAAAACAAACCCAATGCCAATAAATACTGTAACGCATACCATATTGTGAACTTTCAAGACAAGCTATTGAAATGATTTCAATATATAGCACTATTGCTTAGATATGAATTCAATTCTGATTGCATACAAAAACTATTCACCATTAGCTTTTTCACCCATACTTTACAATTTCATTGACGACACTGTTCACATGAGATCAGACTAACTTCTAAATCATCCGCTGACCAACTGACTTTGATCATGCCGCTTGAATCCGTCTCTATCCATGCTACACAAATCCGACTCCCTTATCTAATCTATGATCTTCCTGTCGTGTTGCCTTGTCCGGAAATCTGACGTGAAGGTCGGCAGCTTCTATTTTCGTTTCTGCCTCATACTATATTTTGTAACATTATCCATTGTATTTTGCACACTTTAACTTATATTACCCGGATCATGTGACCTTAGCTTAGGTTCCATCACATAATCAAATGCAACCATAGACCATGCACATTTAACCTTCTTACACCTAACAAGCTTCATTATGCTTCACGAACATGATGCCCTGCTGTGCTTGTCCACTGAAACAATCTCTACAATAAGACATGCTTTTCAACACATATTGCTCCGTCGCTAGAGTCCCTCTAGAATCCAAAAACCTTATTCGTTTTCAAGCACAAATCCTAAGCAAGGAGGCCGTTTCCATTGAACCCAGGCGGCCCATTATCAAGGGGAGATCCACCGCCCGAAATTTTAGCTGCCCGCTCACCCGTTCCAAATTTTCCTCTGATTATATTGCAAGGGGGAAGGGAAAGAACGCCGGAGGTAGGTCGAAGTTTGTCCCGCTCGAAGGTGATAGGAAGACCAGACCAGACGCATGATAAAAAAAGTCCCGCGAAGGGGAGAGGGAACGCCGCATGCGTGTGCACATGCGGCGTTCCTGGCTCGAAAACCAAAGCCATCCCATTTTAATAAAGTAGATTCTATAAAATTCTAAGATTCTAATAAGATCCTTAGAATTCGATCACATTGGCTCCAACTGCGACGGAATGATGCCAATACACCACTCTTTGGAAAGCTCTCGACGAGAAGAATCCAAAGACGTGGATCTCACCTTCATCTGACCCCTCTACTCCAAGTTACGGTGATTTGAAGATTTGAAGGCGGTTGAGAAAAGGAAGCTTCCTAGGAAGTCAATCCATTAATTGCTTTATTAATGTTAAAAAAAATGCACCTTCTTATAACATTTCAACGGATAAGATTCTTGCCCCTTTTTTCTAATCAACGGCTGAGATTGCTTGCCTAATTTTCATGCACATGGATGACCCATGCATGGGCCCATGCATGCCCCATGTCTACATGGCAACATCATAGCCGTTGACCAAGTAATTTAATGGGTATGATTAATATTACATATAAATGGGCATTTTATTACGAGAAGCATGATGTACCTATAAATTAATTATTTAGGCTGCCCTTCTTTGTAAAGAAATTCATCACGACCGTCGAATGTGAAATCGACAGTCCTCATGCAGCCACCTCGTCATTACCTAAGCAACCCTCGTGTTATGTAGAGATTGATCCCACCCATCCATTTCTTGAGGTGGCGCGAAAATAGCCCTTGAATTTGGTGGACATGCATGGAGCATGCATGGCCATGCATGAGGCATGCAACACATCCCTGGACCATCGGATTGAAAAGGGGAGACGAAATCTTGGCTCTTGATTTTTATAAGGAAGTGCAGAAGCTTCCACAAAAGTGGATTTGGTCTAACCAATCTTAACCGTTAGATCAAAAAGGGGAGGAGAAATCCTAGCCATTCATTTTTTTTATTAAATTAGATTTTTTTATATTAAAGGAGACGAGGTGGCACCCTTATTATTTAATTAAAAGATAGTGATATGGCACCCCATTAATTATGAAGCTTTCCTGGAAGGTTCCCTTTTTTGCATCGCATTCAAACGACTTTATCTTGTGTTGCACTCAGAAGTGTGAACCTCAGTACAACACCTAGACTAGCAAATGGCTTCTTGATTGAATTCTTCTCTCTTCAAGTAATTAAGCTGAAATGTATGCAGTGCGGTACTCCAACACAAACAAGTTAGCTCTCACAATTATAATTTTTAACCAATAATAAGCTCACAGAATTCCTTCTCTCTAGCAAGATCAATTTGCATCACACATTTAATTTTCCAAACAAATTTATTGCATAACATCCAGATCACCACCAATTCTCCATTTGCTCAAGAATAGATTGCACAAACAAAATGTCTATTAATTTTTAAAATTGTCAATTATTCTCAACTTCCTAAATGTTTCAACATTTCAAGTTTTCACGAAATCCCAATGATTGTTTCACCTTCATATTCTTAAACAATTTAAGTTCATCAAGTCGCTAAGCTTCGCCTCAAGCTGTGGGGAACTAGAGATCTTCTACCGCCTCTGCTTCTTATATCCCCTAATTCGTTTCCATTCGGTCCGGCACTCCTTCAGCATTCGGCTAATGGATTTAGAAGGTTTCTAATTCAAGTTCCTTCTGCGTGCGAGATTTCAGAACCAGACCTTTACTGTAGCAATGAGATATTACTATAGCTAGGCTCCTTAATTTTATTTTCATATCTTATCTTATTTCAATGGTCGTTCACCCATAGTAACCATAAGACCATTGAAAGTAATGACTTCTCTCTCAAACTTCGAGTCTTCTTCAACTTCAGACCATGCATAGGTCCAAACTGTAAATAAGTCAAAAATATCTAAGGCGACGAACTTGACGTGTCATGATTATCAAACTTGGCAAAATGGAATTTGCTAGTTTGATCAACTGCTCATGCTTTTCATTTATTTTTAACTGATAACACAGATTCCGTTTAAAAGGCTAATGTGAACTCTTCTCCTCCTGATGTAAGCAAACAACATGTTTTCTCAAATCTAAAACCTGTTTTCTTAAATCCAAATAATCAAATAATACACCTAGCTACAGTAATTCTGCCACTTGCCTGCACCTTGTTGAGCTACATATATATTAACCTTCTATATCTTGCCAATGTTGTCATTCTTTTTTTTTTTTCATTGCAACATAACAGTTACTGCTTGGCTAACATGATAACTCCTTCATGGCCAAGGTGTGTTCATAAACACACCAAGAGGTGTTCCAACACACCAGAGCTTCTTGCAAACTCGTGGCTCTGCTCCTAACTAATTCTAGAGAATGACTTAACCAGCAAAAACACACAAAATGTTAGATTACAGTTAACTTCTGCACAAATGTTGCACAAAATTTCTTGCCCAAACAAAGGTTGGGCAGGTCCCTTCAGCCCATTAAGGCCAATATCTTTTGAGATGAAGCACATTGATTGGGTTTGGCAGCTCCCTTAAGTTGCCATCTGTCAGCACATATTCCAGCTTTTTCCTTCACAAATAAGGTCCTTTCCACAATGCAACAAATTTTGGCGCCTTATCTTCATGAGATTTGTCCCATTTTAGCACCAAATCTCCTGGTTCAAAACCCCTTGTCTGACCATACTTTTTCTTAAAATTATTCTGCATCTTTTTTTTGCTTATCAACATATGATTCAGGATATTTTTTAAGCGCCCTATATTTTTATAGGGCCAGAATCAACTGGCTACTGCCCATGTAGGATAAATAACTTGGCGTAGCTTGGCCTGGCAATATTTTGCACCTTCTTGCTAAGATGGCATAACTGAACTGGCGCAACCATGAAATTTTTATTTTGCTACAATAACAAATTGGCTATGAGCAAATTTGTATTAGTTAAGATAGGAACATGCTTTGGTAGTGAAAACACGACGTTGGCCACAACCACCTAGGCATCTTCCCCAAATAATACATCCAAATTGCTTTGGGTCATAGTCCTTATCATCTGCAAATTCATAGCCTTCATCAAGATCCTCAATTTGGCCTATGAAAGTGGACGTAAATGATGATATAGTGATGCGTCACTTTGTACTTGATGCCGCAGGTCCCAAGAACTCATTTATTCTCTTTTGTGAAGCTCCCTCCATGCTGCATAAATTTGATAATTGGCATCAACAACTACTTTTGCACATTGAATAATTTTGCACAACTAAATAGGGTAAAAACTAACCTGAATTGATGAAGCTAAAGCTTAGATTGTAGATGGGAATGGATCTCCATCTCAACCAAATCGTGAATACAAATCGGGAGTGCTCTGCACATGACAATAAAATATAATATTAAAATTATCATCCCATTCATATTCAGAGACTAACATCCCATTCATATTCATATTCATATTTATGTTCACATGAATAATGAAACAATTGCATACGAGAAGAACAGGAAAAACACAGGCTCGACAGGGTAGAATAAATTAAACCTGTATGAAAGGGCAGTTCCTGATGCTAGCTCGGTCAAATTAAAAAACATATATGAAACCCTAATCCTAGAGGAGTATAAGTGGCGATTCTTAGATGGACATGTGGTCGGGATGTAATACGGCTACCCTCTTACCCATTCAAATTTACTTTAGGTTCTAATTGGCTATCTCGATAAGTTTTTTTCCACATACAAAAAATCAAAATGGCCACACCCTATGCCTAGCCGGATTTAGTAAATATCGAATGGGCTACTAAACAAGTAAAATATACAAATTCGTGTTTTGAACTGGCCACTACCCTTCGGTCAGGGCATGAACGTATCCTATCAAGGCGTGGCCAACCATTTCTGAAAAAATATGAATGTGGCTAACCGGCCGGGCCACCTAAAAATACCATGAATGATTCAATGCCTCAGCTCTTGTCTCGTCTAATTTAAGAAGCATTTTCAACATGTGCTGGTATACTTCTTTATCTGTTTCTATGACCTCGCACATGACTTGCATCACTGGAGTCTCCAAGTGTATAGGCTTCCACCCCATATGTCAACTCAAACGATGTGAACCCTGAAGCTATGTTTAGTGGTCGGTCCCAGTATGCCCAAAGTGCATGTGGCGGAGTTTCTCATGCTAATCTGGTTTTTATCTTGCTTACGTCTTCTTTAGTATATTCTTCAATAGCTTGTTACTAGATTCCGTCTGCCCGTTGCCTTGTGGGTAGTAAGAACGACTCTTTGTATGTCTGATTTTCATAGCCTTACACATAGCCTACACCACATCATTTATGAAATTACTGCCCCTGTCTGTCAACAATTTGTATGGTACTCCAAACCTGCTATATATGTTTTCCAAAAGGAATTTTGTTGGTTTGTTTGGCGTGGCTTCTCACGAGGGCTCTTTGCCTCTACCCACTTGGTGAAAAGGTCGTTGGCCACCAGGATATAATGATGTTGTCCAGAAGACGGTGGATCTATTCTGCCAACATAATCTAGTGCCCAAGTTTGAAATGGTCATGGAGTCACTATTGGGTTAAGTTGGCCCAGGAATCAAAACTTTAGCTCCATGCACCTGACACTGATGGCACCTGAGTACTTTGTTATAACAGTTTTTGTGCATTGTTGGTCAATAATATCCTCCCCTTAGTATCTTCCTCACTATCGTTTTACTTGAGTAGTGACCTCCACATGTTCCAGCATGACATTCTTCTATGACCATTCCTTGTTCAACTTCATCTAAACATCTAAGCTATAGGCCTGAACTGTCCTTGTAGCACATCACATCATCAACAATCACATATTTCAGGCAATTTTCCTTGAATCTTCTTGCATCTCCTTAGTGAGATCCTTCGGCACCAACTGATATATTAGATAGTCTATAATCGGTTTTATCCATGATTCTTCAAGCTTAATGAACAAGGTCTCCTACGACTGACCTGCATATTCTTTCTCGTTCACATTTTCATCGTCCCCTTCAAGGCACAAATCATGATTATAAAACGCATATGGAAGATAGGCACTAAGGTTCCTCTTTGCTTGTTGTATGCTTCAATTTTCAGATCAAACATTGACAACTTAGCAGCCCACCTGTATAATTTATCCTTCTTACTGCCGTTGTCCATAAGAAATTTCATGGGGTTGTGCTTCATGTACACAGAAACATGCTGATGGAGGAAGAGATATCCTTGTTTATCCACAAGATAAATAAGAGCATCTGCATACTTCTCACTTGTAGGATATCTCGCTTCTGCAACGCTCCATTGCTTCCCAGCAAACTTAATCAGTTTCTTATCTTGCATCAAGACCAACCCTACAGCTCTTGCCGTTACAGTTATATATGCTTCAAAGGGTTTCATGTATTTTGGCCTCTCCAGAAAGTTTGCAACACTCAACTTGGTCATTATAGTCTCAAATGCTTTCTGACGTGCATCATCCTATGAAACCTTCATATATTTACTCTTAGCTTTTGACACAACACCCACCCAAGTTAGTTTCGTAATAGGTGACACTAATTGAGAAAAATTTGGCACATGAATTCTTAAGAAGCTCATCATACCCACCAATTTCTTCACCTTCTTGAGATTCCTCGAAGCTGGCAATGCTTTGATTAAGTCCACCTTGTTTTGATCAACCTGCACACCCTTAATTGACACCTTGTGGGAGCACCCCTGCATCTACATTGAACAACATTTCCTTGGGTTTAGGCATACATTCCCTGCTTGACAAAGCTCCAAAACAGTATGCACAAATTTAAAATGCTGCTCCCTTGATGTCCCTATGCACAAATCATCCAAAAACACCCTAAACTTTTCTCTAGGCATGGTTTCAAATACTTTATCCATTGCTTTCTTAAAAATAGACGGTGCATTCATTAATCCAAACGACATCTTAACCATTGCAAAAGTACCCCATGGCGCGATGAATGAAGTTCTAGGCTGATCTTCTTGCCTTACCGCTTTCTGATTAAAACCTGAGAAACCGTCCAGAAATGAATACTTTTCACTTCCTGCTACTGCATACAGTACCTCTTCCAAAAATGGTAATGGATAAAACTCCTTTTTAACAACACAATCATATGCAAACCATAACAAAACACAACTCGGTCTCCCCATTTCTTATTCTCACCACATCGGCCCTCGTCTCTATATCATGATCTGTAAGACCAGAGATATGGGAGGAGACCGACAAAGCCTAAACCTTGCACGGCATCAGACCTTGAACAGATCCCTTTTCCATTGGCCATACCCAATATAGTTTTGGATATGGATGGCCTAGAAACCCTTCTCTAGCAGCACCCCTCCCCCTCTGGATGCTGCTCTAGTCTTGGATATACTTATAGTGCCTGCCACGTTTCAGAGGATACAACCTGCGATCACTATTATGGTGACATCCGTGCATCTGTCCTTGTAGACCTGGATACAAGTTTTAGAGCTTTTGGAACTTTTGATGGAGACAACCGCCTTACTAGTGCTTGACAACCACCAGCCACATCTGCAAACATACTTCAAGGAGATGCCATGGTCCAAATTGAAGCAGAGATAATGACAACCACACTTCGTTTAGATGCCATGGTATAAACTGAAATAGAGACAGAGCCACCACCACATGTAGATTTGGATGTTGATGTACAAGACGGAGCTCAAAACCATACACAGGGGCCAGGCTTCGGAATGCACACAGAGTACAGGTTTAGATCAACCCGACCAGGCCCGACACTTGAACTCACGTCTTGTAGAGATCCCAGAAACATGTTCCACATCAGATACAGAGGCAGTTGCATGTTTCTTCACAGACATGATGTGCATTCAAAGCTCAGAAACCTTTACAGCACGAAGAATGGATGCCCAGAGGTTAGACCGGCCATACCACGTTCTAGTACAGTTTTCGACGTCAGGGGATAGCCTGCATAGTATCATGTCAAGGTGGTCGGACGACTCATTTCGTGCTCCAAGTTACCTATCATTGCACAGGAACCACTTCCAACATAGTGGATTCGCATGCACAAATGAAATTTTGAGGCCCTAGATAGAACACTCTCAGATTTGATGGGCAATGATAAAATATGATCTGGTAGATTGTAGTATTGGGAGGGCGAGATTCATGAAATCATGGGTTGCAAATGTTCATTTTTCCAACACTTCAATTACAATCATGCAAAGTATTAATGACATCTTCGCATTAATGACACCGGATTACATCTAGAATATTCAATCCACCTTATAAACTTTTACCCATTCCACACAACCATTACTTACACTTAAAATAGGGTTTAAATTCTCGTTACTAAGGAAATGAAAATCCGACTCGTCGGCAAATGACACGAAAGTCTAGATATTTTTGCATACTGTTAAGCATAGTCCCATGCTTCGGGCCCCCTCTTCAGTATCCATCTTCACTCATAAACCTCTCTGCCAATTGTGCTCGCATCTCAGGTAGTAGCTGGTAAACCTATCTATTTGTTGGATGCTGTCTGTGCCTTCTTTTTAGTTTATTGTGTTTGATCTGTTTATCCATTCTATTTTCATCGTATTTGCCAGCACAAGAGCCTCCGTTGTATGCGCAATGGTGAAGGGAATAAGAATTCACGAATATGGGGGTCCCGAGGTAGTAGCAGCTTCCTTTTGCTTGATTTATAATAATTTGTTTGTCTTGTCTTGCTTTGTGTCATTTTGTTAGCTGGATGACGATCTTCTGAAAACTGAGGGAATATATAAAGCGTTTCAAATAATTGTCCTCCTTGATCTGTCAGTCTTTCATTTGCTTCCAGAATGCTGCTACTTCTCGGGTTAAGTCTTGCACTTTAAATAAAATTGATTTTTGTTTTATGGTTTCCATCTTCCTGTTATATTGCGGCCTTGGTGGCTTTTCTGATTCTGAATTTGGATATTTTCAAGTCTTCTCGTGATCTTCCAAAAAAAGCATTTTTAAACTTTCCTTGCATCAAATAACATTCCTTGCAATTGCAAGCTATAACTTGCTCATCATGCACCAATGTGTAGATTCTTAGAGTTAGTGTTGGTTGGTCTGTCTGGTTGCATTGTTGAAAACTCTCATTGGGAAGTATTTATGTTTCACTTCACAAGGAAGTTGCTGCAGATCTGCTGATATGTATTAAGAATCTGTTTGGTGGATGTTATTCTGTGCTTTACAATTCTTCTATAGCTTGCGTACCTCAACCTTCCTCTATAGGTCTTGAAGTATGAAGAAATAGATGTGGACGAACCTGGTGAAGGTGAAGTTCGAGTCAAGATTAGTGCTATTGGTTTGAATTTTATTGATGTCTACAATCGAACTGGTTTGTACAAGTCAGACAAGATGCCATTTATTCCTGGTAAGTAAATTGTAAATAACAAGCCTATTTAAGTGCTCTACTTCTGGTCGACTTGACTTTTATGAATTAGTATTTTTATCAATTAGAATCTGGTTAAGGTCCTTCAACTTATGTGCAGCTTTGAATCTTTAATATTATGTTGGAAACTAATTGAGCTGCTTCTTTTCCTTGTGTCCCTCTATGCAGGTAGAGAGGCTGTAGGAACAGTAGCAGCAATCGGTCCCAATGTGAAAGAATTGAAAGTGGGAGATAGAGTAGGATATGCGGGAAACCCAATGGGAGCATATTGTGAGGAACAGATTCTACCAGAAAGTGTTCTGGTACCTATTCCTGAAGGCATCGATTCAGTAACTGCTGCAGCAATAATGCTAAAAGGAATGACTGCGGAAGGTCTCCTGCGGCGCTGTTTCAAGGTACTAGCTTATTGGCACAGTCTAAATATTCGAACATTACGATATTGAGTTGTATGCTTTTTTATCTACTCTTGGAGCAAACCAAAAAAGAAACCAAATTCAATATGTCAACTACCACCAACCTTTTCCAGATATAATGCCTGGCACTTACTTTGTTTGCTTATTAAGTATATGAGCAAGACAATTGAATGTTTTGAGTATTTATAGGAATCTTAAGCTAGACATTAACAAGATAGAAAACTTTTTGGTTCTAGATGAATAATTATCTCATCAGCAAGTTCTGATGTTTAAAACGCTAGCTTTCAGGTGGAACCAAGGCATACAATTCTCATTCATGCTGCTGCAGGTGGAATGGGGTCCATGCTTTCTCAGTGGGGGCGAGCATTGGGGGCAACTGTGATAGGCTGTGTATCAACAAAGGAGAAGGCAAACCAGGCAGCAAAAGATGGATGTCACCATGTCATCATTTATAAGGACGAAAATTTTGTGGAGCGCGTGAAAGAACTAACTAATGGCAAAGGTGTCCATGTCGTTTATGATTCAGTTGGAAAAGATACCTTTTTGGTAAGATATGCCTACAAGATTATTTTGTTTTGAACAGTGTTACCAAATGAATGCATTTGTTTACATCTTACCTTGTTGTGTTGATCATCAGGGCTCACTAGATTGCTTAGCATTACGAGGATACTTGGTAAGCTTTGGGCAAGCTTCAGGTTCACCAGATCCACTGCCCCTCTCTGCACTCTCTCCAAAGTCATTATTTCTTACACGGCCTTCAATGATGCATTATAATGCGACTAGAGGTGAGTTACTTAACAGTGCAAAGGAAGTATTCGACAGGGTCCTATCAGGAGAGCTGAAAGTTCATGTGAACCAGACTTATCCATTATCAAATGCAGCTCAAGCACATGCAGACTTGGAAAATAGGAAGACAACTGGGTCAACAGTTCTCCTTCCATAGAATCTGTCATGATTAGAAGTTGAGATACATTGTCATAATAATAAGAAGTTATAGAAGTGATGCTTCCTATTTATTACTTGGTGCTTCCCGAATTTACCATTATGGAAAGGCAAGCTCATGCCCAAAATTGTCTATCATAATATGGTACTGTGTAAGGTTTTTCATGTGACAATAAGAATGTGACATGCGGGCACCGGTGATAAAATGGGACGTGGTATTTAGACATAAATATCTTCATACAACGGGCAATCAAATATCTGGGAAATCATAGCTAGAGAAATGTTGTGGATTCGTAGATGCATTTATTACTAGTGCTGAAAAAATAGTTACATTTTATTGCTTTTGTCAATTGGTTGTGCTATTGTGTTGCATAATATCTTGCTAAGTCTTCTTTCGTTGCTTCATTTGATTAAATCTGGATTGCTATGGTGCATTCCTTGATGCATATAATTCTGATGGAAAGCTGATGAATACTTGTCGGATATTCTAAATAGCAACGACTGCAGTTCTCTAATGTCCTTTCTATAACGGGGGTTTTCCAGCACTAACTTTTCTTGTTCGTGAATGGGACCACAAAGAGGTACATTCCAATTTGTGCGAAGCAAAGTAGCCGTCAATTCGACAATGTGTTTGTGTAAACAAGCATTGAATCTGAAGCTGCCTTGTTGCAGAGTGAGGTACTACCATCGTGGATTATTGTAAGTTGATTTTGGTGCGTCAATTGGAAGACATGCCATCTCCATAACAAATACCACATTTATAGTAGCGGCATTCAGTTGAAAAGATGCCCAACGTTGCTGGGCAATGTTTGGGTTATGTAAATGTTGGCCCACAAAAAACTCCAATACTTTAGCTGAGTCAGATACACTTTTGCATTCACACATTCACACGTAACAAATCCAAACCTCTATATGCAAGAGTAATCAATAATCCACCTTGAAAATGCATGGCCATGTTACAGTACGGAAAAAGATATAATGATGGCTAACCTTTTTCGCTTGTACGGTGCTCTTGGACTTTTTTTTTTTTCATAGAGTTGAGATCACAATGAATGATCATCAAAAAGCAGAATTGAGTTAAGAACCCTCAACTCAATAATAGCAGATTGTTTAAAGTTTAAACATTAAGCACAAAATATTCAGATAACTCGAAGGTTAAAAAATGCCTTTGAAAATAGCATCTAAGTGATTTTGCAGAGAATCCGTCCAGTGCAAGTTTGCTGACTCAGGAAAGTAGATCATGAAGTTTGCTGCAATTACTGTAGAGCCAAGGACCTGAACAAAACAGAGGCAAGATAAATGAAACAAACAGAAGTCAGAAGTCATATGTATCAAGGAAGTGGAAGTAATCTCGAAATTGTAGCTGCAAGATAGGTCTGCCATTGCTTCCCCAATTGACCAACTCGATAAGCCTGTCTGAGTTACAAGTGGACATGAGGTGGATCATGGTACCATAACAGTCTGCCCTGCCCCTATGATAATAATAACATTCTCTGTAAAATTCAAACTATTGATCTGTCATATTGGCACTGTTGTTTTCTAAAAACCAGAACAGAATGAACATGAGATATGTCCTTGAAGAATTCACTGCCCCATGTAATCTCTTTCTGCTGAACCTGCTGTAGAGACTGAATTAACCTTCCTCTCACTGATCCAGACCAAAAATTGTAATCCCAAATTCTGTGCACTGACAAATTCCTTGAATGATATTTTGTAACTTCAGCATCATCAAGATCGAGGTTAAGTTTATACTTGCAATTCATCAGATAATCTAGCATCAAGGATTTTAGTGTTAGTCAATGTTTGATGACAGAAAAGCTTGAAAAAACCATAAAAGCCTGAATAATTCCCAACTGTAAACCAATTATTATCCATGTGAGAATCAAAACTTTTATACTTATGTGCAGTAGCTGTGAGTTCGATGTCATATATAACCTGCCATTTAATCCATAAAGAAGAAGGATTGTGTCCCCCATGCAAACATCTATTTCTATGCTTCCAGATATTCCATAAAGCAATGAAAGAGATTGAATTTTTAAATTTATTGTCAGACATAATAAAGTTAACAATACTCCTTTGCTTTCTGACTTGAAAAGCCTGCTCAAACCAATTCCAAAAGCTTGAAATCTTAGGGCAATTAAAAATGTGATCAATATCTTCAATGCCATTACAATGTAGAGGGCAGGATGAACTTATGGCAGGATTATTAGGAACATTAGCAAGCAAGTGATGTCTACATAGAGTCTCCATGTTTGGAATGCTTTTGTTAGCAACCAACCAAATAAAGTAGGTAATTTTAGGAGCACAATAAGAATTCCAAACATTTCTGAATTCAGTGTCAACAGGGAGATTCCAATAAAGGCAGGCTTTAGAAGCTTGATTGGTATTTGCCAGAAAATTGTAGACATTAGCAACTTTGTAGATATTCTTATCCTTGTGATACCAGTCAATCTGAATTGATACGGCATTATCCAGACTATGATTGGACACTTTATTGACAATATGTTTGAATAGAATCTTATCAGAGGCAGTAACATTGACAATAGCTTTAAATCTAGTCCAAGTAATCCATCTACCATTGGTCCAAATATTCCCAAGCTTCTTGATGCCAGAAGATGTCCATTTTTTGTAGGTAAAAGTTGGATCCCAAAAAATGCTCGTGTCATGATGAGCCTGATTGATGCCACTGTGAGAGTAGGCTTTGGAGACTTTATTTCATGAATTTAAAAGATTCTTCATAAGAGGAGAAGAATTGACAGATGGCTTGAGTAGGTTGAAGGCAGAAGAAGGCAAAGAATGCACAATAGAGGGATGACCATCAATTGTGCTTTTGCTTAGCCAATAATGAATAAACTTAGTAGCAGGATTATTTTGGCTCAGCAAAGACTTCCAAACATATTTCCCTGCCAATGCATATCCCTATAAGAGAAGGCTCCTTTTTACTCTGAGTGACATATTTCCAACTGACCAAATGATGTTTACCCCAGATAAAATTTCTAACTATTTTCTCTATCTGCTGATAAATGCATTTAGGGGCAAGCACAGCAGAGGAGAAATGGGTAAGAGCATGTTAGGGTCTACATGTTTTGGAAACTACCTGGAAAATACTCTGGGTAGTCAAAGATGATGATATATTTGAGTTCTTAACATCTTCTTGACATCACAAAGTACCTTACAACATGTATGTACTACTACTCTTGAACATAACACAATTTCTTTTAGTCATTCTTGTAGTCTAGGTACTTTAAAATACAGTTATGTACTTGCACAGAAGTACACATAAAAGTACCTTTTTGGTAATTTTTTATGTAG
This sequence comes from Isoetes taiwanensis, assembly GCA_021234155.1. Lineage (NCBI taxonomy): Eukaryota > Viridiplantae > Streptophyta > Lycopodiopsida > Isoetales > Isoetaceae > Isoetes > Isoetes taiwanensis. The sequence continues at coordinate 26,250,881 of JAJEKV010000004.1, read as the reverse complement.
GCCCTAACATGCTTTCACCCAAATGTATGAGCTTGCAAGCACAGAGGAAGCAATAATTGTTCTTCCTGCAATTGAAAGACAGCTGCCATAATTATTTAGCTTCTTTCTAATCCTTGAGACAATTGGAGACCAGAGATTTTTAATAGATATGTCTAAGGTCAGAGGCATTCCCAGAAGGGAGGAAGTTTGATTCACAGGAATACATCTAATATCTAAAATATCAGATTGATCATTAGCACCAATGATAACACACTTGGCCATATTGAGATAGATTCCAGAAGCAGCACAAATTTTTATTCAAAATCTTGATGAAGAATTCAATATTCCCTACATCATTCTGAAGGAAACTAAAAGAATCATCTGCATATTGTAACAGAGTGAGCTGTAAGGCCTTTTAAATTCCCTCTGTTTTGACGATACATAATAATTTTAGAGAGTTGCTCAGCCACTATGATGAAGAGATAAGGAGCCAGAGGGCATCCTTGTCTCACACCTTTATGCAAACTAAAGAATTTACCAGGGGATCCATTGATCAGAATGGCAGATTGAGCTCTAGAATTGAGGCCCATGATGAGGTCAATGATTTTAGTAGGAATACCAATTTTCCTTAAGGATAGAGTCAAGAAGTCCCATCTAACAGTGTCAAAAGCTTTAAAAAAATCAAGCTTTAAAAGAACACAGTTCTGATTTGATATTCTGGCCCAATGCAAACCCTCCATAGCAACAATGTAATTATCCCTTAGGAAGGAATGCAGACTGATGCAGGCTAATATTCTTCTGCAAATGCCCTTTGATCCGATTAGCAAGAATTTTGGCACAAATTTTGTAGGTTGAATTTGTCAGAGAAATTAGCCTCCACTCATTAAACACAGTTGGATTGTCTACTTTGGGAATGAGAGAAATCAACCCAGAAGAGATAGCAGGGTGAAGATGATTATTATGCCAAAAGCCTTGAACCATTAAGGTAAGATCATTCTTAATATCATCCAAAAATGAAGAAAGAATTCAGGGGGAGACCATCAGGACCCGGGCTCTTCGCCTTGGCAAGACTGGATAAAGTAGATTTGATCTCATCTTCTGTAGGAGGTAATTCAATATTAGGTGATAAAGGATCAACAATATTATCTGACAAAGAATTTAGCAGACAACGAACTCTGAGGCGGAGAAATCAGACCAAGGAACATCAGAATTAGAGGCAAATATATTGGAATATTTGGTGTAGAAGAAGTCAGCAATTTCTTTAGAAGATTCTAGATTAATATCTTGATCATTCTTAATAAAAGAAAGCTGACTCTTAAGAAGCCTATTTTTGGCAATTCTAAAAAAGAATTTTGAATTGCTATTGTCCATAGAGGAAAAGAATTTCACTTTAGATCTAATTGCTGCACCTTTGGCTTCATATTCCTCAATGCTTTTGATTGACTGCTCTAAATTACTTTCTTGCAAATGAAGGTCAGGGTTTAAAGGATCAGTTTGAAGCTTGACTCTTACAGTCTGCATTTGCATCAGAAAGTTTTTCTTTTCAGCTTTTTTTAACTCCCAATCATTTCTAGACCATTGTTTAATCCAAGATTTGGAAGATTTTATTTTAGCGTAGAAATCTTTCATAGAGTTGGCTGCCCTAACCCTTGGGAGACTGGCATAAAAGATTTTGAAGTCTCTGCAAAATTTTGTATTACTAAGCAAAGAGCAATTAAACTTGAAAGGAATATTGCCAGATCTCTTAATGTAGAGAAGATGTTTAGTTTGAAGAAATTGAGGTTGGTGATCCAAAACTGAAGTTCTCTCATCAATGGAGACAATACTATTATCCCAAAATTCATGGCTGGAATTGCTAATATAAAATCTATCCATAGCACAAAACACTCTGGAATTACCTTTTTGCTTATTGGACCAGGTAAATTTTGCAGTAGAAGAGGGAATATGAGAAAATAAAAATGTATCAAGAAGGTTTTCCCAATTCACTTTCTCAGTGTTAAGACATGTTGAGATTTTTGCCCAGCTTAAGGTCCCAGGAGGGGGTGGTGTTAAAATCACCAGCCATAATCCAAGATATGGAATTATGATTGAAGAGCCAAGATCTGATGTCAAGCCAAAGTTTTTCTCTTTCTTTTGAGATTGTAGAGGCATATACATTTATGATACCAAATTGAGAGCCATCATAATTAAAAATGACAGCCTGTCAGCTTTTACAAGGACTGTTGTAAACCAAGCTTTGAGTAATGTTTCTCCAAATAATAATAAGATCACCCGAGGTCAAGATAGCATCAATCCATAGGGAGGAAAATTCAGGACCAATCCAGTTTGCAAGATTAGAACATTCAAAATTTGGAAGTCTAAGCTCTTGCAATAAAATAATGCCAGCTTGATAATCTCTGATTTGAGAGATTGCCCTTCTCCTCTTAACATGCCCTTTAATGCCCCTGAGATTCCAAGTCATTATCTTCATGACAGGGAAAATAAGGCAATAAAACAGGAAGTTAAAAAGGGGAAGCACTAGATAAATTTTCTAGATTGGCTTCTAGTAGATCTTTTAGATTGATGCCTAGTATTAAAGGCGACACAGATTTCCTCATCTTAATTCCTTTCCGCATAGGCTTGACACTTTTTTGATTAGATATCTTAGGATGAGAGAGAGATAAGAAATGATCATCATCCCATGGGTTTGTGAAAGCAGAAGAGTCATTTTCTTTAATATTTTCCTTTTCTGTAAAATCATTGTTATTAGAACGAGGACAGGTCCAAAATTTTGACTGACAATGTAAGGCTATATTCAGAAGACTTCACCATAGAGTTACCATTAATTTCAAGGAGAATGGTTTAGATCTTGCCTGGGATATGTGTCTTCTGCCACCTTGTCAACCATGGTATTTGGAGTATGTTCTGTAGTTGAAATTAAATTCTGATCCAGCATATTTTGAGTAGATGCTTCAGAAGTTAAATCATATATTGTCTTATTTCCATCTGCTGCACTGTCATGATTGCATTCCACATCTGTATCTGACCCATCAATCGAATTTTCCTTATTCTTATTTCCATTCTGTATACCATCATTCTCCACTTGTAACTCAGAAAGCTGTAGAGCTATCTTTTCAGAGATAAGGTTATTTAAATGTGAAGTTTCAGGATAGGCAGGGGGGATAAATCAATAAGGGGAAATGATTGGGGCAACAAGGGAGCATTTGGTGGAGGAGGACAGGATATGGGGGCTGAGCAAGTAGAGGGAATTGAAATAGGAGGACAAGAAATGTGCTCAGATCTAGGCTCTTCAGCTATTACTGCAGATTACCTTGTCTATGATGTTGTCATTACTGGAAGCATTTTTGTTGCTATTTTGATGGCCAGAGTTATTTTCTTGGGCACCTGCTTTTTTGGAAGTTAAATCTTCCAAAGGAGTTTCTCCAATATTCTTATTTTCCATAATTGAAGGCTCTTCACTCCTTTTTTATTGGTGATTAATCTAAGAAGGATTAATCTTAATCCCATGCTGAGTATTCTTATGAAATCCCAGAATAACTTTAGGTGGCATTGACCTTAGAATCTGCAAGAAATTATTGAAGGTCTTATGCAAATCAAAATGCATAGGAGATTTCCCTTTGACCATCATTTTGTTGTAATTCCCATCTTTATTTTCTTGTGGATTGACAAAGGTTTTTTGCTGAGAAGAATTGCCAGCTGCCTTAATGTTTTGATGCAGAAAAGAATCTCCTTTATTTAATATTTTAATTCCACCAGAAAGCTGAGTAGATCCATTGAGAACTTAAGAAGATCCTGAGTTTGCTGGAGTTTCTTGTTGAGCAATTATCTGCCTCTGTTGCCTTTTTTTTTCAATCCTTCTTTTACTGCCATTGGATTTGACCCAATTTAACTGATACTGGTGAGCAGAATTACGACCAACTAGATCCAAATTTTGTAATTGAGCTTGGCTACCTGAATTTGAATTCCTGACATCATTATGAACCTTAACAGATGTGTCACCAAAACCTTTTGCAGCTGATGCAGCATTTATATTATCTCCCACAATATACTGACAAATTTTCGAAGAGAAATGTCTAGAATTGCAATTAGGGCAAAATGTAGGTAGACCAACCCATCTAAGCTGAAGATTAATTTCTTTGCCAAAGAAATCTAAGATAGGGATGGAAGTGGGAACAGGCTTTGAGATATCCAGTTGAATGTAACATTTAGAGGCCTTGTAGGAAGAGTAGTCAGTAGAGATATAAGTTCCAATTGAGTTGAAAATGGCTGAAAAGCGGTGTTCATTCCAGTAAATGGGATTAAGTTCACTCATACTGACAGAGGCAATGAAGAATTTGCCAAAGTCATTTAAAGAAAGCTGAGGGCTCCATTTCGGAAAAATCAATTGATAGGTATCAAGTGTCGATCTGGCTGTTTTCAATAAGAAATTGGCAGTTCGAGAGTTTGCACAGTCCACCAAAAGATAAGGGTAACTAAGCCAGTAGATTGAATTGACAGTGACACCTTTATTAAATTTAAGGATATGATCCCAGAGCTTGTCAATTTGGATCCCAACTTTATCCACACATATTACAACAGCAGTAGAAGAAAGAGAGCTAATTCTTGAAGCAATTAGAGGAGAATCAAGTTTGATACCTCTAAACAGTTGAACATTTGGCTGAGTTCGAATCTGCTGATCCGTGAGTACAGGTTGGACAGGCCTTTGAGTTCCATAAGGAATGGGAACTCCCTCAGCATTAAGAACATGAACTTGACCATTGGGACCCGGATCTTTTGAAAGATTGTCCCAAGATGGAACATCTGAGGAAAAATGATGCATGTCTTTGGAAACAAAGTTCAAGTCAGCAAAATCTCCAAATTTAAAGACCATAGAAGGATTTTGGTTACAAAAACTTAACTGGGTAAGAAGATCGGATCGTTCAACTGGAGAAAAATGAGGAAATTTGCGTTTAGGTTTTTTGAAGTATTCGAGTTTTTTTTGGGGAAAAGATTTTGAGAAATTTGAGACATAATGAAAAAGCTCAGGGTGAAACAACAGAAAGACAAAAACAGAGAAATGAGAGGTCAAAAGCAGACAAGAATGGAAGATCCTAAGGCAAAGAAATTAAAATTTAGCAAGGAAGGGTTGAGAATTAGAGATTTCACCCGATAACATACCCATACATAGCAATTGTAGACACAAAACAACAGGTCTAGCATTCGGATTCCCCCAAAAGCTTCTCATTGTAGACTTTAACTATAATTCTGTGCTCAAGATTTTCTCTGTAAACTCTAGAGATACCTGTCGCAGAAATATCCTTATGGCCGACAAATTCTTCCAACCAAGATTCAATTATCTCAGTTTCGAATTCGATGCAGCTCGGAGAGAAGGAGTATTCAATTTGGAATAAATTCTCTGGAAAAACCTGTTTGTGAATCAATTCTCTTGGATCCCTGCCACATAATCGTGAAAATTCGATTGTCCATAAGGAGTTAATTCATTCCAGTGCTAACCCTCTACAGGGGTAGCAGGCAATTGGCACCGGAAATCGATCTATCAGAGGCAAGGTAGATCGATCTCAAGCAAATTTTCCAAGAATTGGGTTTAAACCGAAAAAACTGCCATTTTCAAGAAAATAGGCGCACCACATTCTTTTTCCATATCATTAAGAGACGTGGAATTTTTGAGTGACACATAAACAAAACTTTAGAGAATCCTATTGTTTAAATTTGGTTTTTCCGGGGTCCCAAATTTTTTTTGGATTTTTTTCTTAAGTTGTTTTCCTAAGGTTTCAAGGCTTTTAGCTACTGGAAAAAAATTCCGGTATTCCAAAAATTGGGTCTGCGGGCTTTTCCTATGATTTAGAAATTGGCATTTTGGGTTATTTGTCCCGTTTTAGAGGATTTCGCGGATTCATTATCCTCGGCATGTAGGCCACAGAGATGATTAAGGTTTTTTCATTATCCGTCAAGATATTGTGTTTATTATTTAAATTTTCCGTCAAGATATTGTGTTTGTTATTTAAATTTGCTTGCTTTTGATTGCTGGCGAAGACGATATTGTTGATTATAGCAGATAGGGAGCGGATATGGAGACTGGAGCTCTGCACGATGCTTCAATATGGTTTGAGAAGGCTTACGTTGTCTTTCAGGTGAACTATGCATTTCGTTCTCTGCCACAAGTGCCATTTTTTTTGGGGGTTTTCGTCATTTGTTCTTTCCAGAGGAGGAGTTTTGCTCTGGTTCTCCCCAGCAGAAGTCCGTGGGCCGTCCCTTCTCCTTTGGATCTTCACGGATCTGGAACGAGTCAATCGCTGGCCGTTCTAATTCACTGCCCTGCTTCTACGCTATTTCAAATATCTTGCTTTCTGGAGCTTCTTATTCTCTGCAGTTTCATATGCCCAGTTTGTTTCTTTGCAGGAGCTGGATCTTCAAGTTTGTGTTTGACTATCGGTTAGTATCATCGAATTATTTTGGTTTATATGGCCCCGGAGCAAACTAATAAGAACATTTGAACTGGAAGTTTGAAGCTCTAATAACACTACACTGAATTGGACAGATTGTAACATGCAATAAAGATCAGGGTTTTAACCCTGCGTATCTCGCTTCTAAGAAAAATGGGAGCTGTGCTGCCTCCTGAGCCGTCAGTATTACATGCTAATGGCAATTCAGAAGTTATCTTTTGTTGACGAGCCACATTTAGGTTTTTCATTCTTAGATTTGGATTCATGAATTCGTTGGTGCTCCGATTATCGTTTTTTTTTGGTTGATTATTCTGTGGTACAGCAAGAGATTATTCTTGCAATCTGTTAAGCTTTTGGATTCAATCTTTATGTGTAGATGAAATGGAAAGGAAGTAATTACGACAGTTACTGGTCTATTATGGTATTAAAAAAATGCATCTATGATCCAGTAAGCTGCTTATGTTCTAGCAGCTTGGATTGGGGTAATTGTGTTATCTCTTTGTGTTTTCTGTATTTTAAACCTTATATGCAGATGCCATGACAGTGGCAGCAGTGGCAATAGATGGAGTTAGCACTTCCTTTTACAGGCAACAATTGCAGCTTGCATTTCATGTTTTGAGGGATATTTTGAGATAATTGTGTTTGTTCCTTGGATTGTTTAGATACAAATGAGTCTTGGCTGAAATATTCTTTGTATTAACATAATAAGCTTGATTGTGAGATGATCTGTGTGTTGTGCTGTTATGATGTGCATCCTATTCTATCTGGTTGCATTTGTCGCATTTTAGTCCAGATTTGATATGGCAGGGGATCGGTCAAGGAAAATTTTTGTGCGGTATGCATATTTGGACGATATGCATTTGGCCACTGTTTGTTTCTTGCTATGGGCGCTACATCTTTGAAACATGTTGTGAAACCTCTATCTCATATTCAATTGATGTTCTCTCTTCATTATCATTGTTGGGAATCAAGTCACAAATGCGACGATCTGCTGTTCATGCTTTATTTATATTACATGTAAACTGGCATGGGCTTAGCTTTCTGCTCAGATTAATAAGTATCAACACAACCTCTGGATGGCATCTTCTCATTTCATCTTCTTGCTGTTCTACCTGCCACCTGATTGTGAATGTGTCTTCGTCTAGCATTTCTTACTTGATTGCCATATCTAATCGTTTAGAAGTTGCACACAAAATGTGTTGTATTAGTTATATTATCCTTTTTAAAGACTGGAAATACTTTGCTCTATGGCATCAATGATTGTTGCAGGGGAGGCCTTTGGTGGATATGGTGATGGTGGTAGCGTGGTGGGTTTGTGATGGTCGTATGTGGTGGTTGTGTGGTGGTGGGTGTCAAATGAAACAAAGAGCAATAGTGTTGCCCCTTGAAGTGGCAACATGAAGAAGAAATGAAGATATGAAGAAAATTCTAAGTATTGGAGGAGCTATTAAGGAAAGGTATCAGGCTGAAAGAGAATCTAGGCCAGGTGAGTACCCCTGCCAAATCCTTTAGCCAAAACTAGCCATCCTTGATTTTTCCCAAATTTTTTGAGCCTATCTCCCATTTCTCCTTGAATTTCCCCTATCGCTAGCCAAATATGCTTCTAAAAGATGCCTAAAAATCCCAAAATGCCAAAAATCTATACCTTTGCCAAGTGGCATCCTAGTCATCATCCAAAAGTGCCAAAGATGTCAAAAAGTCAAGTGAAAGTCAAAATAGAAAGTCAAAAGGCACACTTTCCAAAAATACCCTTGCCACGTCATCAAGAGTCAAAATGCCACCTAGGATGGCCACCTTGCTCACAAAAATGCTTTGTCATCCAACTTTGGTTATATCTTTGCCACTTGGGTCAAAATCATGCCACCTCATCAAAAATATCAAGGGGCATTTAAAATTTCGAAGATCCACTTAGGCAAAAGCCATGTTTGACCTTGCCACATCATCCTTCATTATGCCAAGTCATCATTTCATCATGTCCAGTCACCATTGATTCACCTTTTTTAGCCAAAAATCAAAGTGCCATTTTTCAAAAATTTGACCACATCACCATGTTGCCCCAATGAAAATATGCCACGGCACAAAAAAAAATTTCAAAAAGACCTTATATAGACCCTTGAATTCCAATTCTTGGGAATCGTGCCCTTTGAGAAAATGTAAAAAAATTGTCCTATTCTACCACCCCCCCGACCTAGATTCCTTTTCAGCCAATCACCCCCTCCACGTGGCTCACCGGGTGTGGGGCGGTGGAGGTACCGAATCCCATGGGCAAGACACGTTAATTTAAAGTTTGCGTGGATCGAGCTATATATACCGAAGTGACTTTTTTGATTTAGGCCCGTGGGATATATCCACCGAAGAAAATCCGCCAAGATCCATTAGGGTTCTATGATTTCGGCTTCCGCCAAGACTTTGAGTGATGCAGAGCAGATTCCTGATCATAATCGACTTCGGAACCAATCGAATCATGAAGAGGATGCGAATTAATGGAGATCATGCCAAGAACGTAATATTGCCTATTTTTGGGAAAGAAGAGTTCGTGGCCATATGCGGACAAATTGGAGCTCTAACTACCACGACACTGTGTCTATAAAGATGATCCGAGCCGTATTCCACATTAGGAGAGGAGATTTTTGATTAGAAACCCCCTTGTTCTTGAAAGCCAAGATTTTTGAAGTTCGATACAAATTCTATTTGAGAGTGATCAAATGGATTACCCGACAAAGTGTATTATGTTCCTAAGATAATCGAGAAAAGTTTTCTTGAGCAATTCATGGTGTTTCCCCTTTCTTCAATCGATTTAGTTTTTTTTCAAAAAATTAGGGTTTTCCCATTTTTATGTGCAGTCCACCACGGCGAACTTTGCCACAATTTCCCATCAATCTTGATCAACAAATGAGTTGAAATCAATTCAAGTTATCGACATTATCTAGATTTAGCTAAACAAATAGCTATTACGCAGAATTTGCTCAAATATTTCATTTGCATTCCAAGGAAGTTTTGATTTGCATCCCAAAGTTTTTTCTTCAATCATTTCCACCACTTTGTTCTGAGAAAACATCCCAATCATACACCGCATTCACATATCACCTTATTTCCTCACATTTGCACCTCTTTTCTCATCTTTTCACATCCCCTCACCACATCCTTGGCTCTCTCCCCCCTAAACACAGAATTTGGCAAGCATCTTTTAGGAAATCCCACAATTTAGAGATTTGTGCATCACGGTTTTGCAAGGATTACGTGAAAGACAACATCTTTTGGAGGTCCTAGGGATTCTCTAAAAAACTCTTGCAAAAAACTTGAGAGCCCTCATGGTGAGGCACCCAAGGAAGACTGGTACAGATATGGATGGTGATGGAGAGCCTAGCCATGCTGAAGATATGCCTCTGGAGCCTGGGTTGGCAGCAGCAGCAGCGCCAGCAGCAGCAGCACCTCTAGGCAACTATGCTGACCCTATCTTCAGGTTGGAGACGCCTCCTTCACAGCCTCTTTATGACAGAAAGAAACCCCTGGAGGTATTTCTAAACTCATTTGATGATTATTTTAGGAATCATGCTCCTAGAGGTATGACTAAGTTGGAATTGTTCAAGCTTTCTTTATCTGATGATCTTGCTACTAAATGGTTTAACACTCAAAGAAAGATTTATGGTGTTCACACATTTGAAGAGATGAGGAGCAGATTCATCGATAGGTTTGGCGAATCTGTGACTCCTGAAACTTTGCTTCAGCAACTGCATTCTCTTTCTATTAGAAGTGATGAAAGCATAGAAGCTTATGTTGATAGATTTGGAGAGCATGTGATAAAGTGTGAGTCAAAGGGTGTAGATAATCCTCCTTTGCATTTGATCACTGCTTTCTTGCATGGTTTGAAGTTCAGACCTCCTGTTTACAAGAAGTTAATGAAAATACATCAACAACAACGTTTTGAGACATTACCAAGGGTATTTTCCAAAGCAATTGAGATCAGCAGGCTAAGGGCTGCATTTTCTACTTTTGAGCACGTTGATCTTGATTATTTCAATGATTTAGAGACTAACTATGAACCTGTGTGTACAGTGAAGAAGAAAAATTCTTTTGAAGAAGATATGAGAGAAGAGATTTCTAAGTTGCAAGCTACTAACCTCAAAATTGCAACTGAACATGCCAGGACTGCAGAGACACTTATGGAGGTTACCAAGCAACTCTCTGAGCTCAAGAAAACTCCAGCACCAGAGAGATGAGGTATCCGATTTCAAGTCTTCAGATTCTACACAAAGTAGAAAACATTGTACCTACTGTAAGAAGCCAGGCCATTCAGAAAGTAGTTGCTGGTCCAAGCCTTGCCCTAGATGTGACAGAAAGGGCCACACTGGTAAGGAGTGCCCTGTGTGTTCATATTGTAAAGAAACAGGCCATTATGAAGACAAAAGGATCAAAGAATATATGTTGAAAGATAAAGGTAAGATGTAGATGCATCCTCTTCTCATGTTTGTTTCTTTGATTACATAGAGAAGGAGGTGATGAACTTCAAGAGAAGAAGAGGTCTTGGCTCTTTGGTACTCCCTATAGCCTAAGATCCGGACCTCGGCAAGCCAACATGCCTAGAAATAGCATAGCTCCTCCGCCCTCTGTGGTTACTGAGCGGTTTCACCTCGAATGACAGGCTGTGTTAGGTGAAGTTGACAGGTGTTGAAGTCTGCTAGGGTCACCCTAGATGTTTTGACCTTGTTAAGAATAGCACCTTCCTATAGAGAGAGCGTGTCAAAACACTTATAGAGGAGAATTCAGAACCTATTGTCCACAACATTTCTAGAGTTGGGAAAGACCCTGGTATATTCTCATGTGAAGCTCAAGTCGAAGGTAAAACACTCTCTAAAGTCATCTTGGATGGAGGCTCAGGTATAAATATCATGCCTTTACATATTATGGACTCTTTAGAGTTAAAAATCACTTCTGCAGCCCCAATTATTCTAAAATCTTTTGCTAATGAGAGTGTACAACCAAAAGGAGTCGTTAATGATGTCTTGACAGATGTAGGGGGCATCAAGATGACCCTGGACTTTGTTGTAGTACAGTTTCCTTCTCAGATTGGCAGCTATGACCTTCTTTTGGGCAGGAAATGGCTCAGGGTGGTTTCTGCAAAGCCAGATTGGGGAGGAGGTAAATGCACAATAACAGATGGTAAGCAAGAAGTCACACTCTACAACCAGGAAGGTAAACTCCAAGAAGAATTTGCCTTTTCAATTGATGATGCACTAATTTATAAAGATGTAGGTGTGTACAACATCTATGTAGATCCACTTTTGGAAGAAGAAGAGCAAAAACTTGATGAGCATACTCATACATTGTTATTTGATGGCGGTTGTAGCGGGAAGTTGAGTTTAGCCTGTGTCTTGCCGCCATCATTAAAAGCCCAGAGGTTTTGATGATTGGCTAAAACAAGCAAGAATTCACAAAAATATAACCTCTAATGAGGCAGAGTATCAAGCTTTGATTGCAGGTCTCCAAGAAGCTTACATGATGGGAATCAAGAAGCTGAATATAAAGGGGGACTCTCAGCTCGTGTGCAATCAAGTCCAAGAGGTATACCAAACCAAGCACTCAAGGTTAGTACAACTTAAAGAAGAGGTTTTGGGACTATTAGACAAATTTGAGGCCTGGACAATAGAGCATATCCCTAGGCATTTGAATAGTGAAGTAGACAAGGCTAGCTAAAGGTACCATATTGGATTTTTAGTGAAGGAGCCTTTCAGGAAGAAGAACTGAACCTCTCCGCAGACTTGCCCAATTCTAACTATAGGGGTAGAGGAAGCAAGCAGAGAGCAAGTCATTTGTATCCAAAAGAATGGCCAAACGTAACCCCAAAGTTGGTCCAAAAGCTCCTGAGCCTTGCTTTAACTCATTTCCTATGCTGTGTCAAGAATTCTCAGATGTCTTTGCTTGGGATTACTCTGAACTAAAAGGAATTCCTCCCTCTAAAGCAAAATTTGAAATAAAAGTAAAAGAGGGCTCGATCTGTTCGCTCACAGAAATTAAGGAGGATAAATTTCGCCTTGCCGCCACTTATCTATGAAGAATTAAAAACTATGGAGAGTTCTAAGCTGATATGTGAGACATTGGAACCGAGTGGTTGTCTTGCATTGTGCCACCAAGAAGAAGAGTGGCCAACTTAGAATTTGTATTGATTATAGAGATATCAATAAGGTTACAATTAAAGACCTGCTATCCCTATCGGTTTCTAGAAGAAGTTTTGCATACCATGAGTGGAAAGGAAGTCTATTCTCTTATGGATGGCTTCTCCGGTTTCAACCAAATAGAAGTTGATCCTTTATCAGACCAAAAACTGCCTTCATTACACCTTGGGGAACTTATATGATGCTAAGAATGCCATTTGGTTTGAAAAATGCCCCCCGCAACCTTTCGGAGGGCAATGAACAATATTTTTTGAGTCATTATCCCCCAAGATTTCGTGGCTTTTACGGATGATTTGACTCTGGCCACCTCTTTGGAAGATCATCTCAAAACAATCTCTAATATGTTTTCTTTGTGCAGATCCAGTGGTGTGAACTTAAATCCAAAGAAGTGTTTGTTTTTGACTGACAAAGGTGTGCTGTTAGGCCATCGATATCGAGGAAGAAGGAGTTCGGGATTGTCGAGACAAGTCGACAATAGTTCTCGACCTCCCAGTACCTAAAACATTGAAGCAGATCAAAGGTTTTGTTGGTACACTTCAAGGCTTGAGGATCTACATCCCAAACTTCTCTCACATTTTGAGACCTATCACCAAGCTCACCAAAGTAGGGTATGTATCTAAAAATACAAGTCAAAAAGTTCCAGTGGAGTGGAATGAAGATTGCCAAAGGGCATTTGAATTGATCAAAGAAGAGCTCAAAGAAGAAGGTAACACTTCTTGCCCCTAAACCAAATGAAGCTTTCCAAGTTTATATAATGGTTACATCATTTGCTGTAGGATTAGCCTTATTTCAGAACAAAAGGGTACTAAATTATGCAGGAAAGCAGTGGTCAGACACAGAGGTGAATTACCCAGTCCTAGAGAAGTCTGCTGCTGCCCTAATATTTTTGACCACTAAATTCCCCCATCTTCTGATGCAAGCTCCAAAGATTCAAGTCTATATGAAGGTCAATCCTCTCCCAATGTTGTATGGTAAACAAGCCCTGAAGACCAAGTTCTATAAGTGGGCTGCCATGCTTCAAGACTTTGCCATTGAAGTCCATCTTGTCAAAGCAGAAAAGGATCCGAGTAGTTTCATACCCTATGCCTTCTACAAATATGATTTGACCTCTGAAGAGGATCAAGTAGAAGAAGAGGTATGTCATTTAGTTGGAGAAACCAGGTCTTGGATGCAACCCATTGTCAATTATCTAAGATATCAAGAGATCCCTGTCACATTTTCACCATCTGAGAAAGTTAAGTTTAGAAAAAGATGTCTAACATATGTGCTGGTTGAGGACATTTTATGTAGGAAGATGCCTTCACAGATTTTGTTGAGGTGCTTTGGTGAAGAAGAGAAGGTACAAGCTCTAAGACATGCTCATGACCCTCTGCTGTGGTGGACACTATTCTATGGATGCCCACCCAAGAAAATTCTAAGTTTTGGATACTATTGGCCTACACTTCATCATGATGTCAAAAGGTATGTGCAGAGTTGTTCGATTTGTCAAAAGCATGCCAAACAAGCGCTGAAGGTACCTCCCCTTTCACCTATTGTTTTGGCCCATTTCTTGTTTGGGGATTAGATTATGTTGGTCCTATACACCCATCTTCCTCTCGCAGACATGAATACATCCTAGTTGCTACAGACTTTTTCACTAAATGGGCTGAAGCAACTCCATTAACAAGTGCCAATGCGGATACCACAACAAGTTTCCTCTTGCCTAATATATGTGCTAGGTTTGGAGTACCATTGAAGATTGTTTCCGATGAGGAACGCCTTTTGTGAATGAAGTAATAGACAAGCTTACCAAATTGCTTGAGATAAGACATACAAAAGTTCGCTTACTACCCTCGTGGAAATGGCGAGAATCCACCAATAAAACTCGATATCCATTATGAAGAAGACGGTAGATAGGTTTCCAAGAAGTCGGCATACAAAGTTGATCTATGCCCTTTGGTCCCTGAGAACCACTTATAAAGTGGCTATAAAAACACTCCCGCCTCTATTGTGTATGGTACTAGTGTCATTCTACCCTTTGAGTTGCAGGTACTTTCGCCAAGGATAATGCAAATACAAGTCAAAAATGAAGAGGATGCTATCTGGTGCAGGTTGCAGCAGATGCTAGCCCTTGAGGAACTCAGAGATAAGACTCTACAGGTGATAACAGATCATAAGATGAAAATTAAGAAGAAATTTGACAAACAAGCAGTAGAAGTCAACTACCAGGTTGGTGATTTGGTGCTTAAGTTAGCTAAAAACAAAGATCCTACTCTAGGTAAGTTTTCTGCAAATTGGGAAGGTCCATTTGTCATTTCTTCACATGCTGGAGTAAACTCATATTACTTACAAGAGCTAGAGTCTGAGAGGATTTTGCCAAATCCTCTCAATGCACAGCACTTGAAAGCTTATTGGATCTAAACTAGCTAAGGCTAGTTAGTATAGTTGTAGGTAGTCTAAAAAAGGTTGAAGTAGTTGAAATTGTTCTAGATATGATTTGCTAATACTATGGGGGGGAAACAATAAAAAGAAGAAAAGCTGAAAAGAAAAAGTATGTGTTTTGATCTTTAACATTGTCATTTGCAGGTTCATTAGTTGTTCTGTTTAAAGCCAGCCAGAAAAACCATTGCTTCCTAAAGTTGTGCTCATATGCAGGAACTCAAAATCATCATGAACAGTTTGCTGAACATCTTGTGATGAATGCCAGGATTGAAGTACTAATCTGAGTCATCATGTCATTTGCAGGACCATCCTAGTCTTCCATACCATTCATTTTTCATTTATTGGCCTCCCATTCATATAAGCCTTGCTCCCACTTTTATTCATCACCTACAGGCTGCTATTCATCCCTGTGCATCATAAAAAGCAGTCTCCTAACTCTCTATTTCATGTCATTTGCAGGATCATCCTTTACCCATTAGCCAGCTTTATACCACCACCATTTTTTCTTTTGGGCAAATTTGCAGGACCATTACATCTTCTAGAATGTGTCTGCACCCTTCCATAACATTCTAGCTCCATCTACCAAGTCATTTCTTCAAGACTCCTACAAGAATGGGTAGCTGAAACCCCAAAAGCATCAAGTTTTATTCACAAGATCACTGAAGCAGATTTTTGACGTCCCCCCCAAGTTTCAACACTTATGGGAAGTCAAAAGAACATGGTAGCAGACCCTACAGGTTATAAATGTTCAAAAGTTGCTGCTGTGTTCAAAGTTGCAGAATTCATCACCAAAAAAATGTGTACACATAGTTCTATCCAGTTTTCCTATTTCGCACCATTTTCCATTCATGAAGACCTCAAGAAAACCTTATATTATCTCAGAACAGGGAGATGCATTGATTTGGCATTCACTCTCATATATTTGCACTTTTCGGATGCTTTTATGTTTGCATTCTAAGAAGCTCGATATTTGTAGCAGGATAATTCAGATCCGGATGTCGAGAAGTTTTAAAGGTTTCAAGGCCGGGGACCAGCCATTTTTTCTTTTATAAAGATGTTGCCCCTTGAAGTGGCAACATGAAGAAGAAATGAAGATATGAAGAAAATTCTAAGTATTGGAGGAGCTATTAAGGAAAGGTATCAGGCTGAAAGAGAATCTAGGCCAGGTGAGTACCCCTGCCAAATCCTTTAGCCAAAACTAGCCATCCTTGATTTTTCCCAAATTTTTTGAGCCTATCTCCCATTTCTCCTTGAATTTCCCCTATCGCTAGCCAAATATGCTTCTAAAGATGCCTAAAAATCCCAAAATGCCAAAAAATCTATACCTTTGCCAAGTGGCATCCTAGTCATCATCCAAAAGTGCCAAAGATGTCAAAAAGTCAAGTGAAAGTCAAAATAGAAAGTCAAAAGGCACACTTTCCAAAAATACCCTTGCCACGTCATCAAGAGTCAAAATGCCACCTAGGATGGCCACCTTGCTCACAAAAATGCTTTGTCATCCAACTTTGGTTATATCTTTGCCACTTGGGTCAAAATCATGCCACCTCATCAAAAATATCAAGGGGCATTTAAAATTTAGAAAATCCACTTAGGCAAAAGCCATGTTTGACCTTGCCACATCATCCTTCATTATGCCAAGTCATCATTTCATCATGTCCAAATCACCATTGATTCACCTTTTTAGCCAAAAATCAAAGTGCCATTTTTTCCAAAATTTGACCACATCACCATGTTGCCCCAATGAAAATATGCCACCGGCAAAAAAATTTCCAAAAAGACCTTATATAGACCCTTGAATTCCAATTCTTGGGAATCGTGCCCTTTGAGAAAATGTAAAAAATTGTCCTATTCTACCACCCCCGACCTAGATTCCTTTTCAGCCAATCACCCCCTCCACGTGGCTCACGTGTGGTGGGGGGGTGGAGGTACCGAATCCCACGTGGGCAAGACACGTTAATTTAAGAGTTTGCGTGGATCGAGCTATATATACCGAAATGACTTTTTGATTTAGGCACGTGGGATATATCCATCGAAGAAAATCGGCCAAGATCCATTAGGGTTCTATGATTCGGCTTCGCGCACTTTGAGTGATGAAGCGATTCGCTGATCATAATTGACGACGGAACCAATCGAATCATGAAGAGGATGCGAATTAATGGAGATCATGCCAAGAACAGAATATTGCCTATTTTTGGGAAAGAAAAGTTCGCGGGCCATATGCGGACAAATTGAGCTCTAACTACCCCGACACGGGTCTATAAAGATGATCCGGAAAGTATTCCACATTAGGAGAGGAGATTTTTGATGAGAAACCCGCCCTTGTTCTTGAAAGCCAAGATTTTTGAAGTTCTGATACAAATTCTATTTCAGAGTGATCAAATGGATTACCTGACAGTGTATTATGTTCCTAAGATAATCTGAGAAAAGTTTTCTTGAGCAATTCATGGTGTTTCCCCTTTCTTCAATCGATTTCTGAGTTTTTTTCAAAAAATTAGGGTTTTCCCATTTTTATGTGCCAGTCCACTTCTGGCGAACTTTGCCACGAATTTCCCATCAATCTTGATCAACAAATGAGTTGAAATCAATTCAAGTTATCGACATTATCTAGATTTAGCTAAACAAATAGCTATTACGCAGAATTTGCTCAAATATTTCATTTGCATTCAAAGGAAGTTTGACTGCATCCCAAAGTTTTTTCTTCAATCATTTCCACCACTTTGTTACAGAAAACATCCCAGTCATACACCTGCATTCACATATCACCTTATTTCCTCACATTTGCACCTCTTTTCTCATCTTTTCACATCCCCTCACCACATCCTTGGCTCTCTCCCCCCTAAACACAGAATTTGGCAAGCATCTTTTAGGAAATCCCACAATTTAGAGATTTGTGCATCACAGTTTTTGCAAGGATTCTGTGAAAGACAACAAATAGGGCGATTCCTATCATATTGGCCCCCATTCTTTACGAGGTACAAATCAAACTTTGTGTCCTTCACTTCGAGTTTAGCACATGCTTAGTCTGTACATTTATCCTTGATCCAAATTAATGTCTCTGGGTCAAACTGCATAACATTCTTAGGATGTTTGCAATTGTCCCAAGCTCATGTTCGAGGCTCATGGTTTTCTCAATCTGATTCTCACTATTATTTGCAATGACCCACATTAGAAATTCTTTTAAAATAAATAAACCTTAGGACATGACCCACATTTTAGCGCATTGCTATAAGATTTCATTATTAAGTTGCGCATTGCGATAAGATACTGGATTAAGCTTGGTTTTCTAAATTCCATTTTGTTCTTTCTAATCGTTAATGCATGCATCCCAATGTTATGTTGACTAATTAAGTTTTTAGAAAAAACCATGTGGCTTTAAAACTACATTAAAAAATAATAACAACACAAATGTTGCCCAATTTTACCCGTCAATTATGCCAAAACTTTGAACAATGGTTACCATCTTACAAACTTTGTTGCAATCCTAGCATATGGTAAATTGCAAGATTTACATCAAGATTCTAAAAATAATGTATTTATGGCATTAGTCAATAATAATGTTGGTTCATTAAGAATCCACACACTCTACTCTTTTGTCGTATTGCTAATTCCATTGTGTTTGGACTTATATGGCAAAAAATTGACATGACCTATTTGTTTGTAATTTTGCATGGGTGCATGGCTTTCAAAATTGTTGTAATTTGCATCCTTAATTTTCTTTGACCTCAAGATACTATCCTTTCACATTTGATTTCATGTACAAACATTTATTCCACACGTCATCCGTTATCCCTCTCTCAACCATTCATGACTTCACATTTCATAGGACACTAAAATTTTCATCAAAAATAGCCATTGCTATTTCAATATCTAAATTCATAATTTATTTGTGCCATCTACAAATGCATAAATTCAAGTGCAACACAATCAATTCTCATGCTAGCGCAACTCAACACACCAGTTCAAACCTTAGAATGCAAGAAAAAAAAAGGGTTTTCTAAAAGCAATATTGAATGCTTTACATTCAAATTTTGATGTTAGCAGAGCTATGCACTTATAGTATATCCTTGGTTAGTGCTACTACTTTCTAGAAGTCTGCATAATGGGAGCTCTAGAAGGAAAAGACCAAGAACATGAATGTACAAGGAGAACAACAATTGTTTTTTACACACTGCATCTTTACATGTCAAGCTCTTTTTCACATGAGCATTATTGATTTCGAACCCCTATAATGAGGGCTGGTTGAAAGAAAGACCATTATTCTAGGGTCTGATAGCTTCCCTTCAACAAAATCCCCCTCTACTAAAATTACTGACCCCTCTTTTGCTCCTTCTGCCACTAGCTGTCTTGCAATCTTGAACATGATGCCAGAAAGGTTGATGGTTGCCAGAGCCACCACTTTCTTATAGGTACGTGCTTTCTATTCGAGAGGTGCTTATAGGTACGTGCTTTCTACTCGAAGTTCAACCCACAAAAATTACCTACCAAAAGACTAACAACTTCATTGCCATTACAATGTTCTGCATCCTTTATTATACATAAATCCTCATCATATATTCTTCCAACATTAAAACTCCATGAATACAACCTCTTCAAATTACAGACACCCTCTAAGACCAACTATTCTAAGGTCTACAAGGGCCAATTCACTAAAACATCCTTACGACAATGTCTTGAGGCCTACAAATGCAAAATTGCATGTTTCCTTCTACTATCCACATTTGCTAAAGCTCGGCAACGCCGGGCACCATAACTAGTTTGCAATGAAATGCATATTAGAATTGAGTAAGTTCGTCGTCATTTAGCTGGAGTATTTGCCTAGGTCTGTATATTCTGGTAATCAAGCTATTAGCGTGCTGTGACAATCTCACACTTGTAATGCGTTTGGGGTCTAAGAATGGCCTAAATTCATCAGATCTAGCAATATAAAGATTTGTTTAGCTGGGGCTATAAGTTACCTTACCATGTTTCATCAAATTAGCACTGTCTAATTATAAATCACCCAGTTACTATTTGCATCTAACAAGAATCAAATTTGGCCTTTTGGGGCATGGTCTAGTGGCTAGACTCTAAACTGCACAGATTCAAACATAGCCAATATCGGTCTAGTAATGGGACCTTAAAAACTCATTTTGAGTTCAAACATGGCTATGGGGACCTTAAAAACCCATTTTGAATTCAAACATGGCCAACATCAGTCTAGTAATGGGGACCTTAAAAACCCATCTTGAGTACTCAAAGACCTCTTCTCATTCTCATGTCTCTCAAGCTTTTCTTATTTTATATTTCCTTGGGAATCTTCTAATGCCAGCGGGCCTATTTATTTATTCGTTGATTTTTTACAGATAAATGCATAATCTATTATATTCTATTCTATTCTTTGGGCGCCATTCTCACCTATGAAGCTGATAGAATATCTTTGGGATGAGTAGTCAAAATGGGGAAGATTAGAAATGTATAGTTGGCTAACTAATGCAAATCCTTGTTCTTTAGCATTAAAGCTTCTAGACGGCTTTCTTCATCGAGACTAAAAACTCTTTCCATTCTCAAGGTATTTTGATTTTCTGATTTTTTGGAGCTCTCCATAATGCTCTCATACTATTCAATTCAGCTCTTTATAGGTTAATCCAGTAGGTTTAGGATCGGGTGCCAGAATGTCTTTGGGTGAGTATTCCTACTATTTTTTTTCCTGTGGGAATGACACGCAAATATAGGAAAGACTTTGGTAGGATCCTAAATTAATTGGCAAGTTATGAGTATTTTTTTAAGTCTAAGGGCAAGCCTATAACAACATTTCCACGTGCTTAATAAAGAAGCTCTGCAGCTTTGCATTCTATAATCTTAAACATCCATCTGCATGTTCAATAATGATCAATTCGTGATGAGAGAGACTGGGTCTCCCTCATTATGCGTCTCTAAACGTTTTGGATAAAGATAATAATTTCTTCCTGGTTATGTTTGACTCTTCACTTGCAGTTGACAGGCTTGTGGAGCATGGTGTTGATCCTCTTTGGGGACATTATCTTCTATATCAGTTTTATTCTCCCGGATTCTTGCCAAGTAAGTCTGATGCATTGCGCATGCCTTCCTGGCTTGCCTTAGAGGATTTTCCACTAGAATTGCAAGTGTCTGACTTTATGATTGCTATTGCCAATGGATTGGGTTTGCATCTTGTCCATTCTATTTAATGGTCCTCGAATTTGTGTATCTCTTCCTACTTATGTTTCTATTCCTCACTCACTAGTGGTCAAAAGTGGCCCACTTTTTTTTTTTTTTTTATGTACAAACTACGTCTGCTTAATGGACCTGAGCTTGCTAAGATGTTTCCCAATGTTGAGGCTTTCGTTACTTACAGGCCTAGGCATGCTTTTGCCTCTACCTCCCCAACTGCTCCTATCCCATGTCATATAGCATCCACTTCACTTGAATGTCGTGTTGTATCATCTTCTTCCTCATCTGCCTCTACACTAGTTAATCCGCCAGTATTACCAGCCCTTGTGCCTTCTTCTCAAGCTATTTCCGCACCATCGCCTTCTTCTAGTGCATCCCCGTCTCAGTCTATATCAGTAGACCCTCTTAATGAGGATTAACACTCTCATCTTTAGGACATTGCTCACAAGCAAGAATTATTGGAAGAAGGATGGTCTACTCCACGCTGAAGAAGCTTGCACGATTAATTAGACCATACTTAACTCCATGTTCCTGTCACACAGTTAGGGCCAAACGACCAAAACAATCAGCCTGAGTGAAGATGACTGGCAAGGAAGGAATCCATGCTATCACCACCCTGCACTAGCAGAATAAACTGTTGTGATAAGGACATTAAAACGTCGACCAATCATATTTGCAAGCTTTGATATGTCTCCCTTGCTACAGTTGTGCTACCCAGCCTACAAGCAGTGGCCAACTATAAGCCTAACACATTATAGGAGCCTTGTAGCCACGCTAGGCAAGGTTTTACCTCTACTTATGGTGCTCGACCACAACATACCATCCCCAGCTAGGAGGGATCTCGTGCATAGGCCACAATTAACAGGATTTAAGGGGGTCTAACTAGGAGCATCTCTACTGCTATATGGCCTTTAGGTCTCTACCCTCCCTTATAGAAAGAGAACAACCATCATACACACATCCATCATTGAAATAGAGATTAATCATACAACTACACATACAAGGGTTAGCTAGAAGTTCAAGCTGTCTAAGTACTAAACCTGTGTCTTGGCTAGAGCCATTATCTCTCAAGGTTTCCATGTAGTTGGTTTGATTGGGGATGAACAAGCAGCTCCTCCTTCACCAAATCCTCTCAAATCGATTTGGGGCAAAATTGGGGTTGGAAGCCCTAGCCTAGGCCAATCGAGTTGGTCTAGGTGACCTCACCCTAATGGCCTAATTATACTAATCAATAATAATTAGCTAGGCAGTTAGTTATTAATTAGTTGAATTAGTTGAATATTAACATAGATAACTTAAACCCTTTTAATTTAATCCATAATGGCCCTAAAATGCATATGGTGACGTATCAAAGTATTTATACATATACCATATAAATACGTGGAACGTCACATTGAGGTTGTCTCCTGGGCATCTGGCATGGCAATAACCTCATCAACCATATCAGTCCACTGAAGCAGATCAAAGCAACCACGGTGGGATGCAATGGGAGGAGCAGAGCTACATAAAGCAGGAACTGAGGGCTGGGACACAGAGGAGTTAGATCCCTCAAGCTGATTTTCATGGTTGACAAAGAGCCGGCGGATGTTTCGGTGGTGGGTTGCTGCCACGCCGATCAATGTCCATGTACTATCCACAAGCCTCTTCAATTTGCTCTTATGATCTCTAAATCTCAGCCAAGTCTTAACATTTGGTGATCCAGAGACTGAGGTGCGGGAGCTGCAATTGGACGAGTTGGAGCGGGGGGAGAGGGGGAGGGGCAGTCACAGGGGTGTGAGAGACATCCATTGAGATGGGAGTTGATCTAGGAACATGGAGCGCCAGAGGAGCAGATGGAAGACCCTGCTGGTGAACCTTGCGATATTGAGCAGAGAGAGGGGCTTCAGGAAACATGAGGGCTACTGGGTAAAAGCATGCTACGGTGTACCACTTTTGGAACCCTCAAAAGTACCTACACTGGGTACTTTTAAAACTGGTACTTTCTGTTTTTTCTTTCCATTAAAATCAATCGAAATTTTTTGAATTGAAGGTCAATAACATGTCAATCTATAGTATTACAGGATTACAATACTATTAGAGACTAATATAAATGGATTAACTCTCAAACTTATTATTTATTGCAGCATTTATGCAAGTTCCCAGTACCCAGTGCTGGGTACTTTTCTGGGTAGTTTCGCACTCCCTAAAAAGTACTTTAGATGGTACACCCTAGCATGCTTTCACCCTACTCTAGACACTCCATTACATTTCATTCAACTTATGCACTCTATTGTATCTACCCATTTCACGTATCCAACTAATGTCTGGCATCGTCGGGCACACGTTTCTAGTGTACTAGATAATCACATGCAAAGCAGCTCCTAGCATATCGTGCCTAGGTAATGGATTGGTAGAATATGTGATATGTAGAATATGATGTAGAATATACTCATAATATGATGATAATAAAATGATGTCCTTCAAGAAAAAAAAAACATCAAGCCTGACTCGATCAGATCTACTAAATAGATCAAATGAAACTGTGTCGAGCAAGATGAAAAACCTGGCTTTCCACATACATAACATACATAATCCCAAGATAAGTGAATGATGGCATTATTATTCCAATTGTTCCATCTACACAGTTGAACCTATAGGCATATACTTGAGAAGATGTGAATCATGTGGTGCACTAGGATCATGGACTACGACTGGATCTAGTGTCTTCTTATTTACTTGTCTCTTGTGCCATGTGCCATCTGGCCATCCAAATCTAATAGTTCTTGCTAATTCTAAATGCAATTTATATATTTATATCTTGTCAAGCCGGTTTTTTTTTCTCTACTGTAAAAGCTCTATAATAGTTCTATATGTATATTTCACATATTGAGTTTCTTCTTCATAATATTCACATACATTTGTTTTGTTCTTTTGTCAATTGCCCTTCTCGTATAATATTCACAATTTAGTTTTTGTTTTTGTTTTTGTTGCCAAATTCTCTTGTCGTTTTTATGACGTGCTAACTTTTTCTCAAGGGCCCTAAGAGGCCAAAATAAAGTTTACAACACAAACCATTACCCCTTGCACCTTGGACTACCTCGATCATCTGATCCGTCCATCCTACGCCCCAAATCTTTTTTTTTTTTTTCTTTCTATTGAATCTATGTTTTTTTTATATAATAATAACCCATTCAATTGTTTCAGGGGTAAGATCTACGGTCGCAGGGATGATGATTTAGGCATCTATATCAAACCCTCTAGAACCCCCACTGGGACTATTCTCGGTCCTCGGATCCATCCATCCTATGCTCCAGATTATATGTTGGGACAGCTATGCAACTCTCGAATATGGTCGTTTATGAGTGGGGGCACCTATGATTTTGAAATATGAAATACAATTTCGCCTAAGGTTTTAGAATATGAAATACAGAGACTTGAAGCTCTACCAAAATTATTCACCAATATCCTAATAAGAATGCTTTTACTAATGCAACTAGCGAGCTAACATGCTTATTTTTTCTATTGAATCTATGTTTTTTCTTTACTCAAGTGGGCAAGGCCACCCATAGCACCGGTACTGACGGACATGTTCAACAAGGCATTAGGGGAAGGTTTTCCCCCGCAATGGACCACTAGCAGGGTCGTCCCAATCTACAAGGCAGGAGACCCGCATTGCCCGGCCAATTACTGGACCATCATGATCAGCTCAGTGTTTGCAAAGCTCCTCGCTAGTATCCTCGAGCGGCAGTTGACAGGATGGGCAGATACAGTAGAAGTACGGGCACCCACTCAGGCAGGATTCAGGCCGAGGCACTCCACCATAGATCATATCTTCACACTGAGGGCTCTGGTTTAGTACAGCAGGAACCGTCGGCAGGATCTGTATTGCTGCTTCGTAGACTTCGCCAAGGCTTTTAACACGGTGCCTCGGGAAAAGCTATGGGCAAGATTGCAGCAGCTAAAGGTCCCTGCCGAACTGCGGAACGCGGTGTACAGGTTATATGAGACATGCACCGGCCGGCTGCAACTAGCAGGCCGACCATTCGAGAGCAGTATCGGGGTCCGTCAAGGGTGCCCTCTCTCCCCCACACTATTTGGCCTGTATATTGATCAGCTGGAGAGCTGGCTTGCTGATAATGGAGGCACTGGGACCCACCTCTTATACCAGATCATCAGGCAGCTAATCTATGTTGACGATGTGGACCTCCTGGCACACACTCGGGCAGACATGCAACGCCATCTCGATGCCCTGGATATATTTTGCCAGGTGACTGATATGCGCGTCAACTTAGCCAAAACCAAGGTGGTTCTGATATCATCCGCACGCCAGCCATCGCCTCCAATCCTCACTTATCGTGGCCAAAATATTGAAGTGGTGTCCGCTTACAAATATTTGGGGGTGGAGTTCCTGTCGGCCATGAACTAAGACAATTCCATCCGGCTGCGAGCCGCAGCAGGTTGGAAGGCCCTCTATGCAATGGAGAACAATAGCCACAAGGTGGAGCTGTATGATTGGGCCCACCAATCGCACCTATTCAGGGTGCTAATAGAACCTGTGCTTTTGTACGGGGTCGAGGTCTGGGACCCAGTGATTTCCCTCGCCACTTGGAACGACTTGGAGCAGGTGCAGAAAGCTTTCTTGGCACGAACCCTGGGGGTGAAGTCCACAGTCCCATACCAGATACTGTTGCAAGAAACAGGTTTCTTGCCTCTGCAAAGAGGAGCCCTTGACAAACACATCGTCTACTTCCAGAAGGTGGTCAGCATGGACGATATTCATCTCCCTCACCTTGCTTACACTATGGCAATGGGGCCTCAACGCCTAAAAGCCTGCTGGCGGGAAAAGAGAGCATAGTGGCCGGCCAGATGGAATGTGCAGGAGCACATGTGTGTCGAGTGCAAACAGAGGTAGACCGCTGCAGTCTTAGACAGTACATTGGCACATGCTTCCTCAGTAAGCTATGGAATGCCAGCACCCTTGAACAGGTCAAGACGGCACATTATCAACGCCACATAAATCCCAGATTGGAGCGGGGCCCGCAATGCTACCTGCGCACTCATCTACCCATGAAAAAACGGAGATCCATTGCCTCTATCCACACAGGTGCCCACCATCTCCGAATTGAGACAGGGAGATGGGTTGGAGAGCCGCGTCAGGAGAGGCTTTGTCAATGCTGCCAGGTTGGAGCTATGGAAGATGAATGCCACACCCTTTAGAGTTGCCCAGCATATGATGACATCTCGACATGCTATGCTGAGCTGGTTCATCCTAATCAGCCCCTACATGAGATACTGAGCACGAACTCGGTACGGAGGCTGGGCTCATACATTCAAGAGATCATGGATCGCCGAGATCAGCTTGGCCCTCAGGCACTCACCTGATGCATGTATATATTTCTGTCTATATTTGTATCTGTTTTTATATCTATACAGTTTGACAGCAAGCCTATTCCTGTCACAATTTTTCCTTAAACAACCCTCTAGGGCGGGGAGGGGGTTTTTTAACCCGAGCAGTAATACGCTTGCTGCTTGGATCCCATAGGCCAATTGGTCTCCGTGGACGATAAAAATTCTATTCTATTCTATTCTATTTAACACTCAAGTGGCTCCAGGGACCATTCCTGATCCATGGACCAGAATTGGTCCAATTGACCCACTACCACTTAAATTCATATAATCTGAGAATAGAAGTTTCAATTTCACAATTTATTGCCACCATTTCAGTCTTTACTTAATTATGATCTTTGAGAATTTCAAGACCAATGAACTCACCTATATGTTGTGGTGATTGCTCAAAGGTTAGAGAATTTGCCAATTTTTGCAATAGTTCAAAACTACATTCTTGAATCTACCTAGCAAAAACAGCCTACACCTTGCTAAAATTGGAAGTATTTGTCTATATATGATAGAATACATTGATTAGTATGTTTTCAACTTTCATTGCTATCATCTAATATCTGTGGAGGCCGCCAAACCCTATTTTGTTCAAAAAAGCTACTTGTGGTTTAAGAATTATAGCCCTCTCTCTCTCTCTCTCTCTTATAATTATAAGTTTTGGCTTAATTCTTGTGGCCATGAGTTGTTAACTATATGAAGTACGATCTCTTGCCTTTTTAGAGTGTTCATAAGTTTCCAGAATCTAGGGCAAAATTATGTGTTAAAATGCTCCAAAATCACCATCTATAAGTATCACCCGGGTAATGAATGATGCATTCTACTTATATCTACATAGAAAATTACCTTATTAACTTTTATATAGTATAATTAGGATTAAACCATGCGATTAACTAGATCGAAAGATGATGTATAGCCACAAGATTAACATATTAGAAGTTAAAATTTTAGATTAATTCCAAAAATATAGGCTGAAGACTCAACGTTTACGTAGCTAGTGATGTTTATCGATGAATGAAAGTTAAGATCGTGAAACTTAACTATGAGAATCAATAATTAGACCATATAACCTTTGGTGCATCTCTCTCAGCTTTGCAGAGAACACGTTACATTCTCCAAACAAGCCTTTTAAATGGTTCAAAATATGACAAGGCACATATATATAGGTCCCCTATGTAGGTTGTGTGACCCTCTTGCAAAAAAATATGGAGAAACATAGTTATTTCTTACTAGCATAAAACTGATATATCGGTTGCTGATACAAAGCATTGGAGTTTAGGTCATCTTTCATGTACATGATATTTTTCATAAATGCGGACCTTTCTTTGCAGTATAATTTTCTATTTTTGTATTGAAATAAAATATTATTTGAAAAGTTACAAATATAACTATGATCCATAACTAGACCAACTGTATAGAGCTTATATCTCTCGCTAACTCTATCCATTTTGTCCCATATAATGATATCATGGTTTCTTACTATCAATAATATAATTTTTGAAAGAATAGAATAGAATAGATTCAATTGGTGAATAAGTACCCCATAACTTCACAGCTTATTGTGCTTAAACATTGCGCTCAAATTATACAAGTTTGCGTAACCATTTTATCCTTTAAAGAAATGTACATGTAAACTATATTCCAAAGCTGAGATCAAATTTGCTGAAGACCTTGCCTCTATTAATTTTTAAACTTCCAGTCCTGTAGACCAATAATGGTCTGCATGTGGAACTGCACATAGCAGTCTAACTTGATTTTTTATAGTCATAAACTTTCATATTTTTCTTTAATCTTTTTTCCATTGATTTCATGACATGGGACATTTTTTTGAGAATGAGATTTTTCAAAGTCAAATTACAATGCATAAATCTAGAATAAACATAAAAGACATATCAGAAGTTGATATATTAAAGTTCAATTCAACTCTCAGGGATATGAGCAACAAATATTTTTAATTACTAAAGTAGCTCAAAAGCTATTCATAGCCCAATATTCAACTTTAGATCGATTAACATAAGAAAGTACCTATGGACCAATAATGGGCTTAGGTACAAAAAACTTTCTTGATTTCTTGTGAACACGTCTTTGGTGTTTTTAATGAGCTTATTCTTGCATTGAAGGACAACATAGAGTAATTTTTGCTCTATATGGAGCAATATTAGTTCTTTATGAGGCACAAAATAGATTGATAAAAGTGTACCTATGTTCGCAGCTTGCACTTGACAAGAAGCACTTGAATTTTGAGGAATTTTTGGGTATATCGTCGTGGATTATATTTGTCTGTTGAGATTTTATTCCTGCCTCTGCAATTATACATGTACTTTCTTGGGATATTGAATAAAGTTTGACGTCCTTCAAAAAAAAATATTAGTCCTTATTACAAGTTCCCTAAAATTGAGATCAAAAGTGAAAGTCCAAACATTAAATTCAAGGCCAACCAACATTTATATGGGATGGAGGAACTTGTCAATTGCTTATATGTCAAATATTAGCTCAAGATTCATTTTTTATAAAAATTGTAGTATTTAAACCACAATTGCCTTCCGGGAACCATAATTGGTTCTAAGGAGGCAGAAAACAATTCTGACGTTAACTTGTTTGAATGGCCCTATCTTTCTTTATAGACTTTGGATTGACATGTGGTTTTTTGTATCTTTTTCTCTATCTCATGTAGAAAAATATCATGGTAATAAAAACATTCAAAAAATCTTTTTGTCGAGACAATTTGAGTTTATGTAAACATGGAGCTTTTTTTATACTTGACCCCCTTGAGTTTGCTAGAGCATAACTTACAAAAACGAAAATATATATATTTTTAGGTATTTTTCTAGTGGTTTATGACTGCCATATATGAACTCCTAGGAAGGGTTCGAATAGTTGTGCCATTGATTTTATATGAGTTTCTGAGTGAACATTGCAAATAGACCGTTTCTGGTCCATCATGGGACTACTCGTTAATAGTAACCCATTCAATTGTTTTAGGGAATAGAATAGAATAGTTTTTTTAACGTCCACGGAGACCAATAGGTCATGGGACCCATACAATGGGCTGGTACAATCATTACTACTAGGATTAAAAAACCCC
The DNA here is from genome assembly GCA_021234155.1 of Isoetes taiwanensis. Classification (NCBI taxonomy): domain Eukaryota; kingdom Viridiplantae; phylum Streptophyta; class Lycopodiopsida; order Isoetales; family Isoetaceae; genus Isoetes; species Isoetes taiwanensis. The sequence continues at coordinate 26,221,239 of JAJEKV010000004.1, read as the reverse complement.
TGCCTAGAAAGGTTTTCAAGGGGAAAACCTTTGCAGTAATGATGATACTAGACAAACAGAGATAATGACTACTGAGGGCTCGATAATTGCGTTTTATCTAGAACCTCAAGTATGTATAATGCCAAGTCATGCAACGGATGGTGCTCGAGAAGTTGTGGAAGCGTGGAATGGAATGCTAAGGTCAAAAATGATTCCCGGACTATCTCAAAAGTGGGGCAACTTAAGAGTATGGCTTTCATCTTCAATAACACATGGCGCAAAGCACATAGTCTCGCTTCGCCATGTAATTGCGCACCGCTCCCATCTCCACTGTCTCAGATGGCTGTGGGACCCCGTGCGAATTGATGCAATAGCTACAAGCTTGTTCCCCGACTATGAAGCATGGTCTCAGGGATGGTGATTTAGGCATTCATATCAAACCCCCCTGGAACCTGTTATTGTGCTAGATATTAAAGTTTAATATCCCCATAAAAAAACCCCATTTAGCATTGCGATTAAAATATTCATAATAATAAAACTCACTATTATATAATAAAATACAATAAGAAAAAAATTGGATCTTAAGATTATGAGGTCGTATGTAAGGATTTAATAAATATCATCATGGTTTTAGATATGATGAGCACTTAAATAATTGAAATCATAATATTTGTTAACCAATAAGTTTTTCTTTAGAATTTTCTTGCATATAATTTTGAAATATTAGTTGTTTCCCAATGAAATTTAATTGCTGATAAGATATATAACGAAAGGAGGAAATAAAGGTTATATATATATGACTTAAAACCATCAATATTCACTAATAATTTTATCTCATGTTATGAAAAATATTAAAATAAAATCCTCTATGTAGCTGATATCACATCATTTTATTTAGACTAAAGATGTTCATAAAACAGCTGGAATTAGATATTGCTTGAAAACCTTTTACTGGTCTAATAAGTAGGAACCTGTACCTGAAACTGACATAGGTAGTAGGTAGAGAATACCTAGGGGTGCGAGTCTAAGGCAATGCATATTATATCTAGCATTGAAAATCAGCAACAAGATCTCTCCAATAGTGTGGTCTATTTTCTCCATATAAAGCCATTTGACCTCGACATTTACTATAATATTATCTTATAATGTTCAGTAGCTAGGACTCTGTATATGTTTTGTAATTTTGTTTCATCTGATATATTAGCTATATTTAGAACCATATATGTCACTTAAAAAAATGCATTCCTTATTCGATTTAATATTTGTTCTACTCAACTACGTAATTTTTGAATTGCCCCGAACAAGAGACAATTTGTTAGGGAGAAAGTGAGTTTTGGCAACTTGGAGCATATTGTTGGTATATCTAAATATCTAACCGGTATAAATTCTAGTTCTTGTATTTCTTTCGTTGATGGAAGCTTTTTAGTATTTTCTTCAATGGCCTTTCCGATGCTAAAAAGTTTTTAGTTCTGTTAAAGAATTCATTCTAATACCCTCACCGTTATATGAGGTTGAGACTGTGTTTTCTTTCTTTTTCTATTTGATAGTAATAGAGAATGAAGAGAGAGTGAGTGAGAGAAGAAGAGATAGAGAAAAAGAATGGATAGAATAGAATAGAATAAAATAGAATAAAATAGAACAGGCTTTTATCGTCCAAGGAGATCAATCAGCCTATGGGACCAAAAAAAAGAACACAGCAGACCTATTCTCAATGCACCTGTGCGGATTGAGGCAATGAGTCTGCACTTTTTCATAGGCAGATGGGTATGCATGTAACGTTGGGGGCCCGCTCCAATGAGGGATTCACGTGGCGCTGATAATATGCTGTCTTGACCTATTTTAGAGCGCCGACATCCCAAAGCTTGCTAAGGAAGCAGGCGTCAAGGTATTGGCTCAAGCTATAGCGATCTGCCTCTGTTTGCACCTGTGCTCCTGCACATTCTATCTGGCAAGCCACTGAGCTTGCTTTTCCTTCCAACAGGCCTTGAAGCATTGTGGCCCCATTATGACGGCATAAGCCAGGCTGGAGAGACGAGCATCGTCCATAGTAACCACTTTATGAAACTAGACAATGTGTCGATCCAGGGCTGCCCTCTGAAGATATAAGAAACCCGTCTCTCAGAGCGGGGATCTGATATGGGATGTGGACTTCACCCCGCTCGGGCCCAAGAAGGCTTTCTGTACCTGCTCCAAAATCATTCCAGCTAGACACCACGGGACCCCAGCCCTCGACCATATAGATGGATAGTTATTTTAACGTCACGCCACTAGTAGAGTAGAATAGAATAGATTAGAATAAAATAGATTTTTTATCGTCCACGGAGACCAATTGGCCTATGGGACCCAAACAAAGAGAGGGTTAAGCGTATCTTTGTGGTTAAAACCCCCACTCAATGGTTTCGAGGAAAAACTTTAGCAATAATAAGTATCCGGGTACACCTTTGTATAATTGTATAGGACATTTCAATCTCGTGTCCGGAGGGACCAACGGGCCGTGGCCGTGCACTAGTAATCGAATATACCGCGCTCGGATATGGGCAAATGTTGGGCAGATCTGGAGGGCATGACATTCATCTTCAATGGCGCCCTGGTGGCAACACTGGTAAAGCCTTTCCTCACGTGCTTCCCGAGCCCAATGTCCTGTCTCAATGCGGAGACGATGTGCACCCCTGCGAATGGAAGCTATAACTGTTGCTTCTTCAAGGGCAGATGGGTGTACAAGTACTGGTGTGGGCCTCTCGTGAGCCTAGGATTGACTTGCTGCTGATAGTGTGCCAGCTTAACGTGCGAGCATCTGCACTTGCGAAGGAAAGTAGCATCCAGGTATAGCTTAAGTGCATTGTGATCCTTCTTTGTCCGTACCTGTACGCATCTATTTGCCTATACCCCCCAATGTGAGAACCACTGAGCTTGCTTGTCCTTCCAGCAGGCTTTGAGACATTGGAGACGCATCGCTAAGCCAAAGCAAAGTTGGGCAAACGTGTATCCCCCATAGCGACCACCTTCTGGAAGTAAATAATATATGCTCCAATGCAGCCCGCTGGAAGGGTAAAAACACGTCTCTGGAGTAGGATCTGGTATGGAAATGTGGACTTTACCCCAAGGGCCATGCCAAGAAGGCTTTCTGTACCTACTCGAGGTTAGATATCACCGGATCCCACACTTCTGCCCCATACAAGAGGACCGGCTCGACCAAGGCCCTAAACAAGTAGAGTAGAGTAGAATAGAATAGCGTAGAGTAGAATATAGAAATGTTATTTTCCATACCTAGCATTTGCCAATAGAAGAAGTATTATACAATAGCTTTGTCTAACATCCAAAAAGAGAACAATAAGTGCATTAATCTCACGATTAAAAACCCTCGCCTCGAAGGCTTTTCGAGGGAAAAAGCTTGGCAATATTAAGTATGCTGACATATTGTACAATGATATAGTAGGGTACATTTCAATGTCATGCCGAACAACATATCTTAGTATCTATAATCTCTTGAAGATATGATCCCAGTAATCCCAGTGATTCCGTGTCTAACGTCACATGTAGCAGCTGGTTAGTTGGGATTAACTTAACATAGCATACCCAAATATGGTTATATAGAAAAATGAAATGTTTATGATAAAGTTTTCATCATCAGATCATCATCATCATCAGGTCCATATGATAGTTTTCATCATCAGGTCCATATGATAGTTTTCATCATCAGGTCCATATGATAGTTACAATTACATATAGCAATTCTCCATGTTCGAGTTGATATTAAACTTTCATAATATTTTTGAAGGACAACATAGAGTAATTTTTGCCCTATATAGAGCAATATTAGTTCTTTATGAGGCAAAAGATAGATTGATAAAGGTGTACCTATATTCGCAGCTTGCTCTTGAGAAGAAGCGCTTGAATTTTGAGGAATTTTTGGGTATATCATCTCTTGCATAGGCAGATTGCTCCACTAGTGGATTATATTTGTCTGTTGAGATTTTATTCCTGCCTCTGCAATTATACATGTACTTTCTTGAGATATTGAATAAAGTTTGACGTCCTTCAAAAAAAATATTAATCCTTTATTACAAGTTCCCTAAAATTGAGATCAAAAGTGAAAGTCCAAACATTAAATTCAAGGCCAACCAACATTTTTATGGGATGGAGGAACTTGTCAATTGCTTATATGTCAAATATTAGCTCAAAATTCATCTATTTATAAAAATTGTAGTATTTAAACCACAATTGTCTTCTGGGACCCTTAATTGGTTTTAAGGAAGCAGAAAGCAATTTTGGCCTTAACTTGTTTGAATGGCCCTATCTTTCTTTATAGACTTTGGACTGACATGTGGTTTTTCGTGTCTTTTTCTCTATCTCATGTAGAAAAATATCATGGTAATAAAAACATTCGGAAAATTTTTCTGTCGAGACAATTTGACTTTATGTAAACATGAAGCTTTTTTTGTACTTGACCCCCTTGAGTTTGCTAGAGCATAACTTACAAGAATGGAAATATATATATTTTTAGGTATTTTTCTAGTGGATCATGACTGCCATATATGAACTCCTAGGAAGGGTTCGGATAGTTGTTGATTTCATATGAGTTTCTAAGTGAACATTGCAAATAGACCGTTTCTGGTCCATCATGGGACTACTCGTTAATAGTAACCCATTCAATTGTTTCAGGGATAAGGTCTATGGTCTCAGGGATGGTGATTTAGGCATTCATATCAAACCCCCCTGAAACTTGTTATTGTGCTAGATATTAAAGTTTAATATCCCCCTAAAAACCCCCATTTATTTGGATATATATTCTTACGAGGGGTGACACAGGTCGTGAGCCCTATGTTCCCTCCTTTTTTTTCATCCCTGGCAATTATAAAATATATGTATCGAATTAACATCATTAAGTACATTTTCTCTAAATCTTATAGTAGCCCACTGCATGAGCATATGCCACAAACGAGGATTGCTATCTATGGCAACACAAGCACTAGAAATAAAACTTCCTAAAATGGAAAGACTGGTCATGCGTGCATGCGACAAAATATCTGCAAAGTAAAGTAGCCAGTCAAATATGCCACATGTAATTAATTATTAATATTTTTAGGATTAAATGTTAACTGGGGTAAAATAAAAGAGAGAAGTGCATGGATGCTTCCTAAGAGTGCCAAACCAATGGCAAAAATTGATGATTATAAATTAATTGAAAGTTGATCAAATTATGGAGTGCAATAGTAGGAATACAAATGCTTAGAACCCTTATATCTGTTGTAGGTATTAAGGTCTATCCATACTAGCAGAAACATTAGCATTGCGATTAAAATATTCATAATAATAAAACTCACAATTATATAATAAAATGCAATAAGAAAAAATTGGATCTTAATATTATGAGGTCGTATGTAAGGATTTAATAAATATCATCATGGTTTTAGATATGATGAGCATTTAAATAATTGAAATCATAATATCTGTTAATCAATATGTTTTTCTTTAGAATTTTCTTGCATATAATTTTGAAATATTAGTTGTTTCCCAATGAAATTTAATTGTTGATAAGATATATAACGAAAAGAGGAAATAAAGGTTATATATATATATATGACTTAAAACCATCAATATTCACTAATAATTTTATCTCATGTTATGGAAGATATTAAAATAAAATCATCTATGTAGCTGATGTTACATCATTTTATTTAGACTAAAGATGTTCATAAAACAGCTGGAATTAGATATTGCTTGAAAAGGTTTTACTGGTCTAATAAGTAGGAACCTGTGCTTGAAACTGACACAGGTAGGTAGGTAGAGAATACCTAGGGGTGAGAGCCTAAGGCAATGCATATTATATCTAGCATAGAAAATCAGCAAGAAGATCTCTCCAATAGTGTGGTCTATTTTCTCCATATAAAGCCATTTGACCTAGACATTTACTATAATATTATCTTATAATGTTCAATAGCTAGGACTCTGTATATGTTTAGTAATTTTGTTTCATCTGATATATTAATTATTTAAAAAAATGTTTAAAGATAACTAGCTATATTTAGAACCATATATGTCACTTAAAAAAATACATTTCTTATTCAATTTAATATTTGTTCTACTCAACTACGTAAGTTTTGAATTGCCCCGAACAAGAGGCAATTTGTTAGGGAGAAAGTGAGTTTTGGCAACTTGGAGCATAGTGTTGGTGTATCTAAATATCTAACAGGTATAAATTCTAGTTCTTGTATTTCTTTCGTTGATGGAATCTTTTTAGTATTTTCTTCAATGGCCTTTCTGATGCTAAAAAATTTTCAGTTCTGTTAAAGAACTCATTCTAATACCCTCACCGTTATATGAGGTTGAGACTGTGTTTTCTTTCTTTTTCTATTTGATAGTATGTAGAGAATGAAGAGAGAGTGAGAGAAGAAGAGATAGAGATAGAGAAAAAGAATGGATAGAATAGCATAGAATAAAATAGAATAGGCTTTTATCGTCCAAGGAGATCAATCAGCCTATGGGACCCAAAAAAAAGAGAACAACAGACCTATTACTGCCCAGGTTAAGAACCCCCGGTCCCGAAAGGTTTTCAAGGGGGAACCAAGGCAATAACAAGAATGCTGCCAAACTGTAGAAGTATACATATGAGACAGATTCAAGTCATGTGTGTGTCTGGGAACAGAGTTGGTCCCGCAGATCCATTACCTCTTGGAGGTATGATCCCAGCATCCAGACTAAAGCCGCGCTGAGTATGACTTGTAGCGGCTGGCCAGGCCTGACTAACTCATCATAGCGCACCCAGATTTGGTCAAATGCCAGACATCCCTATAGGGTATGGCATTTATCTTCAACAGCCCGCATTTGATAGCATCTACAGATCCTGTCCTGTCTGGTTCCCCAATCCATCTCCCTATCTCAATGCAGAGATGGTGTGCACCTGTGCGGATTGAGGCAATGAGTCTGCACTTTTTCATAGGCAGATGGGTATGCATGTAACGTTGGGGGCCCGCTCCAAGGAGGGATTCACGTGGCGCTGATAATATGATGTCTTGACCTATTCAAGAGCGCCGACATCCCAAAGCTTGCTAAGGAAGCAGGCGTCAAGGTATTGGCTCAAGCTATAACGATCTGCCTCTGTTTGCACATGTGCTCCTGCACATTCTATCTGGCAAGCCACTGAGCTTGCTTTTCCTTCCAACAGGCCTTGAAGCATTGTGGCTCCATTACGATGGCATAAGCCAGGCTGGAGAGACGAGCATCGTCCATAGTAACCACTTTATGAAACTAGACAATGTGTCGATCCAGGGCTGCCCTCTGAAGATATAAGAAACCCGTCTCCTGTAGCAGGATCTGATATGGGACTGTGGACTTCACCCCCAGTGCTCGGGCCAAGAAGGCTTTCTGTACCTGCTCCAAAATCATTCCAGCTAGACACCACGGGGCCCCAGACCTCGACCATATAGATGGATAGTTATTTTAACGTCACGCCACTAGTAGAGTGGAATAGAATAGATTAGAATAGAATAGAATAGAATCGAATAGGTTTTTTAGCGTCCATGGAGACCGATTGGCCTATGGGACCCAAACAAGAAAGAGCGAAAAAGCGTATTACCGAGGATTAACCCCCTCCCCCCTCCCAGAAGGGTTTTCGAGGAAAAACCTTAGCGATAATAAGTATCTTTGGTATTTGTACAATTGTATCTGACAGTTCAATACCGTCCGGAGGACTGGCCCGAGTCCGTGCATCCATAACCTCCTGGAGGTATGACCCCAACAAACCCACTGATGCCGTATTCAATAGCTCATGCAACGGTTGGCCATGCACTAGTAACCAAACATACTAGGGCAGATCTGGAGGGCATGACATTCATCCTCAATGGCGCCCTGGTGGCAACACTGGAAAAGCCTTTGCTCTCATGTTTCCCGAGCCCAACGTCATGTCTCAATGCGGAGGCGATGTGCACCCGTGCGAATGGAAGCTATCAGTCTGCGCTTCTTCATGGGACTGGGTGTACAAGTACTGGTGTAGGCCTCTCGTGAGCCTAGGATTGACTTGCTGCTGATAGTGTGCCAGCTTAACATGCGTCAAAGCATCTGTATCCCAGAGCTTGCGAAGGAAAGTAGCATCTAGGTACAGCTTAAGGGCCTTGTGATCTTTCTTTGTCCTTACACGTACGCATCGGTTTGCCTGTACACCCCAGCATGAAAACCACTGAGCTTGCTTGTCCTTCCAGCAGACGTTCAGGCGTTGGGGACCCATCGCCATGGCCAAAGCAAGGTTGGGCAAACGCGTATCACCCATAGCGACCGCCTTCTGGAAGTAAATGATATGGTGTTCCAATGCAGCCCGTTGAAGGGGTAGAAAACCTGTCTCCTGTGGACTTTACCCCACGGGCCCGTGCCAAGAAGGCTTTCTGCACCTGCTCGAGGTCATTCCAGGTGTTGAGGGATATCACCGGACCTCACACTTCTGCCCCATACAAAAGGACCGGCTCGACCAAGGCCCGAAACAAGTATGTCTGGTGGCCCCAGGCATACATCTCTGCCTTGTGGCTGTTGTTCTGCATGGCATATAGCGCTTTCCAACCCGCTGTGACCCGCAACTTGATGGCAGCATCCCAATGGGTGGTAGTAGAGGACTCGATCCCCAAGTACTTGTAGGTCGGAACCACCTCTACATCTTGTCCCTGGTAAGTGAATGAGGGAAGTCTTGGCTGACGGGATGATGAAACTAGCAGCACACTGATCTTGGCCAAGTTAACTCGCATAACAGTGAATCGGCAAAAAGTGTCAAGAGCATCCAGGTGACGTTGCATGTCATTTGGAGTATAGGCCAGGAGGTTGACATCGTCAGCATATGTGTGTCGAATTGTGTGATGCATGAGATGGGCGCCCACACCTCCATGCTCAGAGAGCCAATCTTCCAGCTGGTCAATGTATAGGCCAAAGAGTGTGGGGGAGAGGGGGCAACCCTGACGCACTCCAATACTATTGATTACCGGCTGTCCTGACGATGTGATACGCTTTGAGCATGCCCTCGATAGCCTATATCTTGCATTATGCAAGTCAAGGGGGTCCCCTACCGCCGCAGATTTGTCCCATAACCTATCCTGTGGCACTTGTGTCAAAAGCTTTTGCGAAATCCACGAAACAAAGAATCTGTGTTCTGTCGGTGATTCCTGCTATCCTCAATCAATGTGCTTGTGAGTAAAGATATGATCAATGGTGGAATGCCCGGGCGAAAACACGCCTATGTGAGGCTCAAAACATCGCCTCCTCCGCCCATATTGTATTATTTGCTCAAGGATGCCACCAACAGTTTGCAAAAAGAGAGCTGATCATAATATCGCGATAGTTGGCCGAAATCAAGGGTCCTCTCTGCCTTTGTATATGGGCCAACTCCACTAGTGGTCCACGCGGGAGGGAAGCCTTCTTGCAATGCCTTATTGAATAATGTCGTGGAGGGCCGCAGCACCGGTCATTGATCCATTTCCGAAGTTCACCGCGATGCCATCTAAATCCTTTGCCTTCCCATTAGCTAGACGTTGTAGGCCCATGATGACATCCCCCTCTCAGGATGACCCGAGCTATGCCTATCCGTGGAGGGATTGGTGTCCGCCCCCGAAAGTGGGTCGTAAAGTCGCTGTGCATCTTGTACCCATCCCTCCGCGGTGATGTTCCCCGTGGGTCATGCGGTCTTGCTTAAAACCCTTCTCCGTATGTCTTGGGTGCCGATCCAAGAGACCAAACATCTTCTTCGATGCTCATGAGGTATCCGCTTTTTGTTCTTGAGGAAGGAGGGGTATTGACCGGATGGCCTGCGGAGAAGGTGGGATCGATGACTTGCCGAGTGTGCGCTTGAGCTCCGACACTCATCATCGAACCATCTATTGCGGGGGAAGGCGAAGGCCGAGGTTTGCCGTGAGCGGCCTCTCCCAAAGCATCTCTCAGTAGCTGTCAGAAGCAGGTGAGTCAGCTGAGCAGATTGCTGTTGAAGTGTGCGGAGTTGGCAGTCCCCGCCAGTCATGCTCAAGCTAATTTGGGCATAGGTCCCTGCACGGTCGTAGTCTAAACGCAGCTGGGGCACCTGGGGTGTTGAGGCAGTAGATGCACGGGAAGTTGGCCAATGGAGATGCACGAACAGGGGCTGGTGGTCCGAGTTTACTTCCTCGTTCCGAGTGTCCGTTCCAATGGAAAAATGGATAACCAGGTGCAGATCCTGTTCCTCAACCAGCAGATAATCCACCACACTGGAGCCGCCTCCTTGGTTCTTCTGTCTACAAGTGCAGCAGCTGGAAGATGGCCATTGTGCCAACCCATTACAAACTACCGAGCAACAACAACTGCCTGCCATAGCGCGAAATATGGTTGTTGTCTGATATCCTTGACTAAACCAACTCTGCGGGGTTCAACTGCAAGACGTCCTCTGCCAAGGGCTCAAATTTTGGGACCTGCTCGGCTCCTGTACGTGCATTAAAGTCGCCAAGCAACATAACCTTGCCTACATGTTCGCGGTTCTTTGTATGTCATCATATATATCGACATAGGGCTCCAATCTATCCACATCCGAATGAGTGTTATGAAAGTTGCTCTCGGCATGTGGAAAGTAGCATGCTGCTATAAAGAGAATGCTGCCACCGTCATGCTGCACGCGCACCCACAAGTAGCGATTGTTTGTCTGTTTTGTGCAGCGAGACTGAGTGCCCCAAGGTTGCACGATAGTAGCAGGCAACCCTGCCATGCCCTCGCTTGCCTGTGCACTCATTGAACACCGAGAAATGTAGATAGCCTGGGAGGTTCGGCAATCTATGCCCTGCATGTTCTCATGTTTCCATGAGGAAAATGAGATCCATATCTGGTGCAATAGAGTTGAGACTCTCCCCTTTCTGCCAAAGGAAGCCTCGACAGTTCCAAGATACCATCCAGAGGCACAGTTCCTATTTGTAGGCATTTGATGTAGACGCTCGATGATCTATTAGGTTGCGATTGTGCGGTGCTCGAGCGGCGATTGCGAGGGGCGGTTGGAGCATGAGGTGCGGTAGGGGTAATGGTGGCGTAGCGAGGAGTGGCGGTAGCTTGGCGCATTGCATCGGTGACCTCGGCGGAAGCCCGGCCTAAAAATGCTGAGCTTACCTCGGACCAAACTGCGGCACCCGCTGACGGCGGACATCCCCGACTTGGAGCCACGCCGCGTAGGACTCTGTTGCATTGGAGTAAGATCTTGGTCGACATACGAGTAGCCCCTCAATTGCCTACTCGAAGAATTGCCTCACGCTTTTCGCATGTACGCCCCGCGTGAAGGTGACAAGCAGCAGCGATACGTGCGTTGAGCCCCAAGGCGGCTTGCTCAAATAATGTGCACTATAGTGCGAAATGCCATGCGAGATAGGATGCGATCCCGGATGCGCTTGGTGAGATCCTCTCTGCCTCCTCAGGAGTCCATGTACCCACCACATTATGGCGCCGGCGGCCCTTCTCTGCGCTCGAAGTCGGCGGGGCAACATTGTCCCCGGCCGGTGATGCCTATTATGCAGGTGTGTGGGCTATTCACGGCAAGCGGGGTGTGGTGTGCGAGATGGAGCGGTGGTGTAATTGTCACCGTGTTTGGCGACTTGTGGGCTGTGGGGCATGTGTGCTTATGCGGCCCCAGTGTTGCGGCCTCTGCTGCACAGGTGGGGAGCCTAGCTCCTGTTGAAATCTCTGCTGCTTGTCCAACTCATTCGTGCACTGCCGTAATTGTTCATGGACCTCGGCATGTAGGCCCCCAGCCTTGATGGGTAATGGTTGCTTTCGGAGCTCTCGTATCTCCGATCTTGGGTCTCGACCCTACTCAGGATTCGAGCTATGCTTGGCCGAGAAGGCTGGCTCGGGATGTTTTCTGTATTATTATGGGAGATAGTTGCCACTATATCTGCTCAACACTTCTTGTCCCGTGCCATAGTCTCTATGGTGGTGAGGGGAAGGGAATGGCGTGCTTTCATAAGTCGGCCAAGGCCACTGCTTATCCTGTTGCCTCTCAAAGTGTGCCAATGCTGTTTATCTTCGCTGGCTGCATGTGGGTCCCCATCTCTCGCAATCCATTGCCGTTCGCATTTAACTATCTTTTGAGCACGTGGGGCCGAAGATTATTTTTCTACCGCCGATCTGCGATCCGGGTTACATTGCTATCATTCTGTTCCTCCATTTGTTTCATGGCCCTCGTCTATGCCTATGTCGAGCTTGAGCAGCCTTCATCCATCTCCGGGTCAATCTCACAGATTGGGCCTTCGCCCCGGCCTCCCTCCTCATGGAAGGAGGTTTCTCCCTTGTCCTTGTTATCCCACCGGGCCGTTTTTTGGTGGTCCCTCCTCCTGGTTCTCCCGGTGGGCTCGGGGCGGGGGGAGCACGGAGAATGTCTCCCCTCCAAATGGGGTCCGGGCAAGGGGCTCTGATGCGGCCATGAGGTTGTATGGTATGGAAGGGAATTAGAGAGCAATTGCCGAATGTTTAGAAAACATAAATGATGCCCGCCCTTAGTGGTTGGCACGGGGGGTTGGGGGTTCAATCTGTGGGAGGAGGTTCGATTGCCATTTCTTGTCGGAATTCTTTTGGGATGGGCTTGGTTTGAAAAAGCTTTTTGGAATAGATTGGAATGGGATTGGACACAAGAACACAAGCAAGAAGCAGTAATAAGTATGATGGTACACTGTACAATTGTATAGGACAGTTCAATACTGTCCCGGAGGACACAACTGAGTCCGTGCATCCATAACCTCCTGGAGCTATGACCCCAATCTGATGTCGTATTCAATAACTCATGCAACGGCTGGTCGGGGCACTAGTAAATCGAATATACCGCTTCGGATATGGGCAAAGCCGGGCGCATCCGAGGGCATAACATTCATCTTCAATGGCATACCTGGTGGCAACACCGGCAAAGCCTTTCCTCCGTGCTTCGAGCCCAACGCCCCGCATCTCAATGCGGAGACAATGTGCAGCGTCGCGAATAGAAGCTATGGTGCTTCTTCATGGGCGGATGGGTGTACAGAAAGGCTGGTGTGGGCCTCTCATGAGCCTAAGATTGACTTTGATGATAGTGCCAAATTTTAGCGGCGTTAGAGCATCTCGCAGATCCCAGCTCTTTGCGAGAAGGAAGTAGCGTCAGTGTACGGCTTATGTGCATTGTGATCCTTCTTTATCTGTACCTGTACGCATCTGTTTGCCTGTACCCCCCAATGTGAGAACCACTGAGCTTGCTTGTCCTTCCAGCAGGCGTTGAGGCGTGGGGGACCCATCGCTACAGCCAAAGCAAGATTGGGCAAACATATATCCCCCATAGCGACCACCTTCTGGAAGTAAATAATATGGCGTTCCAATGTAGCCCGTTGAAGGGGTAAAAAATCTGTCTCCTGGAATAGGATCTGGTGTGGAAATGTGGACTTTACCCCAAGGGCTCGTGCCAAGAAGGCTTTCTGCACCTACTCAAGGTCATTTCAGGTGTTGAGGGATATCATGGACCCCACACTTCTGCCCCATACAAGAGGACCGGCTCGACCAAGGCCCTAAACAAGTAAAGTAGAGTAGAATAGAATAGCGTAGAGTAGAATATAGAAATGATATTTTTCATACCTAGCATTTGCCAATAGAAGAAGTATTATATAATAGCTTTGTCTAACATCCAAAAAGAGAACAATAAGTGCATTAATCTCACGATTAAAAACCCTTGCCCCGAAGGGTTTTCGAGGGAAAAAACTTGGCAATATTAAGTATGCTGACAAATTGTACAATGATATAGTAGAGTACATTTCAATGCCATGCCGAACAATATATCTTAGTATCTATAATCTCTTGAAGATATGATCCCAGTAATCCCAATGATTCCGTGTCTAACGTCACATGTAGCGGCTGGTTAGTCGGGATTAACTTAACATAGCATACCCAAATATGGTTATATAGAAAAATGAAATGTTTATAATAAAGTTTTTATCATCACATCATCAGGTCCATATAATAGTTACAAATACATATAGCAATTCTCCATGTTCGAGTTGATGTAAGAGCATCATCAAACTCAAATTCCTCGTCTCTTTCATGTTCATCATACATATCAAGTAAACATTTGTACTTTCTTAATTGATATCTCTCTCGTTTTCCTGATTCTGCTAAAAGTATGGTATGGCATTTGTACCAGAAATAGGTTCCATACGTATGAAACCTAAGTTCGCAATATATAAAATCGATAAATACGTATTTTTGGTGTTAAAAACGTATTTTTCGTATTTTTCCTCGCTAGATAGAAAGAAAATTTTCGCATACATGAAACCTTTTGAAACGCATGCGAATCGCGTATGCAAAACTAACTAAACAATGCCTTTTTTTTTTTAACCCAACTTCGTGTATGCGAATTGAGTTAAAACAGGCACTTGAGGTTTCTTTTGCGTATGTGAGGATAACCAAACCACGTACACGAAGCGATGCTTTTATTTTATTTTATTTTTAAAGAAAACTTTCGTGTACACAAAAGCGAACTAAAATGCGTACGGAAAAATATGTTCGTACATGCATTTTAGTTTGCTTCGAGTACGCAAAGCGATGCCGAAAGTAAAAAATGGTAGAAAGGTTTCGCGTACATTGTTTGCACCATTTGCGTACGCGAAAAAAACTTCACGCATGCAAAATATTACAAACGGCTTAAGCAAAAAAAAAATTATATATGTATCGCATTTTTTTAGAATTTGTGCCACGAGAGGTAACTCTCCTTCCCTATACCTTCCAACTTGTTCCCCCATTTTATTTATTTTTTATTTTTTTAGGCAAAAATTAGTTAGCTTTTGATTGTTGTTTTCTTTTAGCTAAGCCTAGGCAAAGTTTATAGTTATCCTCCCACCTATTGCCCCCCTGACTAAGGGGCGTGAAGATTGTGAGTGTCTTGTTCTATGGATGAAGCCACCCTTAAAGTGACAGCCATAGTGATAAGAGTGTTTTTAGAGTCAGTTTAGGGTCGCGTGCTTTAAGAGCCTAGGTAGTGGCTTTTGCCTGATATTGCCACGGTTCATTCATGGATTTGCTTATCCTAACTTCCCGGCACTCCGGGGAGTGTGTAGCTTTCATCTCTTCCAAGACTACTGGGATGTGGGTGGTGGGTATGTTTTTCTCCTCTTCCTGGTTATTTCGCATTGATATAAGCAATGACGAGCAACGTTTTGCTCACTCCTGAGGAAGTGTCAAAGTAAGCCCGTAAATTAGAAAAATATGGATCTCCTTGTGTAGGATTTAAACCTACGGCCAATCGGTTAACAATTGACCACTCTACCACGCTACCTAGGGTATAAGTCTCTTTGAGGTGTATAGCCCTCGCCTGGCACCATTGTTGGCTTTAGCCACATGGTGTCGAAAGTTGTGCATTGTACTCTCATAGAAGGTTAAGAGGATTCATTACTAATGTATACCCTAGTTCCTGATGGTGTTGTTGATGAAGGTCCAGCAATGATATAGGGACGGGCGTATATTTTAGTAAGTATCTGATTGGTCCTGTCTTTTGGAAAAGCACGACCTAGATCAAGTGAAATGTATTGAGCTTGCTGACCTCTCAGTGGGTGCTTTTTGTTTAATCAATAGCTGGGTCAGATCATAAACCTTGTTATGGGCATATTTTATATATGCATCCTTATATGTAGTTACCCAAAAGTCATTTAGTGATAGTAGGTTACCCCTTTAATGAAATGAAAGTCAATGTAATTGAATGAAAGATGTTTAAGGTTAGAGTCCCCACTTAATGTTGAAAACCTGAAACTTAGTGTTGTTATGTAGTAGGAAAAGTGAATTAGTTTAGGCCGTTGACAAGCACTAAGTTGGAGGTTTTTTTTGCTTGAACTGTAGGCGTTGTTGCTATCAGCTGTTGTGGAATTGCATTCTGCTAGCTAGCTAGATACTCCTTTAGACAACTAGCATGAATCCGCAAGAGAAAGCAATAGTTAATTTAGAGCCAGTAGCACAGGCGCTGGTGTCACAAAACGAGCCACACATTGAGTCACAGGCCAAGTCTTCTTCTACATTGTGCAGGAAAAGAAGTAGACTACAACATGCATGGTTTACTTTGAGAGCCAAGTTGATGAGTTGACTTTGTAATCGGCTTTGCAATGTCTCAGTTCTCGAATTGGAATCGATTACCGGCAGCGAGGAAGGATGGCTAAACTATCACGAGGGCTCATTAAAGATATCAAGAGGGGATTTCAAACCCAAAATGATAGCTCTAGAGCCTTGAAAAGGGTGAGAAAGAGAGGTACACGTGGATAGTGGCCAACATTAGCTACACTATGGGACATGGTCACGAAATTGCAAATCTGAATAATCCTTACTTGAGGCTAGAGCTAAAAGAAAAAGCTATCATGTGGATTGCAGCTTTGACCAATATCAACTCCCCCTAGAGTGGCGCCTAGAGTTGGAACTGGCCTAATGCAACTTGAGCAATGCAGGAAGAAAGAGTTATTGGTTGCCCAAAGGGTTGGGGACTTGGCTAAGTCATTTTGCAGTGGCTTGCAAAAACTTCATCAAGAAAAGCATTTGCATATGGACTTGCATTCGGGCAATGTGTTGCTTCATCTCGACTTTAGAAAGGAGAAAGGCAGCAAGGATCCCCAAGCTATTTATCGAGCAGCTGAAAGTGAAATGGTGGGCATACAAGGGTATGGATGGTGATGTAAAGAAACAAATCGAGAATGAAAGACTATGGCATTTATATACGCATGATAATTTATTTTATGGTGATGGATCGACGACAGTGCCTACAAGGGTTGACTTTGACTTGATAGGGGCAACGTATTTTATTTTTTACTTGGCTGATTTTGCCAGTAAGCGCTCCTACATAGAGTCGATAGTTATTGCCGCACAACAATATAAGCACCAGCGCATGTGAAATTTGAAGCATTGCGTCGAATTTTCAATGAGGGGCAGGGCAAGCAAGTTTGATCTGGCCCAGTTACTGCTACTTGACCCCATGCGGAGCACATGGGATTGCTCTCCAGTACTGTGCACGAGGCTACAAATGGAACCAGATTGGATTCTTCAAGTTGGTCATGGTGGGGACGATGCTGTAATTATTGTGTGCTTTCGGTGTGTCCAGCACCTATTTAGCAATATATAATGTAGTAATGTATAAGAGCTCTCTATTATGAAGAATATAGATCATAATGAAAAGCAACTAGTTTATTGTACCTAAAAAGCATAATCTCTCTTGGTTTTGATGCTTAAGCATATTTCCCCTCATCTGCTGCCTTTTTGGTCAATAATTCCTGTAGCTGAACTACTACAATTGGGGGTATCACAACCATTTGTGGCCTGTCCTTAACTGACCAACCATAGTCTATGGTTTTGAGATGCTGATAACGAGGCCTATCATTTGGATTCTGCCTCCACCTTTTATGCCAGCAATCTCTATATTGTTGAGCATAAGATGCATCTTTCCTTGCAACAGGCTCCCACCAAGATACAACTGAGGCAGAGTGGGGTCTTGCACAACATCCTTTTCAGCAAAGGCCATCCACGTAGGACATGAGTCCACTGGTCTGATGAGCAAAAGCATACCTTTTTTCACATCCTGGTATGGGTCGAATATTTCAACTGGGTTTTGAGGTTTATCCTTTGTAGGCCCGACGTAGTGGGGTGGTGGTATGTACTCGTCGTGCATTATGGAATCAGGCTCATCTAGCATGGCCTATCTAGTTAGAGGCCAGAAGTCTTTGATTTCCTCTACCCACGATGGAATATCCTCAAGTGCATGCATCAAATTTGACCAGCAGTCAATAACCTCATTCATGTAGGCAGTGGACCATGAGTTCATTCCAGCACGAGAGATATTTGCCCAATGTATCATGTACTTCGCAATGGACGATCTCAAACCACCTATATCCCTTAGGGTTGCATATGACTTCACAGCCTTCGATACCTCGATTGGTATTGTTGGCATACCACTAGCATCTATCTTCCACATTCTTATTCCACTCTCAGGCAACCATTCCCGATGCCCTGGCCTCATCTTGTAATACATGAGCGGCCAACTATCTCTCATGGAAAACTTGAAAAGCATGGGTCCAAGTGACCAATCAAGCGACCCTTCTTGTCTGGAATGTAAACTTTCACGAACGACTTCCAATCAGGAACTTCGGTTAGCCATGAAGTCATCTATCTATATACAAAATATGACATTTTCTAGAGACCCCTTTACAACATGATAATGTCAAATAGAAAGAATGTTGCCTGTGTGGTCTGTGTTCTTTAGGGTACACGGGAAATTGCATTTCAGGCATGCAACAAAACAACGAATGAAAGGAGGACAGAGATATCAAAATCATGCAAGAGAACATGCAAAAAATCATTGGAAGGTAAATTTGTAGCATGCAACAGAACAGTGAAACAAAATCGAAATATACATATTGAATTGACAGTTAAACAGCACACTTGCCTGCAAATGCCCTTCAAATCGTTGTGCAATCTTTGTATTACGTCCTGGAACCTCAAGAATTTGGTGAACACCAGTAGACGCCTCCCCAATGCCTCAATTGATTCCTCCCTAGCGCCTCAATTAAATAACTCTTGTGTTTTGTTTGGAAAGAATTGTTCCCTTTGCGCTCGGGTGGGTAATTTGATTTTCAAATTTTAAATTCCTGTCCTCTCTTTTGCGCCTTAAAGGTCTGCATTATTCCTGTCTCTGTCTCAAACAACCTCACGTGCCGTGGGCATTATAGTTTAATTCTTCCACCACCCACTTCTAGCAGAGTGTCCAAGCCATCGTACATTTGACACTTTTCATTACGTAGGTCCGTCTTGGGTGTCACAATCAAAATTTCATTCATTTCAGAATACTTTTTTTCCCTGTCGAATTTTTAGGTGCCGTGAGGTTTTCGTCCACCACCCGTCATTATGACGGGGCATCGGTATTAAATGCATCCGTCTTAATTAATTGCATGGTATTTATGAGCCAAGTGCCTACTTAAGGACCCGTTTTTCGCAAAAATCTGCATCTTCAAAAAATCCGCATCTACGAAAAATTTGCGCCTTCCAAAACTCTAGCGACATCATGTCTCGATCAGCCACCCTCAAAGAAGGTAATTTTCGCGCTTTTCTTTAGCACTGGTAGTAGACCTTATTCGTCTCGTTTTTTTGGTGGAAATAGCTCAACAAGATCACCATCGTGATCTTGTTGATCTCTGCAAGTATTCATTTTTAGATTAGATTGCTTGTGGGAACTGCGGCCGCGATTCCCACAAAGACTTATAACATTACAATAGAGCATATACTTGTCTCGAGGATCGTGAGAGCGATTGTCGAGACCATTTTGTCAAGGCAGTTCTCTCAAAGATTGCGACCGCGTTTCTTTGAGGCATCTTATCTTAAAGATGTCTGTTTTTTAAGTAGCTTCAGGTAAATAGGATCGCGATGGCGATGTGTCTGACCACTTTTATAATTTTATTACAGCATTTGATCTCTTTCGAGGACTTAACGTGGAGCCAATGCACATAGTGACTCCTTACAGAAGCATGAAGTGGTGAATAGAAATTGCACAGGCAATACCATATATATAAAAGGGGACTGCCGGAAGGACCTCTGCCTCTTTCTGAGGACAGGAAAATGTGCAGAAGATTTTGAATAGATGGGTATAATTGTAGCCATGTGGGAAGGGACAAAGAATAACGAGCAAGATGCTATCATAGCGTGGAGGATACGCAACAACTACAATTCATAGAGTATATCTTGAGATGGCAGAACTACGACCCATCCATAATGATGGCAAGCAAGCAAAACAAGTCGGCTAGTGGCAAGGGTGTGCCAGCCAGTGCAAAGGGATATGGTTGGATTCTGCCATTATACAATTCCCTGAGCCTATCTGGCATCAAATGCAACAAAGACATTATCGTCAGTTTCAGCAGGTGCAGAAAGGGATTATTGTCAGACAAGAAGCCTCCTTCCTATGCCATAAAGGCTACTAAAGACAACAAGCTGCCCTGCGTGCAGTTGCCAAAAAAAGGACAGTTGTGCCACTGGCTATTGTTGGCGAAGCATCTACACCAAACGAACCATTATTGTCTTCCGCTCCTATTCCCTCTAGTAACCCAGTTTCTTCTACTGTTGTAGATCCTTCAGCTCCTAAATTACTCATGCCTCCACCTACCAAGGATTCTAGTGAAGCCCCAGCAACGGAAAAGACACATACTTTTAAAATTAACCTGCGAAAACTAAACATTGAAGATAGGAGTCAGCCTTCTACATCCTCTACTCCAACCTCATATGGGGTCCCAGCATCCACTTCATCTGCTTTGACTTGGTCTTCTGCTACTCGAATCCCAGAGAATTGAAGTTCAATCCTGCCGAGGAAAAGAAGCTTGCAGGACAGACCGCTCCAAGCTCGAAGAATTTAAGAAATATTATCCAATGGTATCTTTGACTGCGAGACAGCTCCAACAACTTTGACTCACAGGGTTCGCTTCAATGATCATGTACATGCTAATAAGGAGCTTCAAGAAATATCCTACAGAGGTTCTCACTCCTGCGAATGTCGTTCCGTTTGATCCCATCACAAAGTTAATGCTTTCATCTACATATATGATTTCCAAGTATTAAATTGGTAAATGAAATTCTCTCACAGGAAGATAACCACTTGGTCGAGGCCTAAAGAACTTGAAAACAAAAGATTATGTATTATTTCAAGAAACCACAGCATATTTGCTGCTAAGATTCTTTGTTCCCTCACGGGTAGTGTCGAACAACGCCTGGAATTTGCCAAGGTATATGCCAGAAGAAGAACACATGTGCTCAATGGAAACCTGTTCAATAGGGAGTACATTTAGTTATCTATCCAGTGCAATGACATAATTGCTGAAACTGTGTACAAAGAACCACTCGTGGAGAAGCTTCAACAACTCCGAAATCAGCATAAGGCTTTCGGTTGTTCCAGTTGCTCCTACTTCTGCTCCTATTCCTGCTCTCGCTCCTGTTCTTGCTCCTACTTCTGTAGAGGCTTCTTCGTGCCCTCAGCTCCATATTTCAAAGATCTCTCTTCACAAATTTATCAGATCTGGTAGGCAAGATCCCAGTTCAGCAGTTGCAATCCAAGTTCATCCTTCGACTAGCTCCGCTTCAGAATTGTCTGCTCCTGTCCTTCCTGATAAGTACAAGGATTTTAGCGATGCTTTTGATAAGATCAAAGCCAGTAAGCTTCCGGAGCATTGTCCCTATGACTGCCCCATTGATGTTCAGCCAGGGACAACCCCGCCATTTGGCCTTATTTATGGTTTGTTGCCAACAGAATTGGAGACTTTGCAGACCTATATCAAGGAGAATCTTGCAACTGATTTTATCCGACATTCTCAGTCATCCACAAGAGCTACCATCTTCGTTGTTTCCAAGAAGAATGGTTCTTTGCGGTTGATTGTGGATTATCGCAGCCTCAAGATCACTGTGTGTAATCGGTATTCTCTCCCTCTGATTCCATAGTTACTTGAGCGGCTACAAGGTGCACGATACTTCACGAAAATCGATATTTGAGGTGCCTATAATCTTATCCGGATCAGGGAAGGTGATGAGTGGAAGACAGCCTTTCGAACTCGATATGGTCATTTTGAGTATACCATCATGCCTTTTGGCCTTGCCAATGCTCCAAGCCAACGGGCACAGCAGTAACTTCGACATGGAAGGTATGCCTTCTTTTATTTTGCTGAAGCAGGTCGCGACCGCGATCCTGACAAGCTTTTCTTTTCAGGATTTTGTTGAAGTAGCCATCACTACATTAAAAGTAAAGGAGCTTAAGGACAAGAAGCATTTTCTTGTTATGCACGAAGAGCCCTGATCTAAGTTCATGGAAGTTGTAAATAAGTGGGCAGGCCGTAAACTGGCAAATGATCATGGGGAACTACCCGATAAGCCATCTAAAGATTTTTTCAACAAAACATTCCTCAGGTACCTTTGTGGCATGAATAATGTGGAGGTCCTCCAACTTATGAACGAGATTTTGGAGGGCAAACTTTTTTTGAAGGTGCAATCTGGATACACCGGTCGTCATGACATCAAGCAGAGGGCCTTAGATCTCAGAACACTGACATTGATGCTGCATGAGGTGCTATCATATGCCAACTATTTTTTAGAATGACAATGCAGTACTACGGAGGATCTTGTGACACATTTTTTTGGGCTCAATGAACAGAGGCTGCTTGATATAGCAGGTATGGATTTTGACTACATTAAGGTCAACTATAACAAGGATCACGTCCAGAGAAATCTTCTGAATGTTTTCTAGAAGCTATTCTATACTGAAGCCAGAGGAAGCAAAGAAACTGAAAGAAAAGAGGAACATCATGCATGCTGCCACGAAATCAGGTATACTTGTACGGGGACAGGTGTCAAAAAATGCGATAATGGTTTTTATGGACATGCGCAACTTTAACACTGTCTGGAATGTTAAGAAATATACCGATCTGTTCGGCAGGATCGCATGCATGACAACTGCAAAGGTATATCACATCATCATGTTTCTGAGATCTGCCCACTTGCCAAATTGCTTGTACAACCTAAGTCAGGTTCAAGGGAGTTGTCATATATCCTTGGGGGCTTACGAGAAACATGGCTGGGTTAGCAAGAAAATGGTTAAGGAATTCCAGTATTATATCATCCATACTTCCATCAATAGAAGTGAGGTGCGTATTTTTCCTGTGCAGCCCAAGTTGGAGCTACGTCTAACTCAGTCGACCAATGCACTTAAAGGCACACCTCTGCCAAAATATTTGATCACAGGTAACGAGGAGGTGGACATGAAAACCAAAAAAAGATATCAGGAGTACTTCACAGGTAAGCCCAAGTTCACTTGGGCAGCTATGGAAGGAAACTTTGTCCTTAAAAGCCAAGCAAAAACATCGTACATATACGCCATGGTTAAAGAGTTGGTCTCTGACGACGATTGTGTTCTTGATTTCTTCTCAGTCGGGACAGCTTCAAGGGTGGCTTTGATGCAAGGGAAACGTAGCGTTGCCTTTGAGTATGACGACAAGGTGTGCAGGTTTTTAAGATCTTTCTTCGAGACATTAGAAAAAATGGCAAGGCCTACATTGAAGAGGAAGAAGAAATTTCTAAGAACGATGAGCCTACCAATGCAGATATGTCGGACATTAAAATAACTCAGGAGGCAGACCTTAGTAAAATGGAAGAGATCCTGGATAAGTTAGATGAAAAGGGGTTCGAACAGAGGCTACAGGAAACACGGGCATTGCTACAAAAGGCGGAAAAGGGTCAGCTTCTCTTGAGCCTACCTTCGAAAGCTCGAAGTACTTAACAAGAAATTTGATAGTGTCTTGCTGTTGATAATCGGGATGCTCTCTAAATAAAAGCCTACTCTTGAGTACTTGGATACGTCTGATGCCATCTCTGATACTGAAAACCAAAAAAACTGCCATCGAAGGAAGAAAAAGAAACTTGTCGTCGGCACAGAGTTATGAATTGCTAGATACAGAATGCTCAAATCATGTGCAAAACTTAGCTATTTTCGGATGTTACAAGATATTCTGAAATGGATTTGTCTCAGACCATTGCCATCGGAAAAGAACACGCCGAAAGAATGGCCGCGGAGCTAGGCATTAATCCTGATTCTGTAAAAGAAACTCAATAAAAGTGCCTCAGCGAATAATTTTAGCATTTCTGGTTCTTGGACGCTCATATGTATGTATCTTCATTATAATATAATGTTTGAGTTTTATCTCTTCTCTTATTAGGTTTACTCAACTATGTGTACCTTTTTTCTTACTCAATAGTTATGTCAGATCCGAATTGTAATAGTAAGCTTGTCGACAAGATCGCAGTGGCGATGCTCTCGACAAGTTCAGAACATTCACCTCAATAATTTATGCTGCTCCCATGTGGCACGCACTCTAAATATATGCTATGCCTTGGTGTTCCAAATATCGCCATGGAAGCTCCACAAGTTTTATCGATTGGCAATGCTAAAGTCATATATGCATATGTTCTACAGGATCAATGTTTTCACTATATCTACTCCAATTGAGTTCAAATTAATCTACACTTGACCCCAATCATGCTTAGGATTTATCTCAATGGTTTAACTTAGGATTTAGGATTCAATGGTTCCATCTTAGTTCACAATCTTCTTTTGCCAATAAAGCAAGCCTGGGCTTGATGTAAAAATGCTAAAGTAACTTTCAAGCCCAAAGAGAATGCCAATATCTTTTTTCCTTTTGTCATCTAGTGCAATCTGCATTTTGAATGATTTATGGATTGCATCTGAAACATTTATGGATTGCCTCTGTGAATAAGTAATTTGGTGGCAAGTGAAGGAGTAATTTGGTGTCACACATATTGGAAAATTATAACTTCGTGAAAGAATCCAATGTGTAATTATTGTTTCTATAGAGCAAAGCATCTCCAATCTACAAGAAGGATAAAATGTGTATGCAACACGTGTCTTCAAGTTCTAAGTTGTATGATGTTGATGTGGTGATCAAATAAGATAGGCATTGACTTGAACTTGCTATTCTGCAACAATCATAGCTGAGATATGCATGATGATGAAGAATTTCATATGATTTTCTTAACACATGGTTATGATGCAGGTAGATTTTCTCTATTGATATGTCTTTCTCATCGGGAACTGTTGATATGTTTGAAATACATTGACCACTACAGAGGATGGCATTTCAAGAATATAATTCTTCTCCACAACTGTTCGAAAACATGGAATGTTTGAAAACATGCAATGATCAGAGACTTTGTAATGAGTATTGTCCTGTCACCTGGCATGTAAAATGGGTCATGCAGGTTAGTGCAAGTTGGTATGCAAAGACATTGTTCAATTAGCCATTCACAATAGAAGGACGTTCTATTCAATTTTGGACTATTGCATTCACAATGTTCAAAAAACCAGTTGCTTGTCTTGAGAAATCAAACTTTAGAGCATAAGACTTAAGCTTGCCTACGAAATAGCTCACATAGAAATAGTGCTGCGAAGATGGCCAGTTGAAGTAGCTCCGTTGTACGGATGAGCATGAGTTTTCATGGCATCCATGAAACTGCTCTCGCTGCTTCTAATTTTCCAAAATATGCAGATGATACTGATTACCTGGAACAGAAGAGAAACTAGGTTTACAGAGAAGTTAAGACATAGCTTACCAAGTCACATGCATGTTGATGGTTGCCAATGTATTTGTTTCATAGTTTATGTCTACATCAAATGGATGTCATACACACTCAAGAAGGACAACACTTGAAGAAGACCTTGCTACATATGTATCAAAGTGGACACTATCAGATGCAATAATTGCTGAAGAAATATTTCAAATTTGGGATCAAGCAAATAAATGACAGCTCATGTCGAATATAAATGGCATGTCAGGCTCTCCACAACTCTTGTCGAATTTAAATGGTATGTTGGGCTCTCCATAAGAAATGAGCCCCCAACATAATCGTCAGAACAATGGCAGTAACATTAATCAAAGATGACAATAATACCTAGACTGTTTGAACTGTCAAGCTTGATATATGACAGACAAAATTTTATAATAGACATTGATGGAACTTCAGTTGCCACATAACAGATCAGTTCTGCATAACAAAGCAAAATCTCAGAGAAACAGAGAAAAGATAGATACCTTATCATCATATGCAGCATATGAGTTTGATCTATTCCATTAGTTCACATGTAATGGTACAACATCATACCATCTCTAGTTTTAAGTTTATACGGCCCTATCAACTTAATAGGCCATGTTACGCCTTAAGATCATAAATTAAAGAAAGCCATGCCAGCCTAGTGAACTCCAACTACAAGCAGCCCACATCTAAGCATCAAAATAAACATTACATCATATCTTATCTCTGTTAAGCAGCATCCTTTAGCATGCAAATCTAGCAAAGAGACTATTCCAAAGTAGAGCCTAGACCCTTCCGTGGAACTTTGTCAATGTTTTCATACAAGGATGCGCAACAATAAAAAAAATTCTTACCTGGATATCTGTTTTCAAGTTATCTCCGACCATAATGCACTCTTCAGCTTCACATCCATCAAGTCTAGAAGCTTTTAAAAATATCTCCCTGTGTGGCTTCTCAAGCTGTTCTTCTGCTCTTTAGTTAAGCAAGGGAAAAGCATATTTATCATGCAGAGGAACTGTATAGGAACCACACCAACTCCAGCTACATGAGGGACTTACGTACGTCCACCAACAAGAATAATTTCAAAGAGCTCCTCAGCCCCGCATGCTTTCAGTTTTGTTTGCTGGACCTACAAAACAATATTAAATAAAGATCACAAATGATGACAGCATAGAAAACTTATCGTTCCAACCTTTTACATCTTTATGACCCTCTTATATGCCAGTCTTATATCAATATGTCCAAGACAACCCAAACATAATGCATACCATTGTGTGCCCATTTGTAATTATTCCAACCTTGAGAGCCTTCTTGTTTAGTTTTTCGACCAGCTGCATACATTACATGGAAGTCATTAAATCAGCATTTTGTAGTTGCACAGTATATCTGTGGCATTAGAAGCACTTTCAAGCCTTGCATAGTTAGAAAGACAATGAACATGTCATTTGCCATTTTCTTCAAATCGGAATTTTAACACCACAAGAAACACACTACATTTTGCATCAAATGAATCAGACACACTTGTTTATATGTTGCTGGCATGGGAACCATCATATCATGCAGCCATCATTATATGTATAGGCTCCAGATATTTGGCTAAAACTCATAAAGCATAAGAGCTTGCAAAAATCCGAACACAGCTCCTAGTATCTGGCATATTCAGCTTTTGAGCAATGATTTATGCTTTCAGGTAAGCTCCTACTGCTATTTTTTAGAAGAAGCTGGATCTGGACTTCACGGCTAGTTTTAGCACAGAAAGAACCATCATACATGCAGCGAACATATTTCTGCAACATAAAGTTGAAGCTGATGTGCCAAAGTTGTGAAGGCAGTGACTACCTGAGATACAGATGCAAATAAATAAAACATAAGCAAAAGACTGCAAGAACTTAAAATACGTGTATCATAAGGGCCTAAGAGCTATCGAGTGATGGAAGAATAATCAGAAAAATCACGGTGCCATATCTTTATCATGGTTAAGGGCTCCCTGGGCAGATGCCAACACAACAAAAATTGCCGTTGTCATTAGCAACAGCTCCAAAAGATAAACTAGCTTCCATATGCGCTCCATCATACAGAGTTTTATGAGTTTTATGGGGCACAAAAGGAACAGGACCAAAAAAAAAAAACCTCAAACGATTACCTCTGAAACACCAAATCCCTTAAACATATTTCTGGCAGTAAGCTTCGAACTCCCAGCCCTCAAAACGTATTCTCACGCCTTAGCTGGTCGAAGAAAACCCTCCCGGAACTGTGGAAATGCATACACTCAGACGCCAAAACGTAGGACACACCACAGGTATACGTACCTTTTTTTTCAAAAAAACCCCTTCTCCATCCACGCACATGTATTCTACGGAATACATGTGTGAACCCCCCTTGTTTCATACATATGCAACAGTCTGGCAGAGTGCTTCTTCTTCCAATGGTATTAAACCAGCTTCAATTAGCATCATAGCGTAGGGTATTTTCACGTTTATCCCTAATTCAGGTGCAAAATAACTTTTTCTTCAGCCCAAAGTCAATGATATCTAACTTCTAACTTTGTTTCTGCATTGCAAACAATGATTTCATACCATCATCTACTCTTTGATTAACTACTTTGTTCCACCAATATATGCCCAAGTATTTGTAAATAGATGATATGTCTACCTTTTTCCCCTCGTAGGAGAAACTATAGTGGTCATTCTTTTGTGTACCAAAAATGACCACTTTTATTTTAGGTAGATTCACCTGCATATCCATGGCCTCACAAAAAGATGAAAGCAAGTCTAGATGCTTTCGTAGCCCTGAAGCACTCTTGAAGAATATAACCACATGATCAGCATATAGCAAAAAGAAATATCATATATCTCACGGAGGGAGGGAGGGAGGGAGGGAGAGAGAGAGAGAGAGATTTGATTATTTTCGCCTACTAGACCATCAGGTCTATGAGATACATTTTTACACAAATAGAAAAATTGTAAACAACATAAAGTTTATACAGCCTCTCCCACAATTGGGAGAGTACCGGTCTCCTCTCCCAAACACGATTCATAGTCCTCTAAAAGTGTTTTATATCTCCACATATTGTTCTCTCAATTCTAGGATATCTGTTAAGAATTTGCCAATTACCTTTGCAGGAAGCCTGAAAAATTCCCCAAGAGTATTGGCCTAAACCACATGGTGTCCTCTCAGACCTTGGTAAGCTGAACATTGTAAAATGATATGATTCTCATCCTCTATAGTGTTCTCACATAATCTACACAGCCGGAGTTCTTTCAGTATGTCTTCACACCGACCCACCTCAATACCTAGATGGTGTGAGCTAAACGCATCCTCTACATGTTGTATGCCTCTTTTGTAATGAGATGTTTTCTCTCAGATAAGGCATTTCAACCAACTCTGGATTCACTCTCCATATTTTTGTTTAGTCACACTCCACATTTTTTGTTTTACTTTGTCCAACACAAATATTCTTGCTTGCAACGCATTTGATGGGATCTTCTCAACAGCGATGCTCCATTTTTGAAGCCATTTTCAACATATCATCCCTTGCTCTCGCTATGTTTCATAGCAGCATGCGGCAAAGCGTGGTCATCCAAAGCCCGCAATTTCCATACATATATAATTGTCTGGCATAGGGCTTCACCCTCTAAAGGCATTAGACCTGTCTTTGCTAGCAAGATAGCATAAGGTGTCTGCACCTTTACTCCCATTTCAGCAAGTAGAAATTTCTTTTGGACTCTTTCTACCTTCTTCCATCTGTCCAATGATAAACCAGACCCCCATATTGCACATCCATATAAGACTGCCTGTTGAACCAAGGAATAGAACAATTTTTTCTTTAGCCCAAAACAACAATTTCTGCATTCTTGCATTGTCTCTGCATCACATATAAGGCTTTCAGCCCCCCATCTACTCCTCCATCCACCGTCTTATTCCACCTGTATGATTGATCTACTAGTAAGCCTAGATATTTATAGGTAGATACTATATCCACCTTTTTTCCTTTATAGTAAAAAACATATCTATCCATCTTCTGAGTGCCAAATATCATAATTTTTGTTCTGGATAGATTGACGCTCATATCCATCGAGTCACAAAAAGCTGCTAGAGCAGCTAAGTGTTTTTGTAACCTCCCCACACTTCTAGAAAAGATAACCACATCATCAGCATATAATAGCAGAAATATTATATATCCCATTAGTGTTGCTCCATCTCCTCCATTGTTCGAAATCCAATCTTCCAACTCATCAATGAAAATGCCAAACAAAGTAGGTGACAATGGACATCCTTGTTTAACCCCAATATTGCTTTCAATTCCCATATCCTATGGCAAAAGGAAGGATAAGTGTACCCACACTTTTTCATATAGTGTAGCAACCGTATTCTGGAAATGTGCTGGGACCCCTAGTTTCTCCATTCTTTTCCATATGTTTGCTCTTTTTACTGTATCAAAAGCTTTGGAGAAATCAACAAAAAGTGTAAAAAGTGGGTTCTTCATCTTCTTCACTGAGTCTATTGTAGTCTTGAGAACCAAGATATGGTTAACTGTAGCTTTTTTAGGTCTAAAGCATGCTTGCATCTAGATCTTTTTCCAGTCTCCTCTGCCCAGGAGCTTATTTTATGATCTACAATAGTTGTAAAAAGCTTTGCAAAGAGATTGCTCACCATGATCATTCTGTAGTTGTTGGGATTCCCCGTATCCCCTGGTTTATGCATAGGTACTACCCTATTCATTTGCCAGCTGTGTGAAAAACCATCCCGTATAGCAACCTTTAGGCTGGGTTCACATGCAACCATCGCCGGAGAGAGGTCCTGTTTTGCCCTGTGCTTTTTGGCGATGGCAGATGATGGTGCGT
Organism: Isoetes taiwanensis; assembly: GCA_021234155.1. Taxonomy (NCBI): domain Eukaryota; kingdom Viridiplantae; phylum Streptophyta; class Lycopodiopsida; order Isoetales; family Isoetaceae; genus Isoetes; species Isoetes taiwanensis. The sequence goes on along the minus strand of JAJEKV010000004.1, from coordinate 26,191,330 downwards.
GTAAAAGGGCTTGCCTTTTTACGTGATGGTGAGGGTTGCCATTATGCATGTGAATTGGCTGTTAGCAATTTACCAATCACTTCTGCCATCACTGGTCCTACCCACTTAAGCATCTCAGCCGTTAGCCCAAACATGTCTGATGCCTTCCCATTAGCAAGTTTATGAACTCCCATCTTACCATCTACAACGTAAATCAATAAATTATCATTGCTTTTTTTCCAATTTCTCATCGATCCCATTTACATAGTACAACTTCTTAATTTGGTTTATAAGTGTCAAGATCTAATTCTGACATTGTAGCCGCCTTACTTTTCAGCTTACTCCAGAATTTTTTCGGATCCTTTGTCATCATGTCTACCATTTCCCGTTGCTTTACTGCTGTATATTCGCTTTCTTTCTTCTTACTATTTTCATATAGATGTTTCCCTTTTCCAACTTATCTTCCCCTTTAGCTTCTTTGTAAGACTTACTCGGCTGTTTGCATTCATTATAAACCCCTGGTTACATGGCAACCCTTGGGCTCTTTGAAAAGAGACAAAACATTCAGTTGCGGCATCTAGCAAGATAGCACTGAGCTTAGCATCTATATCGTTAGCCTTTTCTGGCAATTGTACATTTTTTGCTTTATGATCACATAGCTCTATGTTCATTTTTGCTTTGTAGAGAGAGAGAGAGAGAAATGAAATGAAATGTTTATTTATCACGTCTGTGAGACCATCAGGTCTAGAAGACGTTCACACTATGCACATTCAAAGTTATAAAAAATATCATCTAATGCATCCTCAGAGAGAGAGAGAGAGAGAGAGAGAGAGAGAGAGAGAGAGAGAGAGAGAGAGAGAGAGAGAGAGAGAGAGAGAGAGAGAGAGAGAGAGAGAGAGAGAGAGAGAGAGAGAGAGAGAGAGAGAGAGAGAGAGAGAGAGAGAGAATGTATTGTGTCTATTGGGAGGCCTCAGGGCCTATTAGACAACAAAAATTACACAATGTCATAAAACAATAGATGAGTTTCCGAGTCCTCATCTAGCTCATCACTCTCAGCTCAAAATTTCCGTATCTACATCAAGCGGTTGAGATTCTAGATATGTATCTCTAATTTGTAGCAACTCAATCGGATACTTCCCTATGATGTCACCATGTAGCATAAAGAATGAAGGAGGTCCTCATCTTGAATTCCATATTTTGCTTTCGGAGTTCCTTGTAAGCACTACATCGTAACAATGTATGGTCTTCATCTTCTACTTGTCTTTGTGTCGCATAATTTGCAATATCTCGGATGTCTAGGTAATATGTGTCCCCATCTCCGGTCTCCACACCCAAGTGGTGTGAGCTAAGCCTTTATCCACCAAATTGCATGTCTCTTACGTATAGATATATTGTCCCTCGGTGTCTAGCTTCTCCCATGTCGGGTTGATATTACGCCTATACAAGATCATTTTTGGTCTTTGGTTGCTTCCACATTTTCCTATGCACTCTTTGCATTATCCATTGTCTCAAATCCGAGTCCACTTGGATTATTTCCTCCCATTGAATTTCCCACTTTCCAAGCCACTTCATTTACATCATGCAATAGGCCTTTTAACTGTTTGGATAGTAGAGCCTTTTTAGTGATTCTTGAGTCATCCATATCTAGCACCTTCTTAAGATACGAAACACATCTCACAATTTGCTTCCCCTTCGGCGGCATAAGCGCACTCTCCACCTAGCATCATGGGATATGGTGTTTGAGCTTTGACCCCTAATTCTAGTCTCAAGAACTTCTTCAAGACCTGTTCAATATCATCCCATAAACATTGTGGGAGACTGACCCCCAAATCTCACATCCATAGAGCACCACACTGCATGCGAGAGAATGAAACAATTTTACCTTTAAATGCCATGACCAAAGATGTGATCTCACGCACATGCTACGCAATGCATACAAGGCTCGTTGCCCCCATCAATCCTTCGAGTGATACAAGTATTCCATCTATGGTTGCGGCTAAAACAAGTCCTAAATACTTATAGGAATCACACATTTCAACTATATCCCCTTTGTACACGAAAACATTTTCTTGCTTCAACACACCGACCGTCATAATCTTTGTCTTGTCTAGGTTTACTTGCATGCCCGTCTTGTCACAAAAACCCGCCAGCCCATCTAAGTGCTTCTGCATGTGTTCTCTCGCTTGGGCAAACATGACAACATCATGCATACATCAACAAAGGTGCACCACATACCCATGTATCTCCATGCCTCCCCGGGCCGGTTAGTATGTAAACATTCTTCCAATCCATCAGTAAACATGCCAAACAATGTAGGTGATAATGGGCATCCTTGTTTTACCCCTATATTACTCTCGACACTGTCAAGGATAATCTCAGAGAATGGCTTTGATAACTGAACAAGCACTTTTCCATACAAGACCTGTACCGCATCTCTAAGTTCATGTGGCACTTTCAACTTTTCTAACCTGTCCCTTTCTAAAATCAACAAATGCCATATATACAGGTTTCCTAGAACCTTTTACTTTATCAAAAATGGTTTTCAGCACTAACAAATGATCTAATGTGGATCTGCTTGCCCGGAAGCCCGCTTGTGACTCCGCTCTCTTATTATTGTTTTCAGCCCATAGACTTAATTTCTTCTCTAAAATAGTCGCAAACAACTTTGAATGCAAATTACTTATCATAATTGTTCGGTAATTGTTCGCTTCATGCTTCGACCCACTTTTGTGTATCGGGACAACCCTGTTCTTACACCAATCCAGTGGAAATCCTTGCTCAAGAGCCATGTTAAACATGTTAGCAATCACCGGATGCAAGCTAGAACCAGCCCATTTAAGATGCTCCGCACACATCCCATGTAAGTCTGGTGCTTTACCATTTGCCAAGGAAGCTATCCCTGCTGCAATTTCTTCCTCAGTGATTAGCATGGCCGATCTCCTATGGCTAGTCATGTCATCTACATCATCACTATGATACATAGAGACCACATGCCTCCGGAGATCCTGGCATCTAATGGCACTTCAGTTTGCTTATGCTTTTTTAAGTGCATTCCAAAACGACTTAGGCTCTTCCAAATACCTTTGGCATAAGATTTGTTGCCTTTGCCTCGGGTAATATCTCTTCTTGCTTACTGAACCAATCTCTTATATTTTGTTTGCACGTTTCTTTTCCAAGCTGGTCACTCTTCTTCCCTTTGCTCCTTAGCATCAACGACATTCTTTATCAAACCATGCCTTGCGTGGTAACCCCTTCAATGCTCTATGTGATGTGAATATCTCTCTTCATGCCTCCTCTAAAACCTCAATCAATTGCTGGTTCATTTCGGGTCAATCCTCCATCCCATACTTTGTTTGATGCCTTTTGCCCAACTCTTACTCTATATTGCATATGCAATGCTGATTTCAGCCAATATTTCCGCTTAGAAGAGCATGGCGGATCATTACGAATATTAGCACTCGATCCTAAAGCACAAAGGATTATGATCGATTCAATTCATCTTCTCCTACTATGAATTCTTCTAATGCATATTGTATCTTCGCCATAACTAGATAATCCACCGCACTTCTAGAGCTGACATGTATTTTTATAGAGCCAGGGAATCTACTTAATCCATTCTGATTAATAGATTAGCACTAATGCAAAGACTAATGAATTGTCTACTGCCTTAGTGATCTCACTTAAGTTCGTAGACTCTCTACTTTTGCCACATAATGCAAGATCGTTTTCATCCATTGATTCCAGCCATAGTGGATCTTTATCTCCTCGTAATAACGGATGCTTGTAAATTACATCCCGCATTTGAAATCTCCCCGGGTCAATATTACTTTTCCCTTTCCTTGAAAACTCATAATGTCTTGTTCTAGTGAAAAGAATAAATCATTTGTAGAGGCATCCGTTTCTGTGTATGTTTTCATATGTTTAGGAGCAAAATAACATACTGCCATGTAATAGAGAAGATTTCCCCTTATTTCCAACCAAATATATTGTCCATTTCTGTCCTTCTTCACACCCTGGATCAGGTCTCTTACAGCTGGCCTTGCAAAACATGCTACTCCTCCATTTCCCATATCTTTATCTCTAAATCTCTTATTATGAACAAAATATACTAAATCAAATCCTGCTATGTCCGGTAATGCAAATAAATCATGCTCTTTTGTCTCCACAAAACAAATCACATCAGTTTTATCCAGTATTTTTTGCATGCTATACACCTTATCAATGGTCAATCTGTTGATGTTCCAGACAACCATTCTAAGGCCTCCCGCAATTACCTATTCAACAATGGCCTTTCCCTTGACCCATCTGACCTTCTTATTGTTCTGCTTTACCTCTTTAAACTTTGACAGCTCATTCTTCTTCTCAATTACTTGTTCTTTTGTTAAATCATCATTTACCCAAATGAACTTTCCCTTTAATGCAAATCGTTGCTTCATTACCTGGAATCGGGCCTCCTTGTTGGCGAATTTCACCAGCACATGACGGGTTCCATGGTCTTTATTCCCAATACGAAAAGCATCCAAAAATTCAGCTTCATCCACTTGCATCTCCTCCGCGAAGAAACGTGATACCGCTTCCTTGGTATTTTCTTTCTCCTTCTCAGGTAATCCAACAATCCGAATGTTTAGAGCCCTTTGTCTTCGTTCTTGATTTTCCAAAGGCTTGCTTCAACTCCGCAACCTCGGCTGCTACATTATCTGATTCATCTTCCTCTAGGGTGACTTGCAAAACCTTCATTTCAGATTTAACCATATCCACTTCTTCTCTGATCTGCTGCAAATTGCTCTTCATAGTGTCATTCTCCATTCTCAAATTTCTGATTTCTGCCATGAGTCTTTCTCCCCTTAAGGCCGATTCATGTCTTATTGCGGCCAATTCCTTGGCCGATTCTTGTCTAAAAGCAGTCAACTCCTTCAAGATCAAGTGCAATGAAATCTCCCCATCTATGGTGGCTTCCGGAGTACCCGGACTGTTAAAAACCCTCTTTTCTAAAACCTGCTGTAATATCCCCTGTTTAGGGACATCCGGGATCAAAACCCCCTGTTTAGGGGATGCCAAAATGATGTGGGCTTGCTGCCCGACCTGCTGCAGTCCATTCTCTCTGACCAGCTGGGCCCCAAATTGTCCATACCTCCTCGCTCTGTAATAGACCCATCCGTTTTGAGCTTGACCGAATCCGAGATGGGCACATGTAGAACAGATTTTTTTAGTGTTTTCTTTGTGTTGGCAGCCTTAGTATCCTTGGTAGCATCCTTATTTCCTGTAGCCACAGATGATCCGACCCCTTCACCCTTTTTCGCCCTTGTCTTAGTCGCCATGAGAGAGAGAGAGAGAGAGAGAGAGAGAGAGAGAGAGAGAGAGAGAGAGAGAGAGAGAGAGAGAGAGAGAGAGAGAGAGAGAGAGAGAGAGAGAGAGAGAGAGAGAGAGAGAGAGAGAGAGAGAGAGAGAGAGAGAGAGAGAGAGAGAGAGATGAAATGAAATGTTGTATTTATTACGCCTCAGAGACCACCAGGTCTATGAGACCATCAATGTACATATTCAACGTTATAAAGATATCCTCTAATGCATCTTCGACAAGAATGCATTAGACTCTTCCCATCTCTCATCATGTATAACATTACAATCCTTAATACTCATTAACTGTTTTCTCTCAGATCAATATTTCCTTCAAGTATTTCCCAATGTGATGTCCAGGGCATATCAAAAGAATTCCAAAGAAAGAGTTTGAATGGATATCGTACTTATCTCGAATCCCTGAGTATGACGGGCACCTTACGATGACATGTAATTTATCTTCTACTTCTCCCATATTGCATACTTTGCAAAATCTCAATTCATGGGGAATATTACTCCAACGTCCTACTTCAACCCCAAGCCTATGGGAGCTAAGCCAAGATCATCGCTTTCATCATCTGTCTGGCCAAAAAAGACACACCTTCCTTGAGGTATTTGGCCTCTTGGAGAGTGGGATTTATATACTGTCTATAGAAATGTTTTTTTTTGTCTCCGGGACTCTCCAGCTTCTTCTAATGAGGTGCTCATGCACCCACTCTCTTAGATTGCCCTTATTCTCACGTATACCATGAATGTCCATCCCCCACTTCCTCATCCATTCCCTAATAACTGAGTACCATCCCTTGTCTCTTGTTTCTTCTAATGCTAGCCTTGGTAAGCTATCTTCTGGCATATCAAATAGCAACTTAGAGAGATATGTAAGCGTTCTGCATAGGGCTTCAGCCTCTAGTGGCATCATGCCACACTCTACAAGCAGCATATCATATGGAGTTTGAGCTTTAGTACCCAATTCTGTTCTCAAGAACTTCTTCTGCACTTTCTCAACCTTTTTCCAGGATTCTACAGATCCCGGCTCCCATACTTCACACCCATAGAGCAAAACTGTTTGGACCAGCACTCGATATAATGTACGCTTCATAGATAGATAGATAGATAGATAGATAGATAGATAGATAGATAGATAGATAGATAGTCTATGAGACGTCTAGAAAAACATGTTCAAAGTTAAAACCATTTTCATGTGATGAGCCCTCAGAAAAGAGAGGCTCATCATCAAGCTCACTCTCCTCTTCCTCATCAATTATACCTCTAGATATATTTACAATTGACTCTCGCAGTTGTAGTACATCTTAGAAAACTTGCAATACGGGTTGCTGGGAGCTGAAAAAAGGTTACCAAATCAGAGACTCTAATGTCAAACCTGTCTCATAGGGTTTGGTACGCTGGACACCTCAAAATTACATGCATCTCATACTCAACTTCATTTGATCCACAAGCTCGGCATATCCTGTGCTCATGTGCTATTTTCGTCCATCTGCCTACTTCCACATCCAGGTGATGCGCACTCAACCTCATTCTGCATATGACATGCCTCTTCTTGGTCGAGATGTTAGTATCCAAATACTCCATTTCCTGCAAAGATTAAGGGTTCATCTGTGCCCTATAGTGTGACATCTTCGTGCCTGGTCTAGACCAGACTCGTAGCATAACTGTTTCCATCACCCACTCTCAGATCCTGCCCTTATTGTGCTCCATGTTTTCAATGCTTAGCCCCCATCTCCTTAATCAAATCATTCCATCCGCATACCACCCCTTGTCAAATGACTCCTTTAGAGCCAGGCGGGGATAACTGTCTTCTTCCAAACTGCCTACCTTGCACAGATAAGTTAAAAATTGGCATATAGCCTCACATTCTAAGGGCAACATACCATATTCAGCCAACATCATCTCATACGGGGTTTGCATTTTAACTCCTAGTTCCGCATGAAGGAATTTCTTTTGTACCTTTTCGATCTTTTGTCACAATTCCAATGAAAGCCCTGGCCCCCATACTTCACAACCATATAGCACAACTGCCTGCACCAGCGTCTTAAATAGCATTCTCTTTAGCCTGAAACTCCACACACCAGCCTTGATACATTTCCTTTGCATCGCAAAGAAAGCTTTAAGCCCACCATTTACCCTCTGCTCTACTGTTTGATTCCACCTGAAATTTTTATCTACTACAATCCCCAAGTATTTGTAGGATGTAGAAATCTCGACGGGATTACCTTTGTAGGAAAAAGCATAGTTCTTATCTAGAGTGGTCCCAAAGATCACCACCTTAGTTTTGGCAAGATTCGCCCTCAATCCCTTGGCATCACATAAAGCGGCTAAAACATCCAAGTGTTTTTGCATCCCCTCCTTGCTCCTAGCAATCAGCACAACATCATCTGCATATAAAAGTGAGAGAATAAGATATCCAGCCAACGGAGTCCCATCTCCTCCCATATTATGTATCCACTCCTCCAATTCATCAATGAATATCCCAAAGAGAGTCGGGGACATGGGGCAGCCCTGCTTGACTCCAATGTTGCTGATCACTACCTCATTACACTCCTCACTAAAGGGTCTAGAGAGTTTAACCAACACTTTCTCATACAGTAGTCTCACCGCATTGCTATACTCTTCTGGTATGTTTACCCTTTCCAGACTATCCCAAAGGTATCCCCTACAGACCGTATCAAAGGCCTTAGTGCAATCTACAAACGCAACAAAAAGTGGTTTACGTGTCCCTTTAACAGCATCTATCATAGCACGAAAAGTGACAAGATGATCAATTATGGATTTCCGAGGTCTAAATCCTGCTTGCCCTTTGGCCCTAACATCATGCTTCTCTGCCCAACTGCTGACTTTGCGCTCTATGATTGTAGCATACAATTTTGCAAATAGGTTACTAATCATAAACATTCTGTAGTTGCCAGGATCCCTTTTATCCCCAACCTTATATATGGGGACCACCCGATTGACCTGCCAAGATGAGGGAAAGCCACCCCGCAATGCTGCATTAAATATCCGTGTAAGCACCTCTACCATTTTAGGTCCTGCCCACTTTAAAAGCTCGGCCACTAACCTCGTGGAGTCAGCTGCCTTTCTATTTGCCAACTTATCAAGCCCGCCTTGTACCTCTTCACTCGAGATAGACAATATGCATTTCCTTTCCTGTCCTATCTCCCTCAAACCTTCCACATGATACAGTTTCCTCACCATGTTTAGCAAGTCCTCTGCTTGTAGGGGTATGTCCTCATGCCTACTTTGTTTGATCTTCTTCCAAAACTTAAAGGGGTCCACCAACAAATCCCTCACCATCTCCTCTTGTTTGCATCGCAAGAATGCCCGTTTCTTTGCTTTTGTAAGAGTTTTAAACTCTTTAATCAATTGTGCCCTGGCTGCCCCAGTTGCGCTCTTATATTGCATCCTCTTGTTCTTACACTCATTATCAAACCAGCCATTGCAAGGTAGCCCCTTCTGCCGAGGCTTTGAGCTAAAGCACGCATATGCTATGGTGGTAATCAAAGAAGTCAAGGTGGTACTTATCTCATCTGCCCCTTCAGGCCACACTATTTGTTCATATCTCATTTCAAACATGTCAAAGTATGCTTCCTTTTTCCGACCAACCACGAATATTCTTTCCACCTCTCTAACCTCTTTGAGTGCTTCAGGAAGACGGTTAGCTACTAGGATTGAGGCAATGACAGGTACATGATCAGATTCACTCCTCGCATCCAATACTTGCAATGAAACTACTTGGTCTCTAAAATGTGATGCTGCAATGAAATAATCTACTATGCTTTTCCCCCTGCATGTGCATTTAGAGCTCTCTGGAAAATTCCTGGTTCCATCGTATAACAACAAATCCAAGCCACTACACATGTTCAACAAAGCAGTGCCCATCGGTGTTTGCCATTGGTCCACATCCAATGAAGTGCGGTCCCAACCAATATCACGTAATTCTTGTGTGTCTAGCTGCTACATCCAAATTGGGTCCCCATGCTCACTTGATATTGCTGCATGTTTCCGAGCTGTTCTCCCATTAAAATCCCCCATAAGCACCACTTCCCCTAATTCCATGAACCCTGCGATCTCCTGCTCAAGCAACCGGAAAGGATCATCCATATCCAAGTTATATATCTGGTATGTTTGCTGCTTTAATGGATGGAAATAACAACCTGCAATAAAAACTCTACGTTCTTTTCCCAAGAATTTTACCTAGATATGTTGTTTAGAGTCCTTCACTATTTTTACTAAATGTGACATCTCCTGTCGTATGTAACAAGCAACCCCTCCAAAGCCTCTTCTTCTCCACCCTTTCCTGTTCCATACTGAATGTAGAATATTAAATCCAGTTATATCAGGTAGGCCAAATTCTTCATGTTCCCATGTTTCTAAAAAGAATATCAAATCAACTAATGCCGACACATCCTCCATCGAGTATATTTTTTCAATGCTCAACTGATTTATATTCCACGCCATAACCCTGATGGCCTCTATCCCCTATTCCGAGACCTGCACCTTCCCATTCTTCCAGAACACCTTCTTGTTGCTTTGCTTTGCTGCCTTGAATTCACTTTATGACTTTCATATTGTTCCTTTGTCAAATCCTCATTAATCCAGATGTTTTTACCTTTCAGTTCCGTCTTTTTCTGGAGCACCTTAACTCTGCTAGCGCGGTTTGAGAATTTCACTACCACATTTCGTTGTTTGTCTCCTTTCATTCCTGCTCTGAAAGCCTCTTCAATCTCAATCCCTTCCAGGTTCATGTGTCCTGAAAAGAGGCATGCTACTTCGTTCTTTGTATTCTCGTTCTCCACTTCAGGCAAACCTGCCACTCTCAAGTTTAGTGCTCTTTTGTGCCTTTCCTGCATTTCCAAGATATCATTTATGCGTGTATTCAGCTTATTGACTACATCTTTCACTGTTTCTGATTCGTCATCCTCTTCATCATCCCCGTCAGACTCATCTTCAGCTTCTCTTTCTTTCAAACTGGTAATCTCATCTCGCAACATCTGATTTTCCTGCTTTAATTCTACTCTCATGGCCGCAAATTCCTCTTTCAACAGTCTATTATCCTGTTGCACTTCAGACAAAGAACTAGAAATTTGACGCAATGCACTTATCAGTTCCGACTCTTTCCTTGTTGCCTCCAGTTCTCTGCTTGCTGCCTCTTTCCGCATTTGCTCCATCATATCCATAAGCTTCACCATGACTAGATTCAGATTGACCAGTATACCGACAATATCTTGCTGCGGTATCCCCTGTTGCTGGAATAGTCTAGAATTGAGCATCAGCCCTGTGTGTATTGATCCTGCATTCCAGAACATGTCTCCAGCCATGGTATTCTTGGGGCTAATACTTTCAGCTGAATCCGATTCTGTGTCTTCTTTCTCCACTGCCTAGTTGCTCTCCCCCTCCTTACGTCTGCCGTCTGCTACCTAGGCGCCTAAGGCGCCCAAGGCCCGTTCTAGCTCAGCTCATGTGAAGATCTTGTTCAGGTGGTAGCATCAAGCACCAGCCCAGCCAACAGTACCTGATGTCAGCAGCAGCAAGAACAGAGGATCGGCTTCATCGCAACCTCCAGTTTCGACAAAGGTCTTCACCGTCCCAGTTCGTTTCCCAAGTTTCCGTCTGGATTCCCCAACATAGGCTCTCGGCAGCTTCCAGCCAGTCCGGACACAGCCGTATCCACCACCTGGTTCTTGGCCTTTGGTTCTAATTTACCGGGATTTGCATCAGGTCGGTTCTGATAGGAGGTCGGTTATTGCATCAGGTCAGTTTTTGTAGTTTCTTCTGGTCTGGCAGCACATCTCTCCACCTAGGTTGGTTTGGCAATTTTCACTCCTGGGTCAAACGGCCCATATCTCTTTGCCGGTATTAACCCAGCGGCTGCACAATTCTTCCACACCAGCTGCAATTTCATATACCTTAGGCCAGTTACTGATTTTCGCCCAGCCTCTTAAGTTCTAGCCCCCTTTTTTCAACCCTCCTTGCCTTTGTCTGTCCCTACCTCGGTCTACCTATCTGCAACTTGTTCTTGTGGCCTCAGTTCCTATTTCAAAGAACCTCAGCATGACCCTTACAATCAAACGTATGGCCAGAGAGACCCGCAAGGCAAAGAACCTTATCAAGGTGCCTGTGTCATCTGGTCAGCCCTATGATCCCACGATAGAGCCCTATCTCCAGGCAGCCCCTTCTTTTGGGCCCCAGCGTTCAGTCCTGGCACAATCTGCTCCCAATGCCTCCTCAGTTGCGGCCTTGAACAGAATAACTGCTCGGATCCCTTGTTTGCCCCCATACCTGTTGATCAAGCTTCGCACAGTTCAATCTACCGTCACTCTCACAGAGACATTTGCTCAATTGCCTTTAGAGAGCTAGGTACAGCTTTTGGAGATACTGCTGCAGTCGGCAGAGCACAGTGATGCTTCGCCAGTGTCTATCGGAACACCAGCACCTGACCATGTACATGCCATGCCCCAGGAAGATGCTACAGTATCTAGGCCCACACAGCCGCAGACACAGGATTGTCCACCTGCTGAGCAGGCGAAGGTCCCACGTTCGGAGCTGAGTATAGACACAGAGCACACGTCCGCCCTGAACCTACGCATCGTAGGATTGGAAGAGGCGAGTGACACTCCTGCTAGAGTTGAAGTGGACCGGTTTTTCACTCAGATAATGCACATACAGGCAGCAGACGTTCTTTTTGCACACCGGGTTGGAGCAGCTCGACCCGACCGCCCCCGGCACTTGCTAGTCCGCTTTCGAGATCCCTCCTCCAGATTTCACATCCTCCGACATGGCAATCACTTGAAGGGAACCGCTTTCTCTGTCCAGGAAAACCTTACCCCCACACAGCTCTGCAGACGAAAGGAAGAATTATGCCGAGTCCACGAAGCTCGACTGCAACGAAAGTGGGCTGTGTACAGGGGAGGCCAGGCTATTATCCGGGATCATTGGCCGACTGATCCATGGACAGTTTTTGTATAGCCCTGGGCGTCCCGACTCCGTTTTGGTTTGGATTTCCTTTTATTGCGTACTTTGTTGTGGGGCATAGCCCCCGAGTTTTGTCTGGGCTTGTGCCCGCTTGTTTTGAATTTGGTATTTGAGACTTGTTACGGGGCATAGCTCCCGAGTTTTGGTAGGGCTCATGCCCTGTATTGTGTGTTGTAACGGGGCTTTGACCCCATGTTCTGTTCTTTGGGCTTCGGCCCTCTGTTCTATTAGGGGTTATGCCCCCTTTGTTTGTTCTGGTCCCATAACCCGATTGGGTTCTGTGGACGTTAAAAATTTCTTCCTTCCTTCCTTCCTTCCTTTGCCAGATCGATGGCAGCAAGGTCGATTAAGGTCTGGCCTGTTGTTGCCCCTGCGTTATTATCAGTATGTGAGCCAGATTTGGCTCCGCGTTTAGATTTTAGGGTCGCCACAGACGTGCCCCCCTTGTTTGCAGCTCCTCGCCCACGGGACGAGGGCCCGGAGGCAACACGCGACCACCGATGCACCCAGCGGCCTGGCTGCAGCCAGTGAGACCGAAGCCTTTGTAGTTGCAAAGAGGGCTCTCGACCAATTTTTAAGCTTTTACTTCTTCGTGCCCGCCCCACACGTAAAGAGAGAGAGAGAGAGAGGGGAGGGAGGGAGGAGGGAGGGAGGAGGGAGAGTGAGACATTGCCAATGAGAGGCCTCAAGGCCTATTAGACCCACAATTTTAAATGTCATAAAATAATAGATGTCTCGAAGTCCTCATCTAGCTCATCACTCTCACTCAAACCTGCCATTATCATCAACATTCTCTGTGTGTGTGCACGCATGCGAGAGAGAGAGAGAGAGAGAGAGAGAGAGAGAGAGAGAGAGAGAGAGAGAGAGAGAGAGAGAGAGAGAGAGAGAGAGAGAGAGAGAGAGAGAGAGAGAGAGAGAGAGAGAGAGAGAGAGAGAGAGAGAGAGAGAGAGAGAGAGAGAGATGAAATGAAATTGTATTAATTACGCCTGTGAGACCGCCGTGTCTATAAGACGCTCAAATCAAGACATTATCATGTATAAAAGATCGCCTAATGCATCATCAGAAGTAATGCATTAACCCCTCCCATCTCCTCCTCGCCCATTTCCTTTACCTCCATTCTTTTTAGGCATTCCTCTCTCAGAACCCATGATTTCAAGTATGTATGCCCCAAACTGACACTGGAAGATCAAAGAAATCAACAAGTGTATAAACTTATTACCATGTTTAACGCTGAAGTCAATGTATGCTGGGCAATGAAGAAGCACATGTGCTTCATCCTCAAGAGCCCGGAGTCACACAACTTGCAGGATCTAAGCTCATGTGGGACATCATTCCACCGTTTATCTCAACCCTAGCCCGTGCGAGAGCCTGGGCCTCATTCTCGCATATGGCTTGTCTATATCTAATTGAGATATTTTCCTGAAGGTAACTGGCTCCCTTTAGCGTAGGGTTGATGTGATTCCTATAAAACTCCTTCTTACTCAAAGACCTTCCCTCCAGCACACACGAGTGACATTTCTCTTGACCCACCCTCGAATATCATCTTTATACATCCCCGTGATCATCCATATACATCCCCCACAAGCTAGCCAAAGTTCTATGTTCCAAACCACCCTTTTTATGCTGCCTCTCCTCCTGGGGCCAAACGTGGGAGGCTATCATCAGGCATAATATAAAGGACTTTATACACATAATGGAGAGTCCTGCAAAGTGCTTCAACTTCCAGGGAAAACATTCCACACTCCACTAAAAGCATATCATAAGGCATTTGCATTTTAATGCCAAGTTCCGATCGAAAAAATCTTTTCTGTATTTTCTCAATTTTCTTCCATCCACAAGGCACCCAAAGATTTAACCACTATAATAAACCACTGAAAAACCCCCATAGATGTGGTTTCTTATGCTAAAAAAATTATTCTTAGTAAAAAACACATAGCATAGTGGTTTTTATAACTCATACGTGGTTATTAATGTTAGTTTTATGTTATAGTGTGGTTTATTAAAACCAATATTAGCTTATTACATGGCTTCTAGTATCAATGGTGGTCATTCATGCCAGTTTTCTACTATAGCATGATTTATTAAATCGACAATGGCTTGTAGCATGGTTTTTGACATCGCTTTAAATATGGCAATGGTTGTTTGTGTTGGTTTTTCATTGTCACATGGCTTATAGAAGTTGAAGTATTCTATAACGTGGTTTTTTATACAAATTTAAACACCATAGTGTTTAATCATGCTAGTTCTCTAATATAAAAATGCATGTTTTATAATAGTCGCGGTTTGTTTTCAATATCGAGTTTATTGTCATGGTAATTATTTATAGTTATCACCTAATAGGATGTGGATATTCATAGTGGTTACTCATAAGGCACCCAAAACACAATTGTCATAATTAACCGCTATGAAAGCATTACAGATATGGTCTTTTGTATTTTCTATTTTTTGAAGGACATTATACTTTACTTAAATATCAAGCAAACTAGTACATGTGAAAAATACAAAGGTGTCTTTTGTGCAGTTTATTATCGTTTGGTCTTTTTAATTTGTTTTGCATCTTTAGCATATACTATAGTTATTTTCAAGAACTATACGTGTTTTTGCATTCACACTTGTTACATTTTCTAGCAAAGGTTTATAATATGGCTTTCATTTTTTCAATACCAATTTAATTAATTTCCCATGCTTAAATTTATATTAAGAAGGAAAATGTTCTAATATAATGATATTTGAAAGATGGAAATTATTCTAGAGATGATTTTGTTTAATTTTATAGTGACTGAAGATAGCTTCAACTACAGCTATCCTTGTGACGATGCCTCTTCCTTGCATAACCATGCATTTTCCCCCTTTTAAATGCCTTGGGCATTTGCATGTTATTTTGAAGCTCTGCATAGCCATGCCATGGATTAAAAAGGGAAACAAACCCATGATACAAGATCTGGCAATGTACCATAGCATTGACTTTACTCCGGTATGCCATCAGATTGGGAGAGGAATTTAGGGATTAATGGAAACTTCTGAATTCAGGCTGATGTCATCAAGTTGGCGTAAGTTTTCAGTGCTCTTTTGTTTTTTCCTTCTATAGTTGGTTTGTTCGAGAGTTAGCTTTGGCCAACACCTGACATCTTGAGGAGTAGGGTGCGACACGCTGAGGCAGTGGAGCACGAAGCTTGCCGGAATTGAGAATGGATGAGCTAGGCTTTTCAATTTGAACAGAGTCCTTGCGAACTATTTTGGTAATGAAGCCTTTCGGCTTCTTTATGAAGTTTTCTGAATTTTAGCAGAGTTGTCGCAATTTTCCTTGTCTTTTTGTGAGGCTTTTGGGCTTCTTTTTGAGAGGGGTGATTCCTATTTATTCATTCCAAGTTTAGTGGTAATAGATAGCTAGGAAATAATTAGTTTGTTTCAGTGGCTCTGCTTTAACTATGGGACACGGAATGCCATTTTGAACTCCTCCGTTAAAACTAAAGACCATGTGTCCTCATAACTATATTTCTTAGACATTATCATGTATGATGGCAATAGCAAGCTAAAATAGATCATATGCAAATCCTATGCATTATCTTTTACATGTGCATCACAAATACCATACCCATGCCACATTAGCATATCACATACATTCATATGGGTATAATGATATAAATATGTATAACAATCATAATCACATAACATTTCCAAATATTACCCTTAGTTCCATACTAACAAGCTCGGGTCATGGATTTCCCTAGATTCATGTCTAGTTTATAACTATTAAGTACTCCCAGTTCCATTCCCAGCCCAATGCCATACCTTGGCAAATTTATGCTTTCCAGCCTCTTTCTCCCATAGAGAAAGATTACAACTTCCACGTTACATTATCAACATTGTTAGATATAAAGTAAGTTTCCCTTTTTATATTTCCGTTACTCAAGTTTTATATTAATATTCTTTTTAACAAAACGGCCATGGCTTCACATTAAGTTACTTAATTTAAGGTGCGGATATTAGCTTAGTATTTACTATCCTCTAGCAACGTCTAGCCCGGCATCAGAACCTTAGCCAGCAGGTCTAATCCCATGGTCTCTTAATTTAACCCTAAGATTGCTATTTCCTTTTAATGTTATTCTTATCCTAACATTGTTGTTAAATATTTCTTAACCTTAGCTTCTAGTCTTTTTATTGCTCCTGTATTTTTCTCTTGTATGGCTTCCTCTTCGACCTAACAGGCCATGGCCAACAGCTCCAAGGGGCATCGAAGCCTTCGTTTCCTTCTTGAATCCGGCCTCTCTGAGGCCTAAGAACCCAAATCGGCCCTGGTGGCCTCAGTTCCGACCATTCCAGGTCGTTTTGGCGCCATGGCGACGCCGTTCTACAGCTCCAGCTATGGAATTTTTTTGAGGTTTGATAATCATATTTATGAAATCGACTGTTGTTGTATGCATCTCAGATTCAAGGAATGATGCTACAAGATCTCTCATGTTTCTGTTTGGGCCACCTCTGCTTTAATGGAACTCATGATGTCGCATATATCTTTGCTCATTTCCAAAGGATACATTTCAGTCGGTAAGCATAGATTGAACCTATACATGTAGTTCTATTTTATAGCTGTCTGCAAATGTGATAGGAGCAGAACAATCAGCATTTATAGCTCTATTTTAATGCAATAAAAGATTAAGGGATATTTTATCCCAATAGATCGTGCAGTAGATGCATGCATCTCTTGTAGATTTTATAAAATGTACTCCTGTTATAAAGCACTTGTTCTTATTTCGGAACTTTCTTATATGTTTTGTGGGTTGTTCTGCAGGAAAAAGCTCTTGTTCTTATTCTAGAACTTATATGTTCTGTGGGTTGTTCTGCTTGCTCGCTCGCTCCCTTGGTAAGGTTTGTAAAGTTTAGGTATCTGGGCTGAGCTTTAGCTTTGCATGCCTTTTTTCATCTTCCATGCTTGTGGCTAACTCAGAAAACCAGTTTATTTGTTCTTCAAAGTGGTTATAAGGCTGATTTGACTTAGCAACATGCTAGATGGAGCTACAGGATGAAATGCTACAGGATGGCTCAGATTTTCTATATTTTTTATAGTCTTATGCGACGTATGCTTTTATGATATTTATGTTTTATTTACAAGATATGCTGGCATTTGCATTTGTTCATCATGTGATTCACAGCTGTATTGATTCGTTTCAGGATGAGAAAGTAAAGCAGATTGGTTTGCAATGGGGCAGTTAGGGGCAGTTAAACGTCAACCATCTTGCAGGCCTGGTAACAATGCTTAACAAGTAGGATGATGTTGAGATGATTATGCCTATGTTTTTAGAGAGTTTATGACAAGGCAATGCCACTGTTTGGTGTCTTTTGATATGCCACTTCTCTTCTCCATCTCTGATGCATTCATGTTTTAAATACCGATGTATGATATTGTAATCTATGTGTTGACGGTTCTGAAGGATTAGCCATTTCCTTGATAGTATTGCAGATGCGGGTTTTGTTGATCCTATTATTTTAGGTTGAGCAATTTTTTGTTTTGGTTCTGGAGAGCTGTGAATATGCCATGAATGTAGTGAATATGCCATGAATGGGTGGATATAAATAAGCTAGGAGTTGCTCAGCTTTAGTGATAAGAATCGTTTTAACCCTTATAACGTTATTTCGCGCCATAGGCCTTTTGAAAACAGTTCTATTTTCGTTGTATGAGATTATACAACCAATCTTTAGCCACCTTTTTGTTGTCAAATGCAGGAAAAGATGCTGCTGGCTGCATTTGCATGTGAATGTAAAGATAATCATTTTGTGTGGATAGTGCCTATCTAAACATATTCATGTGCTTAGAAGGTATGTGGTAGCTTCTTAGCTAGATTCATTGTTGTACATTTAAAGTTGTTTGATAACTCAGGGTAAACCTTTGTTTCGGGTAGAACTTCTGTGAATCCATATCCTGGGATAAATGGGATGCAAACTCTCCAAGCAGTTAGATGTATAATGACTTGCGTAAAGCTCTCTTGCAAGAATGTTGCATCTCTATAAGTATTAGGTTCTACCCCTGCATGGTTAAGTCAATCGAAGGCTGACCTGCTCAGTAAATATCCCTGCAAATACCCCTGAGACTCAAGACCTGCAACATGCAAGCAAGCAGGCAGAGCAGACAAAGCTTGCTTTTTTCAATTCTTCTGGACAATATCGAGACTGCATTCTAGGTTAGGTTAAAAATTTATTTTGGCCATGACCTTTGTGCTAAGGTCGATATAGCTATTTGTATGTGTGTCAATAAGCCATGGAACAATAAATGGGCTCTTCCATTTATGTGTATAGATGTTTGTATGTGTCAATAAGCCGTGGCACAATAAATGGGCTCAGGCGTAGCAGATTTTCTGCCCTGATTCATTTCAGTTCATTATCCCTGAGATCAGATTTCATCGGTTTGACATTGTTTGTACCTGTTCTTGCCCTTGCTTCTTTTATACTAGAATTTTCGTTGGAGTTGCAGCACTCAGGAGCAGTATATGCATATGGGATTTGGAGTTTTATGAATTGGTGGCAAATGCAAATTTGATTGCAAATTTGATTTCTTGTTAAGTTTTGAAGCTTCAAATTGAAGTAACATAGAATAGTTTTTTGAAAATTGTTGGGAGGATTCAAAGCTGAAAATGATTTCTGAAGTGGCTTCTTTAGGGATATTTTGCTATTTATATTTATGGGGATAATGGTTTAACCAAGGTTCGAATCCTTGGAGCTTCTTTTATTTATTTTTGTTATGAAAAATACCATTTGTAATGGCAATTTCAATTGGTGTATTGGGTTTTATGACATTGGCAAAATTACCTAATTACCAATGATAGAGACTATTCCCAAGAAACCGCTACATGCTTGCACTGAGAACCATTGCATGCTATCATATAGAATTATACGGTGTTAATAAATTAACTTAGAATGCTTTGGTAGATAAAGCACTAGTGATCTATAACATTGAATACATTATGCATTCTAGTGAAGACCCTATATGCTTTGCATGCATAAAAATGGGAAGGCTTTAGACTATAAAACATATGCGGCTTTAGTCATTTCAACCCTTATGGCTGCACTTTAACCCCATATGGTTTGCACGCATAAAAGTGGGAAGGCTTTAGACCATTAACCATTTAGACCATTAACCATATGCAACTGGTTTAATGTTAACACAATGCAAACCATATAAATTTATCACAATACTTAGCCACCCTAATTTCGCACTCTAAGAACCACATTGTATAACGCCATATATTAAGAAACTATACACATGAACCACGATATTAAACAACAACGAATAAACATGTTAGAAAACCATATCATTGAACACCATAACTGAATCGTTGATAATTACTTTGTAAAAATACCACATTAATAAAGCATATAAAGAAACCACATACTTTAGCCACGTAATGTTTTTAATGATATCAACCCACAAAGATGCATTGGTTATTTTCATCGGTTTTCTATGTATAACCAATGAAAAAACTCGTAGTGGTTTTATTTTTGGGTGCCTTGTGATCTGTCCAATGCCAATCCTGGCCCCCAAACTTCACAACCATACAACACAACCGATTGCACTAAAGCAATATACAACTGTTTCTTCATATCAAAATTCCAAATATCTGCTTTCCTACACTCAAGGGCCAAGATAGCATAAAGGGCTTTAAGCCCACCATCCGCTTTTGCTCTATTTTGCCAAGTTCCAGTTTGGACTTTTGTCTACAACCAAACCAAGATATTTATAGCTCTCCACCAATTCAAATGATGATTCTCCTTTTATACAACACTTTAACATGGTCTACCTTATTAGCCCCAAACACTACTATTTTGGTCTTAGCCATATTTACCTTCATGCTTTTCGTGATCACAAAATGACCCAAAGCATCCGTGATGTCTTTGTAAACCCGCTTACACTTCGATAATAGCACAACATCATCAAGATACAATAAAAGCAAAAGAACATACCCATTCACCATCGTGCCATCACCGCCATGTCGCTAATCCACTCTTCTAATTGATCTATGAAAAGACCAAAAAGCGTAGGTGATAATGGGCAGCCCTCGCTTAACCCCCACATTACTCTCAACAAGCCCTCATTAGTATGAGAGAGAGAGAGAGAGAGAGAGAGAGAGAGAGAGAGAGAGAGAGAGAGAGAGAGAGAGAGAGAGAGAGAGAGAGAGAGAGAGAGAGAGAGAGAGAGAGAGATGAAATGAAATGAAATCTATTATTCCGCCTTCGAGACCACTGTGTCTATGAGACGCTTATAAGTTACATTCAAAATTATAAACAAGTCATCCGGTAAGGCCTTCCGAGAGTAACACACCTGGCCTCTATCTCAATCTCTCATACCTTCTCGATTTTTCAAACAGTCATCTCTATGTTTAAGAATGTCAACAATATATCCTCCAATGGATGCCCCTGGGTACCAAAAGAACTCCTCAAGGGAGGTAGCACTGATCCCATGTATGACTCTTAAGTCTGAATAAGCACGGCAACAAAGTAAGATATGAGCCTCATCCTCCACCACACCATCATTACACAAGTTACAAGTGTCTAAGATCATGAGCAATGTCTGTCCATCTCCCTACCTCCACACCAAGATGGTGCGAGCTTAACCGGATCCTCGTAGAGAGAGAGAGAGAGAGAGAGAGAGAGAGAGAGAGAGAGAGAGAGAGAGAGAGAGAGAGAGAGAGAGATAGATAGATAGATAGTATTTTAACGCCACCACTAGGGCAAAGATCCAACTGGACATGTGACCACATACCACACTACATTGCTTGGTTGGGCCCTGCCCCCAACCACTTTACATGCGTCTGTGGGTTTTGACACCCAACAGTTCAGAGTGCGATTCTGGGCGGTCTCGAACTCGAGACCTATAGTTGCTAGACCTAATGTGTTACCACTAGACTAAATGAGAGAGAGAGAGAGAGATGAAATGAAATGAAATGAAATGTTGTATTTATTACGTCTGTAGACCACCAGGTCTATGAGACGATCAATGTACATATTCAACGTTATAAAAGATATCCTCTAATGCATCTTCTGACAAGAATGCATTAGACTCTTCCCATCTCTCATCATGTATAACATTACAATCTTTAATACTCATTAACTGTTCTCTCTATATCAATATTTCCTTCAAGTATTTCCCAATGTGATGTCGTGCATATCAAAGAATTCCAAAGAAAGAGTTTGAATGGATACCCATTACTTATCTCAATCCCCGAAAGTATGACGGGCACTTTACGATGACATGTAATTCATCTTCTACTTCTCCCATATTGCATACTTTGCAAAATCTCAATTCATGGGGAATATTACTCCAACGCCCTACTTCAACCCCAAGCCTATAGGAGCTAAGCCAAGATCCCCGCTTATCATCCGTCTGGCCAAAAGACACACCTTCCTTTGAGATATTTGGCCTCTTGAGAGTGGGATTTATATACCGCCTATAGAAATGTTTTTTGTCTCCGGGACTCTCCAGCTTTTCTAATGAGGTGCTCATGCACCCACTCTCTTAGATTGCCCTTATTCTCACGTATACCATGAATGTCCATCCCCACTTCCTCATCCATTCCTAATAACCGAAAGTACCATCCCTTGTCTCTTGTTTCTTCTAATGCTAGCCTTGGTAAGCTATCTTCCGCATATCAAATAGCAACTTAGAGAGATATGTAAGCTGCAAGCATAGGGCTTGACCTCTAGTGGCATCATGCCACACTCTACAAGCAAAGATATCATATGGAGTTTGAGCTTTAGTACCCAATCGTTCTCAAGAACTTCTTCTCGCACTTTCTCAACCTTTTTCCAGATTCTACTGATAATCCCCGCCCCCATACTTCACACCCATAGAGCAAAACTGCTTGGACCAGCACTCGATATAATGCACGCCTTCAGCTAAAGTCCCATATTTCTTTTTTTTTTTCCACTTTTTACTGCATGCTATATAGTGCTTGTGCCTCCATTTACTCTATGCTCAACAAAGAGTTCCAAATTTATGCCCCCTTGTCCACATGTATCCCTAGATACTTATATGAGGTGACAATTTCCACAGGTTCTCCATGATAGAGGAATTTAAGATGATCTACTTTATTTGTCCCAAATACCATCATCTTAGTTTTTGACATATTTACCCTCATACTTTTCTGTTCACGTAAATGTGCCGCAAGATCTAAATGCTTACGCATGCCTTATTTGAACGGGAGAGAGAGAGAGGGAGGGAGGGAGGGGAGAGAGAGAGAGAGATGCAGATGCCTTGGCCACATGCGGACTTAGAGGTTACGAGAGACAAGACGAGAGATGGGAGAAGGGGAGAGATGGGTGAGAGTGGGTTTTCTTGACTCTCACCTCGAGAGACATTTTGCCTCTAATGTACCATTAGGGTTTTCCATTGCACTTTTGTAGTTAGGGAGTACCCTCCTAAAATGTCATTTCTTCCGTAAAAATTTAACCATCAATTTCTCCGAAGCCGGTGTAACAGAGCTTGGGCCCTAAACTTTGCGGTGGCAAATTCAATTTCAAAAATTTATAGGATAGATGCAAACTCTATGTAAATACAGAGTAGAGCCGCACATGGGATGATTTGCCTGACTAAGAAGCAAAACTAAATTCATCTGGTAGCAAAGTGGGGTTGAATCGGAACAAAAAACAGGGCAATTTTTTGTACACTCTTTTGATTCATCTAAGGCATGATTTGAAACGTTCCGATAGGTCTGTAAATGGAATAGAGCGGTTTTCTGTATGTTAGTCCGTTTAGCTCTGCAATAACACTGAAACAGGTTTTTGGATTTATCCAGCTGAAATGAGGCCGAAAACCAGATTCTTAGAAACAAAACCCTGTTCAACTAATAAAAACCCTGTAAATGTTCCGGTAGGTCTGTAAATAGAACAGAGCAGTTTTTGTATGTTAGTCCGGATTTGAACAGACCATGATTTGAACAGACCGGATCAGAGAATGGGTGCTCAATCCCTGTGTAAAAATCTGTGTGAAACATATGAGCATATGAGAACAACGTATTTTGGCGTGAGGACTTGCACAAAAAATCTATATACACTGGAGATTTGTGTAAAGTAGAATCTAACATAGAAGCAATAGCCGACAATTTCTGGACCCAATGATTTCTATCAACAACAGCCAAAGTCGTTTACTTGCACCTGCCATTATTTGGAACACGAAATGAGCTCTTGAAGGAGAAAATTGTATTTTGCTGCTTCTATGTTTTTGAATTCCATTGCAAGACCCACAATTTTTTTTTGAATCAGATCTTGATCTTCTCGGCCCGGGGGCTTCGAATTCGCAGAACTCGCCTTCAAACACTTGAGTTTAAACAAAACTCTGCTTGTTTTTCCAAACAAATTAATGGGTTCTGCATTTCTCTGAGCATTTCGATCCCTCTTTTGAAGAACACCCTGTGGAGGAAGAAAAAATAGATCCTTTGCTGGCGGCATCGGCCCGTTTGACTGATCATTCGACTGGCGCTTACCTGCGCCTGTGATTATCTGGAACCATAGCAGCTTATCATAGCCAGAACCTGCAATTATCTGGAACCAATGATTTTTAGAGAAGCGGCAGCCATGGCCGCCTTACCTGCACCAGCCAAGAACCAAGAAATTTGAGAAGCGGCAGCCATGGCCGCCTTACCTGCATTTGCACTCGTTTGCACTCGTGAAGAAACAGGGGAGGAGAGAACCTAAGAAATTTCCGTAATGCCGAAAAAAGAAATACGACAAAGGCTTTATTATTGTCCCTAACTGGCTTGTTAAGTGACGAGAGATTATTATCTCTCATTATCTCTCGTGGTATACGGTATAAAAATTATCTCTCGCCGTATAGCACGAGAGATAAAAGAAATTTGGAGCATGTGGCCGACGCAAGAGAGAGAGAGAGAGAGAGAGAGAGAGAGAGAGAGAGAGAGAGAGAGAGAGAGAGAGAGAGAGAGAGAGAGAGAGAGAGAGAGAGAGAGGCAGGAAGGGAGATTTGATTATTTTCGCCTACTAGACTGTCAGGTCCATGAGACGTAGTGTTGTACAAGCAAAAAGTTTCAACCAAAAAGTTTTATACAGTGTCTTCCACAGTTGGAAGAGTACCAGTCTACTGGCCTAAACATGACTCATAATCCTCCTGAAGTGCTTTGTACCCCCACACATATTGTTCTCAATTCTAGAATATCTGATAGAAAATTTTCATTTACCTTTGCAGGAAAGCTGAAAAACTCCAAAATAGTGTTGGCCTGAACCGCATAATGCCCTCTCAAATCTTGGTAGGTTGGGCATTAGAGGATAACATGATTCTCATCCTCTAAAGTGTTCTGTTCATATAATTTGCACAGTCGAAGCTCTTGTGGTATGTTTCCCATCGACCCACCTCAATGCCTAGATGGTGTAAACTAAGATGCATCCTACATATTGTGGGCCTAGCTTGTGTAGTGAGACTGTTTCCCTTAAGTAAGGCATTTCATCTAAAGCAGAATTCATCCACTTTCTATAGCCCTCCATTTTCAGTTTGGCCACGCTCCACATTTTCTACTTCACCTTGTTCCATATAAAGTAGAGAGAGAGGGGGGGAGGGGGGAGGACGGAGGGAGGGAGGGATAGTAGAGATAGGGAGAAATGGAGAGTAGAAAGAGGTAGAGAAAAATAGAGAGGAGATAGCAAAAGAAAATAAAGAATAATTTTTGGAGTGGATCTAGCAGCCACAGATCAAATTTGAAATACCAATCTATCTAAATTTTTGCATGAAAGTAGGTTAGCATCAAAGGGAAATCTAGGGTAGAAATCGAGTTGCTTAGGATATCAGCTGTAGGATAGAAATCAAATGTCTATCCAGGATTGTTGTCTGCATACCTTTTGCATGCTATTTATGCGGTATATCTCTTCTTGTAGAAGCTTTGCTACCTCTGCTTTTAAACGTTGTGCCCGTTTATCTTATTTAGATAAATGTGCCCGTTTATCTTATTTAGATAAATTTGATCAGTTATGAATGGATCAGACAAACAGACCTAGAAAGAGTCACTTATGTTGCGATCTATCCTATCGGAGAATACTACTCATGTTACAAGATGACAACAATTCCATTGGTTAAGAAATAGTACATATTTTCATTGCAATAGGCCATTTGGACTCCGTGAACAATAGAAGCCAATCCAGTTTTGGCTTTGGTCTTTTATTAGGGAATTCGATTTTCATGTAACCTTTGGGCTTATTCAACGCGTGCAAATATTTTTACCCCGGTTATTGTGATTCCATCGCAAGATATTTCCTCCCGCGGAATCACAGACCCTCCCGAACGGATCCGCTTCGGAGGCCCGTTTTCGTGCGACAACGCCGGTGTACCTTCGGGATGGATCCCAGCCATTCGATGCCTCAGAGGGTCCATCCTGGCCGTCCGTTTTATACCTTCCGGCGGAATCACATCTGCCAAATACCACCGGACGGAATCACCGCTCTGTTATTCCATGCGACGGAATCACCATCCAAAATATTCCAGTAAAAATTCAAATTTTTTTGACGTGCTATTCTTTATTCTTGTGGGAGGTGTTTCGTGTAGTGTCGGGCTATGGCGCTTTCTCGGCGATGGTACGGGTTTTGGATCCACGAGAAGATCTCGTGGAAGAATACTCACTGGTTTTTTTAACGGCTTAGGGCTTAGGGAGATATTTCTTGAACGGTTTCTTGGAAATTCCGTGCGGGGCTTGGAGTTCGTGCGGAGCTTCCCTTTTTCTTGCGATTCGATGGAGGGGCTCGGCCCGCCTCGCCATCAACGCGGCTATGGCCCTTATGCATGTCTCCGCGGTTAAAATTTTGAATCATGCAACCGTGTAGAGATTGTGGTGGGCACGCGATGGTTGCCGTTGAGGGAAGTGGTCGTCATGGGCGCCGCGGGAATCGACGAAGATCCGTAAGTAATAACCTTGCGTTTTGATCGGCCTTCGGCGGGGTGGTTAAGAGCCGTTTCTGTGATTTCGCAGGGTTCTCTAGAGCCGTTTTCTCTGCCTTCAGTGCTTTTTCGCTGCTTAGACAGGGAAAACCGACAAGGTTAGAGGCTGACTCCAATTTTCTACCGTAAGACAAGAAAGACAAAAGCCTTGATCTCGAATCCCAAGTCTTCTTCGAAGTTCCTACTGGCCGGATCTAGAAGGTTTCAGCCAAGGGCCGGTTTGATGGAGCCGGATTGAAGAATGAGGAAGCTTGCAGAGGTCTTCTGCTTATCTGATCTGTGATTTCCGGCCTTCCTTATAGATAATCGACCCTGCTTTCTAATTAAAACATCTTCCTCCCGGATCAGAGCCATCAGCCTTCATATATCCATTCGACCTGCTTTTTTTTTCTTTTTAAAGCCAATCAAACAACACGTAAAACAACCCCAACCGGAAGCGAGATGTTCAGACCTTTATTTTTTTGTTTTGCTCATATTGGACTCAAAGGGCGAGGTGCCTCACATAGAAAGGGCATTGCCGATATTGGCAAGGGGTTCAAATCCCCAACCGAAAAATTCCGTGCGCTTTAGAGCATAACACCGACATCTGTAACACAAGGGATTCAAATCCCCAACCAGAAAAATTCCAGGCAGTTTAGAGAATAACACTGGACATACACAACACAGACAAAATGGAGTGGCCGAGCTTGTGTATTTCCAATGGTTCAGTGTTAATTTCATTCATGATCTTCAAGTAAACATAGGCTTCACTTAAAGCTCGCTTAACCCGAGGAGTGATTCCATCTCATGGAATCACGCGAGGAGTGATTTCATCTGGTGGAATCACGGAGGAGTGATTCCACCGGGCAGAATTGCATGGGTGTGATTCCACCGGGCAGAATCGCATGGTTGTGATTCCATCTGGCGGAATAGCAATGTTGTGATTCTGTCTGGCAGGATACGTAAGTGGTGATTCCATCTCACGAATCGACGCTCGTGATTCCATCCGGCGGAATAGCATGGTTGTGATTCCGTGGCTGAGTAACACGATTGTGATTCCGCCTCGCGGAATAAATAATATGGTTGTGATTCGCCCGGTGGAATACATGAGCGATGATTCCATCTCAAGAATCAGAATTGGTGATTCCATCTGGCGGAATAGCGGTTGTGATTCACGGAAGGTATAAATGACTGAAGACGACCTCGCCGTCTGGGATAACGGGGGCTCGGGTACGATAATTGGTCTCCTACCGGTGATTCAGCGGGATGGAATTTTTGCGATGGAATCACAATAACAGGGTAAAAATATTTTGTTCCTTATTCAACAATGTAATTAAGGAGATGGAGATGGCGTGTTGAGGGTATGTATAAGTATGTTGAATTCTATATATAGTGCCATACACTTGTACGAGACAACTACTAACTAAGGTAAGCATCTAGAAAGCGGGTTGTAGTAAATAGGATGGAGTGCATACGGATGTTTGTATGCACGGCGGTAACGTTCAAATTATATACTCCAATTTGGTTAGGGTCCCGAAATGGAAACCTCCCAAATTTTTCTTACTTGAAACCTCCCCTTTCTTGTAAAGCCTTGGGAGGTTTCCAACTCGCTAACTTGGGAGGTTTCGGATCTATTATTATTTTATGATATTTTTTGATATGCCATAATTGCCATTCATAATAGCCTAAAATTAATGTGGCGTCTAGAATTAATTCTTTCCTTCTTTTCTCTTTTTTCGTATGCATTCTATTTCTGTTGCATGTTTCTTTTCGGGCATTCTTGAACCTAATTTGGAGGAGGAGCCATACGATCGGGCGAATTTGAAGCGATTTTCTCTATTGTTATTTGTTTCTTTCGGATGGATCCTTAGGATCGAAGCTTTTGTCGAGGTTACACTTAGAAAGTCGAGGGGGAATCCAAATACCATCCGCAAGCTTCGCCCGATTCTTTGGGGTTTCCTCCGAACCAGGACACCGAAAAATCGTCCGAGTAGCCCCACGCAGATACCATAGAATCGGTTGTTTGTTTCTTCTCTTGGGATGCGGATAGTTTACACCATGGCCTGATTTTGTGCCGATCAAACCTTTGAATCCAAAGAGGGAAGGATTTTTTGTGGATCTCGCCATATTGTTGTGTCTTGTATAATATTTTGTGGAAAGCAGAGGATCAAGCGTCTCTGTGTCTTGTATAATTAGACCTAGCGTCTTTGTGGTCCGATCTATATGTTTGCTAGTTATTTCCGAAAGTGTTCCAAGCCCTGATAAAATTCGTTACATATATTTATTTGATCGGATCACCTGGCCCGATCTTCTTGCTCTTCGAGTTGGTCGGTTCCATTTTCTTGTAGCAATATTCCATCATTTTGCTTTTGGGTTTTTTCCTTGCTTCCTCCATTTTTCGTGTTCGGATCAGCTTTGGGTTTTGGGCCTTGGGCACATTGCAAGCAAGATGCCGAATGTCTTTTGAAGACTCGGACAACTTGATTGGTTGATTGGGGTGGTATATGCATACATAAATCTTGGGTTTATAATGGGTGCGGTGGTGCAATTGCATCCGGATTGGTGTAAGATTGGAAGATGATTGCCTTGCTTGCCTTGGCAAATGCATTTACGTTCTTGATTTTTTATTTATGTGGATTGATCGAAAATCTTATCCTAACGATTCTTTCATATGTAATGGTATTTTGGGTCATTCGGGGATGGCTAATTTTGTAGAGGCTTGCAATCTTCTTACGATTTGATCCGGTAAGAAAGAGATCTTATGGCTGCTTGTAAAGACCGTGGCATTCATGTTAATAGGTCCACATGTTATGCGGACATTATAGGAGCAACAATAGATAATTTTGCATCCAATCTTCAACTTACCAATCATTGTCGATGGCTTTATGTAGGACCGGAAGGAATCAAATTCATCTTGAGGTCCACCGGCCATTTTCATGGTCATGAATTGGAATTCTTTGAAAGATAATATCTTTTTTGTTTCTCAACTCAACCAATGTCAAGGCTTATCGCTTCATTCACTTGTGCTTGGCACAATTGTTTTCAAGGATTGATATGATATTGCGGCCAAAAACATGTCCAATTAGGCGGTGTGGATTTGCTTTGCTTTTCGTGAGTTCACATAAAAGATGAGACAACATAGTAGACAGGTGCTCTTGTTGGCGTGAATGCGATGTTGCGGGGACAAATTCAGACTTCCTTCCTTTCTCTTTGCCATATTCGATTATGGTTGTCAAGTGGTATCGGACGAATGAAGCATGCATGGCAATATGTCATCGATCTTTTTTATGTTGTGATTAAACATGATCTCCGAAATGAAATGTTAATACTTGTGATATCCAAGTATTTGTCTCTCTCTCTACTATGCTATAATCGTGAAACAAGGAGAATATAAGATTAAATAGAAATATAAAATGATCATTTGAAGTTCCCTTGAGTATTTGCATAACCTAACGTAATTTGGTATCGTAAAACTTGATTACGCTTGTTGGCTTGCAAAGTACAAAGACAATGGTGAGGAAGCCCCACCAATTTATGTTATTATCTATAACAGCTTGTTGGTACATCCCTTAAGATTTAACATAGTTGATTTTATTTTCCTTTACTTTGTTTGTTGCTGTCAAAAGTTTACAACAATTACAACAATTATGGGATCCAACAAATTAGATCAAGACTTAGCCACAATACAAGCAATGTTCCCATCTAAGCAATACAAGCAATGTTCAACGTCCTATATGCAATTAACCATCGTATGCTATTGAAGGTAACGTTAGCATACAAGGCCTAGATTATTTTGTCTTGTAGAATAGAATAGAATAGAGCGGCACACTAGTTAAAGTTACTAGTGGAGCAAATAATAGTTAAAGATGTTCTCATGTTCTAGTATTTGAATTTAGTTTGAAGATGAGGAGACATCTACAACTCAAATAGACAATTTGCTCAACTTTGAAATTTTATAGACATTTTGTGGAAACCTCCCCTAGTTTCTTTGGAAAGTTGGGGAGGTTTCCATAAAATATTTAAAAAAAAAAAAAAAAGAGTCATTAATGTTGGCAACCACCGATGGACTAACTCGCAACGCGACGGCTTTGAAATCGAGATGCACGGTGGCCGAGATCGTTGCTGTTAACGACGAAGAGATGCACGGGCCAGATGATGCGGGCGCTAGTCTTGGTCTTCGTGCAAATTTAGAGAGCTTTTTTTTTTTTGGAAACCTCCCCACCTTTCCCTGGAAACCTCCCCTGTTTTCTTAATTGGAAACCTCCCAAGGTCATCCAAGAAAAAGGGGGGAGGTCGCTTTAATATGGAGAAAGTTGGGAGGTTTCGAGAGTGGAAAGTCTGGGAGGTTTCAGGAAAGGTGGGGGAGGTTTCAGGGGAAAGTTGGGGAGGTTTCCGGGAAAGGTGGGGAGGTTTCCAGGGAAAGTTGGGGAGGTTTCCAGGGAAAGTTGGGGAGGTTTCCATTGGAGCCCAACCCAAATCGGGCGTAGAAAAAACCATCGTAAATAAAACCGTATACGAAGAAAAAACGTGAATAGAAAAATTGTTAAGTGCCATCGATGCATTCATATTAATGGTTGGCAAATAGCACGTGAAAAAAACTTGTGCGATTCAAATCACACAAAATGAAACGAAAACAAACGGACGGCTGCTATGGACTCCAAGGCAGGAGGAAGGAATCGGAGCCGGAGGGTTTAGAGAATGTAATGATGGCAATCTCTTTCACACATATCACGTAAAGGCAGAATGGAGTACGTTGGAAATGGGACGAGTGGGGAGCCGACACGTGGAAATCTTGCCACGTGTTAAATGTGTGAGGAACAAACATGCTTGTAATAATAACGCAGTATAACTCAAGATCCGGGTCGGGGTCAACTGGAATCTGCGTTAAGCATGATCAAGAAATTCGTTAATCATCTTTTAATCCTTCTTTAAATCAAAGGTTAATCAAACGTTAACCTCGGTTAACGCGACCCACAGAGTTTTATTTTTTCTACGGCACTAGCACGGCTCTGCCGCTGCAGCACATTGATCCGACTTAACGAACGTGTGATCGGTCAGGCGTATTGATGAAGAATGCCCATCTTGTTGGGATCTGCCCGCCATTAATTGCCCGCCCAGATCCAGGATTTGATGCAAAAAAAGCTCAGGTTTAATCCGCAGAAATGAAGCCGCCGGAGTGCGGTGGGGATCTGCGAGTGGATTAACGAGTGGATTAATGGCGGATTAAGAAGAAGAAGCTGTTAAGATCCGGCTTTAAGGGAGGCAGCCAAGGATATTATTCTTATTTGTTGCCTTGCTTTTGTCTTTCTCTGTCTTTCTAAGCCCTCCGCTTCCGAAGCCCTCGCTTGATTTTCCTTCTCTTTTTTTAGTTCTGCTTCTAGATTTTCATCGCCGGATCGGCCATGCCGGCTATGTAGCACCCTTCAATCCATGCGCCCATTTCTTCCGGCATTGAAAAGAAAGCTCGGATGTGTGCCGTTTAATCCATTTTTTCGAGCATGATAAATGATTCAGCTGTTCTTGCCAGATGCATTAGACTATGTTGTACATTACGCAAGTTCTTTGGGTGGAGATTGGGCAGGGGAATCAGATGATTTGGGCGTTTAATCCTCTGTTATAGATTGGGTTTCGGAGACAGAGGTTTGGGGCAGATTTTGAAGCATTTGGAGCAGATTTTGAAGGATTTGGAGCAGATTTTGAAGCATTTTAAGCGGATTTTGAAAGGGATTCAATCCTGGGGATTGGAAAAAGATGTGAGGATGATTAATCCGGCGATTTGAAGCATTTGTAGGAAGGATTAGGCAGGAAGCAATGGCGACCTTGATTGTGCGGAGTTCCGACGTATCAAGCAAGGGCGAAAAGGTGCTGATGAATCTGCCCCATTTTCAAGCTGGAGATGGAGGATCGAGAATTTTGAAGGATCAAACAGTTCAAAGACCGCCGGAACCGGGGCGGGGCCGATCGAGAAAGGGCAAAAATGGCCAAAAGAAGCAGCCCCAGAGAGGCCTGGGCGTAGCCCAGCTCGAAAAACTCAGACTCCAAGAACAGAGCAAACAGGAGGCCGCCATCGCCCTGCATTACTCCGGCGGCCACCATAGCCATAGCTTCTCCTCCGCAAACGTAAACGGACTTGTGGGTTGCTTTTTTACAGAGCAAACCGGGATCTCCATGCCCCATTTGCTCGCAAATCCTTCCAAAACCGCAGCCGCATTTCAGTTCCTAAACCGGCAGCACAATGCCGGATCAATCCATTCCCCTTCTCCTTCTGAGAAGATTAATCCTTCCATTTCTTCCGAATACGACCATACTCCTTTTATCTGGGCACCCAAGCCCAGGCCTGATTCCGACGCCATCGCCCAAGCTCGGTCTGTTGCAGATTTGTACTCAAAGCAAAAAAATGGATATGGGTTTTGCTTGCCGGATTCAAAAAACATTCTCAGCGGTGCTGCCATTGATCGGGGCGGACCTTATGCAAGATTTCCTTGTCAGAAGTCAGAAGAGACTGTAAGGCTAAAAGGTCTCGAAGGTCTCTTAAATCCGGCATTGCAAAATGAGCTGAAACAGGTGTTTGATCCGGCTATCCATCTCCCCGTCGCCGGAGTTGAGCTTTTTGATTCTTCTCCAGGTCGACGATTAAAAAGAGATTGCATGGAATTGTCGTTGGTTAGTTCTGATCCCGCCCAATTCTCTGCGATTTTTTTGTTTGAAGAATTGCGTTTTTAAGCTTTTGGCTATGGCGATTTTCGTTACAGATGAACATTCCAGCAATTGGCGACAGGCCAAAGGAGCTCTCTTCTTTCCAAAACTACACAGATAATCAGCTCTGGTCATCTGTAGACAAGGTAAAAGGGATTGAATCCGTGATGCCGGAATGGATGAGAAGCATTTTTAGCCCGGTTTTCTGATGAGATTTTTCGTTTGATTTTTGAATCAGGCTTCTGCAAGGAAGCGGCCATGGCTGGCTCTACAGGAAAATCCGGCTCTGCTCCGGCAACAATCCATCGCTGTGGATTTGAACAATATGACCAAGGATTCAATTATTCAATCTTCTGATAAAGGGGCTCACTACACAACAGGAAGTGTCAGGTAGAAATTTTTTGTCTCATTTTTTTGGATCAGCCCTGTGCCGGACTTGGCTTTTTACCCTGTTCTCCACTGTTTTTAGATTATGGGTTCGTTTTCCTTGTTTCTAGCATCATTCGTTCCGATTTTTGTTTTATTAGATTGATTTTTATCACTTAGCCTGTTTCTAGCATGATCTGGTCTGATTATTTGCACCTCCTTGCTGCAGATGTGCGCTTAAATCCTCCAAAACTAGCCCCGGCGGATCGATTTCTAGCTGCCCAGATATGCCCAAATCGGAAACGATTCAATTCTATGACGAGACCTCTTGCGTAAAAGGATCGATTGAATCAAACCCAAATGATTCCAGCCATTCTAGCGCCTCCAGTTTTGTGCCCAAGAAGCTAAAATCCACCATAGCCAGTTCCGGCGATTTCTTATCCTTGAGATTATGCACCAACTCGGAAGGAGAATTTAATGATAGCAGCGAAGAATTTAGCCCCCGGGAGGTCCGAAAGGGTGGATCAAGCAATCATAATTCTGTTTCTCTGCAGGTAAGGAGAAATTTCTGCTTTGGTTCTTCGCATTTTTGCTTGCTTGACCCGATCAGCCCGTTTGTTGGGTTTGTGGGTTGCATCAGGCCCAC
Organism: Isoetes taiwanensis; assembly: GCA_021234155.1. Classification (NCBI taxonomy): domain Eukaryota; kingdom Viridiplantae; phylum Streptophyta; class Lycopodiopsida; order Isoetales; family Isoetaceae; genus Isoetes; species Isoetes taiwanensis. The sequence continues at coordinate 26,157,418 of JAJEKV010000004.1, read as the reverse complement.
CACTTCTGATCCAAATCCGCCTGAATTGACAGTCTGATCCAAAATTTTACCAGTTTTTTTTTTTAATCCGCCGCTGCAACTTTTAACCATTCCGAAGATCCCCGGAGCTTTATAACCCACTAAAAAACCTTTGTTTCCTGGTTTTGAATATCCTTTGCTTTGCCCATCTGCCACTTTATTTGTTTTTGGTTTTTTTCAATTCTTCAGCAGATCCATGGATCCTTCTTACCGGATTAATCTATCTGAAGCAGGGGTTTTCTCTCCGTTTTTAAATTTCTGTGATTGGGTTTTTTAATCCGGCTGTAATGGCTTGAGCTTGGACTAAAATGGATACTTGATTCCAAATGGGTGGGAGGGATTCATTCTGTTAATGCTGCGTCCGTTTGCGGATTTGGAAATCGGAGCTGCCCCTTCTTGATTTGTTCAACGTTTTTTTGCTTTGGTGCTGCAGCGGCGGCCCTGTTTTCTTGCATGGAAGGGCAGTATTTAGAGCAAATCTAACGTCTCGATCTTGTTCTTTTACTCAGGAAACTGTAACCGACGTTGAAGAATGTAGTCAAATCTCGCTCGGCTATGGAAATCCGGCATACCCACAACCCTTTCTTCCTTCTTCAAAACCCGTTGAAGATCACCATAGCCATAGCTCGCCGGATCAGCCCTTTGTTCCACAAATCAAATCCACAGCTCCAGCTCTCGACCTAAACCTTAAATTGGGTCTGTAGAACTGCTGCATTGATCCAAATTCAAGGAGAAATCAATATCCTTGTTTGTTCAGATTCCTCAACAAAAAAACCTGTTTGATCCAAGCATGGAGCTATATATATATGAGGACATGGATTGGTTCACTCTTTTGATTTCTGGTTGATCCTATATGTAATCGGAAACTTAAATCTTATGCATATTATATCCATCCTCGAAAGCAGTCAAGCTCGAGTTTTTTTTAATTCATGAACCCTAAAATGTTAACATGGATGCTCGACATGCAATTTTTCTTTGTTTCTCTCGTAATGTTCTTTTCCTAGATGGTCTATTATATCGACCTTTTTGTTTCTCTAAAAAACTGGAACAAAATAGTTTGCTAAAAAATTGGCTCACATATATTTGCAAACAATTGGAAAATAAAAGTAAAAATATGTCTTTCCAAAAAGGGTTATACACCTTGGAATAAGTCTAGTAGGTTAAGATATTAATATCAAAGCATGTGGTGCTTAAACATTGTGTAATCTTGATGTACCCTAAAATGTGAACATGCAATTTTTTTTTTGTTTTTCTCATAATGTCTTTTCGTGGATGGCCTGTTATATCGACCTTTTTGTTTCTCAAAAAAACTGGAACAAGATAGTTTGAAAAAAAATTGGTTTATATATTTGCAAACAATTGGAAAATAAAAATAAAAATATGTCTTTCCAAAATGGGTTATATATTTTGCAAACACTTTGGAATAAGTTCAGTAGGTTAAGATGTTAATATCAAAACATATTCTTATGTGGTGCTTAAACATTGTGTAATCTTGATGTAGGTTAAGTTGTTAATATCAATGCGATGTTCTTATGTAATCTTGTTGTTGCCGAATCAACGACAGCTCGCGTCCCGACAACTCTTGTGACTATTTCTTCGGAAGCAATAGGATTGTATAGACATCTGTGGACCCTTTGGAAGGTCTTCTGTCGATGTTATGTTTGGACCATTGATGCCTGATCTTGCTTTAGAAAAACTCGACCTTGAAAGGTCTCATATGTCTTATGTTGCTCCTCAAAGTTATTAGATTCAGTTCCACGTCGCATCCTACGTGGCCGGCCCATAGTGGGTGCCTCTAGATTTGCTTGCCCTTTGTCTTCCATGCAAGAAAAAGCAAGAGGATCTTGTATTCTATATTGTGGATCCCATGGGGGCTCATTACCGCGCGCAATTCTACATCATCACACAGTGCCATTCCTTTGCTCGCCTAAGAAGCTGTAAGAATCTATCGTACAACTGCAACCCATCTTCATCGCCCTAGGGGTCACGTGTAATCAAGCATCTCTTATGCTAATACCAAACATGTCATGTTGCACAGTGTCTTGGACTACATATCTATATGGGCATGCCATATGATGCTTGATGCTATATGTTGACTCCAAGACACAGGTTTTATGTTGCTTGGAGCATGGAATGTGTTGTGGGAACATGAGCAATAATATTACCAATTGAATATATTTTTCTTGATCCTTACACAAGACTCTTCAATAGTGTATACCATTAATATAATCTCTCCTTAAGAAATGGTCGGTAGTATGTGACATTTAGTCCCTTGGCTTTGGTGCCAGTGCTTTGGATATCGAGCGTCGATCTAGAATGTAGAGCCTACAATTTGACATTTTTAACCAATTTTTTCGCCCAAAGTGCACGTCTTTCCAGTTTCATTATGAATATTGCTTTACCAGCTTCATTTCTCAGGCTTACTTTTAGTTGATTAGCATGTAAAGAGTAGTTGGTTTATGCATCTTGCTCTAGAGTGTGGGGTCTTTGTTGCTTGTTTGTGTGGGGTAGATGATATCTCCCTCAAACCCATAAAGAGATTTTTTATTCTTTTAAGGCAATCAATGTAGTTGTAAAGAGTGAAAAGATTTCGAAATCTAAACACTTGCCTCGGTTACAAAACTGTGAATATATTGCAAGTGTGTCTCCACTCACTCATCTTTAATGACAATGCAGTCAATAACATGGAAATGGCAAAGTCCGGACTCTCGGGCCCTGAAAGCAATTTGAAGGATCATAGGAAATGTGTGGCTCCAAGATAATTTTATCATGTCCTTTCTAGATATCCTGTGCATGTTTTCCTTTTTGTTTAATTTAGATTTCATAAACTAGAAAACATGGCCTACTATACACTCCAAAAGGCACCACAGGATTGGCACTTTATGCGGGATAATATTTTTTTCCCCTTTAAAAGAATGAAACATGCATAATAAAAATCAATATCTAATATTATATACTACATAAGAAAAGGAACATCTGTAATTGGGGTAGGTTGGATCCTTATATAAAAGATATTGCTCCCTTAAGACCCGATTTTGAGTTATCAATTAGTATAATGCCGTTGCATCAATGCATTATATTAATATACTCGTTCGTTGACATCCAAAGTGAATGAGCTTATTAAAATAATATCTCATTTTAACTGGTAGATTTCACTAAGGATTCTCCTATAATAACGCTTTGTTATTGAACTCGGCTTTCACCTATAATAACGCTTTGTTATTGAACTCGGCTTTCAGACTCTTCTTGTTGAGAATGATATTAAACGATGATTATGCATAGCTGCAATAACCATTATGCATACCGTGTTATTAGGGGTCTTGTTTTGAGCTCTCACTTGGCATCTGCACTGCTGTAGCTGTATCTTCCTTGCTTCCATACTAAGTTGAGGCACTTGGTAATGTATATAATATTGTTTTCATGGATAGACATGCTAACATATACTTTGGGATTTACTTGCTCCTTTTCATTTCGATAGTTGTTTAACAAATGTGCATGAAGATGCTTTAAGCTATTAAGGTCTACCAATTGAAGTCATAAGCCCGGACTATTGGATGCGATCTCTACCCTACAGCATGAGTTTTGATTTGATCGACGAGAGAGAAAGAGAAACGAAATGAATAGTATTAGGGACGGAGGGAAATGAATGGAATGAAATGTTTATTGATTTCATCTATGTTTCTTGTGGCACACTCCGAGAGTAGTTGGCCAGATTCTAGACAATTGATAATAAAAACTTATAAAGTGGCAAGCAATCTAGGCTTAGCACAACACATAGAGCAAAAATATACTCTGAGATTTTAGTTTTGATCTCGTCTTGACCCCCAAAGGAATTGAAATACTCACGAAGTGCACAGATAGCCGGCTCAAAATTTTGAACACACCATTGGCGCACTCTGGGAGTAAAAGTTGAACCCCCATATGTTGACCTAGCCAGCTCAAATCACCTGAAGTTTGTTGCAATAAGATCACTAGAGGATTTATTACTTGTTTATGATATCCAAAATTGTGCAGAGGAAGAGATTGTGCACTTTGAAGCAGATCAGCGGGCACCTTGGGTAGCTGCTCCGATAGGGATGGGCATCACAAGCCTATCCCTGATCATTGTGGAAGGTCAGGAATACCTCTTCCTAAACGACACCAAGAACCTTCCAAAATGTAGAGATTGTGGATACAGAGTTGACAAGCTCATGGCACTTCTCTGTCAACAAGAAGACCTGGATAACTTCTTCAATAGATAGGCCTAAGATTTTCCATGAGAAGTACAGGAAGCCGTAAAATAGAATTTTCTGATGCTTCATTATATTTGTAGAAAGATTTCCGGAACACTAATTATATTTAGAATATTGGGTAGTATATGATGAACAACTTTCAGTATGCATTAGCAGGAGATAAAAGACGTTAGTGGTAGAGCATAATATACCTCATGCGAGATGGGTTGTCTGGCAATGAAAGGTATACAACTACGAGCATGTTGCAATCTGTACAGGACAACCTCTGCGGATTGGCGGGTGTTAGTAGAAAGTTGTCAAAACATTTAGCTTTTTAAGATAAGATATTGCAATCAATAAAGTAAGGCTTTGAAAACCTATTGAGTGTTTGTAACCATATATTATACCAATATAATTTGATGGCAGTTGGAATACATCACTTCAAAGAAGGAAACTGCTCTTGTGGCTAATATTATTGATATATTCTAAGCATCTGAATTTCGGGACACTGGGTAATATATAAAGATTTTAAAGAATGAGATGCTCTTCATCCTTTATTTCATCCAATCCGACACCTTACATGTACCCGAGCAGTGGAGGCAATACTTGCAAAATGAAATGAAATTTATTATTACGTCTTCGAGACCGCCAGGCCTATGAGACGTTTACATAGTACGATCAAAGTCATAAAATAAATCATCCAGTGCATCCTCTGAAAATAACACACTGGGCTCCTCTACATCTATCTCCTCCACATTTTGCTATTTCAATCATTCCTCTCTATGTTTGAGAATCTCAACAATACACCCTCCAATACATGAACCTGGATACTAAAAAAAATTACTAAGTGAGGTAGCACCAATTCCATACCTTGCTCTTACATCAGAATAGACATCACAGAAGAGCAAAACATGAGCCTCATTTTCCACCACCCCGGCATCACATATTTTACAAAATCTAAGATCATGTGCAATCCAACCTCTACACCAAGTCAGTGTGAACTTAACCGGATTCTAGCAATTGGTTGCCCGTGATTCACTGATATGGATCCCCTGAGATACTGTGCTTCCTGAAAAGAGGGATTCATGAGAGCCCTATAATACTCTTTCTTTAAGGCCGACACGTTCCATGATTTATTTAGAAAAATTGTCTTATTCCAGCTATCAATATCCTTTTTGTGCATCCCTAATTCCTCAATATTCATCCCCCATTTCACAAGCCATCTATTAACATCCGCATACCATCCCTTATTCCTGGTTTCTTCTAGAGCGAGTCTGGGCAAACTATTGATTGGCATATCATACAAGACCTTGCATACATAGCGTAACAGTCTGCAGAGAGCTTCAGCCTCAAGTGACATCATTCTGCATTCTACTAGCATCATGTCATAAGACGTTTGCATCTTAGTACCCAGTTCAGTATGAAAAAATTTCTTTTGTATCTTTTCCACTTTTTTCCATCTGTCATTAGCAATGTCGGGCCCCCAAACTTCACATCCATAGAGCACCACAATTTGCACAAGCACTTTGTAAAGCATGCGCTTCATTTCAAAATTACAGATATCAACACACACACTTTCTCTGCATAGCATATAATGCCTTTAGGCCAGCATTCATTCTATGTTCAACAGCTGGATTCCAATTAGGGCTCTTATCTACATCCAAGCCTAAATATTTACAATTCTCTATATCTCCACTTGCTTACCCATATGGTAGAGATGAAGATGATCTGTCTTATTCGCACCAAAAATTACGGCCTTGGTCTTATCCAGATTCACCTGCATACCCATAGTATCACAAAACCGTGCAAGCATATCTAGATGTTTTTCCATCCCATGTATGCTTCGAGAAAGCAGCATAACATCATCAGCATATAATAAGAGCATAAGAACGTACCCGTTCAAAGGTGTACCATCCTCTCCATGTGCTCGTATCCATCCTTCGAGCTGGTCTATAAATAGGCCAAACAAGGTAGGTGACAAAGGGCAACCCTGTTTCACTCCCATATTGCTTTCTACCACCTCATCACATTATCCTAAAGAAGGAAATGATAATTGCACAAATACTTTCTTATAAAGTACACTGACAACATGCCTAAGCTTTGTTGGGATGTTCAAATCCATCATTCTACGCCACAGATTTGGCCTATCCACCATGTCAAAGGCTTTGCTGAAGTCTACAAACATAGCATACATGGTTTTTTTTTTTTTTTTTTTAAGCACCAGCCCCAAGGCTCATTGCCCTTTCTTGCAATTCTAGCCTTCCACGTGTAATTTCCATGTCATCAAAATCTGATGTGCCTTATTTTGCACCATCAGTTTTTGGCTTTTGCAAATCTAAGGCCAGGGAAATTAGAAAATCTGCCAAAAATGGGCACGAAGATAGAAAGGGTCACGGAGTAACTTCCTTTTTCTTTTTTTCAAGCCTCCTTTCGAGCTCTGCCGAAGAACTTTCGGCGTGGTTTTTTTCCCTTGTTTATTTTAACTATTCCAGTTCCGTCCAGGCTTCCAAATGCATGACAATTGTTGGGTTTTTCTCCGCTAAGCTCACCCTTTTTTAGCTATTCAGGCCGCCCTGTCTGAATGCATGCAAATTTCTTGAGTTAGAAGACTTTTTGTATTTAGTCTTTCCATCTTCTAGGCTCTATTGCATCGCTCAGTAAATGGAGGTGTCTGCATCTCGCCATTTTTGTTCCGGAGGCCTGTATAGAAATAATACTTTCAAGCCCAATGAGCTCTTTTTTTTTTAGCACACCAGCCCTACCGGGCCTACAACCCTTTCTGCAATTCTAGCCTATCCCTCATAGCACGAAGGGTAACCAAATGATCAGTGGTGGACCTCCTGGGTCTAAAACCTGCTTGCCCTACTGCTCTGGCCTTATGATCTTCTGTCCAAGTGCTTATTTTGTCCTTAAGTATAGAAGCAAACAATTTTGCATAAAGACTACCAACCATGATGGTACGGTAATTTCCCAAATCAGCCTCATCACCTGATTTATGAGTGGTACAACCCTATTTACCTGCCAAGATGCGAGAAACCCATCTCTCACGGCCATATTAAACATATCTACCAACTTCTTCTCCAGCCCATTTAAGCATTTCGGCCATAAGGCCACAAGCATCTGCGGCTTCGCCATTAGCAAGTCTCTTAAGTCCGTCTTGTATATCGTCGATAGTAAAAGTAAGCACATCCGTGTTTGCTTCTTCTACCATCTTACCCTCAGCCCTGGGCACATTGTATAGTTTCCACAGATGTGCTATCAAAGCATCAACATGCAACCCGTTAGTCCTATATTGCGTAGGTTTAAGTCCCTTCCCAATTTTTTTGGCCCACCAACAACTCTTCCAACATTTTCTTGTTTTTATTGTGCAGGTATACCTGCTTCTTGCTTTTGAGCATCCTAATGTATGCTCTTCTTTCATGCACTTTATTTATCCTTTGTGTTACTTTAAATTTTAACCTCTGCTGCTTGCACTCCACATCAAACCATGCATTGTAAGGTAAGCCCTTCCGCTGGCGATAAGAAATAAAACAACTGTCAGCGGATTGAATCAAAATCCTAGTCATTGCATCACTCATTTCCTGTACTGTATTAGGCCAAACGAGAGAAGAAACTTTTTGCTCACACATTTTGCTATATTCAACTGCCTTATCATATTTCAAATATATTTGTTTACCTTTAGTTAGGGCATCATGTTGTCTATATTGGCACTGTACACTGATTTCTATGAATATAGGCACATGATCAGAATTTTCATTTTCATCTCCAATCATCAAGCTAACAACATGCTCAGCAAAAGACGGTTTAGCAATGATGTAATCTGCAACCCTTGCATTTTTACAAGTGCGTTTACCAGAACCCAGATATCTAGCTGCACCATTGAAAATCACCATCTCAAAACCACTACACAGGTGTAAAACATGACGTCCTTGTGGGGTTGGCCATTTCACACTGTTATTTGATACCCTATTCCATCCTGATATCTTTAGCTCGTCATTATCCAACATCTCTAACCATTCTGCTTCTCCATCCGGACTAACCAAAGCTTCTTGATGGTTTCCAGTACGACCATTAAAGTCTTCCAGCAGTAGAACCTCACTCGTCAGACTCAATGTTAAAATATCATGCTCCGTGATGGAAAAATGGGTCATCTTTATCTATATTCTCTGTTTTGTTTTGTGTGTGTGTGTGTGTGTGTGTGTGTGTGTGTGTGTGTGTGTGTGTGAGAGAGAGAGAGAGAGAGAGAGAGAGAGAGAGAGAGAGAGAGAGAGAGAGAGAGAGAGAGAGATGAAATGAAATGAAATGAAATGAAATGAAATGAAATGAAATGAAATCTATTATTCCGTCTTCGAGACCACTAGGTCTATGAGACGTTTACAAGTTACATTCAAAATTATAAAACAAGTCATCCAGTGCGTCTTCTGAGAGTAACACACTGGGCTCCTCTATCTCAATCTCTCGTACCTTCTGATTTTTCAAACAAGCATCTCTATGTTTAAGAATGTCAACAATATATCTCCCAATGGATGCCCCTGGGTACCGAAAGAACTCCTCAAGGGAGGTAGCACTGATCCCATGTATGACTCTTAAGTCTGAATAAGCACGGCAACAAAGTAAGATAAGAGCCTCATCCTCCATCACACCGTCACTACACAAGTTACAGTGTCTAAGATCATGAGCGATGTCTGCCCATCTCCCTACCTCCACACCAAGATGGTGCGAGCTTAACCGGATCCTCGCAATTGCTTGCCTATGCTTCATAGATATGGGTTCACTAAGGTACTGCGCTGCCTTCAATGTGGGATTCATCTGAGTCCGATAGTACTCTTTCTTCACAGCTGGCGTACTCCATGTCTTAGTGAGAACACTCTTCCGAACCCATCCCTCAATATCTTCCTGATTCATCTGCAATTCGTGAATATACATCCCCCATTTCACCAGCCATCTATTAATATCCGCATACCAACCTTTGTCACTACTCTCTGCTGCAGCAATTCTTGGCAAGCTATTCCTGGGCATATCATATAAAACCTTATGCGGATAGCGAAGGTTTTGGAAAGAGCTTCAGCTTCAAGGGGTATCATCGACTCTCCTAACATCATATCATATGGCGTTTGCATTTTAGTGCCAGTTCAGGTGTGAAAAAAATTTCTTTTGTATTTTTTCCACCTTTTTCCACCCATCATTAGCGAGGCCTGGCCCCCAGGCTTCACAACCATACAATATAACCGTTTGTACCAATACTTTAAAGAGCATGCATTTCATTTCAAAGTTCCAAATGTCAGCATTCACACACCTTCTCTGCATTGCATATAGTGCCTTTAAGCCCGCACTCACTCTATGTTCGACCACCTGATTCCAATTCGTACTTTTGTCTACAGTCAAACCCAGATACTTATAGCTTTCAACGACCTCAACTTGCTTACCCTTGTAAAGTAGCCGCACATGATCTCGTTTTATTCGGCTCCAAAACAACAGCCTTTAGTCTTTCCAGATTCAATCGCATACTTTTAGCATCACAAAACCGCAAGCACATCCAAATGTCTTTGCATCCCCCGTGATGTCTCGGAGATAGCAACACAATATCATCAAGATATAGCAAGAGCATAAGTACATACCCATTCAAGGATGTACCATCCCTCCATGTGCTCTTATCCACCCCTCCGGTGATCTATGAACAATACAAACAAGGTAGGCGACAAAGGACACCCCTTGTTTTAACTCCCATATTACTCTCTACTACATCATCACACATTCCAACAAAATTGAAAGAGAGTTGCACGAGTACTTTTTGTAAAGAACACTTAATGCATGCCTAAGCCCCATCGGGATGCCCAAATCTACCATCCTATGCCACGATTTTGCCTATTCACCATGTCAAAGGCCTTTGTTGAAATCCACAAACACAAAGATACAAAGGTTTCCTTTTTCCCACCATCAATCCATCATAGCACTAAGGGTGACCAAATGGTCGGGTTGTAGACTTTTAGGTCTAAAACCCCACTTGGCCTATTGCTCTAGCATTGTGATCCTCTCAGCCCGGTTGCTTATCTTGCCCTCAAGTATAGAGGCATACGGTTATGTGTAAAGGTCGCCAACCATAATGGTACGGTAGTTACCCGGATCGATGTATCCCCGACTTGCGTAATGGCACAACCCTATTAACCCCGCTAAAACCTAGGGAAACCCATCTCTCAAAGCCATATTGAACATGTCGACCAAAATTTATTCAGAATCAGCTTCTCAAATCCATTTAAGCATTTTCGCCTTAAGGCCACAAGCATCTACCGCTTTGCCATTAGCAAAGTCTCTTGAGTCCCACTTGAACATCCTCCTCCAGTAAAGGTAAGCATATCATCCATCTCACATGTCTCTTCGCCATCTTATCCTCAACTCCATGGACATGGTATAAATTACGTACATGCTCCATTAGTGCCTCCGCTTTTGCAACACATTACCCCATGCTTCAAGGGTTTAAGCCTATTCCAAAATTTCTTTGGATCAACCCAGAGTTCTTCCACCATCCCGCCTATGTTTCACGATGTAAATATCGCCTTCTTCTTATTTTTGACCAGCTTGGTATACACTCCCCTTTCCTGTACTTTAGCTGCCCCTTGTGATGCTCTAAATTTTTGCCTCTGCTGTTTATATTTCATGTCAAACCATCCATTACATGGCAGCTCCCTCCGTTGCCGGTGGGATACAAAACATTCATCTGCCGATTCAAGCAAAACCCTAGACAACGCCTCACTCATATCCCCTACTGATCTGGGCCATGCAAAAGATGCCATTTTTTGCTCGCATATCTCCCTATATTCATGAGCTTTATCATACTTGAGAGACATCCATTTACCTTTATATGTATCTTCTTGCTGCCTATGATGCCACTTTACATGAAGTTCAATGAGCAAAGGTACATGATCCGAGCTTTCATTCTCATCTCCAATGTGTAAGCTAATAACATGTTCTGCAAAAGTAGGTTTGGCAATGACATAATCCACCATGCTAGCATTTTTACAAGTGCGCTTACCAGAGCCTGGGTACCTATCCGTGCCATTGAAGATCACCATCTCAAAACCGCTACACATATGTAAGACATGACGTACGCCCATTAAAGTCTCCTAACAATAGCACTTCCCCTGCCAAACCCAAAGCTAGTATATCCTGCTCTAAGTGAAAGAATGGATCATCCTTATCCAGATCTCCTTTGTTATACACGGGTGATTCCCTTGGGGGGAAATAACAACCAGCTACATATATCTTGTTGCCCCTACCTGGCAATTCAATCCAAATGTATTGTGCAGTTGCCTTATGTATCAAAACACACACTGCGTGCGCAATTTCATTGCGAGCATAGCATGCAATACCACCTGTACCTTTAAGATTCCACCCCTTCTTATTCCATACTGAATGCAATAGCGTAAAACCAAAAATATCTGGAAGAGCCTTTTCCTCATGCTCACATGTTTCCAAAAAGAAAACTATGTCTACATTTGCTAGCAAGTCATCCATAGCACAAATCTTACTACTTTTTAACGTATTTACATTCCAGCAAACTAACCTGGCGGTCGCTACTTCCTATGCATCCTCCACAATCACTTTTCCGCCTCTCCAAGAAGCACGTTGTCCGGCCCGCTCTTGCCTCCTTCATCCTCGAAGATCTTCTCTTCTCTCGCTGAAATTGGGTCTTAGTTAAGTCGTCATTGACCCATATATATTTGCCCTTAAGCAATGTTTGCTTACGCAGATAACCCGAGCCTTTCGCTTCCTTGGATGCGACTTCACCAACACATTCCGTGTTCCTTCCCCTTCCTTCCAACCCGGTAAGCCTCCAAAATATCCACTGCACCGTGATATTCTCTCGCAGAAATGTTTGAACAGCCATGCTTGTGTCCTCATTCTCCTTTTCCCTCGTAGGCCGAAATTCCTGAAATTATTAGCCTTCGACTCCCCTTTCATGCATATCGACCAAAGGTCTCCATTTTTCTCATTCAAAGCATCAATAGTCTCAAATTTTGATCTATGACTGCTTTGTCTCACGATACGCTTTGCTAGCTGCCGCTTTAGCTCTACATTTTCACTCTTTAAAGAACACAAAGACTCATTCATACCTTGCAAAAGCTTAAGCATTTGTGTCCTCGATACATGCCGCCTCCTTCCTTTGCTGCTTCGGGCTTCCTTCCCCGGACTGCTCCATAGATTCTAGTAGCTTTATCATCACCGTAAACAATTGACCCATTAGCATCTCTCCTCCAAAGAATCCGTAGGCGCCATAGTACCGAAACTATTTGCTACCTTGTCATCCCTCGCCGCTTGCATCCGATTCAAGGCTGCAACCTCTCACGGCAAATCAGCCCCAATGACAGCCCAAGCCCTCCTCGGGATATGTAATGCCCTTCACCCAAATCAGTTGCCTCTACGCCCCGGAGATTCCGTAAGTACGAGAGTCCCCATCCGAGGTGTCATCCGAGATGTCTTAAGAGAGAGAGAGAGAGAGAGAGATAGATAGTATTTTAACGCCACGCCACTCAGGCAGCATCCAACCGACATGTGACCACACACCACACTACATTGCTTGGTTGGGCCCCGCCCCAACCACTTTACATTGCGCCCGTGGGTTTTGACACCCAACAGCTCAGAAAAGGAGCTCGGGCAGCCTCAACCTCGAGACCTATATTTGCTAGACCTAGTGTGTTACCACTAGACTAAACGCACGCAGAGAGAGAGAGAGAGAGAGAGAGAGAGAGAGAGAGAGAGAGAGAGAGAGAGAGATGAAATAAAATATATTACGTCCATAGTAGGCCACACAAACCTATTAGACGATAGTTTTTTACACAATATCATAAAAAAGTAGATGGGTTTCAGCATCCTCATCTACTTCCTCACTCTCACTCAAATCCTCCATCTCATCCAATATGACATTTAAATTTTCTTGCAAGTCTCTCTAAGTTGTAATGCTTCTATAAGATAGGATCCAATTTTGTCACCTGGAAGTGTGAAAAAGTATGTAGATCAGTGGCGTAGATCCCAAACCTATTATGCAATAGGTTATATGCGGCACATTTAATCACCACATGTTCTTCATCTTCAACTTCATCATCACCACAGACTTTACAACATCTCATAGATCTGGGAAGGAGTCCCCGTCTCCTAACCTCAACACCAAGGTGATGTGAACTGAGCCTCAATCTACTGATATATTCTCAGTCAGATGTACAGCAATGCTCAAAGCAGGATTCATATTTTTCTTATAGAGAAGCGTCTTGGTTTTAGGGTTTTGCCAAACTTTCCTTTTGACCTTCTCAAGAATCCATGGTCTTAACTCTTTTACTTTAACAACCTCTCCCCAAGTGATATCCCATTTGGCAAGCCATGACTTAACATCAGCAAACCAGCCCTTATCACGACTAGATATAAATGCAATGTGAGGGAGATGAGACTCATCCGTCCCTCGTACCTTAGTGAGGTATCTAATGCATCTGAAAATAGCCTCTCCTTCAAGTGGCATAAGACCACATTCTGCCAGCATCATTGGATATGGTATTTGGGCTTTTACCCCCAATTCTAATTGCAAGAAAATCTTCATGACCTGTTCAATATCATCCCACAAGCATTGGGGAAGATTTGGCCCCCAAATCTCACATCCATATAAAAGTACACTTTGTACAAGAGACTTAAAAAGTTTTACCTTGAGGCGCCATGACCAAAGGTGCGTCTTCCTGCATGCACTCATCATATAGTACAAGGCATTTTGTCCTCCTTCCACCCATTGTGCAATGCATGCATTCCATCTATGGTTCTTGCAAATAATAAGCCAGGTATTTATAGGACTCACAAGCTTGTATAGTGCTTTAATGCTCCAACCGTCATAATATTGGTCTTATCCAAGTTTACTTGCATTCCCGTCTCCTCACAAATTCTGCCCAACCATAATAGTTGTTGTTGCATATGTGCTTTGGTTCGTGCAAAAATGACGACATCGTCAGCATACAAGAGCAAGTGGACCACATACCCCTGAATGTCTGTGCCACCATCACAATGTGTTTTAAACTAATCATCCAAGCTATCAATAAAAAGCCCAAACAATGTTGGGGACAATGACCTCACGCCAATATTGCTCTCAATATTGTCCTGGATATCTAGTGAGAAAGGTGCAGATAATTGTACCAAAACTTTCTCATATAATATCCGGACTTCTTTTTGTAAGTGTTTTGGGACTGTAGCCTGTCCATCCTTTCTCATAGCTTTAATCTAGATACCTTATCAAATACTTTTTTAAAATCAACAAAGCACATATAGACTGGTTTCTTCGTACCTTTAACCGAGTCGAATATGGTCTTCAGAGTGAGTAAATGATCCAATGTTGATCGCTTAGATCAAAAGTTTGCTTGTGTCTCAGCACGCTTATCATGTCTTTCAGCCCATCCACTTAAAGTTTCCTCCAAATATAGTAGCAAAAAGCTTAGAGAACAAACTACTCACCATTAAAGTTCTATAATTGTTCACATATGTTTTAGAGCCACTCTTATGGTACTACTCTATTCAGTTGCCATTTCCCGAGGAAAACCCTGCTCCATTAAACATTTGTGCAACAATTTTGTGAACTTCCGGACCTGCCCACTTCAAATGTTTTGCATACAAGTCCTGTAGATCTTTAGCTTTGCCATTAGCTAAAACTTGACAACCATCTTCCTGCTCAGTAAACACAAGACGTTTGCGCCGCATGTAGTATGTTCTTGTCATGGTAGAGGCCACATGGTTCCAGAGTTATCTGGCTGCAAGAGGGATATAATTGTGCTTACTCTGCTTCAAACGATTCCAGAAAAGCTTTGGCTCATCAAGAAATTGGTCAAAGAAAGACTCACGCTGATTTTTTATTAGAATCCACTTTTTTCTTCTCACCAAATTTTTCTCTTTTTAAGCCCATCTTTATGATCTATATTGCATTTCTTCCAACATTATTTAGCAGCCTGACATTCATGGTCAAACCACGAATTGCATTTCAGACCTTGTCTAATGCGCACAGGAACAACACATTATGAGCCTAAGAATCCCACACAACTGAGCATGCATGTGTTGGTCCTAGTGAGAGTCTTCCAGTTTTTTCTCAACCATGCTGATAATGGGCAGCCATTTTTGGTCTTAGCCTCATCGACCTCTCTGCACTAATATCATATCCAGAAGCCAGCAATGTGCCACCGCTCTTGACAGTGATGTTGAATGATAGGAAAGCATGATCAAACTCTATATGTTAATCTCCAACCACGAATTTATCAAACTGATCCATAGCTTTGCTGGATATAATCAGGTAATCCACAGTGCTTTTGGATCTACAGGTGCATTTAAGGGTTTCTGAAAATCGTTCAATGCCATTGCATATTAACAAATCTGCATTGGAGCAGAGGTTTAGCAGCTGCCTACTAGATTTGATGATTGTATTGTCATTCGATTTTCTTCTCCAGCCTTGATCCATAAGCTCTTCCGTTTCCAAATATTCCAGCCATAACGGATCCTTCAGCCATGTGAAAGTGGTTGTCTGTTTGCATCCTGTTCTACACTTAAAATCACTTGTCAAGAGAATGTCCCTTTATCCTGATATCTTAGAATATCCTATTTCAGTTCAAAGAATAAGTCATCACCTGCTGCATCACCATCTGCATATGCCTTTTTATATCTAGGACCAAAATAATATAAATCATTCTTTCAGCACCTTGTAACTCAAGCCACACATATTGATTGTTTTTGTCTTTTTTCATTTCCTTAACCAAGTCCTTGAAGGCAAGTCTGATATAGCAGGCTGCACCACTGTTTCCATTGTCTGCAGTCGCAAATCTCTTATTTTTTTACTGAGTACATCAGTATAAATCCGTCTTCATTGGCAACTTTTATAATCAATGCCAATATTGCTGCAACTCATCATCGTTCGCATGTCCCATCCCCAAAGTTTCTTTCATGGACTCGAACCCCTAACCTATGGCTAGTGCACTTGAGGCTTGAAAATGAAATGAAATCTATTGTGTTATGGAGGCCTCACATGCCTATGAGATAATAGCAATTCAAATCAATTCTCCATTCATCACAGAATAATAGGTGAGTCTATAAGGCCTCATCTAACTCCTCATTCGCTCATACTCTCATCAATATCAAGCAGAACATTTAGGCTTTTTACACAAATTTCTCTTTCTACATAAGCAAGATCCTAGTTTATCTCCGTGGCATTGAGAAAAAAGTTTCAAGATTGCTTGAACAATCTCAAAATAGTCTCTCATCAATTTGTAGGTAGGGCATTGTAGTAGGACATGCTCATCTTCTACATTCCCTCCACAACATACTCTACAATCTCGAATTGTTCTCTTGATTTGTCTCCATCTCTCCGCTTCAACTCCAAGGTGATGTAAGCGTCGCATCCTACTTATGATGTTTTTTTTACAGAAGCTCGGGAAGCTGATGAATGGGCATATGAATGATGGTCAACCAATTTGAGAAGTCTGTTTGTTAGGCAGCTGTCACAATTCCATTTGCCTTGGTCTCTACATCTACTCTTAGTATCATGTTGATCGTTACCAGGATGGAACTCTAGGGGCTCCATGTTTGTGGAAGAAACAAGTTGTATAGCCATGAGTTGCACTAACAGAAGGGGACTATGCTCCCCAAACTCTTCATACTACTATGGGATGAAACCAGAAATAAAGTAGAGGGATCCTGCTTAGGCTTCCACAGAATGAAATGTTTGCCAGATCCCCTGAAGCTCAGCGATGGATTGCTGTCTCAATTTTGTCATTCTCTCTTCCTACCCTAAAATAACCCTAAAAAAAGGCACGATGCTTGCTAGAAGAAAATTTGATAATAAAAATAAAAGTAAAAATAATATATATGTAACCATTAAGAAATGCCCTAAAAAATCACAAAAAAACATAGAAATGTTGTGCACTCTAGGTGTACGCATTAGTACATCCCTTCAAATACACCACTAAATTAGCAAAACCTTACTGAAAAGCGTTATGCTAGATACTGAGGTAAAGGTATTGAAGTAAACTATACTACTAGTTGAAAACTGCATGCATGAGCCCTTTCATGGACCCTTCATGTGCCATTCATGTTTCGTACGTGTCTAGAAATTGCACGTCAGACCATGCTCAATATTGACCTCAAAGATGGAGCACTTAATTTCAACAAAGCTTAGGTTTCGAGTATGGTCAGTTTAATTGATCAAAAAATTAGTGAGACCTGGTATGCTCTCAAGCTTTGATATTAGTATTATGGCAAGTGCTTGAAGGATAGGCTTTCTTTCCATATGATGTTGAGCGCACAATAGACATAAGCAACTTCTTATGACATGTGGTTTGAAAGCCATATCTCAACATCATCTAGAGGTTAAAAAAATGGAGTTTATTAGGCATAAACTTGAAAGTTTGGATGTTGCTAAGAGTGGTCCCCTTGTACTGCTTACAATGCATTGTTTCAGTTTGAAAAGGGATGCATTTCCTACCCAATTGACATATGCATGTGTCCTATCCTTCTTAATGGCATGAAAGTACATTGACTTTGTTTTCTTTTCCATTGATCACCAAGAATAAAGGTGGCAATAATCGTAACTTGTAAACTATTAGCATCTAGAACGAAAACGAAGACCATTAAATTCCGAAAATCGTCAAAAAGAAAAGGGTTTCCATCATAAAAATAACGTGGTTTGATAGTTCGTACGACATACGTTGTACTTACTTCCTATAAATGCTTTATTTAATATTTGGATTTTGTTTTGTTTTGCACTTCAACATGTTGTACTTAGCTTTTGGTACAACAAGGTATTGACAAATTCTTCTTCATTTAATGTATCCCATTAGATATGTAAAATAAGCTGCAAATTAATTTTTCGTACACAAGGTAAAGATAAATATAAAGACTTTTTACATCCCGGGGGGATCCAAACAGGCCATGGGATGAACACAAAGCAAAGGGCCTAAGCCCAAAGCAAAAAAACTAGGGGATGAGCCCCAATGAAGAAAGAAGGACAACATAACAAAGAAACTACAAAGAAACGTGGATGTTGGAGGCATTATGAATATCCCAACCAGGAATTCTTAGGCCACTGGCTGCGAATGATAGACGTGCCTCTCCTGTACACTGCCCATTTTTTTTGCAGCCTAGCCTCTCGTACTTTACACAGCTCCCCTCATCGCCTGGTCAGTTGTATCGGAGAGAGATCCTTCTGGATGGAGAAGTTAGTATTCTTCAGGTGGTTACTGTGCTGAAGGACATACTGTCTGTCTGAGAAGCATTGAGCTGCACAACAATGACGAGGTCGACGTCGTCTCAAGGCCCCAGCTCTCTGGGTTGTGGCGATACTAGGTTGCTGAATTTGCATGGTTTCTGTGAAAAATGTACAGCATGTTCATGATCAGCATCCGAGAAAGAGCCTATTTCAGGTATCTCCACTATATGCAAATTCAAGTCTCTGTCCTGTCCGGGATCATGTCTGGGTGATGGGAACTGCTTCATCTGCCTTGGGCCTGTGGCTTTGGCTTTGGCGCTAAGTGGTGCCACATAGAGGTAAGAGAGAAGGTTGGTCGTATTTAACTTCTAGAAGAAATTTTTAGTGGTGGTTGAGGCCACTGCGGACATTTAATTTTTTCAACTCCCCTCCCTTGACGAACATTCCTCTTTATTTACTGACTTACCAGTTTGAAAACCCTCATAAAAGCAATCAACATGGTATGATTTTAAAAGAGAGACATAGAGAGCCACATGATTCTTAATCATTTCAGGAGGAAGGATTGCCCTTAAGTATATAGACTCACTAAGTGAAGAATTAGTTCTCATGGTAAATGTGTATGAATATCTTGCTTTAGCTCTATTGCAAATCATTGCTCTATGTGTTTATGTACTTGGAAAGCACTTAGAGAACCACAATTTTTTGTGACACATGTGTGGTGGTTGTAGTACTGGAACTGATCTTGGCTAGGGTTTTGGTTATTGCTAATAAGCTTACATTTGAAAGTGTCGAATTTGGCAAAAGCAAAGAAGTTGGTTTCGTTGGTTTTGTAGGTAAAGATGAGCTCAATAGACTAATATAAGTACTGATGAGATTCTAAATAGCCATATTACCTTGATCTTGTAATCATAGATTGTTATAAAGTTAAACATGACACAACTCATGAATTATCCGTATTGACGTTATTTCATAATTGAAGCAAGCCGATGATATGGTGGTTCTGATGAATTGTAGTTCACAAGGGGTTGTTACTGGCTTTGGCTCGCTAGTACTCAAAACTAATATATTGTTTCTACGCTAATATATTGTTTCTACCACATTTTGAGGTCCAGTTAATATAACTGGATATTGTGTTTTTATGGTCCCTTTGTTTGGTATAATTTATTTGTGGTCCTAATGCATTCTAACGTAAGTAGGTAAGTTTAAAGTCGCCACATTGTAAACTATTTGTTAACAACAAATATATGTTATGATACATCACCTATTGCTAGGACAAGCTGCCTATTTGCTTGTTTCTCTGTCTTTGAAGAAACTTATACCCTAACGCATCAATTTGCACATGATCCTACTACTTACGAATTGAACCAAGCAAGCTGGAACAACCATACTTGCCACAAGAGATGAGTGTCAACTATAAGTCCTTGGGTGGCACACCATATACCACTTTGGCAAAAAGACCACAAGCTTATTTACTTGCTTCTTTATCCGGAAAAAACTTGTGGCTATTGCATCCATTCGTACGAAATCCCACAAGCTACGGATTGGAATAGGTAGATGGGAACGATTGCAATTGTCACAAGAGACGAGATTATGTGTATGCTGCCAGTTACATGTTGAAGATGAAAATCATACACTTATGAGATGTCCTGCTTTTGTGATGCAAGAATCATTTTTTGACATTATCGTTACATTTCAATTTCTACAACTTCTCATAGCATCATCTGTGCATAACTTGGCATTTTACATACTTGAGGTACTAGATCCACGTCTTATTGCCAAGCAATCAGTCACTATGATCTTCCTTGTACAAACTTATCATGATTACTGACTATCTAGTATGATCATTAGGAGGCATGGGCTTTTCAATCCTAGTATTAATTGTTGTACTAGCCCATTGGATAGGTCCAGTAGGCTATTGGTCTTCGTAGACATTAAAATTTTTATTCTATTTTATTCTATAGTGTCCTACTTTTTTTGGCAATGAGGAACCATTTTTGTACATTACTTTCACTCCCCACACTTCTAGAACTTCTCTATGTATGACTGATTTCATATATTTCTGAGATATTGGGTGCTCGCCTTTAGTTGTTGAATTAGCAGCAACAATGAGCTTATTCTTACAAAATGGACATTCGTATAAAGGATTTTTTCTCACTGGTCATTATTGTAAAGGGTTTTCCCTTGAAAATTTTTCAAAAGAGGAGTTTTGTAATCATAGAATCATAATTGTAATAGCTTCATAATATGGGTTAAATGGCCAAAATTTTTATATTATTCTATTCTCCGACTTTGCTTTTGGATTAGTGTTCTTCAATGTTTTGCAACAAGAGATTAAGCCACATCAAGGAAGCATTGTATAAGCTCCAAAACTATTAGCTAAAGAATTGGACGAAAATTCAGACCAAATTGATGTGCATTGGCTCATCTAGAAAGCTTGTGGTCAGCACATGTTTATACTACTTAGCTTGCTTAGAAAGTGTTTTATTTTGAGGCAGTATCAATGTTCTGATAATTTTGGTGGAGATGACATGATTCAGTCGCACTCTCGTAAAATGGCTTTCTGATAAGATTTGCATGCTGGTTTGACAATTTTTAAAGATGGATTCAGATTACGATTGTTGAAATATCCGTTGTCATTTTATGAGTTGTTTGCCCTCCTTTTTGGATCCATTCTCAGTTAAAGGTGGAACTTAAAATCAAGAATTTATTGCCAATACTGATGCAGTTTCTGTGGTCGGAAGGTTCGTAATTCAGATCTTTGCCTAGAGAGGGTAGATCATCATTTGGTTGTAAGACAGGTAAATCTCCAGCTTTTTCTGCGTCGACGAACCAAGGGCAACGAGTTCCTTTCCATATTGATGGTCGAGTCATGTGATGATGCGATGCTCCTCGATAGCAGTTCATAAGATTTGGGTCTTACTACTTTGATATTTCTTCTATTTTTATTGATTATCATTGTTTTCTAGCATGGGTTAGTGATTCGTACATTTCTTTGTTGACCCAAAGGCCACACTTTAATTCTCGTTTGCGAGCAATTGTTTTGTGTTAGCTTTCTTATCCCATTGACTGTGGTCTCCTGATTTTATAGCTTGATCTCTTGATTTTATTTTTTGTATTCATTCTTGCCTAATTTTTTCGATTGATAGCTCTCTTTATTCTATTCTATTCTATTCTATTCTATTCTATTCTATTCTATTCTATTCTATTCTATTTCATCTATAGTGATTGCTTGCTTTATAGCTTATATTTCATTCTCTCCCAGTTCTTTTCATGGATTAATGACCTTATCTTATCTTTCTTCTTTACTTTGGGTCACCTTTATCACATTCAAGTTTTGAAAAAGGTGTTACTTCTCAAGACAGATGATTGAGTTCGATCAGTCATTAAGAAGAGATGAAAATCTTTAAGACAGATGATCAGGTTCAATCAGCCTTTGAAGAAGTTATTCTCACAAGGCAAATGGTCAAGGTCAACCAGTTTTAAAGAAGGAAAAGAATTGATATGGCACAAATTTTGGGGCACATTTCAGGAGACTTGATGCATGAACATAAGGAAACATGGTACAATTACTATTTAAATACATTCCTCAAATTATAACCATTGTGAAATTTGAACTCTTTAAATATATGTTGGCTGATAATGGATCATGGCAATGTCAACGTGACTAGCAATCAGATCCTTCCAAAACTTGTTCAACATGTTTGAATCTAATTCAATTTAGCAGGGATTTCAGATAAAGGGTGTTAAAACAGATGACTAAATCCAGAAGCTAAACCTTTTAGAAGGTTAGACGCATTAAAAAGATTTACAGAGCTTTTTCAAAGAGGAGGTCACAAGTTCTAGAGTTCCTTTGAAATTCTTGCTAGTTTTGACCCTTATCTAATGTAACTAAAGAGCTAAAGCTATGCCAAGGCCAAATTATTCATAAGTCTTTTACTATCCTTGATGACCCAGAGAAGATAGAGCAGTTGCTCTATCAAGGAATTGGGTATAGCTAGAGGAAGCCTGCTTGCTATGTTCTCAAGCTTGAACCTGGTTGCATGGTGAATTTGTACTTAGAGATTCTGTTCATTTATATTTGATTGAGTTTGCAAGAAGCGTGAGTTCAATCATATCATATTCCATATTGAATGAGTGCATGGACAAGAGGGGACATGGCAAAATAGCCTATTATTATAAAACAACATTGGCACCTTCAACCTTCTTACACAAGGCAGATAGACACAATAGATGCATGTAGATACATGTGCAGAACCAGTGTGGGACTCCTTTTTGTGGCCCCATGTTTATTTCCACATAGATGTAGTATCTTGGACCCATATAGCACATCCAATTGGGACAAGTGATAATAGTTGGCGATTTTGATGCATTACCATAATCTATATAACTGTAGAGACAAATGTAACATACGCCAGAACATAGAATATTCTATCCAGGCTCAGATTCTTGGAAATCTATTGTTGGTTTGGTCCTCCAAAGATCAATCAGATGGAACTATAACACTAGAGTAGGCATGTAAAAGAACAAGAGCTGATGGATAGGCTACTCATTCCGCCCATGTTGTGCATATTTTGCAGATAGGCTGAAAAGTTTTGGACTTGATTGTAGCCTGTCAGGAATATAGTCAAGAGGACTATTTCAGGGTTGCATCTCGCCTGGCTTGATGAGGTGGAGCGAGACGACTAGTTTAGGGATGCATCCCCCCTAGCCTGATGAGACAGGAAGAGGTTACTTTCTACGAACTATAGGTGGCTAGAGGGTTATGGTTTCCCATGCCCCTACACAACCTAACCTCAGCAAGGCAATACATGAGTCAAACTTATACCTTGCCTACATGTAATGACAAGCTATTAGGCCTCGCACACAACATTTTCCCAGTAGTCATAGCACGTCAAGGGATCAACTACAATCTAGTAAGTCTTTCGTATACATCAGTCTAGCTCCCCCACCCACAGCCAGGCGGGATCTTATGCACAGGTCGCTTTTATCTGGGAACTAATGAGATATGTCCTAAATTATATCTAAACATGGTTCTTGGTCTCTACCCCCCTTCCCGAGGTGCGCATAGAGATAGTATCCATAATCATATAACAGAATGAATTGAAGTAACAAATCTAATCTAACTAATCTAATCAATATGATTAGGTTACAATTCTCAGTTCTTATGCACAGGAGACCATCTAAGACTAAGGTCAGATACTAATCTTGCCTAAGAACATTCATGAAGCTTGCATTGACTGATAGAATCACCACTCACTGTATCCTTGGCTGGCTCCAACGCCCTGGGATGTATCCATGCTGCTGAAACAGGCGACCTTTTTCTTTCACCCTCCTTGTTAAGTATTTTGAGATGTGTTCCTCTTTTATCGGCTGATATATTTGTCGTCTAGGACCTTGTCTAAGAATGTCAAGGTTCTGTAGTGAAGCATTAGAACTGCCATTCTTTGATAAAGGATATATTTTGAGTCCAGACTTCCTTTATATGCATGTTTCTTCTGTTTCTTCGGCATCAACGTCCTCTTGAGCTGAATTTTTCTTTCTTTCTATCCTATCAGTTTTCTTGACCTTCCAGTTGATTATGTCAAGTCCTATGTTCCTCATTTCTTACTTCCTATGGCGATTGGAGTTGGATGATGTGTCCCTTTTTAGCCCTTTCCTATGTTACTTTCCATAGGCATGACTTCACAATCTCCGAGGTAGCACTGGTTGGATGTGTTCTGCAGTCAGTCTGTTGGTTGTTTCCAATTTTATATGTATGTGGGATTGTAACCTGTTATTAACCTATTTAGTCGATTGTTTATTGCTTTGACTTGTGTATCTTTTTTGTATTTCTCGCGTGGTGCCATAGCCTTCAAGGCAGCACGAATTGTGTAGTTTTTCCAATTAGTTAGCTATTTATTTTTATTGAAGTTCGATTTTGTGCCTTTTTATGTTTTTTCAATTGTTACTTTCTCTTGGCTGACTAGTTTTTCCTGATTTCTATGTATTTTTCTCTATTTCTTAGCATGGTGTTGCAGCATGTTAGTCTGTTGTTTGTTTCGTATACTTGTATTTCTCAGTGTAGCACTATAGCCTCCGAGGTAGCACTAATTGTGTGACTTCCTAATTAGTCGGTAATTTTCTATATTCTTTGATGTAGCCTTATAGCCTCTGAGGCAATACTAGTTAAATGTTTCTCGTAAAGGACCATTGTCTCTTTGTCAGCGTGGCCTTGGAGCCCACGAGCCTTATTAAACATCTTGTTAGCCTATAATGCACTGGTATGTGCTATTGTATGGGACACCTAACTCTCTGATGAATTGTTCTCTTTCTCTAGTATGACTTTGTAGGTTCTTGGGTTGCCCCTAGGGGGCAAACCCTCGCTCATGTGGGTTTTCGACATATTCTAAGTATATGTTGGAATATGCCTAGAACATGTCGAAAATCGCCTCCAAACTTGTTGTTGTTCTGTGAACCGGCGGGCGCAAGAGGGCCGGGTAGTCGCTATGCAAACCGGGCTAAGCGCAATCGCTATTTGTCTTCAAAATAAAAGAACCCGGTTATGATGGTAAGGAATGCAAGGGGCAAGATATGATGCATATTATAAGCTTCAAGCATTTGCAGTCGCATTTGGTGAGCAACTTTCTATTCCGGAAATAGTAGCCATTGGGGGCCAGTCTGATGGTAAGAGTTCTCTTTTGGAGGTGCTTTTGGGGTTCAGATTCAATATTAGGGAAGTGGGAATGGGTACCAGAAGACCCCCATGCTTCAAATGGTTCATGATGCTTCGACTACAGAGCCCCAGCATCGAATTCAGGTATGGAAGTTATAACTTACGTTTAAGTCTTGCTTTGCAAAATCCTTCTAAATGCGAATTTTTATGTTGCTAAAGGATGAGGATTCTAATGAATATGGGTCTATAATCATGCCGATTGTGATGCACATGGAATATGCATTTTGTTCCAATCTTATGATCATTGACACTCCGGTTTATGAGTCGCAAGCAAAATGGTTAGATTTAGTATAAATTCTGCCACTACATGCAGATCAAGGATAGGAAGGAAATGCATTTTAAACAATACAATTTATTATGCCATAGAGGTTTAAAGTGTATTAGGCTAGCTTTTTGAAGCTGTAGAATTGTTCATTTGTCAACAAAGAGAGAACTTTGCTCATACATAATCAGAACACAGATTGCACTTTCAAGGCATCTCTAATTTTAATCCACACAATGTGTCTAGATGGTTTCATCTAAGCTCTTATTTGGATGATAAAAGTATTTTAACTTTTATATATCACTGCTTTTACACATATTATATGTCATAAGCGTAACCTTGTAATGTTTGGTGATATATATCACAACGCAATGCCTTTATTTGGTATTTCAGACAAAAAATGCCATTGGTTGGAAATCCAAATAAGCCAAATCCCGTCATGGTGCAGGTTGTTACATGATTGTTATGTCATGGTGTCAGGCTGATCTCTCCAATTACGCTTATGAATTGTTTTAAATCCTCCAGGAGGAGACCTTAATATTCTTAATCTTGGCGCATATGAAGCCATTCAGAAACTAGGAGATTGCATACACATTGCTTGTGTATCTCAGATGCTATGCACTTTTTTCATATGCTTAGGTAGAGGCACATTTTGTTTTCTCGTACACAACTGTTGTGGTCATGCTTCCTGCTACAAGCCATTGTTTTCCAACTTTGTTTTTCAACTCGGTGGATAGTAGAAGTGGAACATTGTTCAGGTTCATTCTATGCCACTTTTAACATTGTTTTCCAACTCGGTGGATAATAGAAGTGGAACATTGCTCACGTTAATTCAATACCACCTAAGGGGACATTCGAAGCATAGCTACCGGGAACCAAGTTCCGAACTTGGTTCCCGTTCCCAACTCCGTTCCCAAGCATCCTGAGTTCCGGGAACTCCTAGCCAAGTTCCCACTACATGTGCTACCGGGAACTTCATTCTGGACGAAGTTCCCATAAATGGGAACTTGAGTTCCCGGTAGCAAATTTTTTGGGAACTAAATTTACAAAGGAATGGAAAAAAGAAAGCGTCGAATATGATTTAAAACAATTCTATTGTTTTCCTCCTATTTTTTTGGCCTGCTGTATTTTGGGCGGCCGACACTGTTATCGGATGATCAGATCTGCTGCTGGAGCTTGCACTATGTTGCCTATCTCCTACCTGCAAGCTCACTAAAAGGTTTTTTACAAGGATTAAGATTTATTCTTCACTGTGAAATTAAAGCATCTGCTAAATGCAACTTTTGCCACACAATTTGTTAACTTTGCAATAAAAATCTTTTCCAAGTCATGTTTCCATATTTTTGCAATTTGAAATCTTCCCAAACTAAAGTTTTATGTTGGTATTAAAGGTGTTTTCAGTTTTAGGTGTTTTCAGTTACTATATTCTAGTTATGTGTTTTTTTCTAAAAGCTTATAACTTCTTAATATTGTTGTTTTCAAACTTTAAACGAGTATTAAACAGTGGGTTTATCTATTATGTTCACACATCACTATGTATTTCACTTTTTTCTATTCTAAGTGTTCTATGATGATCTACATGCAAAGGGAACTCCAAAAGAACTCCAAAACCGTACACATCACTATGTATTTCACTTTTTTCTATTCTAAGTGTTCTATGATGATCTACATGCAAAGGAAACTCCAAAACCGTTTGAATTTTTAAAAAATTCGAAGGTTGGACGTTCCGTTCCCATCCGTTCCGTTCTCGTTCCGAATTTTGGGTCCGAGTTCCCATTCCCGTTCCCGGTAGCTATGATTCGAAGGCAAAACTTTTTAATTAGGATATGTAATGGGTTTAAATCCCCTAAAATGTGTTACTGAGATTGCCACGTTAAATTGTATATGCACATTTCTTGCTACCCTTATATTTTAATAAATTCCATCTTCTTCTTGAAACTAAACCCTGATTTGGCATATCAATTCCCCAAGGTCTTTAAGGTTTTTTAAGGTTGTTAGGGCACGAAGGGCCCAAATTTTTTTTTTAATATAATAACCAACACACAATTACTATTAGCATTAATTAACGTAAACCATTGCATTCAACACATTTAAATTAAATCCCCCTTAAAACCCCCTTTGGTTTGGGTGCATATTCACACGGGGCGTTACGCAGGGCAGCGAGAGCCTCTAAAAACTAATAATACATATACAAATTAACACCATTAAGTATATTCCCTCAAATCTTATAGTATTTTGCAAACCTTGATATACAGCATACAAAAACCTGTACAGGCATACCCCACAAACGAGGATCGTTATGTACGATCCAGATCGAGGAATAAAGGGCAAATATGCCCATCTGACAGCTCTCGATACTCGGAGTAACCCCCCGTGTGAATATGCACCCAAACCAAAGGGGGTTGTAAGGGGGTTTCCATGAAATTATGACTTGTCTAAATATACTGTTAAATACATAGTTCACATATCTACGATAGTGCATACACATGCTTATAAATGAAGCGAAGAAATAGTGCCTCTAGTTGTTACAAAATACCATATGCTATGACCGATGCTGTGACAACAAAAAATGGGTGGCTACACAAACATTACATACCCTCTTCAGTACTCAAAATGAACTGGATATGCACTTTCATTCCTAGTTCTTTTTCGACTCTCCTGTACATTTCCACTCGCCCAAAGTGTTATAGATGAAGACATAAAACACGTATAGATATTTCTAGAACATTCAACTACTCAGTTATATACACAACTCGATCGCACGGGACTTGTAGACGGACTTTTAGATGAATGTAGGGGATCTATAAACTGATTGTAAGAACATGGTTGGGGTCTACTTTAATTTAAATATTGAGTCGGCAGATATGGTGGGAGTTTGAAGTATAAATTTTGATTCCACACGGTTTGATTTAAGCCACTTTGCCCACAGGAAACTAGAGGGCAACCCTCTGTGCGCAGCACCTTGTTTTAATTGTCTAACTGTAAGAGGTCGAGCTTCATCTCTAGTTTCTCTTGAAGGAGGTCGAGCTTCACCTGTGTGCATGTTTGGTATAGCATATTTGTGGCAACTTGATCGGTGTTTATCTTCTATTTGATATTTGCTTTGATATGCCTGGATGATAAGCCCCTCTTTCTCACCCTGCATGATTTTTCATTTTCTGAAATGGGACCATGATTGTATTATCTTTGTTACTTTTGGGGATAGTCCGCTTAGATTCCTGACATATCTTGATTTTTTTTTTTTTTTTTTTTTTTTTTTTTACTAAGCACAAGAATATGGAGCTCCATTCTTCTTTTCACCTATAATTTGTATATATGCTCTTAAATTACTGAAAGCATAAGGAAAAATATAGAGCTCCATGTTCCTTTGAAATCCAACATAGACAAGACAACACAAAAAGATGCCACGCCGCCCACAAACGAAATCTAAAAGAAAAAAGAGCACCAAGCCAAAAAGTATATATCTTCAAAAGTCTGCACGAGAAGGTGCATTGCATTGCAAGAGCCAAGCAATTTCTTCCTTGGAACGGTTTACACGATGGGAAAACAAGTGTTCCAATGTGTTGGCGTTTACTTGCTAGAAAGCAGCAAGTTACCCCTGAAAGTACATCCAAAACATTCTTAGAAACAAGACGCACAAGAGCTGCAATAAATCTCAAAGAGAAAGAGGGCAGGTGAGAAGGTAAGGTAAGGCATAGCAGAGGAAGAGGCATGGACAAAATGATGACATGACATTGTAAGATGTATGAGTATACCGACATCAGGTAAGGTCTTGATCTCATCATTGATCAGGCTTTGAAAAAATTGCAGCACTCATTACATTTTTTCCACATGATGACAGGCCCACCACATGGCAGGAGCAACAACCAAATTCCAGCACATTTTTTTTTTTTACCTTCCATCACTAGGAAGCCTCCTAAGGGGCAAGGCAAGGCAAGGCACAAGCAAGAACAGATTTTAGCAGCTATGGCAGAACAAACAAGCCTAACCATGGTGTCCTCTTGTCTAGTAGTAGGCAGAGAACCACAGCAACCTGCAAAAAAGGCAGAAACACCTTACACACAAGATCCTAATGTAAAATAATGTAATCATCATCATCATCAAGTCAATTGATGGGCGGCTGCCTGGCTGTGACTGGCTGGTGGCTGTTATAGCCGCCTGATCTGCGTCCCCATCTCCATAGTTAAAACAAGAGGGATTTCCCCTCAAAAGATAAGGGGCAAAGGGATGATTCATCACGCTTCCAAATGCACCATCACACAAAAAAAAGGACTGCAGAAGGGCCACCCAGGTACAGGTACAGGTAGCAGATATGCAGTTACAGTTTGCAGACGCAGCTTAGCTGCAGACTAGGGAAGGCACCAGGGTCCATTTCCCAGAGCACGTCATCATCACATAGAGAGGTTCAATGCAAAGGGAGGGAGGAAGGTTTGGGCGTCGTATGAAGCAAGCACCTATGCACTCTGACGAGCTGAAAAGTCTAAAGGCTCAGCAGCCCCAACTCATTCTTCCATGCATATGGACAAATTCCCAGATCTGGATACAGTGACAAAAACAGCTCATTTCGTGGCCCAAAAACTAGTAAAAACAGCACCCTATTTCCTCACAACAGAAAAAAAATACAGAACAAGTTGTGGCTCCCCTTAAATGCCTTACCAGAACAAAAAAACAACACTACCCCACTTGGGGGCTATTAGTGGAGGGAGCAAACCGCCATATCTGTCGCTAAATCCAGGCATACTTTCGTTGAGAAGAATTACCCATAAAACTGAAGACAGATTCCTTGGTCCACTGGTAAGTAGATTGAGTTTTATACTACGTGTACCAGGTCCAGAAGTGCAAGTATGCCTTTAAGGGATTCCCCAAAGTAATGTGCATTTAGGCTTGAGAGAGAGGAGTCCTTGTGTACAGGTTAAGAGGACTGGCAAGATGCAGGCTAAGAGTGAAAAGAATAGGCAGGGAAAAAAAATGGTAGAAAAAAAAAGCTGCCTGCCCAATTTGATTCAAGCATTGTCTTGGATTGTGCAGACAAGAGCACAATATTGCCCCCCAGGCTCTCTGTCAGCGACACAAAAAACCGCGGCTGATTGAGACTGCACCCACAATACCCATTTGCATTTTCTCTGCCTAGCCGAGGATATGGCCCCCTGCAACGGAGATATGGAAGCCTGGCCCACTCCGGGCTTTCTTTTTCTTCGCTTTCTTCACGCAATGCAGGCACAGGCGCATTCTTTGTGCGTGTTTCGCTGGATTACGGCCCCACTACTAGGACGAGCAGCACCAGAAAGGCAAAGGCAAAACTGGCCCATCAAAAGCGCCAAATTTTAGGTTTTCTTTAGGGATTTCTTTAGTCGTTTTGGGTCCATTTTGTGGTGTGTCCCTTTGCAACTGCCCATCGCCATCTCTGCGGTTGCGTCTTAATGGCTTTCGGGATTGACACAGATAGATACGTGTCCAATTTGCAATTGAAAATTAGCTGCTCCTTAACTTACCTTACAAATTCATGATGCTATCACCCGAAAGATTAACATTATATTTGTGGGTCTAATTATGAATACCTGATGTTGGCGATAAGTATGTCCTCAGCAAGGAATCGTGAGCCAATCTTATTACGTAAGTACTGATACTGAAATCCCACTTTCCAAATATGCTAAAACACATTATTAGCTCCAGATGCAAACACATCACCTAAATTCACGAAATTGAGATGCCTAAACATGGTTTAATTAGCTCTAGAAGATGTTTCTGTATACCCCAAAACAAAGCCGTTAACAGTGACAGTCTACTTCTCAGCAAATCATGAGTGATCCAAATTCTTGATCCCTACCAGCAAATCATGGCTAAACCAGACTGTTATCCAGTAAAAAGGAATCCTGAAAAAAAAATGATAATAAAAGTGCAATAATCCCTGAAAGCAAGCAAAGATGTTAACCGTATAGTGCAGAAAACGAGACATGATGCCAAGGGCAGAGCTGCCAACGAGATCTGTGTTGAATTGATCAGGCACATGCCACGATAGCGTATAGAATCCCACATGGCATCGAATTGAGAGAAACCCCTTATTTTTTCTTTTTGAAGGGAGCATCTGTATCAGCAGTGCGAAAGAGACAGGGATGATGATGCATACGGGAAGCGATGGAGACGGTGGTAAAGTAAAAAATAAATGGACTTGTATGTGTGGAATTAAGTAAGGCAGTTTGGGGTCCCTTTCAGAGGGAGGTAAGAGTCAGAGAGGACGAAGACCTCAGCACTGCTTAGCTTCCCTGCCCTGCCTGTTAGATCCATCTGCCTATTGGAGTAGAAGTCCTGCAGCATTTTTAGCACAGATTATGCAGATGCAGATTTGGCTCTTTGCTGAAGAATCCCTTTTATTTTTTATTTTTTTCTTCCAGCTAGGGTTCTTGCAATTGGGCTTGCTTCCATGTAAACCTTGCCCTAGCTTGCCCCGTGTCCAATACGGCCTGACCTTGTGTACTACGGCATGTACCTTTCTTTCCTTGCCTGCCATTTCTTCTTTGGATGTGATCGATCCTTATAGGATGGCCCTCTTTCCTTCCTGTTTCTTTCCTTCCATGCCCTAGCCATATTCTAATTCATTGCCATGTCTCTTTTACCATGCAGTACGGTGAAATCCACTCCAGATTCTTTATTCTGTTTGTTTATCCTTAATCCTTCTAAACCATTCAACTCTTTAATCCATGTCTTTGCAACCATCGACAAATTTTAATCTTTTTTATAAGTTTCCCAATAAGTCCCTGTTACCACTCTCTGCTTCCAAACAAAAGTTTTCATTAATCAAGATTTTGAGAAACATAATCTGCACAACTTCACACTTTTCAGATTTCCTTGTCAGATTCAAATATAAAACTCTCGTTAATCAAGTAAAATCGAGCTTTCATTAATGTTAAGAAACCCTGAAATATTGTTTCCTTACCATATCCAAACTTAAGAACTCGATTATCAAGATTGATTAACATCCGTCATTTTAGCTTAGGGACCCCCCATCCAATACAAAATTTAAACTGTCGGCACTAACCTTAAGATGGATTAACGCAGCCAGATAAACATCCTTTGCTTTAAACCCAGGATTAACGGCTGCAATACCTAAAGGTAAGGACGACAAACAAATAAAAGAACAAGGAAAACTGTTAAAAAAAAGTATAAGCCTAATGCGACAACAGTGCTGCGGGAGCATCCACATCAATCAAGCTATCAAGAGGTCAATCAACTCGATCTTGGAAAAATCTTACCACCGTAGAAACGGATCTCTGTGGATTGAAAGGCATTAAATAAAAAGCATTGGACCGAAGCGAAAAAAAATGCCAAACAATTTGCCTGTTGCGAGGGACCCAAGGTTTCGCATGCCATAGCCATTTCCAAAGCTCGAGGGGCCCTCTCCTTTCGTAACGCCTTTGCATCCATATCCGAAGACATCTCCGTCTGACTGCCCCCTCCATACCCTCTATCTCCATGTTTCTCTGAGTTTTTACCAACGGTCAAGATCTCTGTTCACGACATGCCCGATGCATCGTACCCGTCCTATTATTCCTTTTGTCCCTTGTCAACGGCCACGATCTTTTCATGCCCCACATCGCAGCCGTTCATGTTTGAACTGCCCAGATCTTATCCAACTTCTTGCCCTGCATCTCAACCAATCATTTCTTTCACATACCAAAAATAATCCATTATATATTACAATGTTGGCACCCTATAGGCTCAACCTTATTATGTTGTCTATGTATTGTCTTTGTGTTGGTGCTGATGCTCTTGCTAGTCCTCGGGCCGATTCTTCGGCTCCGAACCCTCGAATCCCTTGCCCTGTTTAGAATCCTCATATCTTTTCCCCATTATAGCCTTTCCTATTGCATGCCATAGCCGCCTAGCTAACATATACATTTCCTTTGCCCTCCCAGTTATCCCCCACCACCCTGGTCTAGGTCTTATGGCTCATCCTCTTAGTCCCAGGTCTTTTCCTCTTTTCCTGCCTTGCTTTCAGGGTGCACCTATCTATCCTTGATGTCACCCCTCAGATTCTGTTCCTTCCTAGCTCATTGCTCTCTGGATTCTTGTAAATTATTTGGTTCTTGTGCTTCAGACCCCACTACTTGAATTGGTCTTCCGTCTTCTTCGTATGTAAGCAAACTTGCACATGCTCTTATTTCTTAGATTCACAGTCTCGGTCGCCCTGATGATTGCATATCTAGCCTGCCTCAGTACGGGATGCGCACTTTTCTTTTCTACTTTTCTTTATATTTTCTTTATAAGATTTTGTTGTTTCCTCAAAGGTGGGTGTGTTACTTACCTCCATGCTTTGCAAACGATATTTAACATCCATGATTAATGAAAATAGATTAATTATGTCTAGAATAGAATATAAAGATATCTTATATCAAAGAAAATCTGATTTTAGCCAAGTCCAATGCACATGGTATGTTGTCATAAAACAATACTAACCACATTTTCAAGCTCCTATATTACATTCATAGGAAGAGAGTCATATAATAAAGGGGTCGATATACTATTATCAACATAAAGCAATGGAGGAAGAGGGAAATCTACCTATTCGCCCTTCGATTTATCAAAACGTTCTCGGGTAACAATGATGGAAAACCCCGAGGACTCCGATTACCAAAAAAAAAAAAAAAAAAAAAAAAAAAAAGAAAAGAAAAAAAAGGAGTAGACACAACTACTTGACCATGCTGTTTATTAACAAAAAAGAAAAAGGAATCTTACATCCACGAAGACCAATTGAACCTAGGACTCATGGTATGGTATATTTACTAATTGATATATAGTAATAATCATTATTTAGGTTATTAGAGCCTTAGTCATACATAACTTTTGCTTGATTTGAATTTCAATTTTTTTTTCATTGTTTGATCAATTAAGGCACACCAGCTATATCATAATGTCAAAGGCCCATGGCCCATTGTAGGGTTCCCCTAGACGTTAAAAGTAATATCCATCCATCCATCATCAATTAGATTACCAATTATGTACAGGCTGGTTGAGTTAACATTTGTGCACCATTAGTTCGTAACTTGATGGCCCATCTAAAATTATTACTACACACAAAAGAGTGATGGTTAGTTCCTCTATGTGTTCATGATGGAAAGATACTGGATTACCCTTCGGAAGTGAATAGTGAATGATTTTTATCGTCCACTGAGACCAATCGGCCTGTGGGACCCAGAAGGAGCGCAGCAAACTTATTACCGCTTTGTCAAGGGTTAAAAACCCGCCCCCAAAGGGTTTTGAGGAAAAACCATAGCGATAATAAGAACGCTATCGATCGCAGGGTATATATCATCATGAAATATATGCATACATACATATCAAGTGTGTGCCCGAGGCCATGCTCAATGTCACATGTAGCGGCTGGCTAGGCCTGACCAACTTAGCATAGCGCGTCCGGATATTGGGCAGCTTTGAAGGGTATGAGATTCATCCTCAATGACTCCCATTTGGCAGCATTGACAGCCTGTCCTAACGTGGCTCACCAATCCATCTGCCCGTCTCAATTCAAAGATGGTGTGCCCCTATGCGATGGAGGCAATGAGTCTGCACCTTTTCATAGGCAAGTGGGTGCGCAGGTAGCATTGCGGATCTCGTTCCAATGTGGGATTTATGTGGCGCTGCTAGTGTGTTGTCTTGACCTGTTAAAGGGCACTGGCATCCCAAAGCTTGCTAAGGAAGCAAGCGGCAATATTGCCTCTGCCTCTGTTTGCACATGTATGCACCTGTGCTCCTGCACATTCCATCTAGTCAACCATTGAGCTCTCTTTTCCCTCTAGCAGACCATGATGCTAATGTGGGTGGGTTCAACAAACAGATATGCACGCGCTTCGGTGAGCAGGAAAATTGCCTTGGAGTGAGAAGTGAGACTGTAAGATGTAAATGAGGGTTGTGGGTATATTTATAGGTAGAACCCTAATTTGTAAAATTTTTAGGGCTTGGATATATCTATCACTTCGAGGTCTAGCTAGGAGATCCTATTGCAACAAATTTCATCTAATTTGGAGGTAGTTTGGGTGAGTTATGGCTATTTAATTCGAACCACTCACACAGTGCACGAGAGGCCCGAGTTAAATTTTAACTAAGGGTCTGAGTGCACTCTGTGAGGGATGACCTCCTGTTTGGGTCCTAGATGACTCGAAAATTTTGATATGAGGGCAGAATCATGCTTATCTCGCGGAGTTTAAGCTAGAGTATGTCCTTAGTTTCTAGTTTTGGACTTGTCTAAGTCTAGATCAGTGTCCCAACACTCACACAGTGCGCAAGAGGGCCGAGTTAAATTTTAACTTGGGGTTCTGGTGCACTTTGTGAGGGGTGGGACTCTATTAGATCACTTTTTGTCCAAATTAATAAAAACAAATTGCATATGCCATCAATGCAACTACATCAAAGACATTATTACACTTTGCAACTCCAATTAAACAACTTTTATGTTACAAAAATTTGTATGTACATATTTTTAACAGTCTTCCTTCTTCGAATCCCGCCAACTTCATATCTCTGGGCATACAAGTGACTCTTTTCGCATGAAGAACACATGCTAGAGAGCATGCGAACACATGCTAGAGAGTCTTCAAAACATTGCACCAACTTCTGCTCCGCTGCCTTCTGTAATACGAGCAACATGTCATCTGTTACTCGCTTCTCCTTGTCGAATTCTTGCAAGATCTCACGTGTCAGTCTTGCAAATGCGGCTCTTAGGATCAGAAGTCCATAGCTCCTCTGGAAGTGCCAAATCTTCGAGCAGTTTTGGCGAAATACGAGTCCATCTTCCGCTTCATGGGCTTCTTTAATGGTACAGTCTCTCTAGGGGCGGCTTCAGGGTGTTATCTTTGGTTGACCTTCCTCCTTCCACGTACCTAACCTTGTGCTCCTCGTAGTACTTCTTCATATACATCTTCATATACTCCTTGTACTCTCTCTGCTTTTTCTTATACTCTCGCTCATGCTTGAGTACGTACGACTCCCATGCCGGCTTGGGTTTCTTCAGATTTGTAGCTGGTTTCGGCCATGCTGGATAGGGAGGTGAGGCTGCAACTTCCTGATTGCCGGGATTGGAAGATCCCGTCCCTTCTGTCTGGCGAAGTATCCTCCAGGCGTCCTCGTCCGAGTTTGTGTCCGAAGAAGACGATGCCGGTCTGTCGGGCTCTCTCTTTGTTATTCTCACCCCTTTGCTGGGTGTCTTCTTAGTTTTCTCTGGGGTTTCTTCGGGGAAGGTGGATCTGTCCCCTTCTCTTCCCTCTGCTTCAGGAGTTCTGCCTTCTCTACAAGTCTTCTTCTCTTCCCTCTTCTTCTTGCTGATTTTCTTGGAATGACTGGCCAACTTCTGTGCAGTTGCAGGGTTCTCCTCCTCGTCATCCTTCTCGTCCCCATCCTCCTAGTTCTCCGGGTTCTCTTGCTGATCAGGGTTCCGTTGGTGACCTTGTTGATCCTGATTTTGCTTGTTCTTCTCCTGTTCTCACTCGTACTCCTGGTTCTTAGGGTTTATTTAGTCTGGATTTGGATTTTGGGTTTCTTCATTTCTGGCCCATTCTTGAGCCTCCTTTGCCTTCTGTTCAACTGCGAACACCTGGACGTTTGTCGATCCGTCCTTCATAACCACTCGATCAATCTGTTTGGTGCGGGCCATGTTTTGAAATAATGCAATCGTGCATCTAAAGTTCATCTTGTTGGTCAGAGCGCTGCAAGCTGGAGGAGTATAGTGAGAATTAGAACCCTAAAGGTCTATTTATAGGTCTGGGGGTTTTAGGGTTCTGAACTACAATTTCATGTTATCCCATTATTTAAAACATTAGCATTTGTTGGATTAAGTTTTAGGTTCCTTTAGACAAAACTATCCCTACCACTCACACCGTGCACAGGAGGCCCGAGTTAAATTTTAACTTGAGGCCCTCGCGCACTCTATGAGGGGTCATCCCTTTTTGGCTCTATTTTAGGTTTCTTATACAGTTTCTTAGGGTTATGACATCTTTTTCTAGCTTATAATCGTGTTTTAAGTTGCCTTATGCTATCAGATTACTCTAATTATGCATCTTTCTGGGTGAGTGATGGTCAAATACTCACACAGTGTGCGGGGGCCTTGAGCTTTAGCTAAGGGTCCTTATGCACTCTGTGAGGGGTCACTCCCTAATGGCCAAAATTTTCAGGTTTTTAAGGTTTTTTTAATTATACTTTTGCTAACTAAGATTAGCTTAGCTTATTATTCTAAGATGGGGGAAAAAGATTCCTACTTTTCGAGGCTCATGCTTGGGTTGACGTCTCCAAGACTGAAGATCTAAACTATTAGTACTAACAGGGAGTTGGTCAGTGTTTGATCTTGGTCTACCAAGATCATAGCTCTGATACCACTGTGATGTCCTCTATTTCATATCCTTAGAAATTTCTTTAACGGTCCAAGATCAGTCATTTTGAACCTATCCTTAAGTATTGACTTGCACTTATTCAAGATGTCATCGTTGCTTGCTATCATAATGTTGTCATCTACGTATAATGCTATGTAACAGTACTGTCCTTCCTGCATAAATAAGTAGATGTTTCCATCGTCCTTCAATTTTATAAACCCTTGCTCTTTCAAATAAGAATCCATGCAGAGATACCACTGTCTAGGTGACTGTCTCAAACCGTACACTGCTCTTCTTAACTTCCAAACTATGTCTTTCCCTTGTTCAAACCCCGGAGCCTGTTTCATGTATATTTCTTCTTCTAATTTTGCATTTAAGAAGGCAGTACTTCCATCCATATGATGTATTTCCAGATTTTTTGCATTTGCCATAGCTAGTAGCATTCTGATGCTAGTTAGTTTCACGAGAGGCGAGAATGTATCTTCATAGTCTACACCATATTTTTGTCTAAAGCCCGGTGCTACTAGCCTGGCTTTAAATTGGGCTTATCTCCATCTGCTCCTTGCTTGATTTTAAATATCCATTTACATCCAACAACATTTTTATTTTCTGGCTTCTTAACTAGCTCATAAGTTCTCGTTCTGTGAAAGGAATACATTTCTTCTTTCATGGCCACTTTCCAAGCTTCTGAATTAGGACTGTTCAAAGCGTCATGAATATCCTGTGGTGCATCGACATCCATGGTTGCTAAAATCTCTACTATATCCATTTCTGGAACATCTATATTTTATTGCTGTAACCTTTTACTTTTACCACTTGAACTTCTACCAAATAGCTTAAAATTTACCTTCGATTCATCTTGAAGTATTTGCGCTTGACTTCTTCTTGTCCTTACAGCTCCCTCAACTAGAGTTGGATCATCTTCTCCCTTTTTAACCACCTCTTCAAATCTCTCCACGTCATCTTCTTCTAAAGTTGTTGGCTTCTCTTGAAACTTGTATGCATCAGTCACATCATTGATTTTCTCACCTGCAATAACATTATTTGTTAGTTCAGCCACTTCGTTATCATCATCTAAAATTGAAGCTGGGATTTCAATCCCTTCTCTTTTAAAGCAAGAGTTATCTTGCTTGTTGAGAGACATTGATCGTCTATTTACTTCTCTCTTGTACAACTGTTTTTCATCAAACAATACATCTCTACTGATTATTATCTGTCTTCTAGCAGGATCATACGACCTGTATGCTTTTGTATTGTTGTCGTATCCTACCAGGTAAGTAATCCATGATCTATCATCCAGCTTCGATCTCTTTTCTTCTGGTACATGAGTGAATGTCAAGCAACCATAGACCTTAAGTCTGTCATAATCTGGCCTCTTTCCAGACCATAGCATTTCAGGAATTGCTCCATTTATACTAATCGAGGGCAACATATTCTGAACTTTGACTGCAGTATTAACTGCTTCCTCCCACAAAAAATTTGGCAATCCTGTGTGTTTTAACATGGATCTTACCGCGTTAAGGATCGTTCTATTCTTTCATTCCGCCACTCCATTTTATCGTGGCGTACCGCTGCAAGTAAACTGCTTCTTGATTCCATGATCGAGGCAATACTGTTTACTCCTGACAAATATTCGCCACCTCTATCAGATCTGATACGATACGATAGATACTATCAGATCAGAGTTTTCTGCCAGTTTCAAGCTCAACTTCCTTAGAAAAGTATTTGAATGTCTCAAAGGCTTGATTCTTTGTTCGTAAACATTAAACTTTAGTCTTTCTACTGAAATCATCTATGAACGTGATAAAATATCTCTTATCTGTTAAGCTTCTAATGTTTAAGGGTCCACAAAGATCAGTGTGTATCAGATCTAGCACTCCATTTCTTCTTTTGAATTACCTCTTGAACGGCAGCCTTGTATGTTTTCCCAACAAACACCCAATGCATGTAGCATTTTCAGATTTTGTTTGACAAGCATCAATCAAGTTTTGATTTGCCATTAGTTCCACATTTTTCATATTTGTATGGCATAACCTCTCATGCCATACAGTTAGATCAACAACTATAACAGCATTAATAAATGGCAAACAATTATTGCTTAATCCAAAAAGGTTCCCAACTCGTTTTCCAATAAACTTAACTTCATTATTCATCAAAACAATACATTGAGGGTTGTCAAATACAACCTTGTAACCCAAATCTACCGATTGACTGACTGATATCAAATTTCTAATAAGACTAGGTATGCAAAGCACATCTTTTAGCTTTGAAGCCTTTCCTTCTAAATCAAACAACTCTAATATTCCTACATCTCGAACTGCTTGCAAATCTCCATTTCCAAGTTTAATAAATCCTCCATTTCCTCCAATGCATTCCTTCAGCAACTTGCCTGACTTGATTACTATCTTTTCTGCTCCACTATCTAGAATCAACATATCATTATTATCAGTTCCTCCATTTCCAATGGACAAAATATTAGATTTTCTTACCTCTGCATTTTCATCTTCCTCAACCAGCACATTGCCTTCAATTTCCTCAGTTAAGTTTATCGCTGCATTCTTGGCTGCACCTCCTTGATTATAACCTTACCTTCCCTGACCTGTTCCTCGGCCTCTTCCTGCGCCTCCTGCTCTTCCTCTTCGCTCTTCCTCTTCCAGCCTGTTTAGGACTAGAGCACCTGCTTGCAAAGTGACCCTTGCCTCCACAATTAAAACACTCATTATCTTTAAGTTTTTGACAATCTATTTTCAAATGCCCTTGCATATTGCAATAAAAACATTTTTTGTCTTCAGACTGATATTTGGAGTTTTCCCCCCTGAACTTACCTGCCATCCTTATCTTTAAACATGGTGCTAATGAGAATAAGATAGGTATCAGTAGTTGCCAATACCAGGAGAATAAGATAGGTATTAGTAGTTGCCAATACCAGGAGATCCAAGACTAGGAAATGTGGTCTTGGATTGTCGCATTGAGCTAGTACCATAAGTTTGGGCA
This sequence comes from Isoetes taiwanensis, assembly GCA_021234155.1. Taxonomy (NCBI): domain Eukaryota; kingdom Viridiplantae; phylum Streptophyta; class Lycopodiopsida; order Isoetales; family Isoetaceae; genus Isoetes; species Isoetes taiwanensis. The sequence goes on along the minus strand of JAJEKV010000004.1, from coordinate 26,116,653 downwards.
TCCTGTTATAAGCTTCAACATCCTGTTATGAATGCTAATAATAAGGAAACATATTATTATTTAGTCCCAAAAAAGCAAAGCAGACATTAGTTTCTATGCTGGTAAAACTGTTGGCCAAATTCCCAAGCAAAGAAACACATTCATTTATGAGGCCATCACAATGGAGCATTTGTGCTCTAAGCGAAGTACGAAGAAGCTGGAAAGCTAGTTGCTAAGGAACATAAAACTTGAAGAAGACCTCAGTACTTTTAGCACATACCTGTAAATGGAGGTTGTGTGATTGTCTACAAAGAAACAATATCTATCCATCTCTGCATCATCAATCCCTGATGCATGTGAGGAAACAAATCTGTTCTGCATATTCTCAGACCATCTTCTTCATATGCTCAGACCATGTCTAACTGTTTATCTGTACTTATTCTAATCTGCATCAACCATCTTAACAGAAACATTAATATGTCTTCAACATTCAACAACCTCCTTATAAATATGTAACATGATATTTCCTTCACAAGGCTCAGACTCAAGGGGAGTGGACTGACGGCCTGGGTCTCCAGAAGTCATTGCAGACAAAATTCATGGCAACTGGATTGGGCTGGCATAGGAACATGGCTGTTGGGTAGTCCTCTCTATCTGCCCCTCCTGTGCATACTTTGCAGAATAGGCTGATAAGTCTTGGGACTTGACCATAGCCTGGCGGGCGCATAGCCAAGGGGGTTTACTCCTAGGTTGCATCTCCCCAGTCCCGATGAGGCAGGAGGAGATTGCTCCCTCCAGAGGTACGTATGCCTATTGCAAGCGGCCAGAAGGCCATTGCCCGTCTACGACTTGAACCCCATGGAAGGTGATGCATCACCAGAGGTGTCGAGCACATGATTGCCCACACGCAATGGCGAGCCATCAGGCCTAGCCTGCTAAGATCCCCAGTAGGCTTTACACACATGAGGGATCAATCTGCCATGGGACATATCCTCCTTATCTACCGGTTTAGCCCTGCCACCCACAGCTGGGCGAGCTCTTATGCACAGGCCGCATTAATTGGGAATTAATGAGGCTATCTAGATACATAAATTACTAAGGCTTTCAGGGTCTCTACCCCCCTTCCCAATACACAGGAGTGCGCATAGAATGGAACATCATCATCCATAGAACTGAAATGTAAAATAACATCTAATATATTTACCTAAACATACATGGTTAGGTTCCTTTGTTAGGGCTTGTGATCTCAGAGTCTATAAGGCCTCCAAGGCAGGGATAGGTTCTGTACATACGAAATCCAAATTCCTGACATATAAAGTTAAAAAGTACGTATTTTTTTTGAAAAAAATGTATTGAACGTATTTTTAGGTCGCCGGCCGAAAAAAAAATTGCGCGTACGCGAAACTTTAAGAAATGCGTATGCGAAAACATTTTTGCATACGCTGAATGAAACAATTTTGTTTAAGCAAAATTCGAACCGAAGTTTCACAGACGCATAAAAATGTAGCTTTCGCTATTACCTAAAAAACTTTTCAATGACGCGAACCGAAGTCTCAGATTATCTGAATCTCCGAGGTTTCACAGGGTTTTATTTATATAGTTTCGCTGAAGCTTAAAAAGCTTTTTGCATCTGTGAACCGGAGGAAATCTAGCAGACGAGAAGTTTTTATATATTCGCGACGCGGTTTTTTAGTTCTTGCGCCACAAAGAAGGTATCTTCTGTGCCAAACCTTCCAAGCTGCCCCTCAAAAACTAATTTTTTTTTGTTTCTCTTAGTTTTTAAGCAAAATGTAGTTAGTTTTTTGTTGTTTTTGTTGTTTTGATATAGGCTAGGTCTAGGGCCAAGCCCCTCTATCCAATCGATGATTGAGCCCTAATCCTCTTGACCTATTTTAGGAAAAAAAAAAAAACAATAAGGTAAGATTACAAAAAAAAAAGGGCACAAAGAAAAAAAGGAAATTTTTGTTGCCCTCCCTTATCAAAGGACAACTGCAGTAGTGCCAATGAGGTCTAGTGCCATAGGGTTTCGTGTCGGCAAGAGCGTAGGTAGTGTCCCTTGCTTGGTATTGCCGCAGTTATTTGCGCCATGCCGAGGGTGGATGGCATTGTTGAAGTTTAAGGCAACTAGGGTCTTTCCTTCTTTGAGAAGTATAGCCCTCGCCTGATGCCGTTGTTGGCTTTGGCCACGTGGTGTCGAATGGTGTGCGTTCTACTCTTATAGATACGAGAATGTCTTACTAACATATACCCTAGTTCCTGATGGTGTTGTTGATGAAAGGCCGACACCAGGGATTGGCGTATGTTTTAGTAAGTATTCGATTGGTCTTATCTTATAAAAAAGCGCGACCTGGGTCAAGTGCAATGCATTTTAAACTTGCTAGCCTCCAAGTGGGAGCATTCTGTCAGTAGCTAGGCTAGATCATAAATCGTGTTTTGGTCATTTCATATGTTCCCCCATCCTTTCACGTAGATATCAACCAATCAAATTCATTTAGTAGTAGTAGTAGGATGGGATGTTAGGGTCCTGACGTAGTGGCTTAAAACTTAGCATTTTGTTTTCGTTGAAGTGAGTTGATTTATGCTCTTGCTAAGCACTAAATTGAAGGTTTTATCTTTGCTTGACCTGTAGGTGTTGTTGCTGTCATTTGCATACTGTCATGGAGTTGTATTTTGCTAGCTAGCTAGACAATCCCTTAAACAAGCCATATGGCTTTAGAAGAGATAGCAGAAGTTAACTTAGTGGCAACAGAGGCATTAGTGTCTCAGATAGAGCCGCAAGTAGAGCCGCAACCAGCAGAGGCATGGTGTCTCAAATAAAGCTGCAACCTGAGTCATCTTCCGCACCACTGCCGCGTAGAAAAAGAAGTAGACCACAACAAGCATGGTCCGCTTTGAGACCAAAATTCATGAACTTGTTGTGTAATCGACGTTGCAATGCCTCAACCCAGGATTTGGAATTGATTACCAACAGCGAGGAATGGTGGCTAGACTACCATGCAGGGCTTGTTAAAGATGTCGAGAGGGCTTTTAAACCTCGAATGATAGTTCTAGAGCCTGAAAAGGGTGAGTAAGAGACGTACACATGGATAGTGGGCAATATTAGCCGCACTATTGGGAATATGATCCCAGAAGTTGCAAATTTGAATAGTCATCACTTGAGGCTAGAGTTGAAAGAAAAAGCCATCACATGGGATGTGGCTTAGGGCAACAGAAAGTTGAAGAAAGAAGTCCACCCACCCCCTCATCTTGTTAAGAAAGTGTTGGCGCAAAAGCACAGAAGGAAAGAATTATTTGTTGCCTCTAGGGTTGGGGACTTCGTTGTGTCATTCTGCAGCGGCCTGCGAAAACTTCATCAAGAAAGGTATTTGTATATGGACTTGCATCTGGGCAATGTGCTGCTCTATTTTGAGTAAGGAAAGGAGAAGGGATGCATCCTCAGGCTGTATATATTGGCATTTGTGATTGGGGTGAATCTAGGCTGATGGGTGAGACAGTGGAGGTAAAGCGGCGGCATTACAAGGATTTGGATGGCAAGGGTAAGAAAAGAATTGAGATTGAAAGGGCCAGGCATTCATATATGCACGATGATCTTTATTTTGGTAATGGCTCAAAGACAGTGGTTGCAAGAGTTGACTTTGACTTGCACGGGGCAGCGTATATATTGTCTATTACTTGGCTGATTTTGCTAGTAAGCACTCCTACATAAAGTCGATAGGAAGCCTGGAGCAGCAAGACAAGCATCGGAGAATGTGCGACTATTTGAAGCATTGCGTTGAGTCACCAATGAGAGACACGAAAATTTGATTTGGCCCAGTTGCTTGACACCATACGGAGCAGTTTTCATTGCTCTCCAATTCCGTGCACGAGGCCACAATTGGAATCAGATTGGATTCTTCAACTTGGCCACGGTGGGGACGGCGCTAGTAGATCAAGCTGGTCCTAATCACTTTAGCGTGCATATCCTATTATTCACACGACACCTAAATTTAAAGTTCTAGCGGTGCCAATTCTCGAAAAAAAAACCAATGCGAGCTCCATTCGGTTAGCCAAGAAACAGGGGGAACAAAATGGGAGGAATTTTTGATACACTCGAATAATGCCATTTTCTTTAATGATGGCAATTAAAAACTTGCTATAAATAAAATACATTACCTAATATGTAATGTATTTGAATGACCCCTTATTTTTATCACCCTAGCGTGCTTATACCCAGAGAAACATTCCTTGCACCAATAACTCAAGTGTTATAGAGGCTTAAGCAAATGATGAAATATATCGATACTTATTTTTGAGCTGCTCAAAGGGAAGTCCTTTGTTTATTAGTGCGGTGAGAATATTTTGTAATATTCTCGGTATTTGGCAGGTCTTTTGTCCATTTGCCCTAAAACGACATGTGATTTCAAGTTTTTTTCCTTTTTAACAGGTTTGCCTAACCTGAGGTGCACACTTTGCTGCAATTCTAGCCATCTCATGTGTATGCCACGAGTATACCATGTCATCCTCTTCTTCGAGCCCATGTCACACAAATCCTAAGCCCCACAACAGGGGAGATGGAGCTAGCTTCTAGCCGATTCTACTGCGACTGATGGCCTCTCAGTTCTCGAGCATCCCTACCACAATGTTCCCCATCTTTTTCCGTTCCATTGAACTATCTAATTTGTTGTTCATGCGAAGTGACTGAAGTAACAAGAACAATTGCGCCAGAGGAGCCTGTTTCTGATTCGCAGCTTCCCAACCCAGTCCAAATAGACAAGGAATCGTCAAAAGTGATCCGGCCAAATCCATTGCCATGAATTTTGTCTGCATTGACCTCTGGAGACCCCAAGCCGTCAGTCATACCATGAGTCTGAGCCTTGGGTAGGATTTTCCATTGTTGTTATGTTACTTGAACTTATGATATGGTGATTCCATTACTTGTGGTCGTTATGTATTCTTTTGATGATGTGTACTTATGTTTATGTGCTTCCGCGGTTAGGTAATCCCCAAGAAAGACGGGATGAATGACACATCTCTTCCTCCCATGCTGGATCCTTGCTCAGCATCAAGGATCTGACATCAGGTGGACGGCCTCGTGTTGGCAGCCAGGCTAGCAGGAGGGAAACTCCTGTTTATATACTACCACATATAGGTTCAAATTCTTTTGAGCAGTCAAACTAGTTTGCAAACATCTGATTGCAACTACACTGGCCCTCATAATATTTCAAAATGCCAATCCTAAAATGTCCTAATCCTATTCTTTTAAACTGCAAAATTATGCTTCTAATTTATTATAAGATGTTTTTGACATGGAAAGAAGAGAAGCTCTAGTCTACGAAAATGTATGTGTGTTTTAAGAACTGTTTTTGCATTACTATGCTTCTAATTTATTATAAGATGTTTTCGACGTGGAAAGAAGAGAAGCTCTAGTCTACGAAAATGCATGTGTGTTTTAAGAACTGTGTGTTTCTATCCTATGGCCAGGTCTTCTACAGGAGCTAGCTATTGGTGATCCCTTCGGGCGATAACCAAATAGATGGGCTTCTGGTACGATTCATTCCCTGACACGACGACGCTGGAAACTAGCATGTGTGCTTACAATTTTTGCATGGCATAATGAAATATGATTGCTGACGTAGGAAGAATTCCGGAGAAAGTGCTTTTGAGATGGCATCGTGCAATTTGGCAGAAAGTAGTCTCCATTCATCCTCCTGTACCACAAGTAGTGGTTTCCCTGCTTTGGGTGGTTCATAAGAATATTAAGACCAAGCATTTAGTGCATTCTATGTATAAGATCCTTCTTGCTGCAAAGATGTTGCCCCCTCACAAAAGTGGCCTTTAGTGGTACCAGTGAATCACCAAAAACCAATCTGGAAGTGGGTTTGGGATAAGTTACTCTATCCCAAGTTTTTTACGTGCTCATTAAGAGGGTTTAGACAATTGAACATTGTTTCTCCTTATGTCAGCATGCTACACTGGCTTCAGAGTCTCTTCAATTGCAATTTGAATAGTTCGCATTTTGACAATGGGCGTGGCACCAGGATACAATATTTCAAGGTTGTTGAGGATGTACCAAACAGCATGGTCCACCCAAACGATCCCGCTGTTACATTCCTCCTTATTAGTAGATTTTCCCTTGCTTGGAGTCTTGATGCAGCCACAAGTTAAGAAAGAACAATCTGTTCTCCAAAGTTTTTTCAGGTAAAATCCATCTCTTTTATCATTTGAAAACGCCATATTCCCCTTCTGGCTGACATAAACACCAGTATTTTTAATGCATTCCAGTTCAAAGAAATTAATGTCAAAGGGTACCATAACTTCTTTTTTTGGAAAATATTTGTCCAGTTTTTCTGCTTTGAGGACCCCTGCTCTGATTTCATCATCAACGATACCTGTTAAAGCCTTCCAAGTTTCCACATTGATTGGAGCTAAGGCCCCGAAGTTCTGACTTTTCCATAAGGCATGTCCCCATGCAGCTCCGTAGCATTCAACATTCTGTTCAGGAATCAAAGGAAACTTAGAACAATTGACCAACGTTAAGGTAGGTACCTCCTCCTGTTCTGAGTCCTCCTGTGAGTTTTCCTGCGTATAATCTTTATCAATAAATTTCAGATCTTCCTCTGACAAATCCGTTTCTGAAAACAGACAGTTTCTTGTATCATCTTGTAAATAATCCGTCGTGTCTTCAGCCTGTTTCTCATCCAAAGATAAAGAAGGTTTGATTTCATGAACCACCTCCAAATGTGCCAATCCAATCATAAACTTTCTGCCCAGTTCGTCTTCCAAGCATGTTCTTGAATATAACACATTAGGCATATCATTGTAGACAGAAGCAATGATCCCCTTACAAGTTTCAAGTTTGAAAGCAGCTTTTTTCATGTCATAAAAAACCTTAAACCAGCCATTAAACCCAAAATAGCTTACAGGTGATTTGTCTTTTTCCACAAGGTTCTTCTCCTTATGGACGATAAACTCATGTATCTCATTGTTCTTGATGCAGGCAATCAGGGTCTGTACAGCAATATTAGGACTCGTAATATTGCACTCATTGTAGTGTAGAAGAATCAGCTCTTTGATCCAATGGCTGTTGAAGTCAGTTTCTTCAACCAGAGGCTTAGGATCTTCAATCAGAGGTTTAGGATCAGGTCCTGTCTTCTGCAATCAAGTAAACATTATTGTAAGAAACAATAGTACACCTCATAACCATACCAGGGTCCCAAGTTAAACTTAGGAATTGGAGTAACATTAAAAAACCCTTTGAGTCTGTTAAGACCATAGGAAACAACAGACTTAGGCCTTATAGTTCCATTTGGAAAAATAAGGACCCTTAGTTGCAATCCTAGAAATAGACAGGTGTAATCTAAGTCTAGGCCCTGAAATGGATATACTAAGAGAATAAAACAAGTCTGACATTCTAAGAACATTATATTTAAACAACAAAGTTCATTTTGAAAAAATCTCTTCATGAACCAGATTAGTCTCTTTTAGAGAAGAATAGACATGAATAAGATATAATAAAAAACCGAAAATATGAGACATAACATCATTTTTCCTTATGATTAAAAAATTCCTTGGCATCATATAACAAACAGAGTAAAGCCATTTAAGGTACAGCATATAATTCTGCCCTCAGTTTTAGAAATATCAACTCAAACCAAAGCCTTAATAAGTGTAACAGTTTAGACCCTTAAGGCGTAATAAAACTACTATCAAAACATAAACAAGAATATGGATCATAAGCTACTACTTAAAACATAGTTCAAAAAAGCTGCTAGTAACAACATGATCAAAGCATTTTTTCAAGCAAAATGTTGTCCCTAAAACAATGAGGTACACCAAGTCTCATAAACCGATTTAGAACTTCAATAAAGTTGAGAGAGCACCAAAAGTACTAAATCCACATCCTTTGTTTGTTGCAAACAAATGAAATGGAAGGATAGACTTCGGTTACTGCAGCAAAACCATTTGAACATTAGCCTAAAAAGGGTAAAGCCAAAAGTTGCTAATGGGTAAGCAAAGAATCTATCCGGCTTTAACGCCTTTACCACACATGTGTCAACATATTATTTAACACCTATGGCGTAATCCGTGAATCATTTAATAGAGTCATGTCGATCTTTGGATGAAAGATGGTGAGACAATCACGCTTAGACACCATGTTAAAGAATATCCAGGTGTCACTTGATGTCTATAATGGCATATCAATTTCCTAAGTCGCCAACTTAGTTGACCAACATTTAAACATTAGAGTAGAAATTAAGGTAAAAATCCTTTTAACTCAAACACCGCCCATACATCAAGATAAACTTTGTAATATCTACGTGACAATATAGTTTTAGTGTAAGCATGACCAGCTTTAGCATCTAAAGAACACATAGTAAGCAAAAGGATCAGAGCACAAAAACCTTTTGGGTTAAGCTTACACAATGCTAGAATAGGAATTTAGATGTTAACAAAACCCGTAAGCCCGGTATTTAGTATTATTATGAAAAACTAACGCTATAAGATATAATAGTTCACCCCGGACGTAGCTTATTATGCTATACAAAAAGGATTTTAACTAACAGCCAGATCATGAAATGTAATTTAAATATTACAAAACCAATTATTTAATTCACTTCAAACCTGTTTGAAGACATTCGTTAGGATCAAAGACAAGAAGGCTCGGATTTTCAAGTATTACGCCAAAGGCAACTATCTTCAACTACAGTTTCCTGTGCAACTTGAATTTGGACTCCAAGAATCGCATCACCAATCCCATGCACGATTCGCGGTATTGTCTGGTTAAACCTTCTTGCCTATTCAACTCATCACCAGTCTTGATAACAAGCCCCTTAGCTGGTTTATGGAAATCGAATATTTTCCTTCTCTTTTTTCGCCTTTGTTTTTTTCCATTTCCAGCTTATGTATGGTGGATCTATTTAGTCCGCCCTTCTTTTCTTCCCATAAGCCAACAATCGGCTAGGATCGCATAGCATGTAAGAACCCTAAATCTCAACACCGTGCAACTTCTTATATCCGAAGGAACCATGATATATCCAATCCGAAACCCTAAGATGCAAATAGGCGGATCCATCCGTTGATGCCTATCCACCTGTCTAGAACAGTCATCCAATCTTCTGTTAATTCGCACATCGGCCGCCATGCTCACGGTTCAAGTCCAAAACCCTGATTCAAAGATATGAGGCTTTTTACCATAATACATTATTTCCATGGTTTTTGGGCCATCACACCTTTTTCGTGCAACCATTCAAAAACCCCCAAATACAAGTTCCAAGTATCGACCTATCACCTAAGCCCATAAATATCTATGGTCCAGTTTCTCATGTAGCAATTTTTTAGTTAATTGACTAAATCCTAGTTTTCAGATGTGTGCAACCAAGTTTAAGTGGGAAAATGCTCATAAAGCCTAGATTAACACAAAAAAATCCTGCCTCCTTCCGTAGTTCAGGGGGCCCCTTTAACTTTTATATTAGTTGGTACATCCTATGCAGAATGTAAACCATGTTACAACAGGGAGAGTAGGGCCCTGTTGCAACACAGGGACCCTTCCCTCCCTATATACCATTCTACTCTAATATCTAGAACAACATGAGAATAACATGATATCAGTATAAAGAAAGCTTACAATAATCTTCTAAGAGTCCTCGTTAGGTCGTCAATATCATAAGGTAGCCCTGGAAAACTATTTTGTTTCAACGTCTTGAACACAATCCTAATAATGTCCGTTTTGAGAAATCCATTGTCGCTAAAGGCCATGATTAAACCAGATACATCCTCTGCAGCAGCTATTGGATTGGAGTGTGCATATACATAAGGAAAGATCTGAGAAATGATGACTTTAGAAGCCTGTCCATATGGTCTGCATCCAGAAGCTTTGATGAATTTGTTGACTTTGAAAGGAAGCTTCACCCTTTTATCATACCTACAATATGAGAATAAACCGCTGTTGTGATCTAAAACTGTTATAGTGATGGTCAGGAAATTCACCTTGTGCCCCATAGCAGAATCTTTTACATACTCCGTTTCATCTTTTATACCAAGGTGCTCCATGTTATAAATTGAGCAAGTAGACCCTATAGAAAAGAATTCACTCATATTCCCGCCATTGATGACGTTCAAGTCATCTATATATCTGGATGCGTGCTGAAACCTAGATATATCAATTAACCTGTTAAGATGGGCCAGTTTTATGATAAATCTCAGTTCATACCAGGCCAAATACATGTTACACCAAGCAGGACTGCACGAGAACCCCATAGGTATGCCCCTGCATTGCCTCCAGATAGAATTCCCCATTTGCAGGAAACAATGGCTAAGAAGCCAGTTATTGATTTTTTTGAAATTCTCCTTCTTAACCACGATTTTCTTGTTAAATAAATCAGAATTAACCTTTTCCCACTTTGTGTAAAATGTACCCAATTTGTTTTTCACAATAAGTTGTGCGAGTGGTTTCTTGTACCTCATATAATCCCATACTAAGTCAGCAACATCGTCAATTATTTCTGTAATACCTTGTTCTCCACTAAGTGGGATATTTTCATAACATCTCGTTATGTCAGCGGCAAACACGTTTTTGATTTTCCTGGGAAGGTTTAAAACCACATCATACGTCGAATTAACCATCCAACAGGGGTTGACCTTCTCCTTCAACCATATTCTGATTTCAGCTGTGTTCCAGAAACATACATCAGGCCAAACAGTCACAAAGTTGCTTAGAATGGAGGTTAAGAAATCTGCTATATCAGAAAAAATAGTATTGTGTGCATTTGTGATCCAGCGGTAATCCCCCTTGTGTGCTTTGAACAGACCAAGTAAATATGGTAATTTATCAGTGGTAGGTTCAGGAAGTAATAACACAAACCATTACATTACACGCCTTAAAATTAAATTCCCCCTTAAACCCCCTTTCGTTTGGGTGCATATTCACACGGGGGGTGACTCCGGGCAACGAGAGCTGTTGGATAGGCATATTCACCCCTTATTCCTTAATCTACACCGTACACAAAGTTCCTCATTTGTGGGGTATGGATGTATAGAATTTGTTATACATCAGATAACAAGATTTGTAGAATACTATAAGATTTCGTGCAATATACTATATGGTGTTGATTTTTATGCGTATAAAACATAATTACAGGGGCTCTCGCTGCCCTACGTCACCCCCCGTGTGAATATGCACCCAAACGAAAGGGGGTTTAAGGGGGAATTTAATTTTAAGGCGTGTAATGTAATGGTTTGTGTTATAGGTTAAAAAATTTTTTGCCCCTTCGGGGCTAAAAACAAACACAAATCATTACATTATACAAAAACAAAATGATATTGTAAGGGGGATTTTTGTTTAGAAGTATTGGGTATAATGGTTTATGTAAATTAGTATTATAATGGTTGTTACATGCTAGTTGTTACATTAGAAAAAAATTGGGCCCTTCGGACCCTTAGGCCAAGAAATAGGATAATATATCATATTATGATAAAATATGTGTAACTATTAGCTAGAAAGTAGACAAGAAAAAATATCTTTGAGATGAGAAGCAACTAGAAACAAAGGCAACTTTAGTGATGTCGTTACTGAGAAAGAAATATGCATTCTTATCTTTTCCAAACAAATGTATCGGGTTTGAAGCCACAATGTGAATATACATATTTGCCAAACAAATGTATCGGGTTTGAAGCGACAATGTGAATATACATAGTAACAATATGTTTGGAATATTGGAATGCCAAAGCATATTTGTCCATAATTTGTACTGCAAAGGGTTCATATCACAATCAAGAGGACATGGCATAGGTGCGGATGATGAGCGAGGAAGTTAATAGCATGAGCATCTCTAGCATCGTCGGCGATGTACGCACCTCTCAAAGATCGCCAATATATTTGCTTCTCATAGAGACATGAAGAAATGCAAAAATCAAACATTAAAAGCTTCATATCTCAACTTTAGAAGGCGGGCCACGGATATGTGACAAAGACAAGGACATATTTTCACCGACAAGGAAAAGATGCGAGGGGATTTATCAACAAGTCCATTTCTTATATATTCTCTCAAGTCTAGGTATGGACTTGAACTTCCTATGCATCGTAAAAGGAAAGAGTTTTGTAGAAAATTGATCAGGATCAGTGCAAAGAGGTAAAGAAACTTGGAGAAATGCAGACTTGAATTCAGGAGTTTGTAGCTTCCCAAGGCATCTAGGATAGCATAGAATATTAAAAGAAGGTATGACAAACATTTCACATTGAATCTCTGTTTTGGGGCAGAATATTTTCTGGAGTAAAGAGATCTGCAGGATATAAAAAGAGATAGGTACTATCGGCACTACCGGATGCTGCTAGTGGAGTATTATCTACAAATGGCAATCAAAATTACTGCTTTAGTTGCAGCACACAGATCTTTGTTTGACTAAATACTTTGATGTTGCAGCACACAGTATCTTCGTCTGCTTTGATGTTGCCTGTTGCCATTAAACAGATGCCGAATCCGAAACCCTGAAACCATAATCGTGGAAAAAAAGCAATATAAACATGTAGCATAATAAATCTGCTTCGGCTGCCTTTTGTCACCTGAACACAAAAGCATACTGTAGCGCATAGGAATTGGAACCCTAAGTTGAAGGCCCAGTGGAATACCTGAATTGCTTGTAGGAGCCGATTCTGTGCAGTTGGCCTTGTTAAATTGGTTCAGAGGGAGCCGGAAGGAATTTCGCAGGGGCTGCCTTCCATGGAAAAAAAAAAGATGAAAAACTGCCTTTGCCGAAAGCTCAAGCCAGCCAAAACAAGGAATAATTGGAAATGCACGATTGTTGACAAATTCTTCCAGTTCGAGATGTCCGCCCAGCTCAGAATCTGGGCAGATTTGGATGAATCCCAACGACCAATGACCTCAAAGTTGCCAATTATCGACCCATCAGACCCATCGATGCACTGCGAAAACCGCAAACCCTAATATCAGGAACCCTTAATATTAACCTAACATTTAAAACCTAAAAAAAAAACATGCAAACAATAAAAGCCTTACAACCACACGATTTTCCCTCCTCTTTAAAATCAATGGCTAGCAAATGTGTGCACTCTAGAAATACCATTTAGTACGTCCACGTGAATACGCCCGTGAAATCATATGAAAACCATGCCAAAAAGCGTATAAAATCACAAAAAAAACCCCCTGTTATAATGCTACATATTGCAATCCGCCTTGACCTCAGAAGCCATAGATGGTATCTTTTCAAAGTCCTTGCTATTAAGTCTATCCAAAGCCATGTCCAGAATATGTTTTTGGCATATAAATGAGGCATTATTAATTGCCTTGTCCAACCCAGAGATATAAAGGTTCTGCCCCAGCCAAGTAAGATTCTTTTTAACATCTCCATCATCCCAGAGGAATCTTTTGGAGGGGATCAACTTTTTGAAACTAGTAAATCTTTCTTTTGCCAAGCTCAATAATCTGCACTTAATATGTTCTAAACCATCCTCGTTGATGTGTAGCAATTGGAAGTGGTGAACCATAAAGAATTGATCACAAGTATTTCCAAAGTCAACCAAGAATTCATCAATGGACACCCCGTTATCAGGGATATGATTCAATCCGTTGGCAAAGGCAGCTCTAAGTTTTGGACAATGCACAATCTGCAAATCTGTGGTACGTACATGACCAATGCGAGGGTCAACAAATTTAGCCAAACTAGGATTTTTGCAAGGACATTTATTTGGCCTGTCATCCGCAAAAACGTTGTATGGTTTATATACTTTGTCAACAACTTGATCACCATATCTCCAGCCAAACAACGTGCAACTTAGAATTTCACTTGCTAAATTGGGTAAAGTATCTTGTAGAACCTCCTCAAATATCACCCTGATAGAGAACCTTTCCAAGAATTTTGAAAAGAATGTACTGTGGACAATCTTAACGCCTTTATCATTTTTGGTAGTCACTAAGTGTCTCTTATGATTGCAGTCCCTTATAATGACTCTGGTACTGGTACTTTTTCGTTCCACCTAAAAAAAATTTTTAGGGGTTAGAACTAGGAATATAGGGAATTCTGGCTTGTACAGTAAACCCAAAAGTTTTTGGATGGTAGTTCTGATCAGGAAAAAACAATGCTAGATTTTTGTAAATGGTATACACCAAGTACAATAAGGTAATACAAGTTTTTTTTGTGATACGCATCTAGCCATGGAAAAACCCTTTTCATAAAAAACCATGACTAGTGGAAGAAGTTACGATTAGAGTACAATCAATACGAGAGAATAAACAGACAAAATGTACAGAATTGATACACTATATACTTAATACTTTAGATAATCATAAATACGTACCCGGTAGCTTCTTTGTAGTCCAATATGATTGGAATGCTTTCCGCCAAAGATAGAGCTTGGTTTCCACCTTTAGTAACAGAATATTGATCGTCATAGTCATCACCTCCACAAACTCTAGCAGGTTTTGGGGTTCTTGCTCGTGGGTCCGTAGTAACCCTAGGAGGTCGAATGTTGGAGTAACTCTTATTAGGCCCACTTCCACAGCTGCTGCTTGGTTTAATAATTCCAGAATTTTTGCTAATTGGGGTATGGCTCTGCCTAAAAGAGATAGGCCTTAATGAGAGTTCAGCAATTTCAGCAAGTCTATTACTACCAAAGGCCATTCTCAGATTTTTAAAGGGTTATCAAAGATAAAATAATGTCATGTCAATTAGAACCCTTCTAACTTCTAGATAAGACAAGCAAGCAAGGACCGCGGGCTTTAGGATATTATGGAGTAACTTGGTTATGCAAACCATTTTGACAATGGGCGTGGCACCAGGATACAATATTTCAAGGTTGTTGAGGATGTACCAAACAGCATGGTCCACCCAAACGATCCCGCTGTTACATTCCTCCTTATTAGTAGATTTTCCCTTGCTTGGAGTCTTGATGCAGCCACAAGTTAAGAAAGGACAATGTGTTCTCCAAAGTTTTTTCAGGTAAAATCCATCTCTTTTATCATTTGAAAATGCCATATTCCCCTTCTGGCTGACATAAACACCAGTATTTTTAATGCATTCCAGTTCAAAGAAATTAATGTCAAAGGGTACCATAACTTCTTTTTTTGGAAAATATTTGTCCACTTTTCGCTTTGAGGACCCCCTCGCCTCGATTTCATCATCAACGATACCTGTTAAAGCCTTCCAAGTTTCCACATTGATTGGAGCTAAGGCCCCGAAGTTCTGACTTTTCTATAAGGCATGTCCCCATGCAGCTCCGTAGCATTCAACATTCTGTTCAGGAATCAAAGGAAACTTAGAACAATTGACCAACGTTAAGGTAGGTACCTCCTCCTGTTCTGAGTCCTCCTGTGAGTTTTCTGCGTATAATCTTTATCAATAAATTCCGGATCTTCCTCCTCGACAAATCCGTTTCAAAATGGCCAGTTTCTTGTATCATCTTGTAAATAATCCGCTGCGGTGTCTTCACCGCTTCTCATCCAAAGATAAAGAAGGTTTGATTTCATGAACCACCTCCAAATGTGCCAATCCGATCATAAACTTTCGCTTGATTCGCCTTCCAAGCATGTTCTTGAATATAACACATTAGGCATATCATTGTAGACAGAAGCAATGATCCCCTTACAAGTTTCAAGTTTGAAAGCAGCTTTTTTCATGTCATAAAAAACCTTAAACCAGCCATTAAACCCAAAATAGCTTACAGGTGATTTGTCTTTTTCCACAAGGTTCTTCTCCTTATGGACGATAAACTCATGTATCTCATTGTTCTTGATGCAGGCAATCAGGGTCTGTACAGCAATATTAGGACTCGTAATATTGCACTCATTGTAGTGTAGAAGAATCAGCTCTTTGATCCAATGGCTGTTGAAGTCAGTTTCTTCAACCAGAGGCTTAGGATCTTCAATCAGAGGTTTAGGATCAGGTCCTGTCTTCTGCAATCAAGTAAACATTATTGTAAGAAACAATAGTACACCTCATAACCATACCAGGGTCCCAAGTTAAACTTAGGAATTGGGGTAACATTAAAAAACCCTTTGAGTCTGTTAAGACCATAGGAAACAACAGACTTAGGCCTTATAGTTCCATTTGGAAAAATAAGGACCCTTCGTTGCAATCCTAGAAATAGACAGGTGTAATCTAAGTCTAGGCCCTGAAATGGATATACTAAGAGAATAAAACAAGTCTGACATTCTAAGAACATTATATTTAAACAACAAAGTTCATTTTGAAAAAATCTCTTCATGAACCAGATTAGTCTCTTTTAGAGAAGAATAGACATGAATAAGATATAATAAAAAACCGAAAATATGAGACATAACATCATTTTTCCTTATGATTAAAAAATTCCTTGGCATCATATAATAAACAGAGTAAAGCCATTTAAGGTACAGCATATAATTCTGCCCTCAGTTTTAGAAATATCAACTCAAACCAAAGCCTTAATAAGTGTAACAGTTTAGACCCTTAAGGCGTAATAAAACTACTATCAAAACATAAACAGTAACATGGATCATAAGCTACTACTTAAAACATAGTTCAAAAGCTGCTAGTAACAACATGATCAAAGCATTTTTTTCAGCAAAATGCTGTCCTGAAACAATGAGGTACACCAAGTCTCATAAAACTGATTTAGAACTTCAATAAAGTTCAGAGAGCACCAAAAGTAGCAGTCACATCCTTTGTTTGTTGCAAACAAATGAAATGGAAGGATAGACTCGGTTACCTGCAGCAAAACCATTTGAACATTAGCCTAAAAAGGGTAAAGCCAAAAGTTGCTAACAGATAAGCAAAGAATCTATCCGGCTTAACGCCCTTTACCACACATGTGTCAACATATTATTTAACACCTATGGCAGAATCCAGGAATCATTTAATAGAGTCATGTCAAATGCTGGATGAAAGATGGTGAGACAATCACGCTAGACACCATGTTAAAGAATATCCGTGTCACTTGATGTCTATAATGGCATATCAATTTCCTAAGCTGCCAACTTAGTTGACCAACATTTAAACATTAGAGTAGAAATTAAGGTAAAAATCCTTTTAACTCTGAAACACTGCCCATACATCAGCATAAACTTTGTAATATCTACAGACAATATAGTTTTAGTGTAAGCATGACCAGTTTAGCATCTAAAGAACACATAGTAAGCAAAAGGATCAGAGCACAAAAACCAGCTTGGGTTAAGCTTACACAATGCTAGAATAGGAATTTAGATGTTAACAAAACCTGTAAGCCTGGTATTTAGTATTATTATGAAAAACTACTGCTATAAGATATAACAGTTCACCCCTGGACGTAGCTTATTATGCTATACAAAAAGGATTTTAACTAACAGCAGATCATGAAATGTAATTTAAATATTACAAAAACCACCATTTAATTCACTTCAAACCTGTTTGAAGACATTCTGGTTAGGATCAGCACAAGAAGGCTCCGGATTTTCAAGTATTATGCCAGTGCAACTATCTTCAACTACAGTTTCCTGTGCAACTTGAATTTGGACTCCAGTAACTGCATCACCAATCCCATGCACGATTCGTGTATTGCTGGTTAAACCTTCTTGCCTATTCAACTCATCACCAGTCTTGATAACAAGCCCCTTAGCTGGTTTATGGAAATCGAATATTTTCCTTCTCTTTTCTGCCTTGTTTTTTTCCATTTCCAGCTTATGTATGGTGGATCTATTTAGTCCGCCCTTCTTTCTTCCCATAAGCCAACAATCGGCTAGGATCGCATAGCATGTAAGAACCCTAAATCTCAACACCGTGCAACTTCTTATATACCGAAGGAACCACAGATATATCCAATCCAGAAACCCTAAGATGCAAATAGGCCGGATCCATCCGTTGATGCCTATCCACCTGTCTAGAACAGTCTGTCCAATCTTCCTGTTAATTCGCACATCGGCCGCCATGCTCACGGTTCAAGTCTGAAACCCTGATTCAAAGATATGAGGCTTTTTACCATAATACATTATTTCCATGGTTTTTGGGCCATCACACCTTTTTCGTGCAACCATTCAAAAACCCCAAATACAAGTTCCAAGTATCGACCTATCACCTAAGCCCATAAATATCTATGGTCCAGTTTCTCATGTAGCAATTTTTTAGTTAATTGACTAAATCCTAGTTTTCAGATGTGTGCAACCAAGTTTAAGTGGGAAAATGCTCATAAAGCCTAGATTAACAAAAAAAAAAAAAAACCGGCTTGAACTAGTCATCCTAGACCAAACATCAGCATTGGTCAATCCCTCCTCTGTCTTATCTGGCCACACAAAGACTTTTCAGTCCAAGGTGGTACCATAATACCAGGGAAAACAGTATACCTTAAGTGCATGCACAATATTTGAACTATGCTCATGCTCCATTTTACCATGAAGAATAAATATATTAAAAGTCAACAAGGTCTGTTTACCATACTGCTCGATTAGAACAATACATCTATTGATCTAAAGTGAACAAGGATAATAAAGTTACTTGAGTCACATAGATAAGCATGGATACATATTTACATGAATGTAATAGGAACTTCATGCTATGTTCCTAAAGAACCTAGGACCATTAACCTTTATTAATCATAGGATAGAAAACTTTACTATCAAAAGGTTTCAAAAATGAACACGATCTCTTTTCAATTATTTGAGACAGGCAATTACAATCTGACTTTAAGGTCATGATTCATATATTCTTTAA
Organism: Isoetes taiwanensis; assembly: GCA_021234155.1. NCBI lineage: Eukaryota > Viridiplantae > Streptophyta > Lycopodiopsida > Isoetales > Isoetaceae > Isoetes > Isoetes taiwanensis. Next base: position 26,098,026 of record JAJEKV010000004.1, on the reverse strand, counting down.
CTTAGCAGTATTTAGATTTCTCCATCTGCTTAATAATGGCCTTATATTTCTCATCAAGGTTCATGAGATCTTTTTACAACGGTCCTCCTTAATGCAGATATGAACATGCTGCAATAGCTATTTTAATTTCGTATGCCTGGTCTGTTTTTACACCGTCACATTTCATTCAACTACATAGGAAAATTTCAGATATTCATGACCAACAATACCTTTGTTTTTAAACAGTCAGCCAAGCTATGGTTACTCCAAAAGGCATAAAAAAGCCCTTTTGCCATATAGTACTTTTCATTTTATCATAAACACATTTATTTCCAGAAAACACATCAGAACTGTAGTAAAAAGACTATATTCCATTGTTGAGTGTTATACCAGCCACTTTACATCTAATATGATCGTTTGCATTAGAAGGAAATACTGCCAACAAAAAGTTTACATTCCCACAAATACAGATTTGGAATGTAGTAATAAAGCTGGATAAAGTTGAAAACTAGTTACAGCCGCCATAAGTTTATTATATGGGCAACCAGCATCACAGATCGCCATAAGTCTATTATATGGGCAACCAGCATCGCAGATCATCATTAAAATTACTGGCAATATAGATGTTACAGCCTTGTACTATAAATTCGACCATGCTTTAGAAGTTTTGGATATCTAATATAGCAGGACAAGGCTAAGCCATTCAGGCAAAAGTGGCATTCATAAAATAAACCCGTTATCCCCATAGTCATTAAAAAACTGATACATTACCACAACAGCGAGATAAAGAAAGATATCACCAAAGATTCAAGGTTCAGGCCTCTGCCATCTCCTATGATCATTTACTCAAATTTTTCTTGTACTGAATCCCAAAAACATCCAGCCATCACAACTTCCTTTCAGTTTCGTAAGCCAGACTCCCAAGAACTTCTAAAACACGCTGGACAAAAGCAAGACATTAGGAGTAGAAGCCCGTACCTGCAGCCAATCAATACATCATTAGCCTGATAAGGGTAAAAATGCAAGGGCCAAAAGGTACCTTAGGCTTCTCGGTTGTCAACCGATCACCTAATGTAATCCTTTTGCCCAGAGATATAGAGGAACATTTTAGAAAGAATGGCCATAAATAATGCTCAATAAGAGACTAAATCTAAATGATGAACAAAGAAACAAACCAAGAAAAACTCTTTCAGTTATCAGGCTATATTTGCCATACGTTTAATGATTGTTTCAACAGAGATAAAGGAAAACCATTTAATGGGTAAGACTTTAACAAATACATTCCTTCTTGTACACGAATGCTAATCATTCCATACCTGATTATCGTCTAAGTCAGATTCATGCTCATCCATGTATTGAGTTTCAGGAACGTAATGGGAAGAATCTCCAGAGCTTTGCCTATTGGCTCCCCGAAACCTTCTGTTCTGTGGCTGGCCCCTATAACTAAATTTGCCCCGCTTGTTATAGCTCTCCATATCTGCCTTATGCTCTTGAAGAGAACAATCTTGCATGCAGAATGATATTTCTCTGTCTAAAGCGTTGCCATTTAGGCGCTGCCTATTTGCATCAGAGATGGGAAGGTCTTCTTCCAAAACCAAGTCCCACGACTCCATAGTAGAAAGCCCGGGAAACCTAATTACTGCCGCAGCCCTTCATTAACTATCAATCTCCCCAGGGATATCTTGGGCAGAGTAATACGATTTTCCAAAAAAGCGGTCAAGCCAGCATCATCAGCCCCCGCTCATAGTGGTCGATGGGGTATACCTGGCTTCGTTAACCCTAGAAGGTCGAAATGCAAGCCACAAATGTTTAACTGTATGTTTACATTTTATAATTTACCTGGATCGAGTTTAAACCTCAATGGTTTAAGTTCACATTTCTGTCAAGTCTATACTTATTGCTACACTTCCCATATGAGAAAGGAGAATGTGTTAAGGCTATTTTTTAACAGAGATTGGGATATGGAATAAGCAATAAACAATAAACATGTCTATTAACTATATAATAAACAGCAAATTACCAGTGCCATGTTATAAGTTGGCAGAGGAAGATGTCTTTAGGGGCCACATTACATTAATTATGCAAGCTAGGCATAGACATATATAAAAAAAACCCTACCTCCATCCGTAGAGTGGGGCAACACTTTGAAACCTGCTAACATTATTGAAATAGGGGTGGCTGGCCCCTACTCCTAGCAGGAGCCAGGCCACACCCTATGCGTGCATTTTAGCCTTATAGAAAGGAAACAAGCTGTAAAACATTCTTACCCAAACTTAGAAGTAGTTGTCTATGTCAGAAACCATTTCGCTTGAGTCAAACTTCAATCCAGGAAACTTATTGTCTTTGATGTACTTTATGACTCTTCTTTTGAGGGTGCCACAGTCAAAACCTTTGCAAATGAAGGTGTGTATGAGATCTATGATATCCTTTGCTGCTCCAGCAGGGCATGAGTTGATATATAGGCACGGTAGCACCTGGGACAAGATCACATTCCTTGATTGATGGTAGAGTCTACACCCATCGGCATGAATAAATTTGAGAGATTTGAAGGGGAGACTGTCCCTTTTGTCATACTTGATCGTCCTAAAGATACCATGTGTTCTATTCACTATTTCAACAGTCAGATTAAGGAAATTAGCAGCTTATCCAAATGTCTGACTCATGGGGATGTTTTTGGCAAAAATTGTTTCCTCTTTGATACCAAGTTTATTCAAGTCATAGATCTGTATTCTGCCCTTTTGAGGCTTGCAAGAATTGACCTACCAATGTGAGGTACGGATGCGGAGCCCCTCACACAGCGGGGCTTTCGACCCCGCCACTCAACGATTGACCATATCTTTACGGGCTGCGGGCACCGATTGAAGACAAAACCGAATCATCTACCGGACTTGTATTGCCGCTTTGTGGACTTCGCAAAGGCTTTTGATGTCCCCGGAAAGTAAGGCTAGATCGTCAACTGGGGCTCCCCGCCGTGCGTAATGCCATATACAGTTGTATGAGAGTTGTTTTGGCAGGGATGCACCACGGCCAAGCATTCACCGAGTGTCCGGTCATCGTGGTTGCCCCTCTCGCCAACACTTTTTGGCCTCTACATTGATCGGGCTTAGAGCCCCGGGCTTATCGAGCATGGGGGATGGAATACGCTTTTGCACAGGTCATCCGCCAGCTCATCTATCTGGACGATGTTGGCCTGGCTGCCCACACCGAAGCTATGCATCTCACCTGGATGCCCTAGGACACATTTTGTCGCTACGACATGCGCAGCGTCAATCGCCAAGACCGTGGTGGTTCTCATATCCTCTTTCACGCCACCCCATGCCTCCCCGTGACTCACATATCGGGGATACTGTGGGCGCCACTAACCCCCACCTACAAGTACCTAGGGGTGGGGTGGAGTTCCCCTCCTCGCCTCTGCAAAGAGGCGTCTATCCATCTAAGGTGACGTGGGGTCGAGGTTGGAAAGCGCTTTATGCCATGACTTGAGCAAAAAATACCACCGGTGAAAGAGCTATATGATTGGGGCCATCGGATTCACATCTGATTCGGAGACCGAATTAGGAGCACGTCTTACATGCGGGGTCGACATCGCCTCTTTGGCGACACGGAATGACTTGGGGGGTTACGAGCGGGTTTGGGTGAAACCTTCAGTCCCCTACTCCGACCGGGCGGACATCAGGGCAGATGATGAACTTACATCGTCTATTTTGAGGAAAGTGGTTACTATGGGTGGCTTTATTTTGGCTTACACTGTGGCCATGAGTCCGCAGCGGCTTAGGGGTGGGGTAAGAGAGATTGGTTCGCCCGGATGGAACGTCTGTGAGGAGAGAAGGCGTCTGATATCTTGACCGATCGCGGATTAACGCTGGGAGTACCCTAGATGCTTGTTTCCTTGGCAAGCTCGGGGACCCCATTGCTCTAGAGCGGTCAAAATGGCCCATTACAAGGAGCACATGATAGCCCGGGGCCACAGCCTCTACCAGCGTTCCCACCGCCTCAAAAGCGCAGACTCATTGCCTCCACATCAGGTGCCCACCATCTTCGAGTCCGAGATGGGCAGGGTGGATTGGGGAGCCCCGCCGAGAAAGGGGCCAAACGGGTGCCATTGAGGATGAGTCTCACACTTTTCGAGTTGCCCAAGAGTTGGGTCAGATCCAGGCGAACGCTCCCTTAGTACTACGGACGGGGCCGTGCCCTTGCATTTCGATGAACGCACCGGCCAAGGGTCGGGCCCCGGGTCATACATCCAGAGGGACCGGACTCAAGGAGAGTCTACATTTGCCCCTTGGGGTCGGGTCTCACGACTAGGCACTACGGGTGGTGTGCATGGATTGTATATATTGGGATGTTTCAAGATTTTATATGATTAGATTTTGTGGTGATTGACTGCTTCGGTTTTTCCTCGAAAACCCTTCGGGCGGGGTTTTTTAATCCGCAAAATCCGCTTCGCTGCGTTTTTTGTATTGGGTCCCATAGGACCCATTGGTCTGGGGTGGGACTATAAAAAGTACCTTCCTTCCTTCCTTCCTTCCTTCCTTTACATAGGAAATCCACGATTTTGGGGCAATTAAAACCCGAAGTCATCCATGTATCAAATACTGAACCTGAACATTTTTATGATGTCAAATTTGCCTTGAGCGGCCGGTTCTTTGATGAATGTTAACTCAAACCATGCGAGATAGAGATTGCACCATCGGGATCTGCGGGGAATCCCATTGGGATGCCACTAGCTTGCTTCCATGTGTTATTCCCTGAAAGAATATAACAATTAGACAGAGCCAAATATTGATATCAACAAACTTTTGTTGGTGATATCTATTGCCAAAGATTTGCCATCGGGAGTAAATTTAAACCACTTGGTTTTGTACCCAGCATCTCCATTTTTCTTGCTTCTGTGTAGCATTTTTTTGTATGACCACGCTGCTTCAATTACTTTTTTAATAGTAATGCATATACCAGACTCCCCCATTAAAGGTATAGTTTCGTAACATTTAGTAATATCTGCAACAAATACATCCTGAATACAGCTGGGGAGGTTGAGGGTGACATCATAAACTGACCCCACTATCCAGCAAAGATTTATGGGCCCAGGCATCTGCATGCAAATATTCCCACATAGGAATTTAGCAATCTCTAGCCATAGAGATACGATTTCATTTAGCACAGAAGTTATAACAAGGGAAATATCGGTATATACCGTGTTATGTGCGTTGGTAATCCACCTGTAATCAAGTTTATGTGCCTTGAATATTCCCAACAGGTAAGAGAGTTTTTCCGAGACAAGACAAACGTCCCTTACAAGATTACTGATTTCTGTTATAATTTTCTCCTTAACCTGTATGGCAGAAAGATTGCTAGCTAAGAAGTCATCACTATTAATTCTTTTCAAAGCCATTTCTTTAATATATTTAGGGCATATAAAGCATGGGTTATTAGCTGCTTTATCTACTCCGGAGATGTATAAATTCTCCACTAGCCATCGAAGGTTATTAGAAACCTTTATATCACTGAGTGGGAATTTCCTTGTGTTATCCAACTTAATGGCTTTTTGAATTTTGTCATAAGTGAGTTCCCATACTCTTTCCTTGACACATTCCTTATCCTGAGAAGTTACCTGTATGCATAAGTAGAAGTGCAACTCAAATAATCTGTCACATGATCTCCAAAGGTCCATCTTAAGATCTGCAATATCCAGAACCTTGTCTGGGATATGGTTTAAACCCTTCATAAATAGGTTTCTAAGTTCCCTATTCTTGATAATGCCAAGGTTTGTAGTACGGATGTGCCCAACGCTTATGTCAATAAAGTTCCTAAGGTTAGGATTACCGCAGGGGCACTTAGCATCATTCTCCATTGCAAAGATTGAAGAAGGCTTGTAACAAATATCACTCAAGTCTTCTGTGTACTCCCAAGAAAACATGCTTTCATCCATGATGAGTTGACCTAGTTCACCCAGACTTTCCGTTTTTTGGGCACGTATAGCTTATCAAGGATTTTAGAGGAGAACATGTTATGTATAATTTTCCTCTTATTTCTAGGAGCAATATCTGTCAAGTGTATTCTGCCTAAACAGTTCGTATACAGTCTTCTGGAGATCTGCACAACAATAAGGTCTAACTAAAATTAAAATGTAATGAGGGTTACTAACAAACCATGCACAAAGATCATAATAAGGGTAGAGTAAGATGGCCGACTTGACATGTATCCAAATAAAATTATAAGGGTGCTGAGTGGCATTGGTGGCAATCCAGCCATAATCAGACATGTCCAGGAGACACTTCCGGCATATCACAGTAATTTATAGTCATATGACAACATGTACATATATAATCATTATTTCAAAGCAAATACTATGAAAGAATCATCAATACTTCATAAAAGCTCCAAGATATTGAAGACGTACCTCATTTCTTATTGAAATTCAGATTTTGTACTGCTGAGTCATCTTTGGTTAGATCCCGAGCTGCATGGACCTTTGTGACAGACTGTTCCAAATCTTTTGATGACATAAGGAGCTCCACCGAGCCACTTTCAGAGTTTGCAATAGCTTCCAAACCAGGAGTCTGCATCATTCTTGGCGGTGCACTAATTCTGCTTTGCACACTAGCAGAAGGAGAAGCATATTGCTGCTTTTTACGATATGTCTCTTTTCCTTTAGGCCCATCCATCCTTTTAAGAAAGGTCACAGGTTTGAGAGTCTTTTCACAAATGTCTACTAGCTTGCATCTGGGAAGGTCAAGCTTAAGGTCTGCCAAAGGGTCTGCTGCCATTTTCATGGTCATTTCAGTCAGAATTCTCCTTACTTCCAAGTAGGAGATATAAGCTAGCACACTAGTTTTGAGTGTAGTTTTGAGGCAGTTCCTAATGGATACCATTTGCCCAGCAACCGACATATCAGGGTATAAAGTCTGGAGGTTGTTCAACATGTACCATACTGCATGGTCAACCCAAGTCATATTATCATTACAAGTTGAATTGTCAGGATTTTTGCCTTTAGGATCACAGGGGCACTTGAAATATGGGCAAAGTGTACGCCACAAGCGCTTGACATAGAAATCATCACGTGTAATCGATGGGTAAGCCATGTGACCTTTTTGGCTTATAAATATGCAATCAGTGACAGAGCAGCGTTTATCAAAAAACTTAGTACCAATGCTTAATTTAACTTTGAGGCGGTTTACATACTTGTCCATTCTGTATGCAGCTGCCTTGGCTTCATCTACTTGTTCCTGTGAGACATTTCCCAAAATCATCCAAGCATTCAGTGAAATAGGAGCCAATGCTCCAAAGTTTTTCGACCTCCAAATGCCTTGATTGTAGAGTACACCATTGTTCTCCACGTGCCTAGCAGGAATAATAGGAAATTTAATACAATTGACCAAAGTAAAGGCAAATTCATTACCATCCTGGTTGACATTCCCACTTTTAGCTTTAATTGCTGTCTTATCTTGCTCTGACAGGAGTATTTCTCCAAACGGATCCTCATCCGCATTTAGCATTTTGCAACTGTCCATGCTTTCTGTTTGTACAATACTGTCCCTTTCCTTAGGATGTACTTTGATACTGTTAGCATTGTTGAGGGTTGTGACACCCTTCATAAAGTCAGATCTGGCAATATCATGTTCAACTGTCCAGTCCCCAATTAAGGTATGTAGTTCTTCATAGAGAGTGTCCACTACCATGATAACTTCATCCCACTCATTTTTGATGCCATTAAGCCGGGGGATCAGTTTCAAGTTTCAGCCAATTGCTAAAGCCTAAGTGGCTCACCAGCGAGTAGCCATTAATACCTTTGGTTGCTTCTTTCTCCAAAATTCTTTGATGTACTTTGTCATTTTTTATGCAGCATAGTAAGGTCTGTACAGCATTATTCGGGCACTCAATATTATTCTTGTCGTATCCCCAACCAGTCAGCTCCGAGTTCCAAGTAGGGATCTCTATTTTGAACTCGGGTTCATCAAGATTATCATATTCAGCCTGCAATCATGTATCAGGAATATGAGACCACATGAATACAAAGCAAATGCAAAGATCCATCCAGAGCCGTCTAAGCATGAATATTCAGTTAGAAGGAAAAGAGACTTTAACCAAGGAATTATGGCAGCACTGATAAGACCAATGCACAGAAGTATCATGAAAAAAACCGGCTTGAACTAGTTATCCTAGACCAAACATCAGCATTGGTCAATCCCTTCGTTGTCTTATCTGGCCACACAAAGACTTTTCAGTCCAAGGTGGTACCATAATACCAGGGAAAACAGTATACCTTAAGTGCATGCACAATATTTGAACTATGCTCATGCTCCATTTTACCATGAAGAATAAATATATTAAAAGTCAACAAGGTCTGTTTACCATACTGCTCGATTAGAACAGTACATCTATTGATCTAAAGTGAACAAGGATAATAAAGTTACTTGAGTCACATAGATAAGCATGGATACATATTTACATGAATGTAATAGGAACTTCATGCTATGTTCCTAAAGAACCTGGGACCATTAACCTTTATTGATCATAGGATAGAAAACTTTACTATCAAAAGGTTTCAAAAATGAACACGATCTCTTTTCAATTATTTGAGACAGGCAATTACAATCTGACTTTAAGGTCATGATTCATATAACGGTCCTCCTTAATGCAGATATGAACATGTTGCAATAGCTATTTTAATTTCGTATGCCTGGTCTGTTTTTACACCGTCACATTTCATTCAACTACATAGGAAAATTTCAGATATTCATGACCAACAATACCTTTGTTTTTAAATAGTCAGCCAAGCTATGGTTACTCCAAAAGGCATAAAAAAGCCCTTTTGCCATATAGTACTTTTCATTTTATCATAAACACATTTATTTCCAGAAAATACATCAGAACTGTAGTAAAAAGACTACATTCCATTGTTGAGTGTTATACCAGCCACTTTACATCTAATATGATCGTTTGCATTAGAAGGAAATACTGCCAACAAAAAGTTTACATTCCCACAAATATAGATTTGGAATGTAGTAATAAAGCTGGATAAAGTTGAAAACTAGTTACAGCCGCCATAAGTCTATTATATGGGCAACCAGCATCACAGATCGCCATACGTCTATTATATGGGCAACCAACATCACAGATCATCATTAAAATTACTAGCACTATAGATGTTACAGCCTTGTACTATAAATCCGACCATGCTTTAGAAGTTTTGGATATCTAATATAGCAGGACAAGGCTAAGCCATTCAGGCAAAAGTGGCATTCATAAAATAAACCCGTTATCCCCATAGTCATTAAAAAACTGATACATTACCACAGCAGTGAGATAAAGAAAGATATCACCAAAGATTCAAGGTTCAGGCCTCTGCCATCTCCTATGATCATTTACTCAAATTTTTCTTGTACTGAATGTTAAATTTAGGATCAAAATACTTGTGTGATGGCCTCTTGATCTTTGTCTAGAGATTCACCTTCAAAAACTTAAGCAATGGTTTCACAAGTTAGCATTAACTTTGAAACTATAGATTTACAAGATCAATGAACCATATGAATATTTTTTTAAATGTTACTGTTCATTCGAGTCATTGACCCAATTGTAAAAGCATTGACCGGAAATCTATTACCAACAATTTGAACTTGAACTCATTCAATACACTCGAATCATGCCGGAATTGCCTGCAATTCCCTCTGTATATTATTGTATTAAGTTTGTCTATATCTACAGATGTTTGATCGTCGATTTAGGCCCGAGAATCTGCCGGGCTTTAGCTGGAACCATTTGAATGGTTTTGGCACCATTTCGGTAGCCTTAACCTCCTCGAATATTTATAGAAATAATGTTATCCCATAAGCCCCAATGGTTCGATAAATTATGTACACTATTAACTAGGCAAATGTAACTCACCATTTAACCTAGTAATTATGCTGGCTCCCATGATTGTTTGAATCATCTTCACCTGGAAATATATGATGACCAAAAACCAACACTCCTCCTTCATCATATATTTCTGTATTTCTCTGAAGTCTGAAGAAGTTCTAATTCTCTTGTACTGAATTTTTCCAACTGTCTGTTTGCCCATAGGAATTTCCTTCTGTCACATTCATATCCTGCTTAAATTTTGTGAACTTGCTTTCAACAAGTGCCTTTGTGAGAATGTCTGCTGTCTGATTTGAAGTATGAACATAACTCATCTGTATGTAGCCCTTAGATGCTAAATCCCTTATAAAATGAACATTCAGCTCAATATGTTTGGTCCTGTCATGGTCTACAAGATTTTTGACAATGGCCATGCAACTCTGGCTATCAGTGAAGATCTGTGTTGGTCTTTCTTTATCACAATCCAACTCATTCATTAACCTTCTTAACCATGCAATTTCTTTGGCAAGCAGGGATGCAGCCACATACTCAGCTTCAGCTGTGGACATAGCTATGGCATTCTGCTTTTTAGTTCTCCATGCTATAGTGCTTCCTCCTAACATTATTACATAGCCTGAGGTAGACTTTCTGCAACTTAAATCTCCTCCCCATTCAGCATCACTAAAAGCCTTCATGATCAAGTCTGTAGAATTATAAGTTAGACCATTGTTCATAGTACCTTTTAGGTACCTAAGTACCCTTTTCCCAGCTATCCAATGCTGCTTGCTGGGATTGTGATTTCGTCTGCTAAGAATGTTGACAGCATATGTAATATCTGGCCTTGTGTTGTTTGCCAAGTAAAGCAAACATCCTACCAATGCTCGATAGGGTATTTCCTCCATTTCTTTTCTTTCTTTTTCTGAAATTTCTTCTTCTGCAGTAAGCTTATGACCTGGAACTATTGGAGTGCTGACTGTGTTAGCATGATCAAGGTTGAACCTTTTCAACATATTATCTATATGTCTATGTTGTGTAAGCTTCAAAATCTTTTTCTGCCTGTTTCTCGTATTCTATTCCAAGAAATTGTTTTAACTCACCAAGGTCTGTCATTCTGAACTTGCTCTTGAGTATCTCTTTGCATTGATTCAAACATGATTTGCTGTTTGCAAACATAATACAGTCATCCACATACAGGGCAATTATACAATATTCTCTTTCATTTCTGAACCTGTATAGATTTCCATCATTCTGTAGCTTCTCAAACTTTTGTTCTCTAAGATACTTATCAATGCAATTGTACCATTCCCTGGGGGACTGCTTTAGGCCATATACAGCCCTATTTAACTTCCAAATTTTGTTTTCTCCTTGCTCAAAACCAGCTGGTTGCCTGAGATATACATTTTCCTCTAGCTTTGCATTTAGGAAGGCAGTTTTTACATCCATATGATGTACTAAGTCCAGAGCATTAGCTATAGATAATAGCATTCTAAGACTAGTCAGCTTTATAATTGGAGAATAAGTCTCCTCATAATCTTCTCCCTTTTTCTGGGTAAATCCCTGAGCCACTAGTCTAACTTTGTGTTTCAAACTTCCATCTGCATTTGTCTTTAACTTAAACAGCCATTTGCTGCCTATTACATGTTTGTCTGCAGTGTATTCCACTATATCATAAGTGTGTGTTTCCTTAAAAGAGTCCATCTCCTCGTTCATTGCATTTATCCACATTTTTTTGTCTGAACATGCCAGCACTTCATCATATGACCTAGGTACACTTGAATCTTCTGTTATACTCAAAATCTGATCATGATCTATATGTATTCCCTGTAGTCTCCTGCTTTTTCCTGTTTCAGTCTGCCCATATTTGTCTAAGTCAATGTGAGTATCCTCTAAAAGTCTATCAGCTTGATTTTTCTTTTGTTTGACAATACTTTCCTCTTGCTGTTCTGTTTGGTTTTCTGATTCCCCTGCTTGCTGCATGTTCTTAACTGCTATTTCATTTGCATTATCATCTTCTAATGAGTCATCATCATCTGAATCCAAATCATTTACCTGTTTGTCCATTTGTTTTGCCGCTTTATCCTGTTTCTCTACTTCTGCTCCCTTTGATTCATAACTTTTCAACCTATCTCTGTAAATGACATTCTCATTAAACACCACATCCCTACTAATAATTATTTGCTTGGTAAGTGGATTAAAAATCCTGTATCCCTTGGCTTCCTCATCATATCCTACTAAGTAGCCAACTTCAGCTTTGCTGTCCAACTTCTTCCTTAATTCATGAGGTATATGAGCATAAGTAAGGCATCCATAAGTTTTGAATCTGCCATAATCAATCTTTTCATTGCCATTATGCCAAAGATTATGAGGTACATTACCTTTTATAGCTATAGCTGCTGTAGGAAGTCTGTTTTGAACAAGAGTGGCAGTCTTCAAGGCCTCCTCCCATAAATAATTAGGAAGTCCACTTTGTTTAATCATGGACCTAACTGCATTTATTAGAGTCCTATTCTTTCTTTCTGCCACCCCATTTTGTTGGGGGCTAAACCTGCAAGTCATCTTCCTTTTGATTCCATTAGCAATACAAAGCAGTCTAAACTTAGTAGACAAGTATTCTCCTCCTCGATCTGACCTAATGCATTTCACTTTATTCCCAGTTTCTCTTTCTACCTCTGCTACATATTGTTTAAAAGCTTGTAATGCTAGTGATTTTCTTGCTAAGCAATAAACTTTGCATTTTCGAGAGCAATCATCTATAAACGTGATGAAGTACCTTTTGTTTGATCTGCTCCTTATGTTCAGAGGTCCACAAAGGTCTGTATGTACTAATTCAAGCACATGTTTAGCTCTATTTGTTGACTTCTTGAATGGCAGCCTGTTTATTTTACCAAGCATGCATCCTTCACACATCAATTTGTCTGACTTATCATCTCTGCAAGAAATCCATCCCTTTTTTGCCAAGTATTTAATATTGTTGTAATGAGTGTGAGCTAACCTGTTATGCCATAACTCTGTATCAGAATTAATAATGCAATTTATGCTACTTTTAATGGCTCCCTCCATTTGAAATAGATTACCAAATCTTTTGGCATAAAACTTCAATATATTATCAAGATAAATACTACATCCTTTGGAATCAAAGTTTATCTTGTATCCCAAGTCAACTAGTTGACTAACTGAGATCAAGTTTTTGATCAAAGTAGGCACACACAAAACATTTTCTATGTCAACAACATTTCCATCTAAGTCTATCAGCTACAATAATCCAGATCCTTCAGCAAGTTGCACTTCTCCATTTCCAACTTGAATTTTGCTCTTTCGAGTGGCATCAATAGTTTGGAGTAGATCAGTAGTTTGAACTACTGATCTCTCAGCTCCACTATCAACTACAACAACATCATGCTTTTTATTAGTTTCAGAATTTGCATTTTGAGCTACCAACAATTTATTTACCTCATTCTCATCTTGAGACTCCTCTTTGTTTGCTTCTTCAGCTGCCTTGGTGATATGAACACCTGCAGGTCTGCTTCCATCTTTTCTCCCAACACCTCTTCCTCCTCTAGGAGCTTTTCCCCTTCCTCTCCCTTGACTATAATCTTTTGGAGATGAACATTTGGCAGCCATGTGCCCTTTACCTCCACAGTTATAACAGTTAAATTCCTTTTTTATTTTTGGGCATTGGCTTTTAAAATGACCACTCTCATGACAATAATAGCATGTGATCTGTTTCTTTGCACCAGTGAGAAGTATTTCAGTAGTATCCTCTCCTTCCTTGAATTTCTTTTGCTCAAATTCTGTTCTCAACACCTTTTCAGCTTCTTCTCGTGTTTTACACATATTCCTTATGAATAATCCTAGTTGTTCATTGTCAATGGCTCTAGAAATTTGTAAGACTTGACTCCTTTCTGATACATTTACTGCTACAGCTGACAAGTCAGCAATAATGTTATCAAACTGGTTAAAATATTCTGAGACATCCCCTTCTACTTGAAGCTTTAAGCTTCTGAGTTCATTCTCCAATAATTCAATCTGTGAAGAGGTCTTCTCCTCATAGTTCATAAGGAGAAACTTCCACATCTGCCTAGGACTTTTATCTCTCAATTTAAGCCTAATGGTAGAACTTACCTTGCAAGAGATAATTCCTTGAGCCTCCTTGATACGTGCATACAATGACCTTCCTGCCATTACTCCTTGGCTGACCACTGTTTCCCTTGCACTTGTCTCACCTGCATTTGTTGCATTAGTAGCATTTGCATGTACTGAACCTTCTGACACAGACCTCTGTATAGTGTTTACTGGACTGCTCAAGTCCACACCTTCTGGATCAACAAGATCCCATAGCTCCTCTACTTCAAGAATGTGTTTAATTGCATCTTTCCATACCTGAAAGCCTGCTCCTCCTTTGAATACATCCACACTGCTCAAAAGGCTAGCACCAAACCTGCTTGACATCTTGTTCAAAGAATAATCAAGCACACCAAGCTCTGATACCAAATGTTAAATTTAGGATCAAAATACTTGTGTGATGGCCTCTTGATCTTTGTCTAGAGATTCACCTTCAAAAACTTAAGCAATGGTTTCACAAGTTAGCATTAACTTTGAAACTATAGATTTACAAGATCAATGAACCATATGAATATTTTATAAATGTTACTGTTCATTCGAGTCATTGACCCAATTGTAAAAGCATTGACCGGAAATCTATTACCAACAATTTGAACTTGAACTCATTCAATACACTCGAATCATGCCGGAATTGCCTGCAATTCCCTCTGTATATTATTGTATTAAGTTTGTCTATATCTACAGATGTTTGATCGTCGATTTAGGCCCGAGAATCTGCCGGGCTTTAGCTGGAACCATTTGAATGGTTTTGGCACCATTTCGGTAGCCTTAACCTCCTCGAATATTTATAGAAATAATGTTATCCCATAAGCCCCAATGGTTCGATAAATTATGTACACTATTAACTAGGCAAATGTAACTCACCATTTAACCTAGTAATTATGCTGGCTCCCATGATTGTTTGAATCATCTTCACCTGGAAATATATGATGACCAACATCTTTAAAAACCAACACTGAATCCCAAAAGCATCCAGCCATCACAACTTCCTTTCAGTTTCGTAAGCCAGACTCCCAAGAACTTCTAAAACACGCTGGACAAAAGCAAGACATTAGGAGTAGAAGCCCGTACCTGCAGCCAATCAATACATCATTAGCCTGATAAGGGTAAAGATGCAAGGGCCAAAAGGTACCTTAGGCATCTCGGTTGTCAACCGATCACCTAATGTAATCCTTTTGCCCAGAGATATAGAGGAACATTTTAGAAAGAATGGCCATAAATAATGCTCAATAAGAGACTAAATCTAAATGATGAACAAAGAAATAAACCAAGAAAAATCCTTTCAGTTATCAGGCTATATTTGCCATACGTTTAATGATTGTTTCAACAGAGATAAAGGAAAACCATTTAATGGGTAAGACTTTAACAAATACATTCCATTGCTGGCAGATTAAGTAATAAAAATTAGTATATCCATACCAATCAATCTGTCTATTAGTACAGCGGTAATATGTGCTGTTAGCAAACCATAACCAAGAACTAGCATATTTTTCCAAATCCTTCTTGTACACGAATGCTAATCATTCCATACCTGATTATCGTCTAAGTCAGATTCATGCTCATCCATGTATTGAGTTTCAGGAACGTAATGGGAAGAATCTCCAGAGCTTTGCCTATTGGCTCCCTGAAACCTTCTGTTCTGTGGCTGGCCCCTATAACTAAATTTGCCCCGCTTGTTATAGCTCTCCATAACTGCCTTATGCTCTTGAAGAGAACAATCTTGCATGCAGAATGATATTTCTCTGTCTAAAACGTTGCCATTTAGGCGCTCCCTATTTGCATCAGAGATGGGAAGGTCTTCTTCCAAAACCAAGTCCCACGACTCCATAGTAGAAAGCCCGGGAAACCTAATTACTGCCGCAGCCCTTCATTAACTATCAATCTGCCCAGGGATATCTTGGGCAGAGTAATACGATTTTCCAAAAAGCGGTCAAGCCAGCATCATCAGCCCCCGCTCATAGTGGTCGATGGGGTATACCTGGCTTCGTTAACCCTAGAAGGTCGAAATGCAAGCCACAAATGTTTAACTGTATTTTTACATTTTATAATTTACCTGGATCGAGTTTAAACCTCAATGGTTTAAGTTCACATTTCTGTCAAGTCTATACTTATTGCTACACTTCCCATATGAGAAACGAGAATGTGCTAAGGCTATTTTTTAACAGAGATTGGGATATGGACAGAGTTACAAGGCCAGGCTTTTCATCTAGCAACGGGATGGTTGCTTTGGACTATCTGGAAAAGACGAAGATTGGTAATCTTCAAAGGTCTGGATGTGGCAGATAATCGTGTTCTCCAAGAAGCTCAAGGTTACATTGTAAAGTCGTATCATTGTTCTTCACTTGCCCCTCGCAAGAGGCGATTGATTTTTGAGGAGTTTTTGGATGTGCACTCTTATGCTTAGGCAGGTTGCTTCACTCGGTGGGTCTCCGCTTATCCGCTGAGATTTTATTCCTGTCTCTGCATTTATACTTGTATTTGACTCTTTGATTGAATAAAGTCTGACGTCCTTCAACAAAAAAAAAAAAAAAAAAAAAAAAAAAAAAAAACAATAAACATGTCTATTAACTATATAATAAACAGCAAATTACCAGTGCCATATTATAAGTTGGCAGAGGAAGATGTCTTTAGGGGCCACATTACATTAATTATGCAAGCTAGGCATAGACATATATATATATAAAAAAAAAAGATCAGACTGTATAGAAGGTTTTTCGAGCTTTAAATTCAAATAGATGATAAAACATGTATATATATCCAAAAAAGGAAATTAATATTAAGATTTAAGCACAAATATAAAAAGATAAATTTATCAGACTAACATCATCAACTAGAAGTTAAAAAAACTATTCTATTCTATTCTATTCTATTCTATCAAGACATTTTCACAGATATTACTGTTTTTTTGAGAAAAGTTAAAAGATTGTTTTTTAACCAACTTCCTAGCTAAGAGGCACCACAAAATAAGCAGAACATAAGAGAGGCTCTTAGATATCACCAATCTGAAAAACTTGACGATTTGAGCAGTAGCTTTGCTCGATCGTTAACCACAAATCACATGGAGGGATAAGTCCGGTTACCTGCATGTCAACCAATTAATAATTAGCCTAAAAAGGGTAATATTAAAAGGACACACAGGTAAGCTAAGAACCAATCCGGCTTAACGCCCTTCACCATATTTATGGTACTCTACAAAATACATAAATAATCTGAAAGGCAAATAATATCCTGTAGGAAACCAGAATAAAGCTAGACCCTTAAACAAGTAGAATATAGACAGCATTCTAGATGGAATATAGACGAAATTTAGGAAATAAATGGCAATAAGACAAGCATGCATGCTGTTTCTAAATCCTGCAAGCAAGTGAAATCAATTAAGAAAACGTGCTTGTGTAACCAAAAAACATGTTTAGTTTATGTTTTGTTCCTAAAATATGCTAATCAGGCAGTATGCATTTGCTGTAGTAAGATTATGACAGCTCAATAGTTAAGCACCATATCATGAGTGAGTACTTTATCAGAAATGAGCAATTCTAAGTAAGAGCATTAAACATGGACTATATTGAGCATATAATCTTATATTTTAGCAGAAATAGAGATAGATATAGTGGAAAACAGCTTATAGATGAAGGACATATCGTGGAGTATCTAGAGTTAGTCTAGGCAAAAACTAGAATGCCATAGGTCTGAAAGATATATTGAGGATTCTATTAACATTTATAAGCCAACGAAGTGAGCAATAAATGATTCGTGTAGCAGCCCAAAGCAAAAGTAGAGTCTACATTCTAAGGTAACTATATCAACTTTAAAATAATAGTAAAGAACCTAATCCGTAATGTAGGCCATGATTTTGTTATCTTCAGCATATGTAGTCTTGGAAATGACCACTTCAGGAGGGATTTCAGATGGATCTGGACCTGGCAC
The DNA here is from genome assembly GCA_021234155.1 of Isoetes taiwanensis. Taxonomy (NCBI): domain Eukaryota; kingdom Viridiplantae; phylum Streptophyta; class Lycopodiopsida; order Isoetales; family Isoetaceae; genus Isoetes; species Isoetes taiwanensis. Next base: position 26,080,164 of record JAJEKV010000004.1, on the reverse strand, counting down.
TTCTTTACTCACTAAACCAATAGGGATTTCGGCAGAGCTACCTGCGCCTTCAATTTCAGCAAAGCTATCAAACTCTTCCACCTCTTTCGAATTTTTGCATGTAGCAGGAGTAGATAGCAGGAGTAGAGATCTGGGACTTGCAATCAAAGAACATAGAGCGAAATGAACATGTGAACGGCTTGTCTAAATACAAAAGTGCAGAATCGTGAGGCAACTAGGGCTCCATCTGTAAAAATCATTCTGGAACCATGCCAAATAAGCTGATTCTGTTAGGGCTAGGTCTATATCTGCTTCCACTGTGATTCGGCAGTGATCGGGCCGTTTGTTAAAGCCCTAAACCTAAACGTAGCACAAAACATTTTCAAATATAGTATGAAAGAAAATTTTTTGGGTTAATATTACTTATCCAAGGTAACGATTATTTTTTGAAAAAATAAAAGAGTCACTCTGTCTCCCGAATTTCGATAATCATATCTTAAAATGGCACTTATTATATTATACTAGAAGCACATGGTTATATCTAGTAAAAATCATAAAGTCTATAATAACTTGTCCCAAGTTTAAGTTACATGTTAGCTCCTGGAAATTTTAGTCCTATGCGAGAAGCTGTATGGTGGGTTCTATATATGCTCCAATATGATCATGAACAAGAGAATCTTGTGTAACAGTATCATAAAGAATAAAAATTACTAAGAATGCCAATGACACATGTTACATTAGGAGAAAGAGATGTGCCTTGACACCAGAGAGATATGAGCAATAAGATCATGTAAAACTTTTAACTTGATAATGCAGTAAAAAGCCGAAATGCAGCCAAAGCTCCATCTAATTAGCTGTCTGTATCCATCGAATAGGTCCAATCTGTTATGGTAAGGCAAACATCTCTGTCCGTCATGAACCAGCAGTGGTTATGCTTTGTGCAACCCTAAACCTAATCATAGCTTAATTCTCACACAGTGTAAAGTCAAAAAATCATGAGATAGATCTTATTTACCTTAGAAAAAGGAAAAAAGCTTCAAGTTCCAGCTTTAATAAGTTGTAATCTGCTTATCAAATCCAATGATTGAAACAAGTTGTGGAAAATGCTACCTTGTTGTTAAAGTAAGAAGGCTATAGTCCGGCTTAGGAAGTTTACTTATTTGCAGTCACTTAGTTTAGCAGACATAGGGCCTTTAGAAAGTATAGCACTTTCAAATTAATAATTAATCTGTTTAGGATGGCAAAATCTTTATGGTCAGTAAGGCCACTCTCATGCATACAATGGGTATAGAGTAAGATGCTTTGTGTAGTCACGTAAACCTCATAAAGTAATGAATATCTATATATAAAAAAAAAAAAGAAAAAAAGAGTCAACGGCCAAGAAAAGGTGCACTCTAGAAATACTATTTAGTACAGTCAAACAAATACATCAACTAAATCATAGCAAAATCATATTGAAAAGCGTATAAAAAACACAAAGGAAACCCCCTGTTATTGTGTTATATATGGAATCTGGAACTCCAAGCATCTCAAGTGCTCCGTGAAACTGAGTCAAACGCTTTTGCGAAGTCAATGAATGCCAAAAACAGCTTCTTTCTTGGAGCTTTTGCTCGTTCTATCAAGCTCCTAAGTGTGAGTATGTGGTCTAACGTATTATGCTTTTTTCTGAAGCCAGCCCGCCCTACTGCTCGCTTCACCATAGCTTCTGACCAGCTACCCAACTTGGCCTCCTATATCCCACCAAATATTTTTGCAAACACACTCCCTATCATAATTGTCCGATAGTTACGCACATCTGACCTATCTCCTGATTTATGGATAGGCACTATCTTGCAATATTTCCATTCCATGGGCATGCCCTCGTTGGATGCCTGGTCTTTTAAACAATCAAATACCCCCCGGGGGGAGAGGGGGGGGTGCACCTAATGTAAAGTCTATATGGCATGTGTGTGCATAGGGTTAAACGAAATTATCCCTTATACGAAAATTTCCTAAGAAAATATACCTCATATTTCATATACCCCTACCATATTTCTCTTTGTCAGTGTTGCCCGCTGGGGGTTGTTGAGGATGAAAGCCATGCCTTCCAGAGCTGTCCAACCTATAGTCAGATTCGGGCTCGCTACATTCTCTTGGTGCGACCTGGTCTGCCCCTGCGCGAGCTACTCAGTACGCCGTCAGTTCGATCCCTTGGCTCCTACCTCCAGGAGATTTTGAATCTGCGGACTCACCTCTGCCCCCGGGCGCCTACCTGAGGTGCCGGGAATTCATGTGTATATGTATATTTGTACAGCTGCCAGCATGCTTGTTGCTGCGACGGTTTTTCCCTCCTAAGGGGGGTTTTTTTAATCCGGGTAGCAACGGGCTTGCTGCACCCGTGTAATTTGGGTCCCATAGGCCGATTGGCCTCCGCGGACGATAAAAGAACCTTCCTTCCTTCCTTATACATATATGGAATTCAAGCAAGAAAAATACCCCCTCCCATATATGGATACGGTTTTGGCCCCCAAAAAACCCCTCCCGTACACTCACATGTTTTCTACGGTTTTTACTGAGTGCACTCCCCGGGCAAATACCTTGTTGCAACAAGAGACCATCTGCTTCACGCCCAGGGTAAAAGCAAGAAGGGCATGCTCATGGGTCTAGCCATATTTTGTAATACCAGCCTCGAAACCTCCAGTGGTAGAATCAATAGTCAGCACACACAATCGGCCTGAAAAAAGAAAGGAAGCATCAATTCATGAACATAAACAAAATTTTCAAAACAAAAACTTATCCTATGCAATTTCTCTGAGAGGTTCCAATAATCATATTCTTGATAAAATCATATTCTATTCTATTAATGGCAGTACAGTGGTCCCTTATGGTTTCAGACTTCCACAGAGCAATATCGATGGTAATACCACACTCACGCCCAGCTTTAAGCTTGTCAAGGATTCAAGCACCATAGTTGAAAGAATGCTTGTTCATTTCGTCAGCTTCCTTAACACTCAAAATAAGACGCTTATCAGTACTCCGGAGCTTGTAACTGGCATCCACAATCGCATTGTAGCTAAGAAGGATTATAAAAGGCAAGGAAAAAGAGCATTGGACACCAATGCTTACCAAGGGAGGGAAAAAAATGGTTTAGCCAAATCTGTCACTCTGTTTGTCATAAAAACCTTAACAAGCTAGGTAAATGTCTTTCCAAATCCTTGCACTCTGCTCATTGATGGTAATCAGATCTACTACGGGAGAAAGGAGAAGAGGGATGGAAGAAGAAGAGCTCCATAAATTTTAGAATTTTTGTAATTTTCTCAACCATAAATATATAAATTCTGAAATCTAATGGCTCAAGTAAAATTTAGCTGATGTGTCAGATCACGTATACAAGCTAGAATTTCAGGAATTGTTGTAGTGGGGGTTAGGCAAGCTTGCTAAAAATCCTTGAAATTCGCCCCATCCAAGTTTCTCCAAGAAAATACCAAACCGTAATGTACGGCCCTAAATAAACGCATCCATATACTATATGATTTTGGAGAAAATATTGCCCATGATAGCAACTATAACAACTATACTGCCAAAACCATTAGAAGTTTGGCCATCTATTTTTTTTTTTAAACATTTGAGCAATTTATTAATCGAAAAATGTTATACAATCAAGATCGCGTGCTCATAATTTTTATTTGTTGCACATAATACACTTAGCTACCTTTGTGCCTGTATAAATGCCTCAGGTGTAGCCTTTATAGCGCACTTCGCTCTTCTATTATGGCGTCTGCTAGTGGTGATTGAGAGGGTGGTGGCAACAATAGGAATGATGATGGTAGCAAGGGTGGTGCTTTTCGTTGCCATTTATTTTCACCTTTTGGGAACTTCTTTGATCTTGTGTGAGTCCTTGAGCTAGAAGTTCTATACTTTCCTTTGCCATTTCCCTTGTTGTCGTGATCTTTTTTTTTTTTTTCTTTTTTTTTTGAAGGTACGAAGTTTTTGTATTGATTAGATAGAAAAAATTACAATACAAAGATCCTCATGGATCAGATATAATTTAAGTACAAAGGATCCCATCTGGATCTGAATCATGTCTGTAGCAAATGTACACATGAGCCTCTCTCAACCTCTTCTTCTGTCTAACCAATACTACAGTATTAACATCTTCTCAATTAAATAGGAGCCAAAATGCTCATTTTCCACAAGCTCCAGACAAATCTTGAATGCTCCAAAAATCCTCTTGCAAAACTAGAAATGAAGAGAAAAGAGCTGAAGAGTAATCTGACCAATTCTCCCGCACTGCTCAGAGAAGCCCAAATGCTTCAAACTATGATCTAATTCTGCAGTTTTACTACCAAATGCAAAATTAAAAGGAGATGCTGTATTGTCGGGATGTGCCAGTCAGCCAACCTGCAAAGCTAGACACACAGCCCAGCCACCAAAACTTCCCTCTAAAGTTTGGTTCATAATATCTGGTCTTGATATGGAAGCGTCTTCCTGGACACAATTATATCCCTAGCTCGGCAATCTCAAAAAATTTGACATCCTGTTTCAAAACTGTAAAATCGAAATCAAGAATTTACTCTGGCTCCTTCCAAGAAAACATCTCTAGATCTTTCCACTAGCAAGAAAGAGCAAGAGAAAGGGGAAAAGGCCAACAATTCAGAAGATCCGCCATTAATTAGATTGCCCAGAAAACCATACATGAAAACTGCTCTCTTTATGTTTCTGCTAAAAATCTGCTACCTTATAGGCTCTATGCCCTTTCGGATCTTGCTCTAAACAAGAAAATTATAAGTATCATTGTATATCTGTTGTCGTGATCTCTATCACTATCATGTTCCTGTTGGTTGTCTGATATTGACTCTTGTCTCTTAACTAACTACGTGTGATACCTAATAGGGTTGGAGTCCGTATTGGTTAGGATGGTTGTTATGGTCTTATCCATTAACTTGTTCTGTGTTTTTTGTCCCGCAACATCTTTGTTGTTTGTAGAAAGCTCGTTAGCTCTGGATCAGAAAGTCAGCATATTAATACGCTAATTTATCCAACTATAATTTACCTTTGTACCATAAACACATTGATCATGCTCAAATACAATTTGTTCTGTATATAATCCTTTAGCATCTGTAAGTGCAGTCAAAATAGAACATTTTGCAAATCATGCAAAGCAAAATACGCAAATTGTTTTACTTCGATTCCAACAAGCATTAGCTTCTGCAAAAGTCTAAGTGCTTCTTTGCATCCCCCCTCATGTGCATGGGAGGCAATCATTCGACTCCACATCACGTTCACATATGTAGTGTGATAATCTTTGCATGACATTAGCCTATCCACAATGGTCTCCCGTCTCTACTCATAAATTTCCCTTCTTACTAGAAACTCTGAACCATCTACATAGGTTTCTAGAGAACGATTTAGACCTGCAGATTATCTTTGAAATGTCAAGAAAGCCTATCAAGATTGCTCACAGAACCATGGGCCAGTCAAAACTAGAACCAAACTTATTTTTTCTCGAAAATAGATTCTCTAGACCCTAACATTTCAGATTAAACGATTGGGCAAAACTACATTTCCAGTGGATTTCAAAATAAAAATAAAATGGGCCTCCAAAAAGCCAAAAACCTTAGGCCCGCCTTCATATATCCAATAGTTCTAGCTGTTAGATCATTAGATATGCTTCAAGATGCCTTCTTGAACATTAAAGAATCTATTTTATTCTAATGAATTGCCCTGAAGGGCAATCCAGAAAATGAATTATGAATTTACTTGATCTAAAACAATAAAGTAGAACATTATTTGACTTAATCTCTTCACATTATAATTAGAACATACCTTAGTGGTGCACTCCATAATCCATATTTTTTAAAATAGAAATTTAAACTTAGACTTCATATATTTTGTCGTTCAGAGTATTTTCCTAAGGGAGCTTCTCTTCCAAGATCCTAACATTTGAAATTAAACGATTAGGGCAAAACTACATTTCCAGTGGATTTCAAAATAAAAATAAAATGGGCCTCCAAAAAGCCAAAAACCTTTGGCCTGCCTTCATATATCCAATAGTTCTAGCTGTTAGATCATTAGATATGCTTCAAGATGCCTTCCTGAACATTAAAGAATCTATTTCTATTCTAATGAATTGCCCTAAAGGGCAATCCAGAAAATGAATTATGAATTTACTTAGTCTAAAATAATAAAGTAGAACATTATTTGACTTAATCTCTTCACATTATAATCAGAACATACCTAAGTGGTGCACTCCATAATCCATATTTTTTAAAATAGAAATTTAAACTTGGACTTCATATATTTTGCCGTTGAGAGTATTCTCCTAAGAGAGCTTTTCCCTGGGAGGTTTGCACTAGGTAAATTTGGGCTTATTGGAAAGAAAGATCTCATCCACAACTATCCAATTGCATAAGAATTTGATCCATTAAATGTCTTTGCAAGAAGTTATGGCCATTTTTTCAATGGGTTGTCTAATTATGGATAAAACTTGATTTGGAGCAGTCTGCCACTAAGATTTTTCGAGATTTTTCAAGCGAGGATTTTTTTTTTAATTATCTTGGCTACTTTTGGGTGATCATTTCCTATTTTCCCAAAAAGTCAATTCCTGTTCACATTTAGGCAAAATTCTGGTGAAACTTTTTTGGGTGCAATTTTGGTAGTTTGGCAAGGTTTGGTATGCTTACCACATTTTGGTAACTTTACTAACTATTTTAACTTGACCAGTGACATTTAACTAATACTGATGTCAAACAACTCAATGAGGAGCTCCATTAAGTATGTGAGTCCAAGGTGCAAGACCTCATGACTCTAATACTAATGAAACACACTCGAGCCCATACACATGGGGTGAACCACGTGGATGAGAAGGATGTGTGTCGACCCCTGCAATATCCAAAGAAGTACATGTAAGCTATGGTAAATAGAGAGAGAAAGAGGGTTAGAACATCTTACCTTTAGTGTACCGCCAATGCATACCCTAGCTTACAAGTTAGATTTTATCTAGGAGAGGAGTTTGGGTACTAAGTCTCAAGGCCTTTCCTAAGATAAGAATATTTATTGACTAGTTGGGAAGTTATATGCAAGGGTTCCATTTAGTTTGCCCCCCCTCCCCAAGCCATGTGAAGATATGATCAACTATGAATGCTAGAGGCAAAATCTGGAGCTTGGAGACTATAGTGTCCGTAAAAGAGCCTATAATACTCCAAGGGGTTGCCGCTGGTCATGGTTTCCAAGGGTAAAAAGGAGAGAACCTCTATACCAGTCCATCATTAGGAGAATTCACCTCCCTACTTTCATGGCATCCTTAACTAGCATGCTGGTGACGGCAGAACTAGGTCTCGCATAAGCATTCTACTCAGCTTGTGGTAGCCACCTAGTTGGTCCATGAAGATCGCAAGTGGATCTTATTTGGGAGCGGAAATAGGTTCAAGGCCTCTAGAACTGGGAGCATACTAACAGCTGCATACTATTCCTTTAGATCAGGTAAGAAATAGTTCCCTTTTTCCATGATATGCAATGAATGATAGCTTAAGAGCAAGATCATACGTATAACAAGAACATACTTCAAAGATCATCAAGATCATACATCAAGACGCACTAACAGTTCCATACCCACAAAGAGGACTCTTAAGCTGGTACAGGTAGAGCTTCAAGGTATGGATGATATGGGATATCGGTAATGTGGAGGGTGTCCACATGGACATGCGACATGGGCGAGGTGGCATAGCATTCTGGGGTTGTATGTACAAAATAGGGAGTGTTACGGTCTATGATGCTTCTAGATTGACCACATGAACAAACGAAAGTCAGGATTGAATGTCCTTTGCCTAGTTGAGACCCATGCATCTAAATAGATGTCAAGAGAATGCATTGGCTATACTGTCATTGTTGAATAAACCTTGTAGCCAGATACATGCCAGCTGAACTTCTGGACAAGCAAAGAGTCAATGCTCAAGAGTTTCAACTTCTGAAAGGCAAAGCGGGCCTACTGCGAAGACGCGAAGATCATATTGATGTTGCAAGGCATTAACACCATGGAAGAACCTCCCTACAATCAAAGTACATAAACTTAATTACGAAAATGCTCTTAATCCATTTAGTCATTACCAAATTGGAGCTCTACAAGTGCAAGCATGATGCCCTTTAAAACATTTACCAAAAGGCTTTACATTTGACTCAGATTTTATGCATTACCAGTTTATATGAGAAGCTTCTTCCTCCTGCACCAAGATTCGACTCCTGCCCAAGCTTTCGCTGTGCTCTTCAAGAGCCTGCTACTTAGATTATCTTCAGCCCCACCAAACTCGTCTGTTGCTACTATGCCAAAATTGATTGCTGATTGGTTGCCCCCCCTCTTTGTTCTTGATTTCGCTTCCCTGCACGTTTCCCCTTCTAGTCCCATCCTCTTTATCCAGCTTCAGGTTGGTTCATCATTCTCATCTTGAATCTAGCCATCCATCTGCCTTTGTTCTTGGTCGGCACGTGTACATGCTGCCAATGGTTTAGACCCTACATATTTCCAACAACATCACCTCCATCCAATTCGTTGCGCTCCGATCATCGGATCCATGGCCATTGTTGGCACTATTTTTGTGGAGAGCAGTTGGAAATGATTTCTTGGGAGGGCAAAAGGGTAATTATCTAATTTTAGTAGTTTTCCCTTCCTAAAACTCCTACGAGTTCTAATAAGTTTTAGGGCAATATGGTAGAATATGGTAAACTAATAGAAACTTGTAGGCCATTTTGGTAGTTTCCATTTCTGGGAATCTAAAACAAAGAAAGCCCTAAAATTTCAAACTAACTTCCATATGGACAGATTCCCTGCTGTGGCGCTCTCTAGGTCAGAGGATATACAGACCATTTTCAAGGCGGCCAGATTCATTCTTCAGTCCGATTCCTTAGAGTCGCAGCAGGCTGTTCATCAATCTTCTTTTCAACAGACTATTTCTCAGAATTCTGGTCCACCTGCTGATGCTTCCTCATCATCCATTCCCCAAGTTCTGCATGTGCATTCGACCCACTCTACTCTTACAGAACCTGTGTCCGCTACTATAAAACGGGACCTTTGGCGCATCTATCACAACTTGCTTCAGGTCCTTTTGCCTCACCAGCACAATGAACAGAGAAGCTTGCGAGATTGGGACCTCTGGGGGCCCTTTTTCTTCGTCTTTTGGTTGTCAATTACTTTGTCTATCAGAGCAGAAGCTAACAAGGTAAGCTACTAAATCCCGTTTTTTTTCGTCTTGGTAAATTTGACGCTTTTGCAGTTGTCTTCTAGGTTTAGCATATAATCCTGAAATGTTAGAATTTTGAAGTTGAAGCGTCGTGTTAATGTTTAGTTGGTCTTTTAAATTTGTATTTTTTTTGACACATAACTTTGTGCAACATACCAGTAAATTGTAATCCAAGCATATAATTTTGCTGCTTTAGGATTCTTAAAGATATAACACATGCTTAAACCTTCATAGCTGCTAAACCGTTGGAAGGAACAAGATACATTTCTATTGTTCCATTTTTCATTTGTAGGTATAGATAAATAATTTGTACCAGTTTCAAGAAAAAGGGAAGGAAAAGAAAACTGTTATAAGTTGTAAATATCTTAAACTGTTCCAATTGCACTGATCTCATATTGAACTGCAGTCTGCAGTATTTGCTATTGTTTTTGCTGTGCTTTCATCTGGTGCTGTATCACTGACAGTGAATGCTGTACTTTTGGTATGTTCGAAGCACTGAAACTTTTTCTTCTAAGGAGGTAAAGCAAAATATGTGGAAGAGTAATAACAACAGGTAATGTAGCAGAAATTATTGTGAAATGTTTGACGTCTTTGAATACTTGCAGGGTGGCCGGTTAAATTTCTTTCAAAGTTTGAGTATGGTAGGCTATTGCCTATTTCCTTTAGACATAGGAGCAATTATTTGTGTGTTTATCAGGAACAAAATACTGAAATCGATCATTGTATTTGCTACCCTCTCTTGGAGTTCCTGGGCTGTATATCCATATGTTAGCACAGCAGTTCCTCCAAGCAGGAAAATCCTGGCAATTTACCCGGTCTTTCTTATGTTTGTAGCATTGGGCCTCCTGATCTTAGCAAACGGGTAGTGATTCCTGAAGGACTCAGACATGGAAAAAGAAAATCAAATTGTTAATATTTATTATAGGATAATGATCACTGGAGCATTACTTACCACTGTAAGAAAATGGCTCTCTTCAGCAAGCCATGGCGAAGATGAATTTTTTGTGCAATTGAATGTTAGTTTATACAGCTCCCTTGTTTGCATGAAATCATTTGTGATTATCATTGTTTAAACATGCCCCCTGCGTCTTTCTGTTTTTCCTTCCTGGATATTAGTCGTATGATAGGTATACATTTTTTTTCTTCTTGTTTTGCTATTGTTGTAATTGTTGCATTCATTCTCGATTCTTCTTGTTTTTACCAAGTGTTGTAATTAAATTTTATATCGGTGCATCATTAGAAGCGGAGTCTGTTGAAGGAAATATAGACTCCTGAATCGGGGTCAATTCCAGGAAACCATAAGTAGAATATCCTCGCGTGGGTATTGGACCTGCCTAATCAACGTTGTAATCCTTCCTATTGTAAAGCAGTATCCTGCATGTAATTTCTTTCTTCAAAATTACCATCGCATGACACGTTGCACTTTGCATTTATTGCGGCCATTAATACACTAATGCTTGGTGAGACATGTGTGCACTTTGCATTTATTGCGGCCATTAATACACTTTGCATTTATTGTGGCTATTAATACACTGCATTCAATGCGGCCATTATTTCGACGTCCACCAAGACCTGTGCTTGCCCCTGCATGCATACAAAACTCTGGCGCTATTTGTGCGATCCTTTTACCAATGCTCTGGTTGATCCATCTTTTCAAGTGTCCGCATCTGCACTGGTTGATCCATCTTTTCAAGTGTCCGCATCTGCAGCACAACACTTGAAGCCGGATCAATCCTACATCATATCCTGCTTCATCAAACCCTTTATTTGGGCTCGCAGATTGAGACCTGTAGCCATCGCCCTGATTTGCCTGGCTAAAATTTCTGCTCGAAAAAGAAGCCATTCTTGCAGCTCTTTTCGCAAAGCCTGGATCTGAGGGAAAATCTGCAAAGCAGTTGTTAATCCCTTGCAAAGAGAGCCCGCCCTTTGCCGGATCCACTGCCAGACCTAGGCCTCCGTTCAACTTAGTTTGTTGAACTGGAGCAACTGGAGGTAATGGATTTGAAGAAACAGGGGCCAAATCTTTGAAATGAAGACTTGGGTCTATGAATTGCTGCCAATGCACTGCCCAGAAGCTCAGAGCTGCTCAAAACGGCAGAGGTAGCCGGATTGGAGGATTCTTGGGCCGTTTGGGTCGGAATTGGTGCGAAAAAATGCATTTTTGAAGGATGCCAAGCAGGGAATGGGGAAGAATCCGCAGGTTGGATGCAAAAAAAAGGGAGCGGAAGTTTGCGGATCGATCATGAAGTCAGTAAAACAATTTGCATTTGCCACCGGAAGGATTTGGCTATGGCTATGGTTGGACATAAATAGATTTGAAGAAGATCCAGCTCTAGAATAAGATGGGCTGCTTCCCGAGAAGGGTTGCTGCTTAACGTGAGCTTGAAGCCATCATTCCCACCCACCTTAAAAAATAAAACACCACCAATGCGGAATCAAGGAAACGGAATTGGGGCTCCAATTTTTCACCGGAACCAAGTAAATAAACTGGATTCAACAACCCAAATGGTGCCAAAAAACGAATGAATCGGGTAGAATCAGACAATGGCAAAATCTCCGACATAAAATTTGGTTGCCATTAACCCAAACAAGTGGGTCTTATATTTATCCTCGCTCTGTGACAATTCTTGGTTAATGAGGTTTTATTTAAATGTTTGCTTTTAAACACACTTCTAACTTAATGCGAGCAAAGTGAATCTCAAAATTTGAACCTCATTTTCAGAGCCTTGAAATAACATTATTATCTTCAATACGAGGGCAAAGCATCATGGCTTGAGATATACTTGAAGATGTGTTTTAGCATCATGGCTTGAGATATACTTGAAGATGTGTTTTAGCATCATGGCTTGAGATATACTTGAAGATGTGTTTTCACGTTGGTTCCAAGTTGACACAAATCCCCCCTAATGGATTTGGAAGAAGAGAAATGTTCGCAGCGGCCTTGGCCGCCGCGATAAATTTCTTGTAACTGTAAGTCAGAATATTATTTTCTAAACTACAAGTCTACTCCCTGATGTTCTTGAAGCCGAATACCCCAACCCATTCTCTAGGCCGACTTGCACATGTGTTCATCATACGGCCGCATTTCCTGCTGATTAGAGCGGGCAAGCTTTATTTTTTCCAGCAACAAAGGGAACTCCGTATATATCATCTGGGAAGTGGTTTTTTTTTACACAATCGAGTGGTTTTTTCGGACTGGACAAAATGTGGTTAATCTGGACAAAAAATCAAGCATAGAATAATATTGCTCATTTTGCTCCGTATGCAGTTTGATCCGCTTTAGAAAGCATGCCAATCGCTTTGTATGCTATTGATGAAGAGAGGAAGAGGTTTGAGGCAAAATAGAGTCATTCAAGCTTAGAGTACTTTGAATTCTTTTACAACGGGCAAATCATCGAGCCTTTTACAGCGGGCAGATGATCTCAGCCAGTCGTCCTTGCAGAGCAATCCTAGATTTTTGTAGTTCGGCATTTGGATTTAGGCTTGCATGAGTCTCTAGAATCATGACTATTCTTTAAGTGAAGCGTACCTAAAATTGTATGGTGCAAGTGTAGAGCAAAGAATGGCGCTGTGGTGATTGAATGCAAATATTGTCTAAGGTTTCCAGCAAATCTCAATTTAGAAGCCAGCAAGCAAGTCCCAGTTGAGGTCTTGAAAAGGTTGGCTTTTTAACATTCCTATTTTCTCTTGTTCTCGGATTTATACACAGAATGTGGAAAGGAGGTGCCCACAAAACTAAAGTCTTCAACCAGAAACATTCCTTTTCCTATGTATCATAGAGCTTAGATTCGGTGCAGCTGTTAGCTGGTTCAAGGTCATGCCTAAGGTTTCGCAAGATGCATAACCTGCACTTTTTGACTAAGTCTTGTAGCTAAGGTAAATATAGAAGCTTGGATGATGTTGATGCAGTGTTCAGGGCGATGCCTTTACATGATCTATTATCATGGAATCGTATGCTTGCTGCATATGCACAACACAACAAGGTCTGGTTCATGAGGCTGTTGCACTCCTTCAGAAAATGCATTGAACCAGATCGTGAGTGTTCTTCATGGATGTTTTAGTATTTTTGCACTATGTCAAGGGAAGCGCATGCATGCCTGTATTATTAGCAGTGAACATGAATCAGATATTGTTCACACAACAAACTGATTGATATGCATTCAAAATGTGAGAGCATAGAAGATGCTTTCAAATTGTTTAACACAAGGGCTATGAAGGACATGATATCCTGGAATGCAATAGTCTCAGGATACTTACTCTCAGCATAATTTATAATTATGGCATAGAGGCACTTCATCTATTTGATTAGGTATATAAAAAAAAAAATAAGAATTCGGATAGATTCACCTATAACTATGTACTCAATGCATGGCAAATTGGGAGCCCTTAGAATGGGCAAAAAAAATTCATGCTTATGCTTTAACAGCTCGTTGTACATCAGATTTCATGCTTTTGCTTTAACAGCTCGTTGTACATCAGATTACTTTGTGTCAAATATTTATGTTGATCAATATGTATGCAAAGTGTGAAATCACATCTCCTTGGTAAGAAGGATAGTGTCTCATTGGACACCAACGATCTGTTGCAGCTGGTTAGTATCCGATGCAAGATCTATGGCTCTCCACGAAGTGAAGGAAGACTTGTATCTAGAAGGGGATATTGAAAATCAGTTAAAGAAGATGGCGAGTGGGAAGGCACGAATCACATCTGAGTTATTGAAATGGGGAGGAGAAAGCCTGATACCAATTCTCACTGTAGAAAATTGGTCATGATGTGTGCACATCCTGCGTGGTCTGTTTTAACTCACTGATTCATAATGGTTTATGATCTGTTTAATACATTAATGTGCATGTTACCTTATTTGTTTAATTCATTGATTCATCCTTTTGACACTTATGTACTCCATTATGCATTTGTTCGTTGATTGTGCTTTTATGCTTATTTAGGTGTTAAATTGGCATCGTGTGATTTATTTTATGAAATCTAACCTAACGCCTGTTGTGAAATTACTGAATTCTGTTTGCACGTTATAGATGGATGCAACCACGCCCAAGTACTTCAAGGGTAGATATGAGGAAATTGTGAAAGAGGTGTCTTCATATTTGAACCCATGCACAGATATTACATACACAATATTACATGCAGAAGTGTTTCTAAAATTGTTACATGCATTTATGGCCTTTATTAGGGCCCGAAGGGCCCAATTTTTCTTTTTTTAATAACAACTAACACATAACTACCATTAACATTAATTAATACAAACTATTGCATCCAACACATTTAAATTATAAATCCCCCTGAAACCCCCCTTAGTTTGGGTGCATATTCACATGGGGGATTACGTAAGGCAGCGAGAGCTCCTAAAAACTTACAATACATGTACAAAATTAACACCATTAAGTACATTTTCTCAAACCTTATAGTATTTTGCAAGCCTTAATATACAGTATACAAAAACTTGTACAGGCATAGCCCACAAACGAGGATCGCTATGTACGGTCCAGATTGAGGAATAAAGGGCAAATATGCCCATCCAACAGCTCTTGATGCCCGGAGTAACCCTCGGTGTGAATATGCACCCAAACCAAGAGCACTTAATACAAGAGCATTTAGGTAAGGTTTCTAATATTTCACATTAAAAACCACTTTCCCTACATAAGGGATTTATTAGTACATCTAATGTGAAACCTCAAAATTCTCGCACTTTCAGCTTAAAAATCCCTAAGACCTCATGATCTTATAATTATACTAGTTACGGTGCCCAGCGTTGCTGGGCATAGGCTGAAACTTGTATTGTTGAAGACCTATAAATGATAAGGTTGCATTGTAAACCTTAGCAGAAGTTGAAAACCTGTAAATAATAAAGTAGCAATGCATGATCGCTATGGGGATTTGAGCCTAATAATATCTAGAACATTTTAAATCACTACAGTTCCAATATTTAATACTTGTGGAAAAGAAGATAGGAAGAGGTTAGTTTCCACAAAGACATCAATGCAATAGGGCTTTTTCAAGTCTTGGATACACACAATGTTTGGACACAATCTAGAAGCTGTTTGCTTAAAAGAGTTTAGAAAGTAGGCATAAATAAAAAAAAAAAAAAGATAGTCTCTATAGGGCATGCCATTTTTAAGAAGGGATAAATTACAACAGATACTTAGTTTATGCTATACCATGAAAACCAAAAAGGATATTAAAGTCCCATTGTAATATAGGATTCATCTTCAAGCTTTGAGGAAAATAGAAAGACATACTTAGTCCATGCTATACCATGAAAACCAAAAAGAATATTGAAGTTCCATTGTAAAATAGGATTCATCTTCAAGCTCTCAGGAAAATAGAATGATCCATACAATTAGCAGCATGAGAACTGGAAAAGCGCAGTGGCTATTTTCTAAATATATATAATTCATTCTATAATTTTTCATTTTTATTCTACGTCTGCTTGCGAAGGCGTTTGACACTGTGCCTCGGGAAAAACTATGGGCAAGATTGCGACAACTGGGGATTCCTGTAGATTTGCAGAATGCAGTGTACAGGCTATATGAAAGATGCTCGGATCGGTTGCAGCCGATAAGCCAACCATTTGATAGTAGTATTGGGGTTCGTCAGGGATGCCCTCTCTCCCCAACATTGTTTGGGCTTTACATTGATCAATTGGAGAGCTGGCTTGTTGATGATGGGGGCGACAGAGCTCACCTTCTGCACCAGATCATTAGGCAGTTAATATATGTTGATGATGTGGACCTCCTAGCTTACACACCAGCAGACGTGCAACGACATCTCGATGCCCTGGACACATTCTACCAAGCAACTGATATGCGGGTCAACCTAGCCAAGACTAAGGTGGTTCTCATATCATCCTCACGTCAGCCGAAAATCCCCTCCTTCAGTTACCGAGGGCAGAATGTGGAAGTGGCATCCACATACAAACATTTGGGAGTGGAGTTTCCTTCTACTATGCACTGGGACACATCCATATGGCTACGAGTGACGGCGGGCTGGAAGGCACTATATGCAATGCAAAACAATAGTCATAGAGCAGAGTAGTATGATTGGGCCCATTAGTCACGCCTATTCAAGATCTTAGTGGAGCTTGTCCTTTTATACGGGGTTGAAGTATGGGGCCCAGTAGTATCCCTCGCTACCTGGAATGACTTGGAGCAGGTGCAGAAAGCCTTCTTGGTACGAGCGCTAGGGGTGAAGTCCACAGTCCCATATCAAATTCTACTGCAGGAGATGGGATTCTTGCCTCTTCAGAGGGGGGCCCTTGATCGCCACATTGTTTATTTTCAAAAGGTGGTCAATATAGACGATGCTCGTCTTCCTAACCTAGCTATATCATGGCAATGGGGCCACAGTGCCTCAAGGCCTGCTGGAGGGAAAAGAGAGCTCAATGATTGGCTACATGGAATGTGCAGGAGCACAGGTGCATACATATGACACTACCAGCGCCACATAAATCCCACATTGGAACGAGGCTCGCAATGCTACCTGCATACCCACTTGCCTATGAAAACGAGCAGACTCATTCCCTCCATTCGCACAGGGGCACACCATCTTCGAATTGAGACGGGCAGATGGATTGGTGAGCCATGCCAGGACAGGCTCTGTAAATGCTGCCAAATGGGAGTCATTGAGGATGAATCTCATACCCTTCAAAATTGCCGAGCATATGATCAAATCTGGATGCATTATGCTGAGTTGGTCGAGGAAGTGCAGATGATATGCACTTCGTGGCTAGTTTTGAGTTATTTCTCAGCATAAGGACTCTAATCATGCCCCTCTTGTCATAACTTATAAGATGAAAGTGAAATACATATGTAAGGAAAAAAAAGCAAGCTCCACCCAAGTTTAAAGTATGTTATAAACTTGTTGAGCAATATAATCAAGTTTGGAACTCTTTGGCCGACAGATGATGTTGAAGAGATGCATATAATTATTGGGCTAATTTGAGGCCTTAAGCACGTAAATATGTTGTAAACTCACCTTCAAATTGGGCAGGCACCCAATCTGAGGTCCTTATTTTGTGAATGTAATGTATGGTCATCTTCGCAGGAATATTATGTTTGCAAATGCTTTTTACAAATGTTTGGTTGGAAAAAAGGTTTTAATCAAAAATAAGATTTTTATGAGAGGTTCTTTTTTATCAAACCATATATCTAAGTCATTAAAAATAGATAAAGAAAAGAAGCACTAGAGAGAGAATGTCAATTGTGTCTGTGCTCATAACTTGAGCTACAGAGGTCAGATTTAGATGATCTTGGGCTTATTGGAAAGCTTATGTAGATAGCTTTCCATTGGCCTATGATTTGCCCAAATCAATCAGGAAGTTCCCGCTTTTTATACTTTTCAATGCGGATACCTTTTTGCAAAGTGCATGCTCTGCAGATTTGATGCTAATATAGTTTTTATCATAACTTTTGAATGCGGATTCCGTTTTGAGTGTCTTTAATTGCGTTGGAAAGCTCTATCCATGATCTGATTATATACAATGTGCTCATATTTGGTAAGTTTTTGGATCAAAAATAAAAGTGAACAAAAGCAAGCCCAATTGTCCTATTGAACTTGTGAGGCTCCTTAATTAATCTCTTGAGTAGCGAGGTCATTCCAAATCAAGATAAAGATACCCGGAGAAAAAAAAAAGGCCTTTCAAGCTGCTCTCTAATAGCCTCAAGCACCAGTAAAACAATCTAAAAAAAAAAAAAATTGCAATCCTAGGGTTCATAAACAATACCGCATAGTACAATAATGATCTAAGTTCCAGTATATTAACGATCCAAATTTAATAGTATAATGCATTTGCAAACATCATACATCTAAGCATACCACTTCCAACTACCCAAAGTTTCAAAGTAGTAGGGAGGGCAAATAGCGTATATCAATTAGTGAGTTTTGAATTGCATTTGATTGTTATGATTCCAACTTCTCTGACCTTCTTCCTTTCCTTCTTGTTCTGCGAGCAGAATGTGATGTCTTAACCAATCTGCTTACTTATGTTTCTAGAAGCCATGCAGAAAAAGAGCACAGTTCAAGAAAAGGAGAGGAGTTGTGTAGAGAATCAAACAAAGGAATAGTGCAAGGCTGCAAAGGGGAGGAGTTGTGCAGAGGAGCAAACAAAAGACCAAATTTGTGATTCCTGCATTAGGTCCTTGTGCGCCTCTTTCAAACTATTTGTTTTACACATCACAATATATGCATGAAGAAAACGCCCTACAGATCATGGAGTTTACCTTCAAGAGGTTATGTAAATTAATGAAGATTAAGCTTTCTACTCATTTTTTGCACACTTGGCTACTCGTGACAGAAAATAAGACAAGTGCCACATGAAGAAGAAAACAACAGAATTAATTTCAAATGTAAGAAGATGAAAGCATGGGGATTTGAACTCCACCAAGTTGAATCGGTACCAACATGCTAATACCAACTATACCAAAAGGCTAATACCAACTGCACACTTGCTTAAGCAAAGAAGAGATGCAATGGAGATGTTTTGAGAATATTATGGCACTCAAAACGTAACATACAAAACTAGAAAAAGCAAATAGTATGGTAGGAATTATTTTGAAACCATGTGTTTTGCCCCGAGGCGTCCAGCCATGTTTCAAACCTAAGATTTTTGAAGGCTTTTTTTTGTATTCGTATCAGAATATTGTATAAGCTGACGGTGGCACCCTGGATTCCAAACGCGAGCATCTAGGTTTCAAATGTCTTCTAAAAGCATGGTATTCTTGTCCAAAGGCTGCGACGGGTCTTGTAGAGGCGGCTAGGCGTCTGCCGCAGTTGCATGTTCGGCCATTGCCATAGCCAGGTTTCCAGTGTTCTGCTGCAGGCTTAAGCCACGCTAGTTAGGGCATACCATAGCACCACACGGCTCTAGCCGCTTCTTCTGCAGTGTCTCAGTAGGAAGGGAGGTTTCCAGGAAAATCCTGTTAGGGCCTAGCCTTGTTAATTCCAGCAGATTTGCCGCTGAGCCATAGCAATCCATCCTACATTTCTTTGGGCGAAATGGGTATCTTTGCATGAGCGCCCGTTCTTCTGTGAATAAAGGATTCAAACATAAGGTTTCGATTCCGTCAGGCTTGAATCTGGTTTTGGGTAATGTATAGGTGCCATCGGGGTTGCTGCTACTTCCCCTTGATGTGGACTTGTAGTGCGGTGCTTATTGGCATTCGGAAGCTCAACTTGGTTGCTGATTGACTTGGTTGGCTTTACATCACGTGGCAAAATCTGTTTTGTGATTGTTTTCATTACAAAGCAAGATCTGTTTTCTTGCCATCACAGATCCTGTGGCGCTAAAACAAGCACTCCAACCTACATTTCTTTGGGCAAAATGAATATCTTTGCATGGGCGCCTTTTCTTCTGTGAATAAAGGATTCAAGCATAAGGTTTCGATTCCGTCAGGCTTGAATCTGGCTTTGGGTAATGTATAGGTGCCATCAGGGTTGCTGCTATTTCCCCTTGATGTGGACTTGTAGTGCGGTGCTTGCAAGAGCACCTTGGCATTCGGAAGCTCAACTTGGTTGCTGGTTGGTTTGGTTGGCTTTACGCCACACGATAAAATCTGTTTTTGTGATTGTTTTCATTTAAGTGGGCTTTGGTCCCGGGCATAGCGGTTGCCCCTTGTTTGGGGTGGCTATTATGCTCGGATGAGCATGGGAATCATGCTGGGTTCAACTCCCCAGGCTCATCGAAATCTCCTGGCAGTATATATGGCATTGGTATTCTGCTGTAGTACACAGCAAACCATGGAATGGTTCATTTGTGAGGGGTAAGTTAAAAACCAGGAATTTGACCCTATCTTGACCTGCATTGGAGGGCTGTCAGGCCACGAGAGGGAATATGGTGCAAGATATGCGAACATCTAATGGTCACAAAATTTTTAAATGCACCCCTAACGATGGACTAATTGGCTAATATATGACTTGCATATAACTAGCCTTCGTAACTGAAACTACTACAACCACACTAACAATTTGATGGTTATGGCAATATGTCTAATAATTGTAGAAAAACACTGTACAAATTGCATGTTTATTCGGCTGACAGACGTCCCAACTCTGCTTTCTGTGAAAAGCTCTTCAACTTTTAGACATCAAATTAATTACCAAACGAACATTGGAAATCTTAACTTGGTTTTTATCTCATTCTGACATCAGCTTAACTTGGCCCTGTCAGTGAGCTGAGTTGAGCTTAGCTTCTAAATAAAGATTAGTTTGGTCTAGCTTTTCAAACTTAGCAGGTATGTCACTCTGTAGTTTTTTCTCCCCAGTATTAGCTGAAGAACTCTCCGGAATAAATAAATGGAAGAGGATATTTCTCCAGCGGACTATTCTCTTTGAGATTTCAAATGCTCCAAGCACATTTCACATGAGATATTTCTTTCAAGAAAGTTGATGCTTAGATTCAAAGATCTTAGCCTTTTCTGCTGAAATAGAACGATTATGGAATATTAAGAAGATGTCAAGGATTACCAAATTGGAAAAATGCTCACAGGGAACAGGTTCATTTAGGTCATATCCTTGGCTGCATCAGCTGCATGCTTTTGCACCTTGCTAAATACTCTGAGATGGTGCATGAGCTAATTTCGTTCCATGTCCAATGTCCAAAAGCACATAAAATGAAGGAATCTTTCCATCAAACTGTTGTTATTAGAGTCCCATCACAAAGAATATTGTGAACCTTACCTAATTCCTGAGGAATATTATCATGCATATTGTTGTTCTCAAGATAGAGTTCAAATCTGTGAGATTGTAGCAGGTAAAGGGTATTGCGCTAATTAGCTTGTTAGTGTGCAAGTTCATCTCAACTGTGTTACTTTTCTGCATTTATAAGAGCTGTAAAAGTATTCTCCCTAGAAATGCCACCACCGGGCAGAAGAAGAAAGCTAACTAAACCTATCTGTTCTGCAAGAACAATAAATAGTATAACTGGGAACTCTATCCAGTCTTAGCAGACGACTTCAGCTCCTTTTAGCAAACGATGTTGAATATAACATGAAATTAGTGAGTTCGATGAGATCACATTGAGTTCGAGCAATTTCTGAGAAAAGATCATGTGCTTCTGTAAGCTTCCCATGCTGCACACATAGTGCAACCATGAATGTCCATGACACCACATTGTGGCATTTCCTCAAAGAGCTACATAGCCTGTTTGAGTTTTCCATGTCTTACATAAGCTGATAACAGAATATCATAAGAGGAGGACTTTTTAGACTTGCTTTGTAGAATATGGCTACAGCATATTCTACTTACATATACATGAGCCAGTTTCTAAGGAGAGTGTTACTGCTCCAGGTCACTTCATCAAGGCTAACCATGACCTCCTTTGATCTGTCCCTTTTTTTAAATTGTTCACTGTGGTAATAGCCACTTGTTGATGTGCCTCCAAGGTGTCCTGCTAACACAAATGCCAAGGCCGCCGTATTTGGCTGTGGAGGCAATTCCTTGATATTCAAAAGATATGCTAAAATGAAGTACTAATCCTCCTAATGCGCATTTTCTTTTCCAATCTTTTTGTAGCAAGAAACATACCTATTTCTCCACATACAGGGATTGGTTTTCCAGCTGAAGTTCCTGAGCTGCACACACACAATCATGTGCAAGTAACTAAAAATGACCCCATGTCATTATATGAACATGCAGACATCTAAAGCATAGATTCTATTTAGTTTGACCAGATTCTGAAATCTAACCACATTCTTTGTAGCAGGATTCCTGGATGGAATTCAACAAAGGACCTGTAAGAATTGATCGACCAAGTGTTTTTTTTTTAAAAGAACTATATACTTACCTAGGAAAAGATCTAAGGAATGAAGCAGAACAAAGACTGGTCTCCATATGCAATGCTTCTACATGACTGTATATGTCAGAATAGCTAATGATGAGCAAGCAGTTCTTAAAGGATTCCACATCTGTGCGTCCTTGCAAGCCATGGCTTGAAGATTTTGAATGTCCTTATTTTTCTCAGGCATGCTCCAAACACCGAGAAGAAAGAAGCAACTGCTCTCACATGAATAATTCTATAACAAAATTCCAAATTCATATGAAACTAAACAGGTTTGGACTGCCTTCTCAACCATTGTTCATCAGAATTGAATTCCTGAGAGAAGCACCTTGTTTCATCTCAAATCGGCAAGAATCCTGCTGCAATCTCAAATGTCTGCACAAATCCATCAGAGACAATCTGCAAGATCAAATCGTAAAGATCATGCCATCTCCTGCCGAATGTTAAGCAAAGAATTAGATATGAACCAGGTTCCATAATTAGAAAAGTTGGGGAGAGGGGCATATCAGGATGGCATATTCAGTTAGCTTCTGAAGATGTAGTACCATTTCCAGGTTCACCAATGGAAGAACATAAGAAACGATCCTTGGACGCCTCTCCACATACTTCTAGATTATGCCAAGATTCTAAAATTCAAGTGCAAAAAAGCACATTGGAAATAGTGCACCAGGTAAAAATGTCAAGAGCATAGCACATTGCAAGTTATTCTGCAAAAAAGGCTACTCTATAACAAACATTTTCTACAGTATTTGTGATGAAAAATAGAACCTTATTCACTGGAAACACCCACAATGTTGCCTCCATAAAAAGCATCTGCTGTTTGATGCAAGGTGATGTATGGAATTTCAGGTAAATAGTTCATCTATGGCTGTTCTTATGAAAATTGCACATAGATATGCAACTAAATCCCTTTTCTGAATGGTCTTCTTGACTTTGCTTTGCATTGCAACATCATGTGTCGAGTACACGTAAATTAAAGCAAGAGTATATCTCTAAGTCCAAGCCTGATTCAATCGTCCAAATTCTAACAGTTTTATGACCCATCTAACCAGCACAAGCCACAGAATAATTACATGGACTTAATTGCCCTCTTACTTACATGTTTTCCTAACCATTCTTATCTCATATGCTACCGAAGGTGCAACCAATCATCTCGAGACATCAATTCTAACCTAGAAATAATTTCCATACTAGAGAGCCATAGCTTCAAAATGAGCATTTACTTCAAGGCCTGATGCACCTAACACCAAACAAGAGAACCTCTCAGAAAATATCCTTTCTTCGTGTGTTGGCAGTTAGGCTCTTACTCATCCAGGTATATCTTGTGCTGCTCATCATTGTCGCATGGTTATTTTGCACATGTCATGTGAGGAAGACCAGATCACAAAACAGGAAAAAAAAAAAAGGTTTTTCAAAAGAAACGTACTTGATGCCGACCTGCTAAGAATAGTCCTGCCGCTGCGTTGGTTCATTGCAAGATGTGATTTGTGTTTATGATGATGCTCAATCAGTGGCAGGAGGCAAGGGCAGAAAATGTATATCCCACAGGCGCCGGTCCAAACAAATTAAAGCATATATAAGAACCGTCAGGGCAAAAACAATCACGACTATACTTGAACAGGATCTGTTCTATAGTTCGTACTAGGAACTATGCTGAAAATGCATAGACAAATCTCACAACCCGGAGCCTGCTGGCTTGAGCGCGATTGCCGGTTCTGCCTTGTGAAGTGTAGGCCATAGATGACCGTCACAGTGGTGCATTCCTCCACTGGTGAAGGTCAGCAGGCAGTCTGACGGGTCCCTTTTTTTTTTTTATGACTTATAAGATCATCACTCACTGGAATGTTCAAAATCATGGGCGTTCAAACTTACACATCAAACGCTTGTATTTTTTTTTTTGGAAAATTTTTGAACTACTAAAAGAAACCACTATGGTCATATTAGTTAGTCTGCATCTTCTCATGTTTGTGAATGGCCCTTCAAGACTGAATGGTTATATGAATTTTGGGAAAAGATAGGCATTCCCAAAATTAAGGAAGCTAACAGACCTTGTTAGCTAGGAAGACCTTGTAAGTTAGGAAGTGCTATGAGGAACATGCAAGCCATTTGTTTGTTAATGAAATTACTTCGCATGAATGACTATTCTGAGGCATGTAAGGAGCTTGGCCATCTTCTGAGAGTCATCTTTCTAGTCTCTAGGGAGCTATGATCCGAGATGTATTGATAATGTTTGCACAATCAAAAAGCGTATTTTTATAACATATGATTGTTAATGGTTTTTTGTTGTATTCGTATGAGAATACATACATTGCTGACGGTGGCATCGTGGATTCGAAACAAAAGCATTTAGGGTGGATGGATGGGCGCGTGATGCACTTGCACAAAGCTTTCTATCTCTGGTTTTTGTCTTATTTGCCGTGGCCAGGCTTAGAAACAAAGAAGGGCAGAATCGGGCAGATACGTCGAGCCTTTTGTGCATAAATGGTATCGGTTGTGCAAAAGTCGGAGAAGGGCGAAGCTGTTTTGCAACAGAGGGGAAACGGCAGGGGATTTGCATGGGAGATTGCAAGGAGCTATTAGAGCCCTCGCAAGATAAATTACACTGCTATTATAGCCCTGGCTATTACATTGGAAGGAAAGGGCAAGATAAATACACAGTTCTAGAGATAGATGGAACTGCCCGGGTATGCCCGTCCTTGGTTTTCGGCATCGCTGGGTTGAGGCCAAGCACTCGAGGATTCTTTGCAGGTGATGTTTTGAGCATTGGATTGGAATTGGGGCTCGTCTCATCTTTGAATGCTGCTGCTATGTATATCCCACAGGCCCTCGTCTAAATATGCGAAAGCATATATAACAAATGCCAACGTGAATTCAAGCACGACTATACTTGAACATGATCTGTTCTATAGTTCGTACTAGGAACTATGCTGAAAATGCATAGACAAATCTCACAACCTGGACGATGAAGTGGAGCCTGCTGGTACTTCTGCTTCTGCTGAAATATTAATTTGCATGAACAAGTAATTCTCGTGCGTTTTCTTTTGGTTAAATATTTGGGTGCAATTATTGTCTGCATTTAATGCAGCTCAAATGCCCCTCACATATCTGCGCAAAAAGCATATAGATCCAAACAATTGTTTGCAATACAAAAGCCCTGACTTAACATCATATGTATGAACGGATTTGAGCTTTCAGATTCTAGACGCGCATTTGATGTAAAAAGTTATCTAAATTTACACAAATAAGTGAAAGCTTTATACTTTGGTATAATGACAGGCATCCTGAAGTTATATTGAGACATGAACTGCAGAAACATACAGAAATATATGTCACAATGCATAAACTATCAAGGAGCAGATTGGTCTTGCCTAAAATGATTTGGTATGATAGCAGGCTGGATATTAAAGATGTGTGCTTGGCTCCGAACACCCTTAGGTAAGGTACTCAAATGCAGACACCATTTATTTTGCAAGCCTTATAACGAGTTTGAGACAAACCATGTTGCTGCTATTGCATGGATCAGACGGCACCATTAGAGGATATATGAGATCGGTTAGTGGCTTAAACTCGATGCCACGTCAAAATTCATGCGACCAATGAGGAATCAAGCTTGTACATAAGTTTTTAATCGAGCCTCTAAATTCCTTTCCAGATGTCATTCTCACATAGCTTCGGTGATACCCGAGCCTCTTGATGTGGGTGCCAGATTCTGTAATGACCATTGCTTCCACCCTTAATTCCCGCCCATGTATTTTCATCGGCAAATTTGCGCCAAGGGCTTTAATCGATCTGCTCGCGCGCCAAGAGAGCTTCGGCCTGCTTGGGGCAATGGAGAGGTAAAATCATTAAGTCCTCCTAGTATTTCTATTTCACCCGCATACCAACTCGAATAGCTATAAGCTCGACCGCAGTCGAAAATGAATTTGAAAGTCTTGTGGTATCAACAGGGAGCTTTGTTACTCTCCAACCCCGAATGAGCGGCGAATGGCGAGTTAAGAGATGTGGGAGAAATGATGTTTCTGCATGTTGAAAGGCTCTGGTAGTCGGTTTTGATCAAGCAAAGAGATATATGTACATATGAGGCATGTATACACTTCAATCAGTATGACAAAAGGAAAAATAAGTAAGAAATGAACTTTTCCACATTTGAAAGCACATTGTGAGTATGATTCCTTTGTAATCCATGGCTAAATTAGTTCAATAACTCATCCAGTTCATTCTTATTTTCTCAAGTTTATATATATCTGATGTGGAGAACACAGTCTCGTTTTACTCAATAAACAGTGTATTCCATTGCTTCCACCAAGACCTGGGCCCTTTGTTGTTTAAAGGTAGCACTCCAGTGCAGCTCAAAAAAAGTGGAGGAGGTATGGGTCCCATGGCCTCTTGGTCTTTGTGGACGTGAAAAAAATCTATTCTATTCTATTCTATTCTCCGAAGCTCCGAGCTTATTGAGCTTCCATTACCTAGTTTGTTCGAGCTATACTGCAGGCCTCTGAATGTATTTCTGTCTTACTAGTACAAAGTAAGTTATCGCAAGAAATATTCACAGCATTGAATGAGAAGGGGGGAGTTTATGGGTATATGGAAGAATAATTTAGGAATTGATTTATTCATTGTCTAGTTCAAGAACACTGATATTGTTACAAAGACTTGAAGATGTTTACAGTTTAACATATAATGGATAGTTTTTTAGATAGTGTATTCTTGAAGGTTGAAACGCTCACCTTCATATAAAATTTAGCTTTCCTAAACAAGGTTGCGGAATCTAAAAAGATTGGAAAGTTTTGCATACCCTTGGCGTGGAGATGAATCTACTGAATGCAGGATAAGAGAGACACTGACCGATTTAGATATTGCATTCGGAACTCTCTATATCACTTGTAAGTATACGAGATGGCGAAACATGCAAGAAGGAAGAAAGTACGTCTAGATTCTAATAGAGCAAGATGACAATGATGGCACTCATTCCACTGTAAGAACTAAATACCCATAATAAGGATAATCAACTATTCAAAAGTCTCAGAGTGGAGAGTGAGTGGTCTCTATTTGATGTCCTGCAGCAATTGGAGTTTGAAACAAACTTAAATTTCTTCCATTTTATGCTGGGACGGACAGAAGATAGGAAAGCGAAGAAGAGTGATATAAATTGGGGTCATGTATACCACCAAAAATATTATCTGTATATGAATTTACGTAATATATCAACTGGAGATATAGAACTAGGATACATTGGGTTCAATTCCCATATTGTCTTACTAAAGGTATTATATTTTTCTATAGGATCCCCATGGTGAGAATATATATAAGTCCTCACGTCCATTAAAGTATGTATTTGCAACGTTGTTACCGTGCGAAATTATAGTGTCCAGTAAATATGGGCACCCGCATCGTGGCCGCAGTGTGAAAATACCGTGTTTATTACTTTTAAACCATATGTTTTCGCATGTGTACATTTTCAAACCCTAAGGCGCTATTAAGGCGATCGTCAAATTACTGGCAAGAAAGAAGGTGCTCATGGCTTAGAAGAGGTCTGATAACGCCTGGAACTTGTTCACAGCATGGTACGATACGATCATCACAAAAGAGAGAATAGTTCGAGAGTCAAGAGAGTCACATTCGAAGGAATTTGAAGAGGTTCTGGGTGAACCAGTGAATGCTACTGTTGTGTACAAAAACTTCTGCCTCACAATGGATATAATGAGGGAGGTAAATAATTTTCGGAAGGTCTACGGTAGTATCTTAGACAGGTTCACGGCAGCAGTGGAGCCTGAAATTAAACCATGTTCCACAATGGGCTTGTCTTCCGTGAGTGTCAAATTTCTGCGTAAACTATTTCTTAAACCAGAGCATGACAAGATTAGGAGATCCTTGACGAGACTATCCAATGACTTGTGTAGACAAGAAGGCAGGGAGAACTTTTACGACTTGGGCATCATGTTTTCTACATACATGGTATATAGTATTCCAATTGTAGAGTCAAGCTCTAGCCACTAGTGGAGACTGCACACAAACAGAGCATGACTAGGAGCTTGCTTCCTCAATAGGAGAGTTCAG
The DNA here is from genome assembly GCA_021234155.1 of Isoetes taiwanensis. Lineage (NCBI taxonomy): Eukaryota > Viridiplantae > Streptophyta > Lycopodiopsida > Isoetales > Isoetaceae > Isoetes > Isoetes taiwanensis. The sequence goes on along the minus strand of JAJEKV010000004.1, from coordinate 26,052,129 downwards.
AGGTCTAGAAGAGGACCAACACCTTGTAGAGGATATCCCCGCAGCTGATGATGTAGTAGAGGACATAGTATCTGAAGAGAAACTTTTTAGTTGGGGCTTGATAGAAACACAACCCATCCATATTGGCGGTAAACCTTGCCTCTTACTTCTAGACATCGCTAAAGTAATTGGCTTGAGAGAGGATGAGATTTGGAATAGGTCTATGCGCATGTCGTAGGCTTTGGTAATCACATTGCCAGATATGCTAAAATAAGTAATGGAGGCAATAACATATGACGGAACTTCAATAGGGCCAGAAGATGCTTACGATGTCGTCTACAGGTTGCCGAATATGGATTTGAACTTGTGAAGGATCTCGAGCTAGATAGGCCAAGCTGCTCGAAGACTCGGGTTGCTTTGCTAGAAGATGATGTATCGAAGTCTACAATAGTAATAATGAGGGAATCCATCATTGAAAATGACAAGAGAGAGGTAAGTCTAATATCAAGTATTGGTTTGCAAAGGTTTGGTAAATTCACCATTGCTTTGGTTTTTGTTTAGGAGGTCTCCAAATGATTTCTGTGTTAGGCACGGACCAGTTGCACCAGGTCAAGATGCTAGCATTACACATTACATGGGCTATTTTTGCAAGGACGAATGTTTTCTATGCAAAGTACAGTCCGTTTGGAGCTGAAGAAGTGTTGAAACTTAAAGCATTGTCCTTAGCAGGCAACCACGTCCCATTGGTGCAGAACTATGACAGGGTTGTAGCAATTGATCGGAACACTGCTTTGTATATTTTTAGAGGATTCAACATGTTCTCAGTTCTGGCGAATAAGGCAATACTTACATTGAGTAAAGCTGATAAGGAAACAATACGTCTAATATGCTTACAGAAGGAGCTCGAGATTTAGAGAATGTTAGAAGTAATAAGAGCTGGTGTTTAGAAGTCTGACTTAGAAGCATTTGATAGGAAAGAGAGAGCGAAGAGAAGGAAGTGTAATTGAGCCTCATATAGTAAAAAAATACTTTTATTCTTTGTCTACCTTTATCATGCATTGTAGTTTATATGTTATTTAAATTGTTTCTTAATTTTCTTTTTTAGACTAGCTCCCACACTGCAAAAATATGTTTCTGTATGGCACCTCAGTAAGACCATTGACATGGTGCGAAAAGGTGACTTACAAACAACAAGAACCCATGGTGCAAAATACACACTTGCCAACGTGAGGTTAGACAATTTTCTGCACCTTACGGTGCGAAAAGAGGTATTATAGGTTGGGCGTGCACCATCTTTTTGCACTGTAACCAGGGTGTGAAATGGATACTTGGCAATGTGAAGTACGACTCTTTTCCGCACCGTAGTCATGATGCGAAAAGGGGCATTGCAGGTTGGGTGTCTACTAGCTTTTCACACCCTAGTCATGGTGCGAAAAAGAACACTATATTTAGAGTGCGCTCTCATTTCTTCTTTGTGCAAAAACTAATTTCATCTCTTCCCTATAGAAAATTACAGATGCTAGGCACGCTAACACCATAGATACAAGAAGTGAGCTGTGACGTCCCCTACTCATATACGGTGCACTCACTGTATACAAACAGGAGTTCATCCCCCATACCAGCTCCATGCTGATACAAGGCCCTCCATGTATCACTGCAACCTTGACGAGTTCCAATGGGAAGAATGAAGGGGTCATTTTACCCTGTCTCCCTCAGGGCCTGCCTAGCTGCGGAAGCATAACATACATGTCAGTATACATACATCAACATCATCTGACCATCACGAAGGATGGTTCACCACATATCTGCATAGACAGAGATCAGCACATCACATATGGAGATCCTACCCAAGGCTCAGACTCATGGGGGGAGGACTGACAGCTTGTGCCTCCAGAAGTCATTGCAGACAGAATTCATGGCAAATGGATTTGGCTGGCATAAGAACATGGCTTAGGGTAGTCCACTCCATCCGCCCCTCCTGTGCACACTTTGCAAAGTAGGTTGAAAGGTCTTGGGACTTACCAAAAACTTTTTGTATTTGTAGCAAGTACATAATTGGATGCATAGCTAGAGGGGCTATGTTCAAGAGGTAATACATCTGTTGTAAGGTACTTTGTGATGTCGATGGGGATGTTAAGCGATTGACTCCCATTTTCCGGTAGGAGGTTGGCATGCTCTTGACTCAAGGTGACTAGAGCTACCCGGGTCGCATCTCCCCCATGGGGGTGTAGCTTGATTGCTCCCACCAGAGGTTGGCATGCTGACTCAAGGTGACTAGAGGGCCACTGTCCGTACTCGACTGAACTCCATGGAAGGTGTCCACCACCCCAAGAGTGTCGAACCCATGCAAAGCCCGCACGCAGTGGTAGAGCATTAGGCCTAGTGCACTGTAGTCCCCGATAGGCTTTACTACCAGAGGGACGTGATCATGAGCCAGGACATGAACCTCTTTGTAAGCCAGTCTGGCCCCTCCACCCACAACCAGGTGTGGTTCTTGTACACAGGCCGAAATTTAGTGCATTAAAGAGGGCTAGCTAGGAGCATCGACTACTAGGCTTTTAAGGCCTCTACCCCCCTTCCCAATACAATGATTCCACAGAGATCATCATCACATACATATCATAGAAGAATTAAAGAATAAGATTTAATCTAAATCATAGAAGTTAGGTTCTTTAGTTATGGCTTGGTATCTGGAGGTCTAGATGGCTGCTATGGGCAATTCAATAGGCTAAACCTACTTACTCTATTCCTTGGAGGCGGATTAGACTATTGAATTGGCAAAATACCTGATCCCTGGCTTGCTCCTCCTGCTTTGAACGCGTCCATGCTGTAGAACTGCTTGAAGATGAAGTCCAAAAGGGAAGCTGCTGAGCTAGGCTGCTCAGACAGACTTTGGGAGTCGAGATTTTTTTTAGTTTGGTTTTCAATTTTTTTTAGTTCAACTTTTTTTTTACTTTGGTTTTCAATTTTTCTAACTGTTAGCATAAACTACAAAAAATGAGGAAAAAAAATTTCCCACTTTTTCGAGGTCTGAGAATTCTACTAAGTTAGTACTATTGGGAGCATGGCCAGTGCTTTGCTCTTGGTCTCCAAGAACATTGCTCTGATACCACTATGACGTCCCCTACTCATATACGGTGCACTCACCGTATACAAACAGGAGTTCATCCCCCATACCAACTCCATGCTGATACAAGGCCCTCCACGTATCACTGCAACCTTGACGAGTTCCAGTGGGAAGAATGAAGGGGTCATTTTACCCTGTCTCCCTCAGGGCCTACCTAGCTGCGAAAGCGTAACATACATGTCAGTATACATACATCAACATCATCTGACCATCACGAAGGATGGTTCACCACATATCTGCATAGACAGAGATCAGCACATCACATATGGAGATCCTACCCAAGGCTCAGACTCATGGGAGGAGGACTGACGGCTTGGGCCTCCAGAAGTCATTGCAGACAGAATTCATGGCAAATGGATTTGCCTGGCATAAGAACATGGCTTAGGGTAGTCCACTCCATCCGCCCCTCCTGTGCACACTTTGCAAAGTAGGTTGAAAGGTCTTGGGACTTGACTGTAGCCCGCCGGATGCATAGCCAGAGGGACTACTCCTGGGTTGCATCTCCCCAGTTCCGATGGGGCAGGTAGGGATTGCTCCCACCAGAGGTTGGCATGCTGACTCAAGGTGACTAGAGGGCCACTGCCCGTACTCGACTGAACTCCATGGAAGGTGTCCACCACCCCAAGAGTGTCGAACCCATGCAAAGCCCGCACGCAGTGGCAGAGCATTAGGCCTAGTGCACTGTAGTCCCCAATAGGCTTTACTACCAGAGGGACGTGATCATGAGCCAGGACATGAACATCCTTGTAAGCCAGTCTGGCCCCTCCACCCACAACCAGGTGTGGTTCTTGTACACAGGCCGAATTTAATAGTGCATTAAAGAGGGCTAGCTAGGAGCATCGACTACTAGGCTTTGAAGGCCTCTACCCCCCTTCCCAATACAATGATTCCACAGAAATTATCATCACATACATATCATAGAAGAACTAAAGAATAAGATTTAATCTAAATCACAGAAGTTAGGTTCTTTAGTTATGGCTTGGTATCTGGAGGTCTAGATGGCTGCTATGGGCAATTCAATAGGCTAAATCTACTTACTCTATTCCTGGGAGGCGGATTGGACTATTGAATTGGCAAAATACCTGATCCCTGGCTTGCTTCTCCTGCTCTGAACGCGTCCATGCTGCAGAACTGCTTGAAGATGAAGTCCAAAAGGGAAGCTGATGAGCTAGGCTGCTCAGACAGACTTCGGGAGTCGAGATTGCCTCCTAGAGCAAGCGAAACGGAGTTCTAGAAGGCTGTGGACGAAAATGGAAAGTTAGGGTTTCAGATGCCTTATATAAGCTATAAGTTAGGGCTAGGATTTCCATCAACCCTTGGGCTTGTGGGATAATTGGATGTGGCCCACTTGCCTATATTAATTAAGTGGGCTAAAGTGTACACATGAATAAATGTGCACACACTTGCAAGTTGTCCCCTAGGGTGCTACTTGCTTAGCTAAACGTCAGTGTACACGTCAATCGGGATGGCGTGTACGCGTGACGATGCAGTACAGTATACGTCCTGGGACCGTATACTGTGCTGGAACGTCACATGAGCGAGGAAGTGAGCCGCTAGAAAGGCACCAGACTCTTGGAATAGATAGATTTAATAGCGCCTTCGATATGGACATCGGCACAACTCTAGAGCAGAATATCGACTATAGGCTCAAGACTACCATGACATCTGTGGATGCTTCAGTCCATGAGATTTACAGTCCAGAGAAGCCCGTAAAAGTCTCACTTGTTACCAGTGGAAAAGTTGTGGCAGACGGCATGTTTAGAGAAAATCATATCTTCCTCACCAACGCTGATGCAAAGACAAAGAAGAATGGGAAAGGAGGAACTGAAGGAAAGGGAACGAGAAAAGGCAAGGAGCGATGGGAATGGGGACAATACGAGAGGCAATAGACAGGGGCAGGACGAGAAGAATCAAGATGGGCAGGGTCCGAACCAGGAGGGTCAAGATGGGCAAGGTTGGGGGCGGGGGGGAAGAGAGGATTATCGGGAGGAGGAGGATGAGGAGAATGGGGAGGATCAAAATGAGGAGAATCGGGAGGAGGGGGATGAGGAGAATGGGGAGGAGAATGATGAGGGGAATGGGGAGGAGAATCGGAAGCAAAATGTGGCATATGACAATGTTAGGAATTGGAGGGTTTTAGCCCAAGACCGGATTAATAGAGTTGTTGCTAATATTGTTGCCACCTATGTGACGTCCCCTACTGTGATATCTGGCCAAGACTCACCGTGAGATACAAACAGGAGTTCATCCCCCATACCAGCTCCATGCTAATACAGGGCCCTTCACATGACACTGCATCCGTGACGGGTGCCAGTGGGAAGAGTGAAGGGGTCATTGCACCCCATCTCCCTCAGGGCCTACCTAGCTGCGGAAGCGTAAACATACATGTCAGTAGCACATACATCAACATCATATGACCATCACGAAGGATGGTCCTCCACATATCTGCATCGACAAAGATCACAAGACATCACATAGGGAATCCTACCCGCCTCCGGACTCAAGGGGATGACCGACGGCTTGGGTCCTCGAGTCATTGCGCATGTAATTCATGGCAATGGATTGGGCTGGCATATGAACATGGCTTAGGGTTGTCCACTCCATCCGCCCCTCCTGTGCACACTTTGCGAGTGGTTCGAAAAGTGTGGGACCTGGATCACCAGCCCGCCCGGATGCATAGCCAAAAGGGCTACTCCTGGGCTCATCCTCCCAGTTCCAATGGGGCATGTAGGGATCACTCCCTCCAGAGATCTACATGCTGACTCAAGGTGACTAGAGGGCCAGAACCCACTGGAAAGTGAACACCACTTCACGGGTGTCGAGCCCATACCTTGCCCACACGCAGTGGCAAGCCATTAGACCTAGTCACAATGATCCCCTGGGTGAGGCTTTACACACAGGAGGGATCGCTCAAGAGTCGGGACATGAACCTCTTTCTCAGCCAGTCTGGCCCCTTCACCTACATCCCGGTGTGGCTCTTGTGCACAGGCCGAATCTATATGGTGCTAGAGAGGCTAATCTAGGAGCATCCACTACCAAGCTTTAGGTCTCTACCCCCCTTCCCAATACAAGGAATTCATAGAGATACATCATCCACATACATCCTAAGAGAACTAAAGAACAAGATCTAATCTATATCATAGAGTTAGGTTCTTTAGTTTAGTTAGAGATCTAGTATCTATGAGCAATTTAATAGGCTAAACCATGGAATAATTTAATAGGCTAAACTTAGCTACTGATTTTTATGACATTTTCAAAAAAAGAGGGTTTAAATGGAAAAAAATTGGGAAAAAATAATAATAATTTTAAACGTTTTTCCCGCAAATCCTAGAGCTCTTTAGCCAAACGCTATAAAGTAAGAGCGTGAAATTTTGTAGTGTTTAGCTAAACCATAGAAACTTTTAGAATGAATTTCGGGCTAGTTTAGCTAACATCATTCTAGTTTATATGAAATATATGACTAGTAGCTTAGTTTCTAGAATTATGAATTAATTTGAGTCCTAGACTTTACTAATTAGCATTATTTTAGACTGTTTTCACAAAGAAAATGACTAAAATAAGTGGAATATTTTGAAAAAAAGTATAGTAGTTTGGTTTAATATTTTCTGTTGGCCACACCATAGAAATTTTGGGATGATGTTTGGGTTAGTTTAGCTAAACGCTAGAAAGTATGAGAGGAAAAATGTATAGAGTTTAGCTAAACCACAGAAAGTTTTGGGATTAATATCGAGCAAGTTTAGCTAAAGTCATTCTGGCTAATAAGATATATACGATTAGTAATTTATTCCCTGGGCTAAACCTACTGATTTTATGACTAAAAGAGGGTTTAAGCTATTAAATTGCCTAAATACCTGATCCTTGAGGGAAAGCTCGACCATCTAGCTTAAACACTCGAATCAAGGGAAACTAAGGGGCAGCAGGTGGTGCGGGATGCGGTTTTGGCTCTTGAGGCAGCCAAAACGGAGTCCTAAAGCCCTAGAAACGAAATTGGGCAAGTTAGGGTTTCCCCTCCTAAATAGACATGGGGGTTGGTTAGGGTTTCCAATTATCCCCTTTTGGCATGTGGGATAATTGGGAATGGGCCCACTTGCCATTAATGGTTAGGTGGCAAAATGTGCCCACATGGAAATGTGTGCACATTAATGAAGGTGCACATTGGAAAATGTGCACATTAATTGCACCTATGGGTATGGCCCACTTGGCATAAGGTGTCCATATGGAAATGTGTGCCCACATTAATGTGTACATTGGTAAATGTGCACATTAATGCCAATGCACATTTCTAGCAAGTTGCCCCCTAGGGCTACCCACTTGGCTATATGTCGGCGTACACGTCAGTCGGGATGGCGTGTACGCGTGACGGGGCAGTACAGTATACGTCCTGGGACCGTATACTGTGCTGGAACGTCACATTCTCCCCCCCTTGAAATGATGCTGTCCGCAGCATCGTGGGTCTCCCCACCTTGGGCTCTTCCTGCAATCACCCTGATACATATAATATACTCCTATCACATTTACACATTTATTAACATTACCTTAAGGTAATATTTTTAGAACATTATTACGCGATTATATTATGAAATAACTTATCACTTCACAGCATCATTAAAACAGGTTACTCGATACTTCACTTATCATGGCAATTAAGTTTATCAAAATTCAAATTAACATCCGAGGTACTCTTCATTCCTTGCGACACATTCCAACAAAATTTGTGTTGCAAGTCTTCGTAGCTCGACCTCCTTGCCCTCCGGAGCGCTCTATTGGCCTGCAGGTCGACACTACGTTAGTACCATTTAATTATTAATAAAATTTTGGTTATATGGTGACCACCCCACCTATCTACATGGATGCATGGCTAATCTCCCGGCGTAGGAAGAGGGTGAATCTTCCATTATGGCCGTGGAGACAGCGCCTATATGCCTATATGCCGCTCATGCCTACACCGTAGTTGCCCAGCGTGGAGGATAGGTCCTTCCCGTATATGGGGCGTGAAGGCCTGATTCCTCCTATCAAAGCATATATGGGGCTAGAGGTGCTTTTCCTATCAGTGCATTCCTTCATGACCTCCTCTCTCTCGAGGTCATCTACTTCCGTGGGACAGAAGTAGACTTTCTAATCTACCTTCCACTCACCCAAGCGGAAATGTGGTCATGCCTACATTGACATTACACCACGCCTTAGAGATCACCGTAGTGGTCCCATCATCGGTAACAACGCATGCGACCCATACCAAGCATAGGTTGCATGCGTAGATTAATCTTAACTAAACATAGAATTAATCTACAACATGCCTGAGCCGATTTCTTCGGAGATGACCTTGCCGTCCCATTGCTCCATAAACTGTGGGTACTGCTTTACTAAATCTTTCTTAAGTACCCATGTCGCGTCTTCCACTGGCAAGTGTTTCCACTTGACCAAATACTGGAGGAATTCTGATCTCCTCGTTTTCTTGAAAGCTTTATCAAGAATCAATTCTGGAACTATTTCTAGCTGCTCCTCCGTCATTTCCAACAACGTTGGAGTGTCCAAGACTTCGTCTGGATTGGGAGTATGCTTCTTCAACAAACTTACGTGGAAGACTTTATGAATCTTTAGGTGTGCTGGCAAGTCTAGCTTGTAGGATTGATTGCCTACTCTCTTGACTATTCTAAAAGGCCCAGCCCACCTTGGAGCAAGCTTCTTGCAATTCCCGATCCTGAGCTTTGCCTGCTTTACCTTGATTTTGAGCCAAACATCATCTCCAACTTTGAACTCTCTGACTGTTCGATGCTTGTCGGCGATGCTCTTCTGACGAGCAGATACCCTCGAACTTCTTCCACAAGCTGCTGCATATCGGCCAACATCTGCTGCGAAACTTCCACTTTTGACACGGGGTTGTGCCAAGTGTCTGGAGTTAGGCACTGATAGCCGTAATTGATCATAAACGGCGACATTTGGGATGATTCCTGCTTGGTGCTGTTGTATGCAAACTCCACCAAGTGAATAAATTCTTCCCACATACCTTGCTTATTCCAGACATAGTTCCGTAGCATGTCTTCTAAAATCCTGTTGGTCCTCTCCGTTTGGCCATCCGTCTGAGGATGATATGCCGTGCTCATGGATAGCTTCGTCTGGATTGTCGCAAAGAGGTCTTGCCAAAAGGCGCTCATGAACTTCGGATCCCTGTCGGAGATAATCTCCCTTGGCATGCCATGAAGCCTGAAGATCTCTTTGGTGAAGAGCTTTGCTGTATCCATAGCCGTATCTGTGGTCCTACAAGGCACAAAATGTGCCATCTTCGACAACTTGTCGACCACTACCATCAAGGCATCTTTCCCTCTTACGGTCCTTGGGAGCCCTGTGATGAAATCCATGCTAATCACCTCCCACTTAGCGTTTGGCACCGCTAATGGCTCTAATGCTCCTGGAATTCGAAGCTGCTCCGCTTTCGTCTGCTGACATAGCTGGCATTCTCTGATGTAGCGAGCTACTTGCTTCTTCATTCCTGGCCAATAATAGCTGCTGCGCACTTTGAAATATGTTTTCATGAATCCCGCATGGCCAGCTATTGGGCTGTTGTGCGTGTCATGGAGGATCAATTTCCTTACACCTGATGATTCGGGTACGCACAACTTGTTCTTATGGTATAACAGGTTGCCTTCCTTCTTATAATGTTTAAAGGCTTCCCGCTCCTTATCTGTTCTAGCCTCCCTAGAGAGGCTTGCCCATGCTTCCTTGAAATCTATGTCCGTTGGCAAGGACTCTTCAATCTTCTTACCAAAGTCGCTGGAGAGCGTCGAAATTGCATTGCAATGCACTCTAGTTGTCAGAGGATGCCTTGAAAGTGCATCCGCTACCACATTGAGCTTCCCTGGCTTGTGGGCTACTACACGCTCTTCTTGCATGAGCACTGCCCCTGTAGCTATCTTACTTGCGTCCGTCGCTACAAGCTTGTCTTTCTCCGGGTCTGGCAGGGTTAAGACTGGGGCGGTTGTTAAAGCTTCCTTCAACAGTTCAAACCCTGCTTGGGCTTTCTTGTGCCAATGCTCTGCCCAATCTTTCACTTTCTCCGCCCTCGTCAAGTCTGTTAACGGGGCTGCTATCTTAGCAAAGTTCTTCACGAACTTCCTGTAGTACCCTGCTAGGCCGAGAAAACTTCTGACTTCATGCACATTCTTCGGCGCCGGCCACTGAATGACGGCTTCAATCTTGGCAGGATCCGTGGAAATTCCTTCTGCTGAGATCACATGACCGAGATACTCCACCTTTTCCGTTGCGAAGTGACACTTCGACAACTTGGCGTACAACTGGTGCCTCTTCAACTTCTCTAGCACTCTCCTCAAGTGTTGTACGTGCTCCTCGAGGGATCTGCTATACACCAAAATGTCATCAAAGAATACGATCACAAAGGTGTCTAAAAACTCCCTGAAGATGTCGTTCATGAGCCTCATGAACGTCGCGGGGGCATTCGATAAGCCGAAAGGCATTACCGTGAATTCATAGTGCCCATACCGCGTTCTAAAAGCGGTCTTATGAATATCTTCTTCCTTTATCCGGATTTGATGATAGCCTGACCTTAAGTCGATTTTGGAGAAGATCCTTGCTCCTTGAAGCTGATCCATCAAATCATCCGATCTGGGAAGCGCATACTTGTTCTTGATGGTGTGCTTGTTCAACTGCCTATAGTCTATGCACATTCTTAAACTGCCATCCTTCTTCTTACTTGAAGAGAATGGGCGCTCCAAATGGCGTAAACACTAGGTCTAATAAAACCTAGGTCGAAAGCTCACCCCGCAGAATCGCTTCTTTAGCTCCGACAAATCCTGCGTTGTCATTCTATATGGAGCCTTGCTTGTTGGCTTAGTTCCCGGTTCGAGTGCTATCTCGCACTCGACTCCCCTATAAGGAGGGAGCTGCTTGATCTCATCTGGAAAGAGATCATGGAATTCGTGATCGCCTTTAGCTATTTGCTTCGGCAACTTGCGAGCACCTTGTCTTCTTTGCTTCCTTCCGATTCCGGCTCACTAATCTCAAGCTTGAAAATGCATGCCACTTGCTCACTCTTGATGCACTTGAACAGCCGTTTAGAAGACATACACTGCATGATGGGAACAACTTCCTTACCTGTTATCTCAATAATCTTGCCGTCGGGTCTTTGGGAAGGTCACCTTCCGCTTCCACAATCGATAATGGCCCTGCTGGTCCAAGGTACTCCATTCCTATGATCAAGTCGTGATTTGCCAATGCCCATTACTTCTGCCCCTATCCGGATATTAATCCCCGGCAAGTCGATGTCGAAGATAATTCTCTTTGCCCGCCGTCGCTTTTTACCGCACCATTTGCTAAGACAACGGGCCTTGGCTTTGACTTTAGTGGTTTCAACTTCAACATTTGAACCATTCGGGGGATGCAAAGTTATGGCTACTTCCCCGAAGTCTATCAAGACTATGAATGACTTGGTCTTAGCCTTCCCATCGTGGAAATTACTTTATCTTGGCTCTCGCTTGCTCTGTATCTATTGCGGCAAAGATATGACACTCACCACAGATGTAGTCGTGGCCTTCCTCGCCGTCGTTGTCGAATGAGTGTCCTAATCCCTAATTCCGCTTGAAGGGCGAGACTCATGACGTAAAGGGGCGTTCATTTTGTCCTATGGCCTCCGGCCGGAAGCACTCGGGCAAAGCCGTTTTTCTATGCACTCTGTCTCTTTTCCTTGGGCATCGCTTGCAAAAGGATCGCGACCGCTTTGGAGTAGTTTGACCCTCCCTGCTTGTCTTTGAAGGACACCGCTTCTTCTCCGCTTTGTTTCCCCGGTTGCCACCATATGGGGCTCTATTTGGACTCGACCGGCTGCCCTAGGGCTATAGCTCCTCGTCGCCTTTGCCTTTGTCCCCGAAATCGCCGCCCGCCCGCTATTCCGAGGTCCCGCCCCTTGCAAGCTTATAGCCTTGGACTCGCCCGATCATTGTCTTAGGGTTTATTGCCCTCACAAGCTTGCGGATCTCCTCATTCAAACCCCTCAATATAGCTTTCTACCGCATGCTTCTCCCCAACCCTGACATATGACCTCGGCCTCATGAATTCCTCTCAGATATTTTCTCGACGGACTTGTTGCCTTGTTGCAACACAGAAGAAGCGCTGCATCATACTAGACTTATGTTCCCTCGGGGACGTAATGGCGCTTGAAGGCTTTTAGCAAACTTCACGAACTTACAAGCATCCCGCTTAAGCTATGTGCCTTTGCATAACCCTTCCACCAAATCCGTGCGGCTCCTTTCAAGTTGGGCTGTTGCCACTCTTCCTTTGTCTTTATCCTTCATGCCATAAGCATTGCCGTACTCACTCATCTCGTCCAGCCATGCCTCTGCTTCTAATCGACTTGTTCTCCCCAGAAGCTGTTCGATTCCGGGCCTTCCATACATTGCCGGTCGCGGAATCTACCTTCTTACGGTAGTAGTCGAGGCCCCGTGTCCCTTTGTCGTCCATCCGCTGGGGTGTTTCTCTCCGCCTTCCCTCTTGGTGTTCCTTTGCCTTCCATCTGTTGGGTCCTGGGCTCGCTCTTCCTCTTCCTCCGAAGCCTGAGTCGAAGTCTGAGCTTGAGTCGGAGGAATCCGAGCTCGGGGATCTCCTTCTCTTGCTCCTCTTCTTGTCCCTTCCCGCTTTTTCGAAGCCTGATGCTTGTGGCAATTGAGCATTGCCCACCGAACCTGCTCTCGCGCTTGTGCGGCTAATAGAGCCTTTATCACATTTCAAGGTCCGCCCTCATCACGGGATATCTCCTCCTCTCGGGGTCATGGGTTCCATTTCTTGAATAAGTTCCTTCTAGGGGTGGTCTCAAGGGTCTGTTTCTTCCCTAAAGGTCTGGCGTTGTCGCCGCTTTGAGCCTAGGCCTCTAACCGCATACACAATTAATTCATGGCTATATGGTTAGTTTTACTTGTTCTCTTGCATTGATTATGGTTTGTTGGCATAATTGTGTAACAAAATATATCAACAAAACATTTAAAGTGCAAATGAGATTATATTCATATATATTATATAATATTTTAGTACAAAAAGTCTAGGGATCAAGAGTCTAACTAGTCTTGAAATCGCCGGTAAGGCGGGTTGTCCTCAAGGAACTTTTTAACTTGAGCCGTTCCTACCGAATGACCCAAGTTTCGATGATGCTGGCGACGAGCATACGCAAGGCTCTCACTGAGATCTTCTACCCCGCGGTCGGATGTAAGAGCTGCGGTGGCCGCCAATCTCGCCGACGTCGATGGGGTATGGCGAAGTCGAAGAGGTCAAGTGCCATTGCTCTCTTGACCCGGGGTGACAAAGATAGTCGACATTTGGCGCTATGCGAGCATGCTACGCCAAGCCGAGAGTGCAATCGGCATGAACACTCCTTCTTCACCTCCGGGGCTGAACTTGCGGTGGATTACCGCTATTCTACCATCTAGCAAAGCGGGAGGAGGTAGTACCTCGGGGACTGTCATTGTCGTCGGCGAAGCTTCTCCCATTTGGATTGGCCTCCCCGCTTCTATGTCGTCCCGCGTGTATTCGCTTCGACCCCCTATCTTGGTGAGCTCCCTGCCAGTCTTCGATTTTGGTGTCGATTCGTCTGAGGTCGATTCCTTCTCCTCTTGATGGAGGTGGTGTCGAAGGTCTCGGCATTAGAATGCTCGTGGTCTTCCCACGGATCCCCATCTGTTCCTGGAGGGCGAGGAACTCCTCCTCCGCTGGGCAGACTCTTGCTCCTCCATCATTTGCCCGGATCACGCTGAGGGCCTGTATGTCCTCAAGTCAACTCTCCTGTAAAGTGTCGGCTTCCCTTACTTGGAGCGAAAGTCCGAGGCTCCTGGGACGATGAAGTCGCCCAAGTCCGGACCGCCTTAGCTGGTGGAGTAGTTCATCCAATCGAGCTCCCTCCCCGCACTTTCGGAAGGTTCTCGGATGTCGCTGAGGAGTAAATACTCCTCTCCGTTGATGATGATCGGGGCTAGGCTTGTGATGCCTAGCCCGAGTGGGGGAGCAATGCTGATGTTCTGCCGGCTCTGCTCGAAGTTCACCATCTCCTGTTCTGCTTGTTGCCGTTCCTCCTCTGAGTCGAGCTCCGTGTACTTATTGTCGTCGGACTCCTCTTCTTCTTCGTCTTCGTTCCTCGCTTCTTTGCCGGTATGCGCAAAAGCATTGCTCTTCGCTTAGAACCTTTGCTATGGGGTCCACCTCCATCGGAGGGATAGAGGTTGCCCCCATTGGGTTTTCGGCACGGTGGGATAAGAAGATGGCTAAGGCCGCGGTGTAGGAGAAGTACTTGGTCCTGTTGGCTGTCAGGACCATGTAGTCTGGCAGCCTTTGCGCTTTGTTGGTCAGGTACTTGGCGATGTTGGGGACATCCCCAAAGGCCGCTTGAAGGGATGGGGAACAAAATAGCCTATGCAAGGGGGAACCTGAACTAGGGAAGGTCCTACCCTAGCTTGAAACTCTGCTAGCACTTGCCTATATGCTGGGGTTGCATTTAGCGTAGCTTGGATGTCAATTTCTTTGCCGAAGACTTGGAAGATGTCATTGACATCTGCCTCAGCAGCATGGGCACTGGCGCTGTACCATCGCGTGAAGTCAGCAGTGGCCATTGATCTAGCGAAGAAGGGGATAACAGACGGATGCAGAAGCGCCTCAGGGAGCTGGAAGATCGCCTAAGCAGTGGAGAGCAAACTTGCAGGGTGCCCAATGAAAAGTGATGGGCCTATTTATAGAAAAGTGGAAAACCCTAATTTTTGGATGACCTAGAATTCACTGGAGTTGGGCGATTCTGACCTATTAGGAGGTGCAATTCAGTGTTTGGAGGCTAATTTTTTTTGGTTTAAAGCATGCTAAGAACACTAATGAACCTATTGCAGCAAACTGGAGACGAGGTCTCACACGTTGCGCCCAGACCGATTTTGAGAATCTCATTTTCTGTCCTGGCGCGACGTGTGAGACATGGGTCCTAATTGGGTTAGACTTAATCAATTTGGGTGGTTTAAGGCTGTAATTCCACTAAACTCGTCGAGTTAGGCAGAATTGACCCCTTATTTGGTCGATTTGGAGCTGTTTTGGGCACTTTTGGGCATGGTCTCACCGCGTTATGCCCGGCCGATTTTGAGAATCTCAAAATCTGTCGGGTAGCGACGTGTGAGACATCGTCTCAATTTTTGTTTAAAAACTCCAATTTTATCAAAACAAAAGCTAGAATTCTATAACTTGACTTAATTAAGCTAGATTAGACACATTATTTATCCACAAAATTCTTTATATTAACAAAATTTCTGTTATTTACAAAAGTCTCAAGGGCGTTCTCCCTTGATGTGCCTGGCAACCTGCCTCATGAGGGTAACTCTCTTCAAGTGTACTGTGCAGGCCGTCGAATCTTCAAAATGCTGCACTATTTTTGCCTCCGCCGCTGCTTCTGTAAGCACGCTGGACAGATCTCGCCGGTTACTCGCATGTCGGGTGTTGTACTCCGCATGACTTCACGGACCAAAGCGTTGGAAGCGGTGCGAGGGATCAAGAGTCCGTAACTCTTTCGGAAGTGCGGATTTCCTTGAGAGCTCTGTCCTCCGACCTCTTCTTCTTGCTTCGCTTCTTCCCTGGTGCTCTGGGAGGCTTAGGCCTGGGTGGTGGCGGCTTCAATGTTTGGCTTCTTGCCGGGATGTCCGCCTTGATTGTTCTCACCACATTGCTCACGGTAATAAGCATTGTAGGCCTCCCACTTTGCCATGTAAGCGTTGTGCTCCTTGATCCTCTGGCCGATAGACCTTTACGGGGTCTATCACATAAGCTTTCCCGTTGCGGCGGGGCTTTGACTGTCCCCCGTCGGGAATGGTGGGGGCCTGCGGTTGTCGAGCTGCCGCCCATCCAGGCGTCACCTGCGCGGGTACCTCCTTCTGCGGACAGGGGTTCTCGAAGAGCTTGCCCCTCGTGTTGGGGACATAATCGTCGTCGTCGTCGAATTCGTCGGTCGGCGGGGTCTCTTCACTGACGGCTCATTGATGGCGGGGCCTTTGCTCGCTTCCGACCTTCACCACTTTCCTTTTGCCGCTTTTTATGGCTTTGGCCTTCCTCTTCTTGGGCTGTGGCTATGGTTGGTGCGTCTTCCGACTCTTAGTCCTCTTGCTCCGTGGCTCTTTAGCTTCATACTGGCGATGGGCGTGCAAGGTCGGCTTCTTCGGGGGTGAGTGTTGGCTGCTTTGCTCCTCTTCTCTTCCCTGTTCTTCCTGCCGGGTGGGTCTCGGCACAGGGGTTTCTCTGGGCTGTTGATTGGTCCCTTTGCTCCTTTGCTCCTCAGGTGGGTTGGTGTTTCCCACAGGGGTTGGTCACGGTGTTGGTGGTCCTTTTGCTCCTGCTTGCTCCCAGCTTCTTCCCTCCTCTTGTGCAATCTCCTCGAGGATTTGTTGCATGATATCGGCCGGTCGTCCTCACGAGCTCTGTCATGCGGTCCTCGGTCCGATCCCTCGCTTCCTCGCTCGAAGAAGATTCGCCTTCATGGAGAAGGCGTTCTCGAAGGACTCTCTCGAAGAGGTCGGGATTGGCATTTGGAGGATCCGCTTCGTCTAGGCTTCCTTGCAGTTTGTTTGGTGCGGGCCATCATTTGGCGGTTTGCCGATCGGAGCTAAGCGCCAGAAGATCGCCTTGGCGAGTCCGAGCAGAGTTCCTAAGGAAGAACACGAAAATGGGAGGGGTCTGGGTCTATTTATAGGGGCCAATTTTTAGGTCAACTTTTAAACTACCTTTTTGGGTTGCTTAAAACATCTAAAACCCCTAATTAAGCAAGGTCTCACACGTTGCGCCCAGCCCGATTTTGAGAATCTCAAAATCTGTCCTGGCGTGACGTGTGAGACATGGTGGGACCCACTTTAAATTAACATGTAACATGCTAATTCTACTGATTCTTAGCTTAAATTTAGAATTATCAAGTTATTTTACTATAATTTACAACTTTTTGGTGTCAAAGCTGAATGTCTCACACGTTGCGCCCAGCCCGATTTTGAGAATCTCGTTTTCGGTCCTGGCGCGACGTGTGAGACCACCCTACTTTTTGGATGTTGGCTCACCAATTTTAGTCTTTTTACATTTTTATTCATTTTTAACTGTTACTAGCTTAGCATAACTACAAAAATGAGAAAAAAAATTTCTCATTTTTCGAGGTTTAAGGATCCTATCAAGTTAGTGCTACTGGGAATATGGCCAGTGCTTTGCTCTTGGTCACCAAGAACATTGCTCTGATACCACTGTGACGTCCCCTACTCGTATACGGCGCACTCACCGTATACAAACAGGAGTTCATCCCCCATACCAGCTCCATGCTAATACAGGGCCCTTCACATGACACTGCATCCGTGACGGTGCCGTGGGGAAGAGTGAAAGGGGTCATTGCACCCGTCTCCCTCGGGGCCTACCTAGGTCATGAGGCGTAAACATACATGTCAAGTAGCACATACATCAACATCATATGACCATCACGAAGGATGGTCCTCCACATATCTGCATCGACAAAGATCGGCCACATCACATAGGGAATCCTACCGGGGCTCAGACTCAAGGGGATGGTGGCGGCTTGGGTCTCGAGTCAGTCATTGGGGCGAATTCATGGCAATGGATTGGGCTGGCATATGAACATGGCTTAGGGTTGTCCACTCCATCCGCCCCTCCCCGTGCACACTTTGCGAGTGGTGCGAAAAGTGTCGGGACTGGATCAGTAGCCAGCCGGATGCATAGCCAAAGGGCTACTCACGGGCTCATCCTCCCGGTTCCAATGGGGCGGTAGGGATCACTCCCTCGAGAGATCTACATCTTTGACTCAAGGTGACTAGAGGGGCCTTTGCCGTGTTATTTGAACCCTTTGGAAAGTGAACACCACTTCACGGGTGTCGAGCCCATACCTTGCCCACACGCAGTGGCAAGCCATTAGACCTAGTCACAATGATCCCCGGTAGGCTTTACACACCAGAGGGATCGTTCAAGAGTCAGGACATGAACCTCTTTCTCAGCCCGGTCGGCCCCTTCACCTACATCCCGGTGTGGCTCTTGTGCACAGGCCGAATCTATATGGTGCTAGAGAGGCTAATCTAGGAGCATCCACTACCAAGCTTTAGGTCTCTACCCCCCCTTCCCAATACAAGGAATTCATAGAGATACATCATCCACATACATCCTAAGAGAACTAAAGAACAAGATCTAATCTATATCATAGAGTTAGGTTCTTTAGTTAGAGTCTGGTATCTAGAGATCTAGAAGGCTGCTATGAGCAATTTAATAGGCTAAACCTACTGATTTTATGACTAAAAGAGGGTTTAAGCTATTAAATTGCCTAAATACCTGATCCTTGAGGGACTCCTCCTGACCTGAGCTCGACCATCCTGCTGAAACACTCGAATCAAGGGAAACTAAGGGTACCGTTCACTCAGGCAGAGTCTGGGATGCGGTTTTGGCTCTTGAGGCAGCCAAAACGGAGTCCTAAAGCCCTAGAAACGAAATTGGGCAAGTTAGGGTTTCCCCTCCTAAATAGACATGGGGGTTGGTTAGGGTTTCCAATTATCCCCTTTTGGCATGTGGGATAATTGGGAATGGGCCCACTTGCCATTAATGGTTAGGTGGCAAAATGTGCCCACATGGAAATGTGTGCACATTAATGAAGGTGCACATTGGAAAATGTGCACATTAATTGCA
This sequence comes from Isoetes taiwanensis, assembly GCA_021234155.1. Lineage (NCBI taxonomy): Eukaryota > Viridiplantae > Streptophyta > Lycopodiopsida > Isoetales > Isoetaceae > Isoetes > Isoetes taiwanensis. The sequence continues at coordinate 26,033,348 of JAJEKV010000004.1, read as the reverse complement.
CCTATGGGTATGGCCCACTTGGCATAAGGTGTCCATATGGAAATGTGTGCCCACATTAATGTGTACATTGGTAAATGTGCACATTAATGCCAATGCACATTTCTAGCAAGTTGCTCCCTAGGGCTACCCACTTGGCTATATGTCGGCGTACACGTCAGTCGGGATGGCGTGTACGCGTGACGGGGCAGTACAGTATACGTCCTGGGACCGTATACTGTGCTGGAACGTCACAACCTACAGAGCAGTAAAGCCTTGGAAGAGGAAATCTCTGGCTAACATTGAGTGCACAATGGCTGTGACAAAGAGGTGGGGTCTAAAAGGCCCAGAGTATGTGCCAAATGTAGAGGAAATGGAGTGGAGGCAATAGTGGAAACCACTAAATGTGGTCAGAAGTAAATCTTAGAAGTCTAAAAGGGCTAGTCAGAAAGGATAATCAGGGCAGTCCTTATGTTTCTAGCGTTATGGCCTTAAGGTCAGATACTGGCAGACCCAAATCCAGAATCTTATTCTTAATCTATCATTTTCCAGGCTAGTGAAGGAAAGAATGCAGAATCTATACCAGACACGGAGATTGCTGAGAGCAAGGCGTCTGAATATGCCTGTAAGCTATGACTCCTTTCATGACGAGGTCCCTAAAATCCAGGCCGAAGCCTTGGATATTTTGCAGCAAGCAGCCGCAGCTCACTTGATCAACTTATTCGAGGACAGTGTGAAGTACTGCCTTCACGCCCAAAAGGGTCATTGTCTGCACAGAGATTTTTTAAAGATGACAGCTGAAAGGATCTTTACAGTGCGAATGGTGGCTTCCCATCTACTTATGCATGTCTTACCTTCGCATCCATGACCATTGTGCAATATTTTCCATTAGATTTGCACTGGATGCTCTAATATTGCACTGTAGTAACTAATTAATCTTTTTTGTTCTATTTAATATAATCATTGTACCAATCTATATAGGTATAAATACAACATACTCAATAATACCTCCAATGATTTATATGTATATACTATCAATAATTTTGGTGTGTATAAATAGACAGACATCAAGTTGCGAAGGTCGATGGCCTTCAGCTGCTTGTTGTAGCTAAATGGCACATTCTGAACCTGATTGTGACCCATTACCTGCAAGCTGAGCCATGAAGACCTTTACAGGTCCCGCCGGCAAGGTATAACCCTCGAAGACTGGCTGACTGTTGTTGCTATCAATCCTGCACGCAATTATCATGATCCATTCGATGTTGCGATCCACCTTCTATATAATTGAGAACATGGCTTGTTCATGATCGAAAGGATCTCTAGAGCACTTGTTGATGATAAAGAGTAATAGTGCACGTAATCTTGTTACGCTAGATACTTGTACTAGTATAGTATTACTGTTATTTCTCTTCTATTTTTGTCTCTTTTGCGCTTGGATGCCTTTGCTAGATAATTGTACTAATATAGTATTACTATTATTTCGCTTCCATTTGGATGCCTTATTAATAAAGTTCACACAGGAGTCAATATTTTGTGCTTCTCTTTGCTCATTCTAATTGTATTTTTGAATTTCTGAGGGATATGTCTCATAGTCGTCAAGGTGCAAAATAGGGTCTTCCTCTTTCTGTGGAACCTCTTAATTCGTGTCGTGGCCATAGTGTGAAATCCTAGTATCCAATTTAGTTCGAAGACCGCATTTTGCACCATGGCCATGGTGCGAAATACATGCATCCAATTTACTTGTAATCAAACCCTTTAAATCCTGGTATCCAGTTTAATTCGAAGACCGCATTTTGCGCCATGGCCATGGTGCGAAATACATGCATCCAATTTACTTGTAATCAAACCCTTTAAATCCTGGTATCCAGTTTAATTCGAAGACCGCATTTTGCGCCATGGCCATGATGCGAAATACATGCATCCAGTTTACTTATAATCTAGCCCTTTGCACTGTGGCCACGGTGCGAAATACGTGCATCCGATTTAGTTATAAGGCAACATTTTGCACCATGACAACCATCATTATTTTGAGTTCACTATCCTTTTCATAATGAAACCATTATACATATCACAAGCTCTTAATATATACATGTATTTTGCCTTGCCTACATCTCATGGACCTCCACTGCCTTGATCGCTCAACAGCCATTGAGTTGTGCCAAGCCATTTGCAGGCGATCCTCCTGTAATACCATTGACACATCTGCTATAAAGAGTTCCCGATTGAACTCCTGTGTTGAGTGAACCAAAAGAATGCATTCTTTGCTTGCTAGCATATTCCTTGTGTATTCCAAATTCCTAGGTTTCCATATTCCCTGACAAACCACACGCTATTTGTAGATAGAATATGAATATAGTATATCAAATTGGCTTCACCTTATGCCGACTTAGTGAAGTTTGTGATGATCTCTTGGAATTTGGTAACATCATTTTTTTGTACTACCTTTTCTGCATTTCCGTCACCAGTAAAGATAAATTCTGCCATGCCTTGAGTTTCTTCAAGCGTGATCTACTACGATCATTTCTATCATCCTCAGCTGCCATAAGATCCTTGTAAGCTTTTCAAACACCAAATGAGTTCTCTTTCGCGGAAGGTAAAAAACTCTTAGCCCTTGGACCATCAATACTGGGCTTCAGGAAAACTTTGCCTGATACTTTTGGATCTTGAAGTATTTTGTAGTGCCCGCCATGAAGTCCCACATTAGATAACACATTTTTAACCTCATGCATGGCAGTTTTCCTAAAGCTTTGGGGTGATTTATTCCAAGCAAACAGGATATTCATGTAAACCATCTTTGATTCTTAAGAAAGCATGAAGGGTGCATATGTGTACCCTTTTTAACAGAATTGGAAGAACTGTCATCAAGCTAGCATTCTTCTCTTCTCTATTTAATAGTTCATCTTGGGCACAGTCTAGGGTACTCTTATACAATTCATCTGAATCTTTTCTTGCATAGAGATAGTATGGACAAGCATGATTAGTCTTACCAGCACCATGCTTCATTCTGTACATGCACTTTATTGTTTTCAAATCTGCAGCAAGGTACCATTCAATGTTATGCTCATCATATCCAGGAACTGTAAGCTTTTCTCCCTTTTAGAAGCAATCATAGTGGGAATGGATGTTTCATCGAAAACCCTTTTCAATATACTGTGATTTTCCTTTGATACCTGAAATAAACCAACCCACCAAATGTGATCTTCAAACTAGACGAAAAACTTACTATCGTTATTTGAGTCTTCATTAATCCCTGTATTTACCAAAACTCTGCTCATTAGACTTAGTGAAACCTTTTCGTATTTCGCACCTTTCACCAATTCCATTTCATCCAACTTCAAAACAATTCTTAGAGAGTATCACCAAACTTTGGCTTCTTCTTACCTTTAGTATAAGATGGCAATGTATCCAAATTGACATTGCTGATCGGCCAATACATATCACCAAGAAGCTCTCGTACTTGTTTGTTTTTCGATAATCTACAAGCCCTTACACTAGTCACCCGCGGTAGTAGAGGCAGTGGCTTGTTGTTTAAGGCCATCCTGCATGCATGTAAACAAAATAACATAAGCATGTCTACTTATTCTAACATTATCACATAAATCTTGCATTGATTCTAAGGTTTAGCTGTTCTCCAATTCCTACAGCACTTGCTATACTACATCTTTTCTAAGTTGAATGTTGTTACAACCTACAAAAGTTAGGGTTGATTGTGCTATCTAGAACTCCCAGAGTTCCCCTCAACCTTAAGTTCCCAGAACTTCCCACACACAATCACAACTAACCCCTAGGGCTAGCTTGAAGCCTAGCTTCAACAAATTCTAACACTAGAATTAATATTGCAGTAGAAGTATTGCTCAAGAAGAGCCCAAATGCTCCAACAATAGAACAAACTCCACCAGCAAACACCAAATTATGGAGTAACTCAGAACAACATGCATTGATCCTCAACCAATTCGAAATGGATTAGAACAACCAGTAATAGAAGATCAAGCAGTAAGGACGAGCGAGACGCTCCTATTGCTTGGCTCCAATAGCAAAACTGTGTTTCTCCAAAATGCCCTCAATCCCTTTTAGGGTAACTAGGTCTAAGATGAGCTCAAATAAAGGATGTGGACCTTTATTTTAGCTCAAATCGAGCTCTCCCTGATCAGATCCGAACCTTTTCCCACGGATCCGGCCAACCTGATACATCCGCAATGCCACGAGGTTCAATTTCCCTTTTAATCACCTCTCAATTGAAATCATTCAAAGACTACCAACACTATCAACTCTAAGCATCTGGAATCCTTTGTAAGCAAAAGCAAGCGGAATGGATCTTGACTTATCTTAGGTTATCTGCATAATAGACACAAATAATATTAAGAAAAATGGTGCATAGCCATGAAAACCTAGAATTTTAGATGGCAAGAGTATCAACGGATATGAGTAAATCTGCAAATGATCAAGATGTTGTAGCTCTAAGTATGAACTTTGTCTCGTTAAACTTAGTCCAAAAACATGTCATTAAGAGAGGGACCCCATTAGAAGTCCATATGTACATGACTATTAGAGAGTGGGATAGCAGTCATTCCAGCTTAGTATCATCTAAATCTTGTATATGCACAATAGGTATAGAAAAATCAATAGCAAATCTAATGGGAGGGCACTTTTAACTTCTTAATATTGTGTAGCATGCAATTCTTTCGAGCGCTGGACATCAAAAATTCAAAAAAGATGGAAGTTAGATGGAATACAACATATTTTACTAGCGCATGATGTTGATATCAAGTTTTGCACAGGCATTGCGATGAGGTAGGCATTTTTAGAATAATGTAAAAGCGCAATTTTATTGAATGGACCAAATTCTACAAATGATGCATGTGCCACTATTGCTTCCACAGTGCAATCTCCAAATTCAATACATCTCTTGGATATATCATCGTAAAGCCCAATGTAAATGTTACCCAAAACTGCAATAGCTAGCATATTCTTACTATCATGAATCTCTGTTTTAGAAATAGATCAGTTTCCATTCATGTAAAAGCATTGAACCCTTTGCTTTTCCAACCACATCACTTACAAGAGGGCAACATTTGTGCTTTTTGAATAATGAAGTAAAGTATAAAAATTGTTAAGTTGCTGATCAAAGGTCATTGTAATATGACGCAAAACCCCGGAACAAAATGTAGCATAAAGATGTTTTAACCTGCTTCAGAATAGATTATGTCAAAAAGTAGGAGGAGCTAGTTTCGCCCCAAGTTCATCATTCCATTGTTTGCCTGCCCTAAGATCGCATTCCCTACTGCCAACCACCATAGCCATGCATAAAGAAGGGTTCTGCAAAAATAACCATAATATAATGATCCAAAAGAACTCAAAATTTTCAAAGATTTTGAATTCTAACTGGTGTATATTCTTCCACATCCTTGCTTTTCCATAATCACTGCCATTATTGCTCAATATACATCTGTGGAGAAAAAAGATGCGAAACATTTAGGAAAAATAAGGGTACTCTGACGTGGGGCAGCATAAAAGGGGGATCATTGCCTAGGAAAGGTCATCTTGACTCTGCACCAAGAATATATGAGCACATAATGATGCAATGAGAGTGGGAATAATATAATAACATCTCACCAAACAAACATGAAGGTTGAGTATTCAAAAAGTACAATATACCTATAGCATCAATCGCATAGCTCAAGCTCTATTGGAAAATTTTAGCTATTCAAAATGAGCATCTATCTGCCACATATAAAAGATGTTGGACGAAACGATGACCAATAAGAATAGGATAGAAAGCAATAAAATTTGACAATTGCAAGACAACAAATTTTTTTGCACCAATAAGATTTATAGAAAAGCTTGTATATTATGGTTTGTGCACAATTTCATCTCAGATCATTACTTGCAAACATTATACTCTATTCCAAGACAAACTTTAAATGGCATGACAACAGAGCATGGAGCAAAATCATTACCTTAGGAGTGTAGAGAAAGGGGGCTAGGAGAAGAAGGATCAAAATTCCTCACCTTCCAGGTTAAAACGCCTTCTAGAATGAAATCACTTTTAATGCTAGCCTCTACTCCCCAAACCTAGAAGAAAAGATAAGATTACTCCAAGAAGGAGCGTGCTACATGATTCAAGCTGTACCGAGTCAGCAGAATCTGACCTGATACATGGACGAGAAGCACTGTTCATCTCTAGGCAGTTCTCCTTAAGTTTCTCTAGTTTTTGTAGGCGATTTATTCTAAAGTTTCTCCACTGATCGTGGAAGCTATGTATTTATCTGGTTCAATTCGATAGAGTGATCATCAGTTGTTCTTGAATATTCATTACAGTAATACCTGATAACCTGGATGATGTGATAAATAATTTTCAGGGTGAAAACGATGCAGAGACATTGGACAAACTAAAGGAAGGAAGGAAGGAAGGAAGGAAGGAAGGAAGGAAGGAAAGAGAGGTGATACTATGCCGACGCATTGGACATAATAAGAAGAGGTATTACTAATTTGGAGAGGGATGTGGCTGCCAAAGAACCTCTGTTTCGAAAGCTGGATGCTTTGAATGATGATTTGGATGTTTTGATGCCTCTAATGAGTTGTCCATTTGTGCCAAGTAATTCCGAGTTGAAGACAAGAAGATGGATGACGTCTCTGACCCTGAGAATGATTTCTGCATATAAAGAGGGAGGCTGTTAGTTCAAGAATCAGGTATGTAGTAGTTTATGTTTGATTGTTATGTTGTCTATATTGTCAAGGTGTGCCACTGTTGTAGTGGAATGTGATGTTACCTATGCATGTATTCGGTGCTACTGCGTTGCATCTTGTGCAATGGCTGCCACTATGGCGGATGAATTATGTGTGGTATTTTGGTGAGTGGTGAGTTATTGGCATGTTGTTTGTGGTCTATAAGTGGTGAGAATGATGCTGGCATGTGTGGTGTGGTGTCTCTGTCGTGGTGGAGTAGGGTGTTGTGCTACCAATGGTGGTGAATAGTGGTATTATATTGTGGTGTTGTGTATAGTGTATATGGGGTGACAGTCCTTCCTCCTTTTCAATGTAGCCAAGAGGTGTCCTCTCTCCACCGTTGGATTGTTTTATTAAATCTACACCTCTCATTCTTTAAAGACTTTTATATCTTATGTATTTATTTGATATCTAATGCAAATAACACTAATATGGTTTTATTTATAAAATTGTTCCATGGTCAACCCATGGTCGTTATTGAGTAAGGTTTTATTTATTATTCCATGGTCAAACCATGGTCATTACAATTGTTTAATGGGACATTTTATATTTCTTCGACGTTTCTTAAAATGATTGCCATAATCTTCGTTGTCTTCGTCCTCCAACATCGTGGTATATTAAATGCGTACTAATGATGTATTTTCGATGTCTTGGTCTAACACCTTATCACTCTCCCCCACTTTATGCTCAACACACAATTGTTTAGTCTTTGTTTTATGGGCGAAAGTACACCTCAGAAGTTATTTGAAATATGTAATATTTATGCAATGTTTTCAGAAGCCAAGACGAGTACCTTAGATGCTTCATGCAAAAATCCTCGTGTAGCCATTTCTTCAAAGAGTTGTATATATTTAGAGGAGATGATTTAACTTAGGGGCAAGGCGATGTCTGTAAGTCTTCTTGCAAGATTTATTACGGGTCAAGTTGATGGCCGATATCTAGTGGAAGAATTAGTTGGAGTGAGAATATAATGGAGGAGTTTGCAATAAGCGGGCTTGATAAATGTATATAAAGAGCTACGGACTATATTGAGCAACATTTATAAACATTTGTAAGTTGTGTAAAGATATCATTGTTAGACTCCCAATGGGTACCTTTGATGATAGCCCAATTAGGTAAGCTGTTTGAAGGTGATGCATTATGCCATGATAAGGATCGTTGGAATCTCGGATCAAAGGTAGGATCATCTTGTATATGTTGAGGTGCTGGTAAAGTTATATGACTTTCATCATCACATAAAGTTTATCCCTTCAAGTTATATCTTCTTTGAGTATACGGTGGCATGTCGGGAAAGATATCATCATAGTGTATTGGGCGAGTCTTTAAGAAACATGTCGATTTTCCGCTCAGGGCATTGGGAATGATTGCGTATGCCATTAGAAGATGTAGGAATTTGTAGTTATGAGATCAAGGAGCTGGATGAGGAATTTCTTTGAATATATAAAGTACATGCTCTAGCTAGAATGATAAAAATTTATTAATTTATAATCTTCGTGTGCTAATTTTTAATGATGGTTTAGTAGGGGAGTCTTGAACATCCAGAAGATGGGTCTTCAAATTTCTAATCAGCAACTCTTTATCGTGTGAGTAAAACCAATGAGTTGCATATCATTAGATTGTAATGGATGACACTTGATCTTTCACAAAGGAGAATTCGTGCTCTAAGCTGCTACGATTCATAAGTGAGGTGTTGTACGATGAGGAATAGTAAGAAAGTATAACCCGTCATCAGCAGTCGTGACATAAACGGGGTCTTGATGGTAAGATCATGGCGATAAGTGCGGTAATAAGTTGAACTCTTTCTTGATAGATCATTTTTTCCATAAGTTAGAAAATTGTTGGCGATGATTGGTGTGCAGGTCGATACACCAACATAATCGGATTAAAGGTTAGATAAATCATAATAATAGTTCGTCTCAAGATCATTCTGTAGCATACATGAGTTGAGATTGCTTAGATTCATCAAAATTTTGAGCATGTTGAATCTTTGTATTGTATGCCTCAATCTTGGAGACAACGTTCTCTTGCTTGAGAGTCTGTCCAAGGTGAAGTAAAGGGTTGTGCTTGAGCTTTAAAAGCGGTGATTTTTGACTCCATAAGAGTGCTTGAGAACAATCATTATACGCATATGTTCTTCTTTGCCAAGTGTGATATTCTTGTTAGGCTCTGATATGCTTGATCTTTAGGCATGGTGAGCTTGTAGCGTGAATTTGTTGATGAAGATTGGATGTCGGACTGCATTGCCATATTCTTGTTGAATAGATCTTGGACATTAGCATGAGCCTTGCTGAGATTATCTTTATATAATATTAAGGTTATTGAGTAAGAAAGCATGAGACGGTTAAGTTGTGAGAACATCTCGGCCGGATTTAAGAACTGATGCAGTCAAACATTTCTGCCAAGGACAAAAAATAATCCAATAACATTTTGTAGTGCATGGAAAATGAAGTTCCTTGTACATTGTTTCTTTTGATATTACGTATTTGTTTATGTAATTGTTAAATTGACTAGGGGGCCAAAGGTTTCAATGCTACTGAGTGTATGATAACATGTCCAACCATCCTCTATATATTTATGTAGATTGACATGTGCAAGTTTCCTTTTAAGATAAGTAAAGATTATAGGATAGGGATGAAAGCTTTTTCAACATTGTTCTCTTTTTGGTGAAAAGGATCCCAAATTCACGAAGATTAGATATATTATGTTTAGGATGAACATTGCGATTTAAGGGAGTAAGTAGCGCCATAGCGATTCGTTGAATATTTATGTGCCGATTAATTGTGGTAAAATTTGGTTCTGGTGGCAACTTCTTAATTATCTATATAATACATTAACCATCAATAGGGTTCAATTTTGGAAATGGTAATTTACAAATGAAAGTAACTACTAGTTCCGGATATGTTTGGGCCAAAGCTTGTCAAAGCGAGGAAATTATCAAAAGATATATTAGGATCTGAATTTGAAACTTATCTGAGGGAACTTTATAGTTTGGCTGAATCTGATGAAAACCCGGTATATTGTGTTTCCATTATCGTTACTCAATACGATAGGTTGGATTTAGGCAGCTTTAAGTTTAAGTTTTGCTAAAATTGTTTGGCCTGCGGAATTATCTTGCCCGTCCAAAGCAAAACAATAATTTGTTGGGTGTGAAACCAATATAATACATAACTTCATAAGGTAGTATAGGAAACACTCGAGAATCGGGATTATTCCACCAATTATACGCCTTGGTTGTAGAAGGAACCATGAGCGAGGTGAAGGTGCCATCTTGAATCTTAAGTCTATCGTTTTGGAGCAAAAGTCTTGTAGATAGTATTGGTTGTCCATTTGAAATATTTAAAGACATTTTAAGAGTGAGAGAAATTTTGAAGCGGTGCAAAACTTTGGTCTTTGGTTTTTACCATATTAACTTGATGCAAAACTTTAGTGTTTGGTTTTACCATATTAGCAGGTTTGACTTCTTTGCTTAGGGTTTTAATGACACCCATTCCGTAATTAGGCAAAGGTTTCCATCCAAAATCTTGTGGATTGAACAGAACCATTTTGATATACTTTATGAATTTGGAATGGTCCAAGCCGGTAATTTTAATTTTTCACCGGATGTTGTACCTTAGATAAACTATAATAGACCTTGTTATTGTCTTGGAAATGAAATGATTTTAATTTTTGATCCACAACAATAATCTATTTTGAAGTGAGGCACATCCTCATTCTATGAATGCCCACCCTTAAGCTTGGGATAATGAACTCAAATGGTAGGATGGCTTCTATTCCATATGTGAGTTGGAAGGGGTATGATTTGTAATAGTTTTTATATGTACGTTACGTAGCCCACAAAGCGGCCAGTAACTTGAGCTCTAATCTTTCCTTGATGATTCACATACTTTCTTTAAATGTTAACCAATATTTTTATTAATTAGGCTAAACTGACCATTAGCACGTGGGTAGTATCGTGGACTTCTTGTGAAATTGAAATCTCGTGAGGAGTTTCCAATGGTGTCATTTATGAAATGTACACATGATGGTCGACAAGTTCAATGGGGCATCCAAAGCGGTAATGAATTTGATGGTACATGACCTTTGCAACACTTCTTTTGCCGTGTGTCTTTAAGGGCCTTGGCACAAAGCCCATTGGTATGATAATTACGTGAGTACGAATATATTGAGCCCTTGTTTCTTGGTGGGGGATCCTGAGGGCCAACAAAGTCAATACCCCATTTTTCAAAGGGCCCCAGCAGCAGTATAGGTTGTAAGGGCATATGATGTCTTTCTTGTGGTTTTACGATCGTTGACAAATATCACAAAGTGAGCCTCACTAAACATCTGTAAAAGGTTGTGCAAATCCGACACAATATCTTTCTTGTCGTTAATTCACCGACAAAGTGCCGCCATAGGACCTTCATATTAACCTTGTTTAATGTCTTGAGTTTCGTGTGAGCACACGACGAAGAATATGATATTTTCCTTTTTATACTAAGCTGACCGCTATAGGCGGTATGGTGTTGCTGCTTTTAAAATTGAACTCTTTCTTCGGAGACATCTAATTAGGGAGGAAGAGTTCCGGAGGTGGAAATATTCTGCGATGCCTACATACCAAGGTGGGGATGGCATTTACTAAACAAGTTAACATCGGGTAGATCATCATATATTACAGTGGGGAGGTTCCTTGAATTAGTTAATCTTGATAGATGATCAGTCTTGTATATGAAGTTCGGGTTTGCTGTACTTTAAAATTAAACTCTTGTAGAATGAGCAGCTTGTTGTGATATGTCAAGGCACCGTAATTGCAAAGGTTTTATTTATTAAAATACAACAAGGCACAGTGATCTACATAGAAATAAAGTAATTCGAGAAGATAATGGCGAACTTTTGAATAGCAAAAACCATTGCTAAACCTTCACGTTCGGTAGTTGTATAGTTCTTTCGTACTCATTTAGCTGTTTGCTTCGTAGTAAATCGGTTGATCCTTGTTACCGTCTTTTCTTTGTGCTAACACAACTCCCCATGATTTTGGAAGCATCTATATGAACATGGAATTCAGTCAACGAGGTGATATAAGTGTAAGGCGAGAAGCTAGAATGTGCTTTAACGCCTCAAAGCCTTTTATTGTCTGTCCAAATGTATTTCTTTGAGACTTGTGAGCTCGATTAGCAGGGGTCGCCATACGAAATCTTTGCACCCCAACTGCTTATAGTAATTTGTACATAAAAATCTTCTCAAATGTGTAATGTTGCGGTGGAGGCATGTCTAGTATCACTTTAATTTTACTTGGATTCGTCATTAAGCCATCTTTACAAACTACACTGACCTAAAAGCATGCTATGTGTGAGGAAGACACACTTCGGGTTCAGGCACTCATATTATGGAAGCATCGTTTTGAGCACCGTTCTAATTTAGCGTGGTCATCATAGTCTTGAAGGCTAATAAATAAATCTAAGAAGATCTCATAAATCTCCAATGGAAACTTTAAAGACTTGAAGCATTACTCGTTGGAAAGGGATGGAGCATTAGTTAGCCCAAAAGGAGCATAACTATAGTATAAGTACAGTGCGTGATAAAAGTCCTTTTTAATTGGTCATCGGGGTGAATTTTAATTTGATTGTAACTTTTTGAAAAAGCAGCCATAAATGAGTAACATTAGAGACACCGCAATTTTCTAAAACGATCGCAAAAGGCGAATGGTCTCTTTCAGGTCCGACATTTAATCTCACGAAATCTCATAAGCAGCGTAGTTTTCCATTTTCTTTAACAATAACTGATGGGTGAGAACCCCGTCCTCGTCTCAACTTCAAAAATAAAATCAGCTTGAAGCAACTTTTCTAATTCCTCTTTGACATTCATAGCGTAGTTTGGATTTATCGGTATGCTCGTTGATACTGTTAGGAAAAGACAACTTGATACTTATATTTTTCCAAACTTGCAGCAATGTCTAGCACAAACACTTCAAGAACTACTTGTTTCAAATTCCTTTATTCATACAAACTTGGGAGCCAAAAGGTGGTTACTAATCCCAAGTTTAAACAAACAAGTAGAAATAATCTTTAAACGGGGACCATCCTATAGCGTCACAGCCCCAGACATAGCGTCGGCGGTAAATGCTATAATTCTGCCCAATTGAGTAGCTCTATCTACATACCATCCAGGTCCAATGCTTTTCCATTTGGTTAGAACTATAAGCCTTGATCTGCATCTACCTCTATGATTTAGCACTGGGAGGCCTTGCTATAGAGTGCTCTTGCTTGTGCCTCCACGAGGGTCATAGGCTGCTGGAAATTGCCTATTGTTTGGGAGTAATAGCTACCTATAAGTTATGCGGCATTTTGGGCACCTCGCGAGGAAGGTCTTGGGATGACGATCTAGGAGGAAGAAACATTTCTTATTGATGAGCTGCGATGTATCTTGCATTCTTAACCTTAAGGAAAAGGCGGTATTTTCTGACTACATGTGGGTGTAGAGCAGGGTCTTTGATCTGGCGGAGCTGCATTTTTGTCCCTTTCACTCTGCATCAAACCACTAGTTATGTGCGAAGGTTGTTGCTCCCATGGTCCGTCGAGAGTGGCTTCTCCTAAAGCTCCTTTTTGCAACAGTCCCGAGGACGTCAATCAGTATGTCCGCTTGTTGCTCTAGCGTAGAGAACTGCAAAATGTCTGGCAAGTCATCTATGAGCATAAGAGCGTAAGCCTCTGTGTGTTCATAGTATAATTGTCGCTAAAGCATGTGAGGAGTTGCCGCACAAGAGGCTGGAACAACCTACAAGCCAGTTGCAAGTAGAGTGGTAGATGGTTTGAGTCTGCCTCCTCATCCCTACTAGATGTTCCCATTCAGAAGTGCTTGATGACATATATATCCTGTTCAGCCACCAACATATAGTCCACCAAACTAGATTTGCCCTCCTGATTCTCCTGCTTGCGAGTGTGCTTGCGAGAGGACTGCCATTGTGCCAGTCCATTGCAGATTACCAGGTCAAAGATACTATAGAGCAACAACAACTGCCTACCATAATATGTGACCTGATTGACATCTGATGCGCGTGACGTGATTGTCATCATGCATAATGTCAAAGAGTTGATATATTTGGTTCATTTATGTGTAAGCCATATGGATTTGAGTTTATATATTTGGTTCGTTTACGTCTAAGTCATATGGATTTACAACGTGACAACTAAGACGATGATGGGAAGTGTGACTTTTACAAGGTAATATATTGTATCAATCCATAAAATGTAATGGAGTAATAATCAATAATAAGTCTTTATAATGCAATCTTAGAATGATTATGTAAACTGTACAAACAAATTTCATGTCACATTCACAATGGCTAGCGACAAGTTTTAATTTGACACCTATCATTTTATCATTGTATGTGTGATGAAGAGAAGGTTGAGTTTGGACTACGTGGCATGTGGTTAATTCAGACACCAAAAGATAATATCTTGTATCAATCCATAATGTAATGGAGTAATGAATAATAAGTCTTTATAATGCAATCTTAGAATGATTACGTGAACTGCACATACAATTTGCATGTAACATTCTTCTCCCAAATGACTAGCGACTAGTTTTCATTTGACACCTATCATATCATCACTATATGTGATGAAGAGAAGATTGAACTTGGATCACGTGGCACGTGGTTAACTCGAACATCGAGGCCCGTGGTTGAACTTGGACCCAAGAACATGGTTTTAACTTGGACATCAATACCCAAGTGGCTAAACTCAGACCATGTGGCTTAGTTATCTCGGACATCCATACCCATATGGCTGAACTCAGACCATAGATCCGGGGTTTAAATCAGGCATCAAACCTTATAAGGGTTACCTCGGATTATATAACATGGGATTCGCTCGAACACCCAAGTCTTGATGGCTGAACTCGTATTATATGGTTTTAGGGTTATCTCAAATACCCATACCCATATGGCTGAACTTGGATCTTGTGGCATGTGGTTAACTCTGACATTGAATCCCACATGGTGGAACTTGGTCGAGGGAACATGGATTTAACTCAGACATAGAGACCCAGGTGGTTGAACTCAGACTACATGGCTTAGGGTTATCTCATAGCAATAATACGTAGCTACGATGTGGGCCAAAAATCACATAGCTAGGTTGACCAAAAAGCTCGGCCTTGAAATGCAGGTACAAACTGGGTGCAGCACAATCAGGTGCATTTGCTAGCTCCTCATGATTATATATGATGCGTTCGTGGTGTAGGAAAGGATAGCGTTGGTCACACACTAAACTTAGAAGCGCATTTTAGCATTATCCCGAGCTCGTGCAGAAAATAAAGCTCCATTACAATTATCCCACAGGCTTATTGAAGAAAATCGCCTCTTTTCCAACCATTGAACCATGGGTTTAATAAAACAAATGAATAAGCATTTCATCATTGAATGAACCTTAGGCTCATGTATTTGCTGAGCTGCAACAATGAATACCCAAGTTTGCAACACTGTAGAAGATAATCTTGCACTCTGTTATCAACTCTATTTTGTCAACTATAAGCTGAGCAAAACTAACACTTCTCCTTCAGCTTACTAGTTGACAATATTGAGATTGTTCCTAAACTGTTTAAATTTTATTTTCTGCAAGTGCTTTTGAAAATGTAATAATTGTTTGGCGATATCAACATACCTCATTTGGATATATCTTTTATGAGATCCACGATAAAATAGATATTTGAGCTCGATGGCATCCTCTCATGTGCAATTGGATTCTTGACTATAGCAATGCAGCTTTGACTATCATCATGATTTCTATTACTTCAACTTTGTTTCACATTTAATTCATCTATTAATCTTTCCTTGTTGAGACAACTTCATGGCAACTAAGGAGGCAGAGTGCATATACCTTGGTTGAACTCAGCTGGCTATAGCGGTGTTTTACATTTTCAAGTTATGACACCACCACCTAGAAAAATTACTTGAGGTTATTTTCTACATTCCAAGTCTCTAATCTGCATCCTTGTGGCTAATAATTTCAAATTATGATAATATATAATTCCATGATGTTGAGTACCATAAATACTTGAGTACCACGTTTCCAGCCTCGAGGAGTTCTTTTGTAGGATTATGGCATCTCCTTGCTCAATATATTCTTGCATAAGCTATATGGGGTCTTGTGCTATTAGCCAAATAGGCGAGACAACCAACAGAGCTCTATAAAGAAATGGGTTCCATTTACGCCAGCTCTCTTCTTCACTTTGAATTTGATTATCGGTCAGCGTATGCCACAGTAGCATAAGATTTTAATACGTTACTTTCGGATTAAACACCATTTACCATATTCTCCACATGTTTGCTTTGACTTAGCTTCCAAGATCTTTCCTTTTTGTTTCTAATTCTTCCAATTCTAAAACTTTCTTAGTTCTCCAAGATCACATCATTTAGGTATTGATTTTAAAAATATTCTTGCATTCATTCAAGATGTTCCTTAATATTATTGCCATGATACAATCATCCACATAAAGTGCAATGATGCAAAATTGTCTCCTTTTCCGTCTGTATAAGTTTCCATCATTTTTTAATTTTTTCAAAGTTGTTCTTTCAAAAATGGTCCATGCATAGATACCATTCTACGTGGTGATTGTTTAAGCCATAGACAGCCTTTGTTCAACTTCCGTATTACCATGTCTTTGTTTACTTCAAACCCATGTGTTTGTTTTCATGTAGGCCTCTTCTTCAATTGGCATTTAAGAGGCGGTTTTCACATCCATGCTTGATGGGTTCTAACTCCAAAGCATTTGCCATTGCTAAAAGAACCACGATACTAGTAAGTTTACAATTGGAGAATAAGTTTCCTCATAATCTCTTCCCTTCTTTTGGGTAGCCTTGAGCTACCAACCTTGCTTTGTATTTTTGGCACCATCAGGATTTTGTTGATTCTAAATATCCCACTTGCTTCCAATAATATTTTTCCTTCTTGAGGTTTAACAAAATCATATGTTTGTGTATCATAAAGAAGTTAGCTCTCCTCTTTCATAGCCTTTAACCATTCATCTTTGTTATGTATTACCTTCCTCATAACTACGGTATTAATTCATTTCTAGAATAGTCATGGTTGCTCATAGGGTAATTCTTATAACAAATTATACTGCTCTTGCCTTCTTGATTCTTCCATATGGTGTTTCTCCTAAATTTGCTTCAATCAATCTTTCAGCTTGTTTCCTTTTATCATGCCTTCCTTAGCATTTTCGATTTTAGGTGCCTCAGCAATTTTCCAGGTTCCTTAACCTCTTCTGCATATTCTTTCAATATCGGGGGTCACATCACATTTGGCATTGTCTATGTCCTCATTGTCATCGGATCTAAATTTTTACCATTCTTCTCATTTTGAACCGGGGTTCTTTTGATCTTGACTCCTTGCCCATATTTATCTTTGTAGACTACTTTTCGCCGAATAGAACATCTCTGTATGATAATGATTTGTTTTTTTCTGGATAAAAATCACCTTTTTATAGATTGACATCATAACCAACAAAGAAACCCAACCTACCTTGTCATCCAACTTTTCTCAATTCTATTGGTTTTATGAGACATGTGAGACAACCATATGTTTTAAACATCAATGTCAATTTTTTCATGAAGTTCACATTAAATTGTTGCTTTTAGGCTTCGGATGGCAATATATTTTGGACTGAATTGCGATCTAAAACTTCCTCCCATAAATTCATGGCGATCCACTTTGTTTCAACATTGCTCTAATTGCATCCATTGGAGTCCACATTCTTTCTTTATTAGCCCCATTTTATTTGAGGACTATACTGCAAGTTAGTTGTCTCTCTCTTGGTACCATGTTTAATGCAGTATACAATTTTTAGATCAATACTCCTCCATGATCAGATCTTATACATTTAACTTTTGGCGGTTCTCTTTCCTACTTCAACCTGAAATTGTTTAGCTTGTAGAGCTTGAGATTTTCTTGATAGGCAATAAATCTGCATTTTCTCATGATCATCGATAGATGTGATAAAATACCTTGTGATGTATTCTCTTCTTACATTGAGAGGACCATAAATGCAATATGAACAAGTTCCAACACACGAGCTTGCCTTTGATTCTCTTCTTAAATAGTAATCGATTGGATTTGCCTATTGCACACCCCATCACATATAGGAATTTCTCCTTCATCATCATTGTAATTTATGGCACCTAATTTCTTCAAGGCTTCCAGTTATGAAAGTGTGTGTAAATAATGTTGTACCATAATTCTAGGTTTAGTTCTTGAATTATATTGACATTGCTTTTATTTCATTCATGAAATAAATTCCCAACTCTCTTTGATTTTCAAGATTCCATTCACTTAAGCACATTACATTCTTTTTGAGTCAAAGCGTGACTTTGTATCCTAAGTCCAACAAGGCGACTTCTGAGAGATCAAATTTTTAATATTCTTGCTTTACACAAAACTTCTTCTATATTAACAATCTTCCCATCCAAATCTTCAAGTTGTAATAGCTGCCTTGAATTTGCAGTTAAGGCTCCATTACCAACTTAGTTATCGAGTTTGTTGGAGACAAATTTCCTAAGCAACTCGGTGACTTCACAAGCGATCTTTCGGCTCGGAAGATCAACTATAATATTGAGATCGAATTGTCGGCATTATATTCTTCCATGAATAATGGCAAAGTGTTGATTACCTCATCATCTTGATCACCCTTTCAACTTTGCCTTTTTCTCCCTCGAGTTTCTAAAGTCGGATATACTTTCTCAATATTTTTACCTCGAGCCTGTTTGAACTTGCTCCTTCCTCTTCCAAAGTTCTTTGGGTAGGAGCATTCTTGACCACATGCCATCTCCCTCCACAATTAAACAATTAAACTCCCTTTTCCCTTTTAATTTAGGGCCTCATTTTTATAATGACCTGCTCATGACATTGATAACAAGTAACCTTATCCTTCTTCTTAACAATCAAAACTTGAGTTTCTTGATTTTGCCTTTTTTTTGTTCCCATTCTGTTCTTAAGAGATTCTCAGCCTCTTCTTTAGATTTGCAAGTGTTTCTTACAAACAAGGCCAAATTTTCATTTTCACTTATGGCCTGAAATCGAAGAACTTGGCTCCTTTTAAATATGATTGCACCTTGCTGCGAATGCCTTTATCATATTATCCAAATTTGTTGAAGAACTCGCTACATCTTCTTCTTCTCTAAGTTTCAAATTTCTTAATTCATTTTCAAGCAAGTCAAGTTGTGAGAATGTTTTTCAATATATTTCGGAAGAAACTTCCACACTTCATGGTGTTGGGAGTGCAGGTTGGGGGCACTCCTGCAAGGCCTGTGACCCTGTGAGGACGATGGATCAAGCGGAGAATCGGTAGCTGTCACGCGGGATTTACCACAAAGAGAACAAGGAGAAGGGAAAAGGGGAGAGAACAAAAGAAAACAATGAGAACACAGTAGTGAGAACAAAACTCTTTGATATCAATGATGATACAGGCTCTCGCAATGAGAGAAACAAAATGGAGACAAGACCAAAAACTCATCTCAAACTGGGGTACTACAACTCTACTTACTCCTTATATAAAATACGGTGGCCTACGGCCCAATACTGAACACTCTGTCGGATCTCGGTGCCGACTCTGGAAGGAGGCACGATTCTTGGGGAATGTTGGTGCCTCTTGAAGTGCCTGAAATCCATGGCGTGACCCGTCACTTATACATTCTCGGCCTCTTCTTTGGCGTGCGTGGCCTGCGTATTCACCTTCTTGGCAGTGTTCTCTTTGAGCTTGGCCTTTGACCTTGACTGTTGTGGCTCCTTGTTCTGGCCACAACCACCCCAGTGCAGGTCCCTTAAAAACAGTAATAAAAAAGACCACATGTCGTTGGTACCAAAAAATCATATAGTTATGTGGAGGTGTGGTTTATTAAGGAATGATGTAGTTTTTAAGGAGCTATAATTTTTTTTAAAGGTGTGTTCTTTTTGAGGTGTCGTTTTTTTAAAGAAGTATTGCTTTTTGGGGGATGTTGTTTTTAAGAAGGTGTTATTTTTGAGGTGTGGTTATAACTAGGTGTAGTTTTAAGTAGTTGTTTTTATGGAAGTATAGTTTTTTGAAGTGTGGCTTATAAGGAGGTGTAGCTTTTAAGTGGTTGTTTTTAAGGGTATAGTTTTAAAGTGGTGTAATTTTTTTAATTAGTGTGTTTTTTTGAGGTGTGGTTTTATAAATAGGTGTAGTTTTTAAATAGTTGTTTTTCAAAGAAGTATGGTTTTGAAGTGTGGTTTATAAGCATATTATTAGTTTTAAGTGGTTTTTTTATGGAGTATAGTTTTTGAGTGTGGTTTATAAGTGTGGTTTTTAAGTGGTTGTTTTTAATTAATTATAGTTTTTTTACGAGTGGTGTAATTTTTTTAATTGGTGTCATTTTTTGAAATTATGATTTATACGTGGGTGCTAGTTTTAAATAGTTGTTTTAAAGTATGGTTTTGAAGTGTATGGTTTATAGCGGTGTGGTTTTTAAGTGGCGGTTTTTTTAATGAGGTATGGTTTTATGAGCCGGTGTGGTTGTAACTAGGTGTAGTTTTGAGAAGCTATTTTAAGGAACTATATGGTTTTGAAATTGGTTTATATAACTAGGTGTAGTTTGATATCTGTTTTAAAGTGTAGTTTTTTTAAGGTGTGGTTTTAAGTAGGTGTAGATTTTAAGTACATTTGTTTTTAAAGAAGTGTGGTTTTCTGAGTGGGCGTGGTTATAACTAGGTGTAGATTTTTCGTGAATTTATTTCTTAAGGAAGTATGGTTTTTAAAGGTTTCTTTGAGGCTATTTCTTAAGCAAAAGCACCACCACGGAATATTGTTTGTATGCTCAAATTTGGGAATGTAACCGTATTGTTTACATTCATGAAAAATACCTTCAGCAGTTAGATCAGGTAAACTCAAACATGCCAAGTGGGTTCCAACATGTCACCTAAGCGCCAACATGCAAAGTCTTGACTCAACATACCTAAGCATAACCGCCACCTAGGCTCAAACATGCCAAAGGTGGCTCAAATATCTCGCGGGCTCCTACATCCATCCTGAGGCTCCAACATGCCCGTGGGCTCGACATGTCTTACAGAACTCCGACGTGGAAGGTGCCTAAGGCATTGCCTGAGCCGACATGACACCTGGGCTCAGGCATGCTTGAGATTGGGCTCAGACATTGCCCGTTAGACTATTTCATGCCACCCTGGAGCTCGACGTATCCAGATTGAGCTCGGGCAGTATGCGTATTGAATCGGCATGCACAAGACCGATGCGCCAGGGGTTGGGCTCAGGCTGTGCAGCCTGGGCATGGCGGAATACGGGGCTCAGGCGTGCCAAGGATTTGAGCCGGGCCTTGCCTGGAGTCAACATGCCACCTGGGTTTGACATGCCAGGGGTTGAGCTCAGGCATCTCCAGATTGGGCATGGGCATTGCCCAGGTGGACTCCCAGAAAACGTGCCACCTGGGCTCCCGGCAGTATGGCGTGGGCTCAGGCATGCCACCTCGACAGGACGTGCCAGGGTGTCTCAGGCGTGCCATGGCGGGCTACCGTGCCTGGAAACTCGGCATGCCCAGGATGAGCTAAACATGCCACGTGGGTTTCAACATGCCACCTAGGCTCCAACATACTAAGGTGGTTCAAACACTTGACAAAAGTGGCTCAAAACATGCCATGTAGGCTCCAACATGCCACCTAGACTACTGACATGCAAGAGTGGCTCAAACATGCCACTTATGAGCTCCAACATGCCACATTCTTAAGGTGTCTCAAACATGTGACTAAACCAACATGCCACTGGATCCAACATGCCAAGGTTGCTCAAGCATGCCACATGGACTCCAATATGCCACCTGAAACCAACATGCCAAGGTGGCTCAAACATGCCACCTGAAACCAACATGTCACTGACTCCGAACATGCCCAGGTGGCTCAAACATTCATGTGCTCCAATATGCCACCTGAAACCAACATAAGTGGCTCAAACATGCGTGGCCTCCAAAATGACACTAGGCTCAAACATGCCAAGGTGGCCTCCGACATGCTGCGTGGGCATGTTGAGCTAAATTCAATCATTTGAAACCACGCATGTTTGAGCCACCAGCAGCATCTTGGAGCCTAGTGGCATATTGAACACATGGAATGTTTGAGCCACCTTGTATGTTGAAACCTAGGCCAATATTGGAGCCCTGAGTGGCATGTTGAGCCACCTTTCAACATGTTGAAACCCAAATAATATTGAAGTCATGTGGCATGTTTGAGCAACCTTGGCATGTTGGATCTAGGTGGCATGTTGGAGCCTGGTGTGGTAGAATTTTTACTGTAACATCGGTGTGGGCCCGGCGTGGCATGTTTGAGCCACCCCAGCATCTTGCTAGTCTGGGTGGCATGTTGGGTCCACTGACTCACTATCGTATTTTAACCACTGCCAGCATGTTGGAGCCTGGGTGGCGTGTTGGGCTCCCACGTGGCATGTTTGAGCCATCTTGGCATGTTGGAGCCTAAATGTTGACTGCGTGGCATGTTGGTGGCATGTTCGAGGCCGGTGTGTTTGGTACGTTGGCATGTTGGGCCCTAGGTGGCATGTTTGGGAGTCCACAGGCATGTTGCGCCACCTTGGCATGTGAGCCACCTTGGCGTAATTGCGGCCTAGGTGGCATGTTGAGACCCTGGGTGTGTTGAGCCACTATGACATGTTGAGCTGTAATAACATTGGTGCCTAAGCTGACATCTTGAGCCACCTTGGCAGTTAGACCTAGGTGGCATGTTGGAACCCATGGCGTATTTTGAGCCACCTTGACATGTTGGAGCCTAGGTGGCATGAAGAAGCCCACGCGGCGTGTTTGAACCACCTTGGCATGTTTTGAAACCTAGGTGTCATGTTGGAGCCTAGGTGGCATGTTTAGGTACCTTCCATGTTGGAGCCTGGGTGTGGAGCCACGTGGCATGTTGGTACATAGATGGGATGTAGGGGCCCGTGGCATATTTGAACCACCTTGGCATGTTTGAGCCTAGGTGGCGTGTTGGTGCCCTAGGTGGCATCGTGAGCCGCACCTTGGCATGTTGGCGCCCTAGGCATGTTGGAGACCCACTTGGCATCTTTGAGCCACCTTAGATCCTAGCAGTTGAAGGTATTTTCATGAATGTAAAACAATACGATACATTCCCAAATTTGAGCACACAAACAATATTCAGTGGTGGTGCTTTGCTTGAAATAGCCTCAAAGAGCCTTAAAAAAACCATACTTCCTTGAAATAACTGTAAAAACTACACCTAGTTATAAACCCGCCACTTGACCACACTTCTTTAAAAGCGACCATAAAATACACCTACTTAAAAACCGCGTGAGGGTCGTGGCTGACGGATTGGCCCAGGAGGGCTGATCAGGCCATCGAGGCCGTGGTTCATGAGATGACTATCGAGGCTACGCCTGGTTATGAACTGGCGAGCATGGTCGTACTGGATGAGGCTGGGAACTGCGCGGCATGGGCTCACGGCTGAGGCAAATGGCTGAGACAGGCTGGTGGGGAGCTGCGCCTGTATCAGATCATGCTTATCGAGGTGAACCTCGATTGAGGGTGCGCCGCTGGAACCCATGAGACAGGCCCGGCCAAAGTTCGCTGTTGTAGACCGCGGCTGAGGCAGCTATGAGGGCTGTGAGACTGCGCGTGTATGGTTCACGCTGAACCGTGGCTGTTTGACGTGCGCGCCGTTATGGGCCGCCTCAGACGTGCGCTCAGTTGAGATTGCGCCGCTTTCGACATCGCTCGCGAGAACAGGCCGTAAGCTGCGCGCATATCAGTACGCTCAACTCCGTGAAACGACTGAACTTCACGCCTGGTCCTCAAACTACGCCTCGAAAAACATGTGAAACGACGTCTGAAACGATATGTTTGAGACATGAGGACACTGCTGGGGCCTCATGAGAACTGCAGCGCCTCGCTGATGGGCCGCCCGCGGCGGACCTGGACAACGTGGTCTTTCGTTGGTGGACGGGGACGGATGATTGTTTCAGTGGGGTGGGGCCACAGTCGGGTCAGGTCGGTCAGCTTTCCGATGAGACAGTGGCGGACGCGCTGCGCCAGGGGACCGGGCAGACAGGAGACGGGTCGTCATCGACGTCGGGCGTTCGGAGACTTGCAATCGAACCTCGCTCGGTCCCGCCGGATCCCGACGGTGACGGGCCGGGCGCCTGCTGTATCGGTGGGCAGCGCTTCCGGTTGAGATGATTTTTAGATCTTGTCTCCATTTTGTTCTCTCTATGTGAAGGCTCATGTGTCATCATTGATCAAGTTTGTTCTCATCGTGTTCTCGTGTTCTTTGTTCTCTCTCTTCCTTCCTTGTTTTCTTTAAATCCCGGCGTGCGGTTCTTTGATCGCGGGTCCTCCGCGGAAGGGCGTCTTGCGGAGTTCGACAGCTGGGCGCGGGACATGTGAGTTCTGCAGTATGAAGAAACGTCATATTGACTAACAATGATTGAAGGTGAAACAGAAGGAGAGGGATGGTCGGTTATTTCGACAGACTGATGTGCTCGATGGCGGTTTGCGAAAGTGTTCTGAAGGGTCAGTTACCAGATATGAGGAAGAATGAGGATTTGACGTATTTGAAGCGCTGCAGGTAAAGAGGAGGCGGAAGCCTGGAAGGCGGGAATGAGGTAAAAGGCGAAATCGGAAAATCTGGTTTGATGAAGAAGGACTAAGGTTACTTATCGAATGGTCTAGGTAAAGGGAAAGGAGTTTAGTGCTGTGGAGGGAGGCGTAATGCTCGAAGAACTTGAAGAAGAACAGAGACAAAGGTAAAATAAATGACTATCTGACTGCATGAGCTAAAGGTTGATGGTCAGACGTCGGCACTTTATGGGTGATCGTGAGAGGACTATGGCGACGGTGCGATCTTATGATTGCGGGTGGCGGGTTAATGAGGCCGAGGCCCGATTAACAGAGGTTGTCTCAGTGAAACTCTGAGCAATTCAGCGGGATTGATGATGGAGCGCAACCAAGGTCAGAAACGAAGACTGGACGGGAAGATGGCCAGCTATGGAAGGAGTTTGATGATGCGATGGTGGGGATTTGGTCTCGCTGAAGTCCGACGGTGAGGCAGGACTCTGAAGTCGCGTTTGACTCAGATGTGTAGTGATGGGTTGGTCGAGGCAAAGGTTGAGATTTATTCACGTGAATGGTGTGGCTGTCAGCTGGTCGGGGCAAACCGGTGTGGCTGGCAGAGAACCAGCTCATGCACTCATGTCTGAGAAACATGAAGAATGGAGTATATCGTGATGATGAAGAGAATTCTGTGTGATGGGTGTGCAATGGAAAGTAGTCGATACCATTGAAAAGAGAATCGAAAGGCAAGTGATTGAGAACATTCTCGGTTGCTCGGTCCTGCGGGCATGAAGTGGGCATCGCGAATGTTGTCACGTTCGTGAAAATGGTGTGAAATCTCAGGCTCTGGCTTTCAGGCTGTTGTGGTTGAGTAGAAGGCGTAAATGTGGGCTCGATGGGTGGAAAATGGTATCGAGAAAGGAATGATTTGCTTTGCGTCAAACTGTGGTGCCGAAGACAACTGCGGTATAGTCTGACAAATGGTTCGCTGAAAGAGCAGGGGCCCCGTGGTTCTGGTGGAAGCTGATGTTGAAACAATTGAATTGCCCGAAATTGTGGGAGGAAACTCTTGGGGCTTGCGGTCGGTCAAAACTGTGCCATCCCCAAACTAAAATAGTACCAAATTTGTGTGGAGATATCTCGTAATTGACGTTGTATGTTTAAACATGGTTATTCTATTATTCATCGTGAAATGAAAGGATGGATAAGCGGTCAGTTATGATCGCGGTCTGAAGAGTGCCGATTTTATCGACAAATCGTGTCGATAGCGGAGATGTTCTGTCGATGAGAAAGAAGTGATCTACAGACAAATAAACGGGGTCAGATCGAAACAAGCGATTGATCAAATGAAGATGATAAAGAACAGATGCGGATGACGGACATGAACGACGCGGAAATGTGTGTTGATGAGGAGATAGTGCGGAAAGGTGGTACTGTTGAACATGGGCGGTACTGAAGGCATGAGCAAAGAGGAAGACACAATTTGAATTGATTGAAGAAACAGTTGGGAATGGAAAGGCTGAGACGAGCTGAAGGATGATTGCGTCGCTATTCTGAAGGTAGTTAATGCGATTATGATCTTGAGATGGAGGCAAGGCTGAAGAGGGCTAACTCACCAGGATGCGCAAGCATGTGATTTTGTTAGGCTGAAGAAGGGAAAAGTATTGAAGAATAGTGTTAGAATCAAACGAAATCGATGATACAATACAGAAACTGGTGTCGAGCTTGCAAAGGGAAAGTTATGAAACATGCTCAATTGAACACTGGTCGGGGTTCTTTAACGATGACAAATGCTTTAGTTGACCGTCATCGGATGTTGCAACCTGTACCGCCCGCTGAAGGGCCCTGCATCGAGCGACCGCTGATGAGCAAGGGTGTGTTGTGGTGACGGGGACTTGTCCGTAAACTAAAGGCAATCGCCGCGGTGTTATCTGTGCGTGGACCGGGCACGAGGCAGAACTGAAGGTGGGCTGAGCCTGCGGTTGAGGGAGTTATTTTGCGTCGTGCGCTTTATCGGATGTCGTAATTGTGTGAACGTGAGATGATGAAAACGACACGAATCGCGTTTTCAAATGACGGACGAGAACAAGAAGTTTTGGAGATTGATGATGAAACAAAGGGAAGATGGCGAGCTGAGATCAGAAACGAACGTATTGAATTATGTTAAGCGGTTAATCTGGAGGGGCTGAAATGCGTTAAACCATGCTTCGGGCATGCGTGTTGACAATCAGAATTCAAAGTGAAGAGATGAAATGAACTCGGCCTAACCTCAAACTCTGGTCGTTATGCCTTTCTGACTAATAACGAGACGACATAACCGCGGGCGCAAATATGTTGAGGCGGTGATCTGGGGCGGAGGGGCGGGCGTGCTCAGCTGTTGAGGTGCTCGGCACGTCGTGGAACTGACCATGTGCTGATTTGGGGGTGTCAGCCTGGGTGCGGTTGAGTGAACTTGGAATGAAGATCGACCTGCAGTCTCTGATTTCTGAATGACAATCGCGCTTTGAGTATGAAAGCGTTCTGTATGTGTGAGTTCGGTGACAGAATATCTTTGACTCACCAGTTGCCAGGGAAGACAATGGGATTGCCCAGATGGTGAGGCAGGGGTTGAGCAATGAAATCATGACCCGATGGTGGCCCGTGCTATGAGTGAAATCGATTGCACGTGAGGAAAGGACAAAGCATGTCGGCTCAGCGATGGGCTGTCCGGGGATCTGCGGGTCAAATGAAGGCTATGTTGATCTTGCCAGGCTAAGTGGCCCGACATTTCGCATAAAAGCTGCTGCGGCTCGTTAAGCAGGACCCAAGGCCTGATCTCAATATTGTCAACTGGTGGTTTGAAGGAAGAGATGATTTGCTGGAAAACAAGGTTGACCAGCGGTGCAGACCTCTTCTGCGATGTTGGGCTGGTATTCGTGCGACTCGGCCAGCGAGCTGGGACTCGTTCAATGATGGTCTTGTTCGTTGTTTTATTGAACCGTGGTTGGTTGGAAGAGGCGTTTTCTTCAATAAACGTGAGACAATGAACCGATTTTCTCCAGGGCGAGGCACTGGTAATGGCTCAAACTCTAAGTTGGCGGTGAACCGGCCGTGGAGGGGCTGGCAACGAACTGCCGGTGCGGACGAGGATGGCTGCAATTTCTGAGGCCGACTTGTCGGCCTGGCTACGGTGTTTTGGTCGGCGTCACTGACAGCTGCGATAATATTGCTGAGGTAACCTAAGCCATGGCTCGGTTGGCCACACAGGTCTCTGTGCGAGATTCATCATGTTCCCGACGCCAAGATTCCCTGTGTGAGACCAGTTCTTTCGCCACCAGATGAGATTACGACCATATGGTGAGACCCTGAAACCATGCATCACAGTTCGGCGAAATCCCGTGACCAATCCGGGGAGTACTGGGTGCGTGCACGATTCAAACTCCGGGATCTGTGGTGTTCATGTCAGGCGGATGGGGACTGTTGAAACCACGCCAGTGCAGTGGCCGCTTGGTGTTCGGGGTCGTTCATGGTCAGGTCAACCACGGGCACTCGTGTTCAGTTGACTCACGTGTCCGTGATCAATTCAGTTCGTCACGTATGGTGGATATGATGGTGTCAGGTGAAACTGGTCGTAATCTTTGGAAAATCGTGCGTACAGATGTGTTAGCGATTCACGTGATCGTTCTGGACCGTTGAGACATTGTCGTGCTCCGACCGATATGGATGGGTACAGATATTGTTTGATGTGCGGTGCTTTCACGTGCCAGTGATTCTCTTCATCACACGCTCACAATGATAAAATGATGAATTAATCAGGTGAAACTTGTCGTAGCCGACATGGTGTTTGTACGGTTATAATCGTTCTGGGCCGTTATAGACGTATGATTATTACTCCATTACATTTGTGGATTGATACAATGTACGCGGCAGAATCACGCTTTATATCATCTTCGAGATCACGTTATAAATCATATGACAGACATCGAACTCTGCTGAAACTCAAATCCGTAACACACATAAAATGAGCAAATAATCGCTCTTGAACGTCCATGCCTGTGATGTTAATCACGTCTGTCGAATCGTCGATCACTATTATGGTGAGCGTTAATTGTTAACTCTGTAATATCTTTGAGCACGATGACTCTGCGTGGACGTGGCGATCTCTGGCCTGCCTGGCGGGCGTCGGTAAATCTGGCAGTGAGACTATGTGTTGGTGGTGGCGCCGGATCATGTCGTCAACGCCGAATGGGAGGCGTCAGCGGGGATGAGGGAACTCAAACCATCCTGCTGGCGGCTTGTGGGTGTTCCGGGCACTAACGTGTGACGGCATGCTGGCGTTATACTGTGAACGCGGGCTGCGTGCCAGCGAATGACTTGCCGGAACGCGGGTTCTGCGCTGGAAGTACGGCGGAACGCTGTCGGCGTCCGGGCGTGCAAGAGCTGGGAAGCACCATGGGAAACGACGCGCTGGTGGTTTGATGAGCGAGACAAAATGCGGCTGCCGAATCTTTGCTCACCACGTAACCAGTGAAACTCTGGCCTTTCGCGCCAGGTTGGAGATGAGACCACATCATGACGTAAGTGTTTCTTCCTCTGAATGCGTCGTCTATTATACGGCGGGCTCAAAATGCGTTGTTTTCATGGGTATTACTCCCAAGCGACGCGGGGGGCAACGCTGCCCGGCGATAACGTTTCCGGAGAACAGCGATGTTACCGCCAGCAGCTGATGCTATGAAATGCATGGAGGCGAATGCGGATCGGAAGCAGTGTGTGGAAGGCATTGGGCTGAATCGGCGTATGGAAACTGCTCGGTGGCGGACCGCCAGCTCGTGGCGACTATTCAGCGGGGCGGTCCCGTTTGGGTATTTCTGCTGACTGTTTAAGCTGGATTAGTAACCGCACAACTCCCAGATTCTGTGAATAAAGGGCTGGTGGTTGTGATGTTTGTGCTGAACGATGGCGCGGACTGGAAAAATATGAGTATCGGTGTCTTTCCGTCGCTTGACATCTTAAACTGCGGCAGGCTCGAGAATTAGAAAGTTGCTCAAGCGATTTGTTACAGAGATTGAACAATGAGTTTCACCATCGTTATTGACAAAAAGAAATGAAAACTGCAGCGTTCAACGTGGTTCGTGAATTAATCATGGGCGAGACCGTTCCGTTCTTCAGGATACAGAAAAGCGTTCGCCAGTCTGTGCTCGTTGTGGACGTTCGATTTGTCGAGTCAAATTCGCCGCGACGACAGGAGGACTTTATCGCGCGGTTGACGCTGGTATTGCGCTGGTGCTCGCTTTTCCGGCGGTGTGCTGGAGGTCAACAAAGGGACCACCGTTGGAGACTCGTGGAGATATTGAACGTTTGGGTCTTGATGCCATCGGTTGTTTCCGTTGGCGCTATGAACGGTGGCGATGGACCGTGGGTGTCTTCAAGCTTGGGAGATATTCGTGTTCTGATCGCTGGGTGTCGGACCTGTGGGGATGGCAATGACGGTCGAAGTGGAATGAGGTGATGCTGGACATGCCCTCCACACCAGGCGATCACACCGTTGGTTTTAAGGTGGTCCTGGAGTGTTTCAGATAGCTGATACAATCTCGAGAAAGCTGCAGACGGATCATGTCAGGCACACCCATTCAACCTGCCGGTGGGATCGAGGCCAGCTGTTCATATGGACTCCTTCCAAGCTGCTTTGCCAGGAGATTGTGTTAGCCTGAAAAGGCGACCAGCGGATCGGCCGTTTACTGCGCGAGCATAGCTCGGGCAAATGGTGCAGGCTTATCTGACTGCGGGCGTGAGAGGTTGTATTGCTGTTCAAGGATTCGCCATTCTCGGAAGATGCACCCATTTTCTGTGTGGTCACCGAGACGCAGGCCTGTCTGACAAATGGGCAGCACTGCTGAGCGGTGCGGCTGACGCTCATTCTGGAGGATTTGTTTAAGTGGTTGACACCGGAACTTCACATGCGATGCACGATCGTCATCCAGATTGACAACGTTGAACCTCCCGCGAGAATATGTGATGATCTGCACGTCGCTGTTTGAAATGCCATCCCACTGCTGTGTGTGGCATCGTGACCTGCTTTCTTCCTCCCGGTCAGAATGTCTCCCGGGATTCGTTGAAAAGCGACGCCCTCTTGCCTCGCGGAATGGGTGTAAAAAAGGAAATCGTATTCGTGGAACGCGAACTCAGGCTGCTGGTGAGCGCGGTGGGTGGGCGGTGGCGGTGTTACTGGCCGGTTGATGTTCGGTTTCCGCGATGGCGCTTCAGGGCCTCGCTGGCCGATGTCGGCGCGTGACAGGCGTCATCGCCACGGCCTGCTGGTTGGGGCGCTGAAATGGGGTGTTGTTTGTTGACCTGGTCGACGTGCGGGGCCTCGGCGTGCGGTGCTCGCGAACCAGCATGGGCGGACGGGCGCCAGGGCGCAATGCGGCGACAGTGTTGCAAGATAATGTGCCGTCAGGTCGTTACTGCGGCGCAGATGCCATTGAGCTTTATCGCGTTCGCAAAATGACGCATTGAACTCTGCGTAAATTTCTGTTTCACCAGATCGCATACCGCGACCATCGTTCGAAGCGGTCGATGTCGTGGTTGCTGACCCCAAAGAAACGTAGTCATCGAGAAAGATCGAGATTTTCGACTGGGCACAATGGTGAGCGACGCGAAACTGTGCAAATCATGCTCACTCGGCTCACGCATGTGAATGAAACCGTCATTGATTCGTGTCTGACCCAAATTGACCGACTATGGGAGGTGAGCATGCTGCTTCACTCAAAATAGTTGTTGGTTGGATCAAAAGGTAAAATCATTTCGTTCCAGATGTCTTGATATCACGATTCGAGTAATCGAAGAATAAAGATTGACGGCAACCGTTCGAAGTGTAAGTGTCAAATGGTTCACTAAACAGACGATCATTACCGGCGTGAATGCTTGGCTCAGCTACGAAGTCAGGCTTTGACCAATATCGGTAAAACCCGACGCGAAGATTTGCGCCAATGGTGAAGGCCGACGCAGATTTTGCTGGCCTCAAATTCTCTCCGACTTTAATGTTTCAGAATGGGATAACCAGCGATTATCTGGACTTTAACCGAAGTCGATGAACTTAATTCGAGATGGCATACTCATCAGTTCTACAACCAGGCGTGGTGGTGGGCATCATTCCCAGTATTTGTCTACTGCTTATGGAAGTTATGTATTTATGTTGGTTCTGACCATGGTGTTTTGCTTTGGACGGTAATGGTGCAGTGGTGAGCCTCTTAACAAGACAGGCTTCCGAGGCGGGTCGAACAACAGGGCAGCGACAGAGGCTGCAACTGTGTTCGGCCCAGGCTGGTTCCTCGGATGAGGATTTCAGATCGCCAGCTCTGTGTCTTGCAGTGTTTCATGCAGATGCTGAGCGGAAGGCGAGGTGCGTGCAGTGCCGTTTCAGGTTGAACCGTTTCGTGGCGGTGTATCGGATGATTATGAGTTGCCGCCGAGAACCGTTTCTTCCCGCCATGCGTCGGCGGGGGTCGTTGTCGGGCCTGCGGGCTCTGGCTGTCGTCTGGGCATGACTGTAATCGCTGACGGTTGGTAAGGGAACGTGTTGAAGAAACTTTCATCATCTGGTCTTTGCTTATCTTGGGGAACTTGCGCGTAATCGATCTGTAAATGTGGGCGATCGTGGCCGCTCGAGCGATGTGAACTGATCACCGGTTCGGCTCATCAACAAATGCGCGGTATCAAAGGAGCAATGCAGACTCATTTTCCGTGCGTCACAAATGTTGAATTACTTTGTCGCTGCGTCACCGCGGCAGCAGGTTCTTCTTGGATGTTCTCACCAGATTCTGAGCCCGTCTCATCGCACTCGGTAACAGCAATATTATGAGGGACGAAATCTCGACGAGGTTCTGTGTCCAGATCAGCGACAATGGCTTTGAGTAAGTGCGGTATCAGTCTTCATCCGACAATTTCAACTCGATGCGATCTGAAAAGATCGAGCGGAGCTTCGATGTAATGATTGTTCTCACGCTCTCTTGTGGGTCAAAATCACCGCTTCATCGGGTGACCGCTGCTCGCCCAGACGGAGACCTCGACGGGCGTTACGGTACCGCGACCAAAGATCGATGCTCGAAATTTGGTGGATCGGCAATCAGGCTCGTGTGGCGTAAATGTGAGGCGACTGTATTATGATTTTATCTAACCTCAGAATCCCGTTATGATGTATCGACCCTTACACAATCGCTGCTGGCTGTTCCTACAACTTATCGGAAAAATGAATCATCGAAAGGTTCAACAATGCACGATTGCTCGCCATGTTCGTCCGGCTACGTTGTAATCGCGGTGGGCGTTGACGACCATCGTGCTCTTTCTTGCATTCCTCGTCACGAAACTCGTTGTGAGATCGAGCAACCCGCGACCTCGCACCGAGATGGCGATCATCATCCCGTACAATCAATGTTATGGCAACTCATTGGTTTACCATGCGTCGAGATGGCGGTCAAGGGCCCGAGGCCATCTTCCGAGGATGTTCGGGCTACTGAGCCGTGGTTAAAGTCGGCACAACGGGCCAGGTGGTCAGTGTCATTCTGGCAAACTGCGATGATGCGACGATTCGTCGACTCACCGACGGCGCGATGACGGAAGTTCCGTACGAATGGAAAGACATCGTAATCTCGTTCCTCTTCGTCGCCATCGCGGAGAAAATAAACATGTTTTTCTGGGGCTCGACTCAATACGCTGGCGCACCCGACACGTACTGTGTATGCTGCGATTGAAAGTCTCGGCGGCGGGCGCTTTGCCGAGGATGATGTCGTTACAACTGCTTTCTCAACTGTAACAGATGATCTGCTGATAAGTTAACGATCTATCGTAATCTTTGCTCAACGATTACTAATTGAGCTGTCATCGAGGCTGCTGCGATGGGAGCAACAATATCTTGCGGCTGCAAATCGACTGAAATGTTGGCAATGGTCGGGCGTACGATCGAGCCGTGACCGCGACTCTCCGTTATGTTCTCGCTCGGCTGGTGCTGCGGTCGGCTGGGCGAATAACGCAGCTCGCGGTGCTGCTGCGAGATTAAATCAGCCTTCCCTCGGCTCTGACTCTTTGATGTTTACGGACCCGTGAGCGTCTGGGCATGCCACTGGCGCGGTGGCTGGAACAGCCGCATTTTCAGCGACGACTTTCCGTGATGCGCGCCCATGGCGACATGTTTCGGTGTGTTGAGCGCAAAGTGGTGGGCGTGTTGAACCAGACATCGGCCATCGTGGCTCATTTAATGCGGCGACGAACAGCGAACCGCGGCAATCGTACAGAAGCGTCGGCTTATAAAATGTCCCGTTAAGCTGTTGTAATGACCGTGGTTTGACCGTGGAGACAATAATGCGCGCGCCACTCAACGTGGAGTTAATGGTGATTTATAATGAGAACCATGGTGTTGCGTTGGATGTCGGGAGGCTGGAAATACATGGACTGTCAAGGGACAGACTGATAAGCGGCCGATTGGAGGACGCCTCTTGGCCCCGTTGAGGGAGGAAGGGCTGATCGCCATATGCCTGACACCGCAGTATAATGCCGCTGTTCGCCACCGTTGATGGCAGGCACTGCTCCTGCGGCGGAGACGCCACGCCACGTGCCGACGTCGTTCACTGCCGCCCACCAGACGACTTGACCGCCGCTCGCAAGATGCCGCAGTCGTCACGGCCGCCAGTGGGCCGTTACACCGAAATACTGGCGGGTGCTCACCCGGGCTGCGGCCGTGGAGTGACGTCACGTTCCTACGGGTGTTATGACGGCTGTGGACATGACAATCAGGCGCAAAACTACCGTACCTGATTCTTGGACTAACGACCTCTTCTGTGCGGTCATTCTCGGTGACGTCATCCATGGCGAATACCCGGCAAATCAGACGCTCGTGAAGGCGTCAAGGCATCAGTCATCATTCAAAACGTCGACTGGCGGCGACGGCTCCTCAGTAATGCTAACGTGTGTCCAGTCTTGTGGGCATATCGCCTCTTTCCTTTCGCTCACCGCTTCGCTCGCTCGCTGGTTTGTCGATAATCTGCATGGACCCTGCAGTGTTGTCACGTCATCGGGGGTATCGATGTTCTTGTGATGATCGGGGCTGTGATCGATCGCTCTGTCGGTGGTGGAATCATGTAGCCTCACGATGCGATCGGAGCTTTGAAATAAATGTACAGAGGAAAAAGCAGGAGAAGGCACTGAGGCATGAGCAGATAACTGTTGGCGGGCTCGTGCGACGGTCATGACGCGCTCGCTGGGCTGTCTTTCTTCTGGGACTGAGGTGAGCTGGCATTAGCCATTCTGAAAGCGTTCTGGCACAGGTGATTACGATCGTAACTTCTCCTTCTACGCTCTGGTAACAGAACCGCTCATCTTTGTTATCATTAAAGACGATAACTGGGCAAATGTAATGTTGCAGTGATGCGAGATGAGCCGTGCGCAACCGCCAATATGCAGGCTTTCTATGAAATCTTGTGCAAAAGGTTGTCTTTGCAGAATGTCAAGTTTTGTGCTTCTATCTGTTCTTGACGGTCGTCGTTCAAATCAACGCTGTAATGACGAGATAGATGCTCGTGCAATGGGTACCGGTAGGCGAGGCAACCGTTGATCTTTATGGTGTGCTTTTGAATGCTCGGCAACCATGTTTGTTTGGTGAGGATATGTTCCGCTCTCGTGCGTCGTGCTGTGCTCATGTTCAGCGGTCTTGTTCAGATGTTCTTTCTGGGCAATGATCCCACTGGCGCTTCCATCGGCTCTGTTACCTACAAATGTTCGCGTCTTTATCGCGAGATATTGAAACGGTAATGGCGATGAAGAAGCAGATGTGGAAATATACGCGATTGAAGTCAAAATCTTAATACAGTTCTTTGAATCGATATATGGTTATTTTCGCGGGAACCTGGCATGCGTAACTATGTGTTGGCGCAAAATGCGATCTTAAGCGACAGGCTGTGGAATGAGGCAGTGAGCTCTGCACAGGCATATTCGTGCAGGCGGTGGTATCTTTGTCTTACATTTTGGGGTTTAGTCGTGACGGTCGACGGCAACAGACCTGTCTTTGCTCGTTCAGCGCAGATGTTGCTGCCCAGCGAGGTGGGAGAGAAACGAGGGTTCAATGCTTTGTCGAATGGAAGCGATGACGCTACAAAGCGGAAGTTCGTGTGTGCGTTTTGGTGGCTTGACCCGTTGGAGCTGCGATATCGAGATGGCATTGGTGGAGGTGCAACTGTGGGCTGGTGGCACGTACGTCGTTTAATGGGGAATTTGGTCATTCAATGGTGGCGGCACATTGTTCTGAGTAACCTGCCTCGCTTAATGCTGATAAACGATGTCGGCGCATCATCTTCGTAAAATGTTGTATTCCATCAACTTCCGTCTTTCGGATGCATTGTCGAACACAATATTGAAGTTAAAGTGCCTCCCGATGAATTTGCCGTGTTTCTGCTGCAATGATGTATGAATTTAGATATTCAGGCTGAGATGTATCAATGGTCATGCACATATGGACTCTAATGGGGTCTCTTAATGACATGTTTTGGACAAGTTGGCCGGACAGGTCATGCCCAGGCTGATCGTTGGCGATTTACTCGCTGTCCGTTGATACTCTTGCCAGGGGTCTGGGTTTTGTCTCGACCCTGTAGCTTGTGTCTGTTATCGGATGACTTAAGACAGAGTCAGATAAAACGCTTTAACACAGATTCGATGTAAGTTGATGATGATCTTCGAATAATTCGGAAAGGTGATTAAAGGTGTTTCGTGGCGTGGATGCTCTTCGGTGGCTGAATCCGATGAGCGCCGGTCTGATAAACTTCGTTGACTGGGCGGGTCCCGTCACCTGATGCCAGACCTGAATTACCTAAAAGTTGGCGGCCTGACACTGATTTTGCTTATTGAGTCACCGTCTTCTGTGCTGGATGATGTCGAGCCAACCCGAGGATCGGTACTCCATGAGCTGATCGTTTCTTTGATGAAGTTGTTGGAGCATTGAAGCCTTCTGACAGCCTCTCTTTGCAATATTGATTCTGGTGTTGGTGTTGAGCCAGACTTCAGCAATGATTGATGGAGATGAGAACAGGTTGAGGAACTCGGGAGTTGGATAACGCAATCGACCTGACAGGTTGCTGTTGACATTCGGCAGAAAGGATATTGATGTTTGAGGTGGGAGGCTGGGCTGGAATCGATGGTTGTGTGGGAATGAAATAGACATTAACATGTTGGGCACGTGCATCGCGGATGACGCTGGGCCCGCTGCCCTCTACTACGTGAATGACTGGTGGGAACATGAACTCGACAGGCAGTATCGCGAGCCTTGGTAGCTTGATGACCCGATCAGCAATCGAACTGATACATTGCCATCTTGCTGCCAAAGGTGAAGAAACCAGGATTCAGTGTTTTGAGATGAATGGTGATGATCTTGTCTGATTTCACTAAGTCTGATGAGCGGACTGGCGTCTGGGGATTAACGAAGACTCCGGAAATAACGATGATGGTTACAAATCTGTCAGACGTTAGTGGGTGAACTATTCGGTATCAAATCAGTGATGAGGGTTTTGTTATCCATTCACTATGATTGCTAAAAGGAAACTTTCTGGATCCCCGGATGTGAGCATGGCGATGAGATGAGCCGCAGCTGGCTGCGGGAACTGGCGTAAGAATGCATGTGGGGAGAAACGTGGTGGCTGACAGGCAATCGTGTGTCACTCTGGCAGAAGAAAGGTCAGATGGTGGCGCAGGCTGCCTGGAAGCGGCAGATCGAACGGTAAATGGAGGAGAGATGCTGTGACAGGATGTCAGACCACGTTAAAGGGTGCATGTCGCCTTCATGCTGGGATCGAGATGGTTTACGTGGTGTCTGTTGCTGAATAATCGCCCAAGCTTGGGAAGAACTTGCCATCGAGGATGAAGTAATGGTTGTCTGTGGACTCGCCAGTGCCAGCTCAAGATCAAAGTATCGAACGAAAGTTCACAGTGGTGGTCCCAGAGGCTGGAGACCCACACTTGCTTTCCGTGAAAAACTCATTGATGGGCTGGCTGGCTGTGGCAGGCGGAGGATGATGAAATGATAGGTGATGGATCGCGGCTTGAAACTTCGAGGGGCGTGGCGGGAATTGCTCAGCTGGCTGGTGATGCCGAGGTGCAAAAGATGGTGTTGCCAGGTTCGGGGATCGTACAAACTCGCTGAAGTGGGCGTGAGGTGGTGATTGCTGTCTGCAGGTGGGCGGGTGATTGTGGGGGTGTGGAGGCAATTTGGGCCACAAGGGCTTCAGCCCAGCAGGCAAGATGCGTTCTTCGGTTCCGCTCAACACAGGAGTTCCGAACTCGCCTTAACGGATGTGTCGATATTGGGAGGATGCGCCGTGACGGCGCAACTCAGTGGGCTGACGGCGGCGATGGTCCGAGATGTGAGCGGGCAAAATACCGGCCGCTGTGGGCTGTGACCAGCGTATGTGGTTCATTATGAGGATGGTGAACTCAAAGGCAATGATGATTGTCATGGTGCAAATGTTGCCTGTTTAAGCCGGGATGCGTGTTGCGCGTACGGTAAAGTGTTACTCGTAAGCCGTGGCGCCGTCGCGAATGTCGAGTCGCTGAATACCAAGATTAAGGGATTTGTTCTAATGAAATTGGATGCATTGTTCGCGCCGTGACCAGCGTGATAATCGTTCGGTGGCGGATCCGGTTGGGGTTTGATTGAAATGGAGATGAATGCGTATTCACTGCAAGCCGTGGTGCAAATTGGATGGGGTTCACGCCTGACGACAGGTGGGTTCCCGCGAAGAAGGAGACTGTTTTTTGCCTTGGCGTTATGAACATGTCAGGGGTCCAGCTGATTGAGAATGAGGGCGAGAGAGCGCAGAAGTATTGAACTGCAGTGGGGCTTTGGTGTCCAGGCGGGCGGTGTGCTGGTGGTATTGTCTGTGGTGACATCAGCATGAGACGAGGCGGAGGCCAGCGACCGTGCTGCTGACCCGCGGTGTCTGGCGTGGCAGTGCGATTGCGCGTGTTTGTCGTCGTGAAATGCTCTGGGTCATGAACGAAGCCGTAATTCTCGGTGTAGGTGGATCGCAACTTGTCGAATGGATCGTCAATTGGCGATCGCGAGATGACCAGCGCGATCGTCTTCGGTGCCCGGTGGTTTGTAATCTTCGTAACTCGACTCGATGTCTGTCGATTCCGAGAATGTGCCATTGCTGACAAGCGGTGAAGGCCATCGTTTCGCCATGACGATACGTCTGTTGCGCAAGGTATTCTCTTTCATGTAAGTGTTGGAGGTATTGAGCATGTTATGTTGCTATATGGTAATTGCAATAATTATATTAAATAGAACAAAGACCAGTGTGCTAAATTACGTATGGGCATCGTGCAAATCTAATGTGCGCAATGGTAAGATGAAGGTAGACATGCATAAGCTGGGCGGGAAGCCTCGTCTGTATGAATCGCTTCCGTTGTCATCTTCAAAAATCTGCTGTGCCGATTAATGACCACAGGCGGTGGCGACCTTCATATCTCGACTCGACGGGCATCGAAAGTGACTGTGACTGCTGTTTCATCATCGGGCTTCGACGCTGGGGACTCGTGGAATGTAACACGGCATCGAGCCTTCTCTGATCTCGCCTCCGCAACTATGGATGCGTTCTTTCCTTCACCTTTCGGAAAATGATGAATTAGAGCAGATGCGGATTTGAATCTGCCGTAACTCGGGCAGGCCATGGCGCTGAAACATGGGGCCCCACGATTATCGCCCGACAACCACGAACCTAAGATTGCCGACCACATTCGTGGTTTCCACTGTGCCACTCATTTCCTCTACGTTAATACAGACGCTGAACACACTCTTTGAGCCGTTGTGCGCCAGTGTTGACGGATATTTCGAGCTTTCAGCGCTGCAGCAGGTGTGGCGTTCGGCGTTATGCGGTCGGGACGTATCTTTGCCGGGTCTGGCGATACCGTAAATCGGGCGGCGTCATCTTCGCGGGCGTATCAACCGATTGGGTGGCCTGAGAACTGACTGAAATGCGTTGGCACAATGCACGTTTGCCGATGTGCTGCGATCAGCGTGGGGCGCGATTTCCATGTGGACACTTGCTCGCCAAGTGGCCATGGAATGATGTGCGCGTTTTCAGTGGCGCAATGTGCGCACGTTTCCGTATTGAACGCGTTTTGCCGCCCTGTCGATGATAACGAGTGAATTCGATGGTGTCCTCAAAGAGATGATGGAAACTAACCAACCCCAATGTCTATTTGGGAGGGAGCCCAACTGTGTTCCTGCAAGACTTGGGACTCCGTTTGAGCATCAGAGCAAGGCACGTCGGGCTACGCGGTGTTCGACGTGAGCCGAGGCTTCGATCGGTCGGTGTTGAGCAGTTGTGGCCAGGCCGCGGTCATGGGCTCGTTGGGTTCAGCCTGATAAATTGCTCGTAACGTGCTGAATACTCTGAATGCCGGAACTCGCTAAAGAGACTGTCTGTAGATGAACGTTTGATTCTCTTGAGATGTGGTGGCAGCTGGGAGTGAACCTGAAAACAGTGATCGGATCGCTCTGAGACCAGCCTCTGGCACCATGGGTCGGGCACGTGCCTGCAGGCACCGAGATAGCGAAGGGGCGGGGCCCAGGCGGAAAGGTTCATGCGACTCTTGAGCGTTCTGATGAAACTGCCGAGATCGACCAGCCGACTGGTCTAATGACGCCATGGCAGGCATGGGCTCGACACCGTGATGAATTCGATAGAACGGCGTTAATCACTGATCGACATGTGGAGATACCGTGAGCTGGGAGGACAGACCGAGCCAGCTGCTGACCATGCGCTCCGGCGGGCCTGCGATCG
This sequence comes from Isoetes taiwanensis, assembly GCA_021234155.1. Taxonomy (NCBI): domain Eukaryota; kingdom Viridiplantae; phylum Streptophyta; class Lycopodiopsida; order Isoetales; family Isoetaceae; genus Isoetes; species Isoetes taiwanensis. Next base: position 25,993,283 of record JAJEKV010000004.1, on the reverse strand, counting down.
ATCACGTTGCCTGGACCACGAAATGTGCGCGAAGGGCGATCGGACCTAAGCCGGCGTTCATGTGCCGGCAATCCGTGCCGTAGTCCCATGCGCGGCTACGGAACCAGGTCCTCCCCGCGGAGGCGCCCGTGAGATTTGTGATCTGGTGCGGTGTGGAGGGACCGTGATGAGGTCATGTGGCATGTGCTGGGCGTGTGTGTTCACGCTTTCAGCGGCCGTGAGCCACGGGCGGCACTCTTCCCGCGGCACGGTGCGGTGGCTACTATCGTGTATGGGTATTGTAGTGAACTCTGAACTGTATCGGTGAGTCGCCACGCCTCCGCAGGGGCGTCACGTAATGTCGAACGGTGACCAGGCTGGCTGTGGCCATATTCCGATGCTTCTGCTGATAGGATCATAAACTCTCGAAAATGATTTTTCTCGACACAACCAGTTATCTTAAGCTAATAACGATTAAAATGAATAAAAATAATAAAAAACAAGGTGATGAGTAACAAGAATTGGTCTCCTGCGTCGGCGGGGCCCGAAAACATTCTCAAACCGGCTGGCATCAACGTGGTTGACCATTTTGTTTCAAAGACCAGCAGAATATGATAAACAACCCGATAATCTAAATTAAACTAAGGGCTCGATGAAATCTTGTCTTATCAATTAAAGTGGAATCCCGCCATGTCTCCTGCCCGTCGGCGCCGGGCGGTACGGATGCGCCAAATCGGTACAGGCATAACGTCGGACAGTGGGGTTTTAGATACTGGCGCAACCAAAAGTGGTTGAAACCCAGCTATGGCTGGGCCGGACATTTAAATGTTCTTCGCCAGAACTACCTTTCCGAACCGCCAAGCCGTCTTCACGGCGCTTAACTCGTCGACAACTGCCGCAAATGATAACTATAACTGGCACGAAAGCCCTGAACGGCGGATCTCGGCGCCGACTCATTCTTTCGATCGCCGAGCATGCTCGGCGGTCCGGACGGCGATGCGGCTGGTGAAGCCGTGCAACAAATCTGGGAAGATGCGAAGGAGGAGGCGAGGCGGCGGCCGGTCAGCGACAACGGTACCAACCGCGGGCGGCGGGGCCGGACAATCAGCGACCGAGACCGGTGGTTCACTGCGAGCAGGAAGAGAGGGAAGGCGTTAACTGGGCCGTGACCGCTAAATAGGCGATGTGAGCTGAGCGTGGGGCGGAACGGTCGGGGCGACAGCCAGGCCGACGAGCGGGAGGCCAAAGCCATAAGCGAACAGAAAGTGTTGAGGCTCGAGCGGCGGGCCCGTCATCGGGCCGTCGGTGAAGACCGCAACCGACGGGCGACTCGACGACCATCTGCAGGAGAACGCAAGCTTTCTTCGAACCAGAAAGGCACCAGCGACGACGCTGATCGGCGACGCTTTAATTTTAACGGCTCCTGTTCGACGATGGGCAGGGGCTGTGGCTGTGGACCCGGTAAATGTGGGGATCGCTGGCCACGTAACGAGGTCAGGGGCCCTGCTGTGCGGGCACGGTGTCGGCGGTGTCGACAAGCAAACGTGAGCGCCGCCACTAAACCGCTCAGAAAAGTCCGGAGGTGGCTCGAAATGGGCGCCTCCCGAGAAGAATGCGGATAACAGGCTGGGCACCGTCAAAACGGTCACATCTTGTTCAACCCGACGAGATCGCTGGCGTTAACTACCGAGCAGCGAGAGCAAAATAGTCGCGACTAAGATGCAGCGACTGCCGACTGCCGAAGTTACCTCATGAGGCGGGGAACATGTCTTCCGGGGCACATCGAGGCGCCAGACTTTGTGAAATAACGAGGCTGATGTATAAGGGCCTGTGAACAAACAATGCTGTCTGGCAATTGGTGAATTGGGGTCTGGCACTGGGCCACGATAAAATTGAGTTTTAAACAAAGTGAACGTGTCTCTGCGACCGGGGCAGTACGAGATTCTCAAAAGCCATTTGGCACTGTGATTCATGCCCAAGGCCAAAAGCGACTCAAATGGGCCAAATGAGGGTCAGTGCCACAACTCGACGGGATTCAGTGAATTACGGCAGCAAACTCGCAGGTGATTAGTCAGCAGTGGAACCCGTATCTGCGTGGCGGGGATGAGCTGGTTGAAATGATGCGGGCGCAGCGTGAGGCCTCGTGTTCATGGTCTCCGATTTCTTCAGACCGTTGATGCTGCTGGGTAGCCAACCTCAAGCTGTGGTGCCTCCTGTGGTAGAATAAACCCAACTCGATGGTCATCAAGTGGGGTTTTCACTTTTACAAATAGGCCCATCACTTTCATTGGGCGCCTGCGGGGATTGCTTTCTCCTTTGCTTGGCGATGTCGACTCACGGCGCTACCCTCCGTCTGTTATCGCTATTGCGCCCGGTCAGCGGCCGCTGGCTGACTTCGCAGCGATGATGCTGTGGCGAGCTGTCGTGACATCTTCAAAAGTCTTCGACGAAAATGTTGTTTCAATACGCCGTCGACTTCATTTATATAGACGATCTTCTTAGCAAGGTGGGACCTTCCTGGTTGGGTTCCCCTTGCGTGAACTGTTTGTTCCCGCCCATCACTCGGCGACGCGAAATGTCCCAACGCTCCGTGTCCCGACCAGCGCCCGGCTGCCGGACCACGTAGTCACGACGACCAACGAGATCAGTGCTTCTGCGTGACGCTTGGCCTCTTCCAGCGCGTCTTGCGGCGGCGGGGGCGGCCTTGTCGGGTGGACCCCGCTGCTTGGAATGCCAGCGGTGCCGACGAAGCGGGCGGGTCCGGTGATGACCTGTGCGGGCCGACTCGGGAGGAGGCGGCGACTGGCGAGCGGTCAGGCGAACTTCGACGAACCGGCAGGCTGTCGGCGTTAACCCCCACTCGGTGGGCATCGCAAACTGGCGATCATCATCAGCGGAGGATACTCTCGGTATCGAGCCTTCCGGTCTCCGAGGAAGGAGCTGGTGAATGACTACTCCACCGACTAGGCGATGGAACGGGCGACTAAACAAACCAGGGGCTTTCCTGAACTTTCGCTCAGCTGGGCGGGCCTGCGAGGAAGTTAACTTGATTATCTGTTCGGGCGATCGGGAGGGCATTGCCAGCCTCGAGCGGAGACGGATCGTGGCTGCCGGTTCGACACCACCGGGAGAAGAATCGACCTCGAACAGTCGTGCAAAATCGGAGGCCTCACCAGATGGGGTCGACAGGCTACGCGGGCTGGGCGGGGGCTGGAGGCTTCGGCGGCAGTGCCTCCGGCTGTTGCCTGGGCTGACAGATAGCGGTGATCACGCGGGCGGTGAAGAGTTCGTGTGATTGCTGCACGCTCGAGCCGGCGGGCATCTTCGCGGCGTAGTATCCGTTATCTTCGATGCTGATCGAGAACAGTGACGCGGTTTCCGACCGTCATACTGTCGGCGTCGGCGGCGTTGGCGATCGCCGCGGCTCTTGCAATCGACGCGAGTCAGAAAGATGCGGTGGCTGCGGCGACTTGTCGGCGGGCATCATCGGAACAGGTCGTCGATGGGCAATCGAACAAAAAGTTCGCCCGAGGGACAACCGTCTTCTTCCGGCGTTGAACTGGATGAACTCTTGAGCCAGTTTACAATACTAAATGTTATATAATATATGTGAATATGATCTACGTTGCACTGAAATGTTTTGTTGATGTACGTTACGCAGTGTGTAACAGGCTCATAATCAATGCCAGAGGCAATGAAGCAACTCGCTCAGCCATGGTGGTGTGTGGGCAGGCTGAGGCCGGCTGCCGGATGGAAGAAACGGAACCCAGCGGAACCACTTGGGCAAGACTTGTTCGAGAGGGTAGACCCGGGAAGATATCGGATGTTTCTGGCGAATAAAGGCTCTGTGCTCCGCACTGGCGAGGCGGTGATGAACGGCCACCTGGCGACTCGGCAGGGCTGAAGAACAAGGAGGATCGACTCAGTTCTGGAACTCGGCTGGAACTGAACTGGAAAGGCGAACGATGAGCAAGGGGCTGAAAGAGGCGGGATGAACAAAGGACGCGAACCCTCGACTACCGGAAAAGTTTCGCTGGTACCAATGTATCGGAGGCGACTGAACGTTCGACAGTCGAGATGGTGGAAAGCGGGCATGGTGAACAGATGGTCAGTGTGACAATGTATGGCATGGGCAGACAGGAAGGTGGCAGCGACCAGCGAAGGAGCCGCGCGGTTGGTCGGAAGGGATTAATACAAGGCACATGCTGGCGGATGTGGCCGGGGAGAAGTTGCTAAGAAACCTCAGCGCTCGATGGGCGGTGGGGTCTGGTGTGATGTGACGGGTTCTGGGATGCGACAGGCAGAAGTACGTCTGCAGGAGGAATTCATGTTGAAAGGTATGTGCGGATGGGGAGAAGCGCGATGAAAGCATATTGAGGGTCGAGGAGATCACTGAACTGTGTTGGGCGATGTCGGCGGTCAGACTATGGCTGCGGGGCGGACGGGCTGAGCGTTCCGGGGATTGAAAGCACCGGCGGCGAGGCCGCTGGGGCGACTAGGCCCGCGGTGACCGAGAAAACGGCGGGCGGTCGCCAGACGAATCAGGCTGGCGATCGCGATCACTGGGCGATACCGAAAGGGCAGTGCGGCATTTAGCGAACTCGACGAACCATAGAATACGCCACCGTCGTGATCGCGACATGTGATTGAGGATGGTGCTCTGATCACTGACGCGACGGCGGAAAACTGCAGCCCGTTGATTGATCGAGGCAAGCGAGGCGATATCGTGAATTTCCGCGATGAAGGCAGACCAGAGTCATTCGTGAATCAGACTCGGTAACCATAACTGCATCCCGAATGGTTCAAATGTTGATTGAAACCGCAAGTCAAGCCGGGCAGTTATCTTCAGCAAATGGCGGGCGGCGGTGGGGTGTGTGGGCGCTCGACTGCGGATTAATCCGGATGAAGCGTGTGGGCGTTAACAATGTGACCGCTGGGGAATAGATGCCGGACCGGTATTGAGGCGGTGCTTCCGGCCGCCCGCGTGGATGTGTTAGCGGTGAAGTTGTTCCCGTCATCACGTTGTCAGCCGTTCAATGCGTCAGGTGAGCAGTGGCATGCGACCTGGCGAACGGTACGGGCAAGAAGATGCTCGACAGTGCCCGGCTGGTGATCGCGGAATTCCATGATCTCTTTCGAGATAATCAGCAGCTCCTCATATGAAATTCGTCGCGGTTAATAACAAGCGGCTGAAGACTTCATGTATGGAGACGACGGCGGTTCGTCGGTTGGGCTGCTGGAACTTAGACCTGATGTTTCGCCATTTGAAGCCCATTCTCTTTAAGAGAAGGATGGCGTTCAGAATGTGAACTATGAGCGTTGAGCTGAGGCTTGCACCATCAGGGCTGAGGTGTCTTGGCTTCCGGATCAGTGATGGATGGGCTTCGGGGAGCGGGATGTGCTCAGGTGGGCTTGGCTGTCATCAGAGGAAGACATTATGGACGGCTTTTGAAGCTTGTGACCGTGAGCACTAATGAATTCATGACCATCTGCCCGTGTCGAATGCTTGGCGATGGCTCGTGAGCATCTTCGGGGTTCCTTTGAATGGTGTTCTTTGTTTGACCTGATGCGGAGATCGGGCGCGCCTGACGCGGGGAGAGTGCTGAAGAAGTTGAGGCACCCGGAATAGCTGCGCTGAGATGGCGGTCGCCGCGGAGAAAAATGGTCATCATCGGCAGGATCTGGCAGGTCGTGTGTTGCCTCAAAATAGCCAATCCGGTTCTCGACTAGCGGTGCCTAGGAAGTTTAGTGTTTGCTAAGATAACGGCCGGTGTGACGGCAGGAGAAAGTGAAGATTGGTGACAGCCTGAGGGGTTCGAGCGATGAGCTTTCTTGGCCGGTCAGCTGCCCGGGCTGATGAAAGACAGGCTGGCGACGGACAGATAACTCGGTGCTCATGCAGAAGGCGTGTGGTGGCCTGGCAGAGGCCAGTGTTGGCGGATGCGCTCGGGCTCACGACATTTTAGTGCGTTGCAATGTTCGACGGCTGGAACAGTGGAAGATGAGAGGATCGCGCCAGCGGTTGTAGACTCGAGGGCGCAGCAGACGAAGCCTCTGGGGCTGAAACGATGAGGCGGGCTTGCCTGGCTGATATGAAGGAGACGGCTTCAATGCTCTCATGGTGCTGGTTGTCGGCGATGCCGGATCATCGGTATGAAATTGATCCGCTGCCTGGCGACAATAACTGTGTCGCGGGTCATGGCGGGGAATGTGGCTGGCTATTCAGCCACATCGAAGGAGCTCTGGTATGTCGGCGGAACAGCGGACATTCGGTCCGGGCATTGAGCCGTTGGGCAAGCGCAAGTGTGGATTCGCAATCAGACCGTGGAAGGAAGATCGCGATGTTGGTGGTGGACAGTATCAGAAGATGGCGTTGTGCTGTGGGAGCCGCAGGATGCGACAGTGCGACCAGCTGCGCCGAGATGGAACTGCGTAACGTAACGGGGAGACCATCTGGGCAATCCGGTTCATGGCGCCTTTAACTGGTTTCTTTGCGACAGTCGTTATCCATGGTGCGGTATCGTCCTGGACGAATGACCAGCGGGCGGACAACGGTTACCAGAAGACGTGCTGCGGTTTATGTGCCGGGATAACGGGCGTGAAGGGTATTCGCGGTGAGTTGCTAACGACGCAAAGATCATCCAAATGGCGTTTGCGATCGTGCGACTGTCGACCGCTCCGAACGCTAACCGTCAAAGTGGAAGTTTAAAGCGATGTTAACCGATATCGCGACGACTGTGGAGAGATTCGAGGGTATCTGCTGGTCGGGCATCGTAGACAGGCATCGACGATCGAAGGATCGAAGTTGGAGATGTTTGGCTCAAGGTCAGGTGAAGTGAAACTCGGTCCGGGGCAGCAGGGTGAGGTGCAGGCCTGGGGCGAGGTCAGGAGGTGAACCCAATCGATCCTGGCTGAACTGCCGACACTGGACCGTGAGGATGTTCACGTGAGTTCGTTGAGAAGGAAGCATACTCCCCAGTCGGGCAGTGTGGACACTCAGGTTGGAAGTGACGGCAAGCAGTTCGATGATTGTGACAAACTCGAAAAGCGAAGGCGATCAATTCTCGATGTTGGTCGAAATTGAAACGCGGTGGAGCGCGTTTGGTACCAGAAGATTGTGGCGTGCTGCGATTTAATGGTGTGGAGACGACAGGTCTCGATCGACTCGAGGCATGATTATGGACCAATTCTATGTTTAGTTGAATGATCGCGTACGACGTAGCTTGTTGTGGTCGCGTGCGTTGATGCCGGGCGATGATCTCTGGGCGTGATATGTCAATGAGCATGACCAGGTAGATTAAATACTTGATCCCCAGTGAACCTCGGGAGGAGATCGAAGGAATGCGACAGAAAGCGCCTCTGGCCATGCTCTTTGATGGGAGGTCGGCCTTCACGCTTATCGAGGATCTCCCGCATTGGGCTGGCTGCGGTGGCGGGCAGCGGCTGGGCATGTAGGCGGTGATACTCCGCGACCGCAATGAAGATTCGCCTCTTCAGGAAGGTGCTCGTCGTCCAGCGGAAGTGAGATTGAGCAAATTTGTTAATGAATGAGTGAGCCTGGCGGGCATGGGCTGCGAACAGCTCGAGGCAGGCTGCGAAGACACGGCACAATTTGAGCGGAATGTTGCAGGAATAAAAACCTCGAATGTTGAGCGGAGGCGCGATGAACAGTGCCGCGATGATGGCATGTTTTGATGTTGATGGTTGATGGTATTTCATGACCGTTCTGAAATATTACCTTGGTCGGCGTTAATCGGCGTAATGATATATTATATGTGTCGGTGTTGTATCGAGGGAGGTTCGGGCTGCGGTATGCGGGTCCGAGGATATCTTTATCGCCCAGATCGCGGCGTTCTGCGCCATCCCGGTGACGTGGACATGCCTGATTGAACGTACAGGGGTGACGCTGAGGTGTGCGTTGGCGTGTGCGTTTGCCAGTGTGCCGTTGACATGTGGGCGCACCATGTGGACGCCTTGTGCGGTGAGCCATACCCATGGTGCACGTTTTCCCAGTGCGCCCAGCCGTTAACCGCGCGTTTCCGTGTGAACTGCCGCTGACGTTGATGGCGGGTAGACCCGTCTGGTGTCACGTGTAAAGGGGATTGAGCCCTGTTTCCGGGGAGGCCTGACGCGGTGCATTTCTGAGGCTGGGCTGGGTTTGACTGCCTCAGCAAAGCACGTCGGGCTACGGTCAGCTGTTGCCCTGGTCGCGGACCGTTTAAGCGGAGATGACCGACTCGACCGGTCACGAATCGTTGAGCACACGATTTAATAACCAAACCCTCTTTTGGTAAGATGGAGTGGGATTCCAGCCAGAGATGAGCACTGATGGTGCTCCTTGTTGGCCGGAATGTTTTGGCAAACTAGATATTGATCCCAGGCACGTGGTTTATTCAGGCTCTGTGCAATTTTTTCCTCATCTCTGGGCGGTTGTGACAACGGTGTCGTCAGGGTTTCGTGAATATTGACCAACGGCGTGAGCCAGGCTGCTGCTTTCGAATATTCCGCTGTTTGGTCGTTTTCTTTATTGACAGATCTGAAAATGTGCGGTGTCGAGTCTGGGACTAGTATTCGCGTTCCAGAGTAAGCTGCGGTCATGTTCATATGAAACTGGAGATGATGTTGTGGAAACTGACCGGTCATTCACAAAGACACAGCCCCAAACGCTACAAAATCAGCGTGTACTATGGCGGTTGACAAAAACTTTCTGAGATAGATCGGCGTTAGCTAAAATTGATATTTTTTCCCCGATTTTCCGTTTTTATTGGGGAGAAAATGTTAATGCGTAATAAGTTCAATAACAAGTATTCCGTGGTTTGTAAGTAACTCATAGCGACCTTCTCTGAATACCGGACTCTAACTAAAGAACCTAACTCTGTGATATGAATTGAATCTTGTTCTTCCAGTTCTCCAAGTAGATGTCTGGTCGCAGCTGTTGAAGGGGAGCCAGAGACCTAAAAGCAGTGGATGCTCTAGATTAGCTCTCTGGCACCATAGATGCGACGTGCGCAAATGCCGAGGATGGTGAAGGGGCAGGGCTGAGCGGGCGGTTCATCGACGGGCTCACGTGATGGGGATCGACCGTGAACTGGAGTCGCTATTGACACCCGCTGGCGATGAGCTGAGCAACAGGGCTGGGCACTGTAGTGATCGTTCACTTTCGATGGAGTTCAGCCTGTGCTGCTGGTCGACATGTGGTCTGCGGAGGAAATGATCTACATGTAGAGCTGGAGAATGACGATAACGCACAGCTATGCATCGTGAGCTCGGTGGGCTGAACCACGCGTGTGCCGGAGGGCGGATGGAAGTGAACTCTGTATATGCCGACCCAATCCACATGCCGCCAGGCTCTGTGCCTGGCTGTTCGGAAGACAGCGTCCGATCGCGAATGGGGCGGGGTGAGATCCCTGTGTGATGGTGACCGTGCGGTGAACCGTCGCCGTGACCAGTCATGTGATGTGTGTGTGTTGCGGCTTCCGTAGGCAGGCCACACGAGGCGGTGCAATGATCCTTCGCTCTTCCAGCGGCGCCAGGTCGCGGTCGATGATTTTGAATTTGTTGTGGGGATGAGGCTCTGTTTGGTCTTGTGTCTCTTGATGAGGGGCGTTAACGGCAATGTTAACGGCAACTCTGACCAATCGATTGAGCCGCTACTCTAACGTTATCATGCCATTTGCTTCGTTCTCCTCATTCCTCATCGTCTCCTCCCATTCTCATCCCCTCCATTCTCATTTGATCTCTCGTCTCTCATCGATCAATCTCTTCCCAGCCCCGGCTGCCATCTGCCGGACCGGAACCACCATCAGCGATTCTTTCATCTGCCTGTCGGCTGCCTCTCCGTGACCCCATTCATCACTGCGTTCCCCCGCCAAATTCCTCCTCCCCTTCTTTGTCTTGCACATCGGCGATCGAGCGAAAGGAAGGCTATCGATTTTCTCTAAACATCTTGGTCTGCCGGCTGATGGTTTCTGGGCTACGGGCCCAGCTAATCGCGTGGACAATCACGTGTCGCGGGCGGGCCGATGCAGCTCTGAGTTGATGGCGCGTCCCGAGGCTGTCTGTTCAGGTCTGGTGCCCTCTGGGCTTCACCGTCATGTGACGTTCGACGCGTTATGCGGGTCCCGGGGCGTCTCTTCATGTTTGCGTAGATCGGCGTTGCGCCGTCACGACCGGCGTGTGCAGCGGCGTTTAACGAAGCAATGGCGCCTGGGGACGACTGCGAGAATGTGCGCGTTATTCGTATTGTGCGCTGGCCCGCGGGCGGTGAACCACGTCGGTGTTCACAGGCGAGATGATCTGGCTGCCTGTTATGTAAGGCATGCGAAACCCTAACTCCGTTTTAAATCGCATTTCTGAACTCGGTTTGGCTAACTCTGGGCAATCTCGACTTCCCGGTCTAAACGATCTGGCCTCGACTTCGCTGGACTAATCTTCAGCGGGATTACCGGCATCGGGCCGGCGGACCGGCCGAGGAAAAACCCGAGGATCGGTGTTTGCCAATTCAATGGTCAATCAAGCAGGAATGGAAATAGTAATTTAACCTGTGTGCCCATGGCGACCATCTGAACTCGGAATGACCGTAACTGAGAACCGCAACCTGTGTTCAGATTAAATGTGATGCTGGTTATTTCATGAATATGTGATAATTCGTGAGATGATGGGAAGGGGGCAGAACGCTGAAACCTGGTAATCGTGCTCTAACCCTCTTCAATGCAGCGGTAAATGGGCACGTGTGCAGGGCTGCACGGTTGTGGTGGAGGCGGGCGGCGGGATATGTGCGGCTCATGGTCGGCCAGTAAACGTGAGTTCTGATGCGCGGAAGCGCCTGCTGGCGTGCGAAACTGCATGAGTTCGCTCTTGGGGGTGGTGAACACCCTTCCATGGACCGATAGAAATGCAGCGATAACCTCTAATCGCAACAGTCGACTTTGTCTCTTCTCAGTGAGGCTGGCTCTACACTGCTCAGGCGAGATGCAACCGGGGGTGGTCCTGACTGTGCGTCGACTCGTTGAACTCGCCTGCTGAAATTGATATGCCGGAGAGGGCGGAGTGGTGGACTACCCTGGCCGTAATTTATGCCCGGGCAGGTATCCATTTGCCATGATTACGTGCGGCGACACGGAGGCCCCGGCGGGTGGGTCCTCCCGCAGTGCAATGGTGGGATGCTCCGCCAGCAATGATGATGCTGCAATGCTGTGCGATGTGTGAACCGTCGCCGTGATGGGACGATGATGTGTGTGCGCGTGTGCGGCACCGCGTGAGCCGAGGGCAGTGGCTTCCCAGCGGGCTGGGTCGGGTGGGTGATGCGGTGGGCTGCTCGACGTGGAGGTGTGTGGGGGCTCGTTTGTATGCGATGATTGCTGCCGCCATGGTGGGGGCTCATGGCTGTCGAGGCTGTGTTATGAGACGAGCAACGGCCGTAACACAATGTTGGCAGTGGGGTGGGACCTCGAAGTGAAATTTTTTTCTCATTTTGTGGTTGCTAGCAGACAGAAAAATTGAAATAGTGAGAGTTGACAAAATTGAGAATAGTCTGGGCAGTGCAGTGCGGCGACCTGTCGGCGGGCAGACTAGTCTTCAGCCGATTCTACGACATCAGACGGCGGGTGGCCGAGGATCAGGTGTTTATGATTCAATGATTGAGTCGTGGGGTGGAAGTGGTAGGTTATTGAGGCCGTAGCGACCGTGGTTCCGGAATAACAGCCATGAGACAACCGGCGTTGAACAAATCGCGTGGCTGTTTAACCTGTGATGTGTGGGCGGTCGACCGACGGAAGAGGTGAAGACATAGCTGGTGATCGTGCTCTAACTAACCCTCTTTAATACGCCGATTCGACGTCTGAACACGGTTAGATGAGAACGGTAACCTGAAGGTTCGTAATCTGGCTCGTCCCTGATGACCAAAGCCCTGTCCGGACTGCGATGCGCGGGCTGTGCTACCAACTGGCGTCTTGTTACGTAGATTCATTGAATGATGGTTATGTGATAATTTTGGACAGCAACTAGTCTAATATACTTAAAGCTAGTTAGACTTGGAATTTGGCTTTGAAATTTGGTATCTTTGGTAGAACATTGATAGAAGTATGTTGCAGCAAAATTTTTGAGAAGCCAAATCACGAAGGATAGCTTGGTCATTTGGTCTGATATACACTAATCTTCTTTACTGACAGAAATTGTTGAACTAGAGAGATAATTTGTGGCCAATTAAATTGGATCTCAGCGATCTTTAATTTTTGATTGATGCTTTCCCTGAACCTTGGCCCAAATGTTAAAAGGAATCTATCATTTGCCACCTTCCTTAGCATTCATCATGCGTAATCAAACTTCACATACATATCGAGGAACTTAGCATCAATTAATTACTAGTTGAGAAACTTACATACCGGCTCATTCATCATAGCCATTAATTTGGTAAAATTCTAAATGGAACTCTCCATAGCAGGTGGTTTGATGCGGAGTGTAAGAGGCATAAGTGCGGCTAAAGTCATATTTGGATCAGTACAAAACTGCGAGGAGCCACCCTGCAGTCACCCGCGCCCATGCAGCGAAGGAGACAAAGGCGTGGTACCTTCCCCTTCGAACATCGAGGAGATATTGAAGCTGCTTCGGACACTCATCCTCGAACCTTCTGCCTTGAGAGTGCTTGAAGGCGGCCCGGCCCTCTGAGGGACATCACACGGGCGTGCAGGAGCGGTACTTGCGGCGGCTCTATGACCCACGGGGATCGCGTATATCCACTTTTACAGGATAGCCCCCATTAGTTCGCCCGGAGGGAGAGGATATTGTGGAGAAGTGCGCAGCGAGCTGGCGCTAATGGGAGAAAAGCGGTACGACCTGGATGGTATCTTGGTAGAGTTACTCAAATGAAGGCGAGCGTACGTGAGTGAATCCTCATTACCACGATGTGAGCATTGCGGGGAAGGTTTCCCAGAGCAATAGCGGGGTTGTCCCCATTCACAAGGCGGGCGACCCACCTTTGTCGACCCGGTCACCGGTCGTAGTCCGGTCGGTGTTTGCCGTTGTTGGGCGGCATTCTCGAAGCGGCGATTGACCGGGGCGGGCGGCGATGTGAAACCCTCACACAGCGGAAGCCCGCCATAAAGCGATTGACCATATCTTTACCGCTGCGAACGCGATTGAAAACGGTAGGAACCATCGGCGAGGACTTGTATTCTTTGCTTTGGACCATGAAGGCTTTTGATCTGATCCCGGGGAAAAGCTATGGTACAAATTGCGTCAATTTGGAGCTGTCATTTGCACGTGCGAATACCATATCTGGCAGGCTATATAGCAAGAGTTGTTTTGGCGGGGGATCGTGGCCGAACCAAAAATTCACCCGCGTGTGTCGAGGGTCGGCGGTGCCCCCCTCTCACCAACACTTTTGGCCTCTACATTGTCGGTTAAGAGCCACAGCTGCGAGCATGGGGATGGCATCTGACTTTTACGCGAGGTCATCGCCCGGCTCATCTATATGGATGATGTTGACCTTACGGCCCACACCCGGAAGCTATGCGGTCTCATCACAGATGCCTGAACACGTGCAGTGAGACTCTGAGACATGCGGCGTGAATCGGCGGGCAGGTGGTTCTCATATCCTCTTCACGCCACCCCGCGCCTCTGCACTCACATATCGGGGCGGCACATGGAGGTCACGCCCACCTACAAGTACCTAGGGGGTGGAGTTCCCCTCCTAAGCTCTTGTTGGGAGGCGTCCATCCCGGCTTCGCGGTGGCAATTTGGAAGCGGCATCGTCTTGAGAACAACTTGATCACCCGGCCCGAGCTCTATGATTGGGGCCATCAATCACATACGTTTGAGGGGCTAATTCGAGAACTGTCCTTAAATGCAGTCGAGGAGCTTGGGGCGTCGTCTGCTGACTGGAATGGCTGGGCGAGGTCACGAGAAGGCATTTTTAGCCTGCGGGCACCCCAGGGTGAAACAGCCGGTCCCCTATCGGTCTAGCTGCGAGGCTGGATTCTTACAAGCAGTGAGCGGCCCATGATAGACACATGATCTATTTTCGAATGTAGTTAATATATGGGTGATGCTCGGCTCCTTTGGCTTCTGGTATGGCAATGGGCCGCCGGCTCGGGGAACTGTTGGAGGGTAAGAGATCGATGGATTCGCCCGAGATGGAATGTCACGAGAACACGAGTGCGTCTGAGTGGAACCTGACGCGTCGTGACTGCTTGGGGAAATGCTGGGCGCTTACTTCCTTGGCAAGCTCACGGGACCCATTTCTAGAAGCGAGTCAAAAACGGCCCATTACAAGGAGCACATCAACCAGGTGTTAGCAGGGGCAGCAATACACGCATTCTCAATTTTGCCACGAAAAGCCTTGAACTCATTGCTTCCGACCATACAGGTGCCCACCATCTTCGCATCGAGGCAGGCGGTGGATTGGGGAGCCGCCGGGGCGAGCTGCTGTCGATTGCCATTGAGGATGGAGTCTCACACTTTCGAGTTGCCCGGCGTGATCCGGTCCAGGGCGGGAATCGCTCCTTGAAATGCGGTAGGACTTGCCTTCATTTCTTTGATGAACCGCAGCCGTCGATGCGTGCTCTGGGGTATTACATTGAGTCTTTGGTCTGTGACTCCACCTTTGCCCACTTTGGTACGATCATGGTGTATATATATTTGTGTGTTTTTGCATTACATTTACGTATATTGGAGCGGTTGTCCGGCCAGTGATTCTTGCCTGCAGTTTTCCTCGAAACCGCGCCCGAGGCCGAGGGTTTTAATGGTATGTCAGAAACTGCTGGCAGCTTTTGTATTGAGTCCCATAAATAGGTGAGGTCTCCGTGGGCCGATAAAATACCTTCCTTCCCTTCCTTCCTTCCATTGATGCTAAAAAGATACATCCGAGTTTCCATGAAATGTTTCCTTTCAAAAAGGATTGTAAGTATTTAGGTCTTAGTTCTACTTTGCTGGAAATCCCTCTTCATAGCAGGTCTTTGGACATTATGATGATTGCCATAGAATAGAAGCTTGATGCATATGCCGCTCGGATAAGCTTCCTCTCATCTTCTCTGTCCTCCCAAAAAGCGATTTCCTTCCTCCTTTTCAAGCGTAGCGAGAGGTGTCCCTCTGCAGATTGGATTGTCTTATTAAATCTACACCTCTCATTCTTTAAAGACTTTTATATCTTATGTATTTATTTGATATCTAATGCAAATAACACTAACATGGTTTTATTTATAAAATTGTTCCATGGACAACCCATGGTCGTTATTGAGTAAGGTTTTATTTATTATTCCATGGTCAAACCATGGTCATTACTATTCTTTAATGGGACATTTTATATTTCTTCGACGTTTCTTAAAATGATTGCCATAATCTTCGTTGTCTTCGTCCTCAATGTCGTCGTATATTAAATGCATTAATGATGTATTTTCGATGTCTTGGTCTAATACCTTATCACTGCCAATGGGAAAACTACTTTGTATTGGGTGAAATTATGTAGGGTGTTGTGCTGCCAATAGCGATGACAATGGTAGCATGTAGTGTGGTGTATAGTATACTACTATGGTGTGGTGAAGGGTGTTGTGCTGCCAAAAGTGCTGCTACTGCATAATGTATGGTGTTTATATGGTAGTAGCTTGTGTTGTGTAGTGTAGCTTGTGTTGTGTAGTATGTGATTGTGGTATTCTACGAGTATGTAGCTTATAATATTAGAAGGCTGATATATATGGAGTGGTTTGTGTTGCAGACTATGGCAGACTTGTAAAGGAATGGATGGTTGCATATCACATAGAATGCCATCAATCCGAGCCATCGGATCGGAATTCTCGAATTGGCGAGCATGCATCTCTCCCATGCATGCATGCATTGTGTCATTTTTGAGGCTACGGTTGGATTTGAGATCGCTATTTCTTCTGGGTTCTTCATCGATTTCTCATTAGCATTTTAAAGGAGCATTTGTATTACTTGTTTTCATGCGAACCCTTATTAGAATTGATAGAGTACGAAAGCGTCATAGCGAGGATAGAAAGAGTCATATGAATAGAAAGATTGAGTTGATAGAAATTAAAGCTAATTTGCACAGATGGCAGTCCATCATGACGATAAATTCAAAAGCGGCAAAGGATGTTTGGGTTGTAAGTGAACTGAAGGACGAAGAGCTAAATGATAAGTGTTGCCTGGGTTGAGCCAACTGAATAAGGAACTAGCAAAACTTGAAATTGAGTGAAGTGTATGTGAAGCCTTACTTTAGGTGCTACAACCTCGAATGTGCAAATCTGAGAATTTTTTTAGCGTAGTGGCTATGACATACTTTAGATCATGCGCTTCTAGTGCTTCTTACAGTAGAAGAAGAGGGTGATGAAGGTCTCCCGTATTGTGGACGGTGTCTAAAATGAGAGGATAAATTGTTGCCAGTTATCATAGCAAAATGCAATCAATCACCAATATCACATTCCATGTCTGGTACACCATTTGAGGTGAATATTGTCATCTCTAACTTTGTCTAAAAGCTTTATTTATATTGTGTTTGTTCGTAGACGTTCTAGAACTAGTTGCAACCCTAGTTGTATCCAAATGATGTCTGAGACGTGTCTTTTGGCTTTTAGTATTCGAGTGGTACCACAGAAACCAATGAACACAAGTAAGTAACCCAATTAATGTTTCTGATATCAGAGATTTCTGACTTTAGTATTTGCAGAATTGTAAAAAACTAAGGCTAAGGAAATCCAACTCCTTGCGATGCCTCGATCGAATATGAGACTGCAAGATACCACCCGAGTGCAAATAGAATTGAGTCCATTGGATACTTCAAAGTCAATCAGCTTCTTGAGAGTGGTGGTCCTCCAAGAAGAAATTTGGATAGTGAACTGAATGCAGTTGTGTCAAGAAAGCAATAGTGTCATAGAAATGGTTTATATACTGACATTTTTTTTTGTCTGTGGTCTTTCTCATCTCAACTATTGCAGGTATAATGACAAAGAAATTTCAATGCAGAATTATCTGTGGTCTTTCTCATCTCAACTATTGCATTTCAATGCAGAACAAGGTCCTACAACTGTTGAAAGAAAAGTAATTTCCTCTGAAACTCGTTCTACACAAGATCTACAACCAAATAAAAGTTTGGGTGTTGAACATGAGGTATAGCGGATGCAGCTAATCAAATTGGCAAAGAAACCCCCGAATTCTGAACGATGCAGCATGATCATCAAGGCCACTACCTCCTCAACCAAGAAAAAACAAGAGATTATGATATTCTCCTTGCCCGGATTTTAATGGAGGTTTGAGGCAGTTTTACGACTTAAAGGGATCCGCTATTACTTAGGAGCAGGCGTTATGCTTATGAAATTGACGATATGGCGTCCCGGTTTCCAAGCATGTATCACATGAGTTCCTAGATTGGTGTTTTTTGAAATTTTGAGTTGCATTGTGATCCAGCATGGCTCAAAGAAATGTCAACTTGTTGGTGAGGAAGTTGCTGCAGGCATATAAATACAAGTTTCTTTCTATTAGGAATCAGGATGACTGCACCAACAAAAAGTTGAAAGTGGTTAATAAGCAAAATTTTCTTAAGGAATTGTCCAAAGTGTACCAAATATATTATCAACACAAAGTGAAAAATAAATTGTTGATCGATGACAGCAGATACAGGAATTCTCACAAGCTGCCAAACACAATGATATGTCCAAATGCCTTTGTCCCGACAATTGGATTCCAATTTTCTTTTAGAGCAACTCAAACCATGGCTGAAAGGACTTCTAAATGTAGAAAGTGTGTCTGCTTAAGTGAAGAAAAATCTAATACAATTGGGCTCTGGGCCCTAAACCAGTTGACATTTTGATATTTGATAAATTAGTATTTGCATATAACTCTAAGTTATAACTTCCTTTGTCTCGCATCCTACATTTTGCAAGTCTCCACTATCAGAGTATCCCTTATAGGGGGATGCGAGAGCTAGTAGGGTTTCACTCCCATGGGGAGTTTTTCATCCAGTGGACACATTGTATAGTAGCATTTGTATCTTGATTGTGGTTTTTATTTGCTTAGGTGTATTACATGTACCATCTCATAGGCCCAGAAAAAGAAAAAGAAAAGAAAAAAGAAAAAAGAAAAAAGAAAAAAAGAAAAAAAGAAAAAGAAAAAGAAAAAGAAAAAAGAAAAAGAAAAAGAAAAAGAAAGAAAAAGAAAAAGAAAAAGAAAAAAGAAAAAGAAAAAGAAAAAAGAAAAAAGAAAAAAGAAAAAGAAAAAAGAAAAAGAAAAAGAAAAAAAGAAAAAGAAAAAGAAAAAAAGACATGGGTATTTGGTTATGGTTGTAGATGGAGAGTGCAGGAAGGCGGTTTAACTTTGGGAACATTACAAAAGGCAGGCATTGGAATACATCCTTTCAAAGGAAAAGCTTGAGTTATTTGTGGCATGTGTATTGAGGGCCATCCTTTTAAAGAAAAAAGCTTGAAAAAGGATATTTGTGGCATGGGAACGATTCTTAAGAAAGATGGTCCCTTCATTTATTAGTTATCAACGCACTCACTTTATGGTTGGTGTCTTTGGAAAAAGCGAATCTTTTATACCCAAGGTATGCTATCAAAACCGAATATCGAAGCTGCCTTGACAATGTAATTGTTATTTAATGTACCAAAATTTTCCTTGGATAGTTCAAAATTTCTATTGGCCAAATTATTATAATTGTATAGTCCTTATAAATGAGTAAATTATCAATTTGAAATTCCCTAAATTGAAGCGAATTCATATTAGGTTAATACGGAAACATGGTATGGTAGGAGATGGAATCCATGGCGAGGAGATGGTTATAAAGCTACAAGCTACTTGTAGATTCTTTGATGCTTATCTTGAAGCAATAATGCTTGCTCCACACACTCAATAGATGTGAAGCCTTACGATTTAGGAGTTTTATTTCCTGCTTCGAAGGAAGATCACGAGACTTTACTTTTACCCTAAGACCACTGCTTTTGCCATATTTTATGTAGTCCATGAGTAATCTATATGGCCATATGGCGGATCAATGATGCATCTGAAACATACTCTGGTGAATGAACCAAAAGCAACATGCCATTAATGGCACGTTATACAACATCTTTGTTCTTAGCATTTGGCGGGAGAAGCGACACCATCTGAGGTTTGTTTAAAGCATGATATTCTAGAAGATATTATCTTGGCAAAATATTTATGCCATGAGGAAATGTCCATATAGCAAGGTTTATTCGCATTCCTAGCAGTGTTGCATGGCCTTAAAAGGTGCATAAAGTAGGATGCCGGTAGATGCATGGCATTTAACACGGAAATGTAAAATTTTGATGTTGAATAGAACCGCAAATGGTAGAGATAGATAAAGGCATAATGGGTACACCATATAATTATAGTAGAAGCTGATTTGTACTACTAAAATTGGGGCCCGAGTGGCGATCTTGATGATGTAGGAAATCTTTGTGGTAGTGAAGCTCGATGCTTTGCATAAAGAAGTCTGAATATCTCTGACCCAACAATATAGGTGAAGGCGAGAAGAGCCATGTGATTGTATAGCTTACACATCACTCCTTTCCTCATTACCAAATTTTTGCTAATGTTGAATTGTTTGGAGTGCAGTAGCGAGGGATCACATCTCACGGGTGTTTAGGGTCAAGCGGTTGGATGATACAAAATCATTTACTTTATTATAGTGAAAGTGCTTGCATAAAGGGAGAACCAATGGTGAGATCTATCAAGCAGTGATTTTGGAATGAAATCAAGGGGACACATGGAACTTACATATGATACATGAAAACTTTACATTTTAATGCTTGTTATTTTAGTATAAAAACATTGTTAATCATTATTGAAAGTAAGTTCTGATTGGTTGCATATTATTCTAATACTTGTAAGGATCTTAAGTGGAAAAAGCGAGTTTAATAGTGTATTCATTTGCCTAAATGTCTACATCTTTGATTTTTACATATAAGGTATCGTGTCTTGTTTCATATACACAAAATCTTGAAAGGATATATTATACTTGTACTCTTTAGGTGTATGCAAGAAAAGATTTTGCAGTAGTCAAATGATAAAAAAGCGAGAACTAGTAGCGTTAGTTTGTGGCTAGGTAAAATCTAGGGTGGATATGTAGTGTCATTGTCTTTATCTTGAACAAACGCTGTTCATGTGATTTTAGTTGCATGTAATAGTTAGTAGTGGTGAAGATGTTCGTAAAAGAAAAAGGAGAAAAAGGAAAAAAGGAAAAGGAAAAAGGAAAAAGAGAAAAGGAAAAAAAGAAAAAAGAAAGGGAAAAGAGAAAAAGAAAGAAAAAAGAAAAGAAGAAAAAGAAAAGAAAAAAGAAAAAGAAAAAAGGAAAAGAAAAGAAAGAAAAGAAAAGAAAAAGAAAAGAAAAAGAAAAGAAAAAGAAAAGAAAAGAAAGAAAAGAAAAAGAAAAGAAAAAGAAAAAGAAAAAGAAAAAAGAAAAGAAAAGAAGAAAAAGAGAAAAAAGAAAAAGAAAAGAAAAAAAGAAAAGAAGAGAAGAAATGGAGGTGGTTATGAATTGGAATTGGAAACTAATTATGGTTTGTAAAAGGACGGACATTAATTATATTTATAGGAAGTCATAATAAGTGCCCGCGAAAGAAAGCATAAAGAAGGCTTTATTGACCATAAGGCTTTAGGGTCGATCATGATCTTTGTCCAGCGAGGTTCTAAGCCAGGTGTCGTAGAAATGGAAAGGGTCACATGCGGTTACGGCCGGGGAAAACCTGTTGATAGGGATCAGTTCAGCGGGCTTACGCCGGATGGAAGCATTAGCGTCGCGAGGGGATCACCAGTAGGGCGGTGGAAGATTTTTACAGCACTTGGCGGCAATCCTCTTCTTGATCACACCGCGGTAGCGCGGAAATTTTCTGCTTAGGTCTTTCTTTACAGCGTGGAAGCCTTTACTTTGGCGGGATCATGTGACCCGAAGCAAAAAAATTAGGTTCTGTCAGCGGCCAGCGAATCCTGATACCCGACTTCATGTGGCCAGGACCCTTATTGACCATAGATAGGACTTTTTGAATGGTGGCGTCCATAGTATTTTGTTGCTTGAATAATGTGTGGGAGGTGTGGGCCCTGTTTCATTCTATTAGAAAACACTTGCTTTCTTTACGTGTTCTGCGGCATAGTGCGTAGACTCAGTAGGCATAAGGAGATTTGAGGTTTTACTTGCACAAGATGAGTTATATGTTTGATGGGTGGCCCGATCGCATACAAATATGCTTATGCTATAAAGGCGGCTATTTACGATAGTTCCCGACAAGGCTTAAATGCCAAAAGCGTCTACCAAATAATGAAAGCAGTGCGGATGTACACTTTCTAGTTTATAGGGTTGATTTATCGTGCTTTCTCTTAAGAAAATTTTCTTAAGCTTGAAATGGTTATCCATTGATTGTAAAGGCATTGATAGTTATGCGTACAAAGGGATTAAATCTTGCATAAGAAGTATGGATTCCGGCTGGATGAGATGATAAAACAAGGATCAAACACATCTTTGCACATATCGGGGTGAATAAATTCGAGGTTTGAAAGTGAAAATTTGCTTAGAAATATTTATGTAAGCACATTTACATGTTTTATGAAATGAGGGTTTAAGGAACAACGAGGAAATGGTTTAGTGTTCTTAAAAAGCGGAGATAGAAGGCAATCGATCTTAGTAAACTACATGATTATCACGAAAATGACCTGATAAGTAGCTAGTATGTGAAGATAGAATGTAAAGACAAGGAAGACATTTCTTGATTTGTGATGCGGTCAAGTCTACAGTGCTTAGAGTAAAAAGCTTGACCGACAATAGATGCATAGCACATGCATTGAAAGTATAAAATTGGCCCGAAAAATGATCACAGTAGTTAGATTTAGATAGACCAAAAATATAAAATTTGGGCATACATACATTTTAGCATATGATTAGATTAGAATGAGGCTGATGTAAAATTTGTCACAGGGGATATGGGAGAATGTAGGCAATGGAAGCGTGAGGCGGTGATGTTTAAGATTAAGTTTGAATTTTTATGACCTTGATGGGTGAAGAGGCGAAGAGCCATGTGATTCCCAGCATAGCTTACTGTCACTCCTCTCCTCATTACCAAATATTTGCTAATGTTAGTGCGATTTGGAGTCGCGAGGTAACCGATCACATCTCACAGTTGTTTGGTCACACATTTGGATGATACAAATCATTCTTACTTTATTGAAGAATATTGCATAAATGGGAACCAATGGTGAATCTTTCCAATTCTATCTTTGGTTTTTCATGTAAAATCGAGAAGAAGAATATATGGTTAGAAGCATATGGAACTTGGCATAACACATCTAAATGGCGGTTTTAGGCTAAAAGAAAGCTTAGATTATGTTGTTTTGTAAACATATATCAGGTTAAGGTGCATAGCGGACTATGAATTGTAAATAAATTTAAGTAGAAAAAACGTTGTTAGCACATTGAGTGAAAGTAAGTGAGATGGTTACATGGTATACTATGACTTACAAAAAAAAGTTAAATGGGAAAAATTGATTCTTAATATACATTTCTTAGAAATGTCTATATTCGATTTTTCATTTAAAAAGAACTTGTTTACTATATCCGCGATGTACAAAATCATAAAAAGTATTCCTTATATGTTTAAGCTTTAGGTTTTATACATGGTAAGATGTTGATTTGAATTCGTAGAAGCGAAAAATTGTAACTTGCTTTGGTTGTGGCCTAGAGTAAAATCTAGGGTGGATATGTGGGTGTCCTTGTATAGCTTTATCTAGAACAAATCTTTGTTCCTTGTAATCTTGTTGCGCCGCTAATAGTTAGTAGTCTAGGTGAAGATAAGAAAAAGAAAAAAGAAAAAGAAAAAAAGAAAAAAGAAAAAAGAAAAAGAAAAAAGAAAAAGAAAAAGAAAAAGAAAAGAAAAAGAAAAGAAAGAAAAAGAAAAGAAAAGAAAAGAAAAAGAAAAAGAAAAGAAAAGAAAAAGAAAAGAAAAAGAAAAAAGAAAAGAAAAAGAAAAAGAAAAAAGAAAAAGAAAAGAAAAAGAAAAGAAAAGAAAAGAAAAAGAGAAAGAGAAAAAGAAAGAAAAGAAAAGAAAAGAAACTAGCAAAGGCACACGGGAAGGCTTTTGCTTGAGGTAAAATTTGTTAGGTTTATGTTTGTTCATATGTTTGTGACTTTTACTCATTGGCAATTTTCTCTCGATATATTTATTTATCATTATAAAACCATGGAATACAAAGTAGTTCTTGGCACTATGCCAAAACTCTAGTAGGACAAATGTTGTTTTAACTATTTTATTATGTCTGAATGGATCCTACATTTTTTGTTATATTTTATTATGTATAAATGGATCTTATACTTAGGGGTGAAGCTTGGCTGGCTTTTTCAACATCGGATAAATTGTAAACGTATTAGGATGCCTTTCGGGTGGTGGTGGTGCTTGAATATGAGGAGCAGTGCGGTTACTTAGAGACACGCCTGCAGGTTTTTCTGGGAGCTTGAATCTGAGTTTTTATCTTGTATATAGCATAGACCGGCAATCTTTGGAGCTATGACAGAGATATTCAAACTATGACCCAAAAGGATTGAACTTCCATTGGGTCTTATTAATGTTACGGATGCTTGACCACATGATTCAGCTATGACCAAAAGGATTCATACTTCCACATTGGGTTCTAATGTATTAAATGATTCAAACTTCCATTCGGTGTGTTGTTAATGTTTCGAAGGAAGCTTCACCCATGATTCATCTTTATAATAAAGATTCAAACTTCCACTTGAAGTTCTATTGTCTTATGAAAATGATGTAGTGAAGTACAAGCGCATTCTAAGCTAGATGTCACTTTACATGGCACGAATTTTGAGATATAAGGCATATTCTACAACTAAGCCTCCATCTAAGGGCGGAGCAATCCCCTCAGAAAAAGTAGTAAAGATAACTTACGTGCCATTTATATCCCACACATTTGATGCCGTTATGTCCCGCACATTTGATGTGATATCATATTAGATTTAATATAAGAAAATATCTGATTGTTAATTTGGGGGCCCTCTTTTAAGAATTGGTAACAAAAAATTTAAGTGATGTAGCATGAACAACATTCCTAAATTCTTTGTTAACACTCTCCACAATTTAACTGTCTGCATTACTCGCTCTTTGGCGATTAAATCCTCTTATGAGAGCTTAAATGTCTCTCATTATACGTTTAAAATTATACATTATAATTAAAATTGAATCAAGCACATTTATGGTATAATGGCATGCCTTAATATCTTGAGAAAAGTATTTATTTACTCACATGTCGTCACTCTATTGACAATGTGAATTAATGAAGTGCTTAACAAAGGTGTTGTAGTATTATTGACATTGCCTTTTTTTCAATATTCTGATTTTACAATGGTTGTCCTTAACCACCGTTTCTTTAGCGTTCAAGAATACTGATAGAATCAGCGTGGCAACTCCTTTTGAGAAGTTGTGTGTAATTTTTGAAACACTTTATCAACAACTGCGACGAAGGCTTGACAAGATACGAGAGATCTCATCTTGATCCACACTTGAGCAAGTTAAAGCGTACAGAATGAAATAAAGATTTGCTTCAAAACCTTCCTGCTTATGAGGTTGGCTTCATGATTGTTTCATACCCCCTCTCCGGACAATTGTATAAGTCAAGATCTGAAGCTTCTTAAGGCAATTAGGCTATGAGAATAATCCCTTAAAATAAGCACAGGCCCGAATTAAGAAATATTACATATAATAGCATAAATAACTGGGCTAGAAATAGCATTACCTTAAGGGGATGGCATCACTTATAAAACTTCTTGGCAAGGCGGGAGTCAGTACACCACAATGCATGGCAGAGCCACTATTTACATATCCGGCTTGAAATGTTTTGACACATCATATCATAAATATTTCTTTTTTGCAACATTCCATTCACTTTGTATGTCTTAATAATATTTAAAACTCACAAAACATACTTGTCATCCTTATATCACCATCTTGCAAACGCACTTTCGGAAATGTCTATTGGGGGTATAACATACGGTATTTTATGGTGTTAATAAGATTCGAGCCTATATTGTCTTACTTAATGTTAAATTTGGCCTTGAGGCCAGTGAGGGTCGAGCATGATGCTCAGCGCATGTTGGTTGAGCACATTCACGTATGCAGAAAAAATCATAGAACTTTATATATTGCATTGCTCGGGCGTCACGAGGACACATTTTATAAAACTTTATAAATGCAAAAATACAAGTAATACACAAACCTCAATTTTGATTCAGAGAAAGGCCACACACGAGTTATAGGCAATAATATAGGAATGTGAGCCAAATGAAAGAAATGTATAGCGAGAGTAAAAAGATGGTACATTAATAGAAACAACCTTGGATGATCAGAACCACAATTTGATCAGTATGAGGTAGGCAACGATACGGCTTGAACCACAAACTTAGCATGAAGATGCATTTGCCTTAAAACATATCATTCCCAATATTCTACGGACCCGTGAAAATAACAACAATGCTATAGAGGTATTTGAATAGCTAGAAAAGAAGATCTGTCAAATGGTAGTGATCAAGCGAAGCAACATACAAGCGAGGGAAAAGCAGACTAACTACAAGTGGGGTGTATTAGCCTTTATAATATACGTGCTTGGACACATGGTGAGCTATAAAGTGACACATCACCAAAAGTCATATGATAAATAATGTTAGCCGGGTAAGGATATGCGATGTGTGAGATTTTATCTCTGACCGGCAATCAAATGAGTCGTGATGAAGTACTTGCAAGACAAGCTTGTGCAATGTGGTAAACAAGACTAACATTTCTATGCCTTGCAAGGATCAATAATTCCTACTGTCCCATATCACCGGTTTATACTACCTTGAGATTGAGGACACTTCAAGTTTGACCCAAAGCCATTATTAAAATGTGCTAATTACAAATGTCTGAGCGATGGTGAAAATATCGGTGATAAATCACATAAAGGAATCATTAAAATTAAGACTTGACATGAAAATATCTGCAAGGAATAAATGTACTTGTTTCTCCCTTCGCAACCCTGAAATTGCTTTGGCGTAAACTAGATTGTTCATAAAACATCAAAGAAACAATTGACAATATTACTGCCGGCGCACAAAACTTGCTCCGGGATTTGTTTCTTGGTTATTAAAGCAAATTCTAGATGGGAAAAAGGGAGGAAATTGCCTGGGTACATCATTTTGGATATATGGCGGAGATAAAAGCCAGATAATACCTCGCGATCGGCGGCTAGCAAGGTAATACCCATATGAATAGGTAAGAACCTGAAAGGCGGCACATCAACCAAACATTAGTTGGGCATTAACATCACCTTCCCTAGGCGAGGGCACGTATAAAAATGATTTCGCGTGATAAAGGTCGTCTTAACGACAGCGATGTATATTAATGCAGATTAAGCCTCCAATGATTTAATTACGCCAAATGGTGGAAATGATAAGCACAGATGTCTACTCATCTAGCATTAGACATAATATCTTAACAAATGAATTCAATAAGAAGAAGATTACCATTGAAATGTTCTCAATTTGAATAGTGTCCCAAGCAACTCGTTTCACATCATTTTATATAAAAGAGGGATTACTTGCCAAGGTAAACTGCTACGCCAACAAAACCTCAGTGCAAGGCTTATTTAAGAGTCTTTGCAAATCCATCAGGCATTCTACAACACCAAAACATAATTAGCCCGCAGACTGAAAGGCACCAAAGCGACCAAGGCCATGGTGAGAAAGATGCGTGCAGTTGAGGGGAAACAAATAGGAAAATGAATGGAAAGGGAATGGATGGAAAATGAATGAAAATGCCATGATAGAAAACCTTACTACTAAATCACGTGATTCGATGCGGGCATGCTACGGAAATGAAGCGCTGAAGCAATGATGAAGTAATCAAAGGGAAGTCTAGAAGCGGCACAACAGCCAGCGGGCCAGCAAAGCCCAAAGCGAGGACAACACACCTGACCTACGGGCTTAAAGAAGCCTTCGCGTCACTTTGTAAAGTATGCGGTATTAATGAAGGATAACCTGATAGAACAAATCACGGACATGATTGGCGGTGATGGCAGCGGAAATATCAATATTGCAATTCTAAAATAGCGTGGCTTCGGCATTAAGCTGATAAAATTTGCCATAGCGGCGAAAGGCCCCAAAATGCCATGGCCAGACGAAGAACGGAAAAATGCAAAAAGCGAAACAACGGTAAAAACGCCATAGCAAGATGGAAACTTGACGTGAATTGATGGAAAAGGCGAGGAAAGCGGAGGAAGAAATGGAAAGGAGGAGAAATAAAATAGAGTGGGAGAGGATTAGGCTCATCACATCTGGATTACATTTTCTTGGCTATTTTCTAGTACTACCGACCCTTGATTTATGGTAGAATTCAATGGTGTAGATTGATGCCACTTTAGATTTTGATGAGGTGGAAATTACATTGAATAGGCTAGAATTTGAGGAAAATTTTGTGAGCGGTAGAGCTGGTGTGCTAAAAGAAAAAGAAAAAAGAAAAAGAAAAGAAAAAGAAAAAGAAAAAGAAAAAGAAAAAGAAAAGAAAAAAGAAAAAGAAAAAGAAAAAGAAAAAGAAAAAGAAAAAGAAAAAAGAAAAAAGAAAAAAGAAAAAAGAAAAAAGAAAAAAGAAAAAGAAAAAAGAAAAAAGACCTTAACATATCTTGAAATAAAAGTCACTTTAATTCCTCATTTCAAGACTAGAGTTCTCATTCGGGGGTCAGCTAGATTTCTCTTTTAAGTAGGAAAAAGGAGCTTCTTTTTATTTGGCAAGGAAGATTGAAATATTTATGGATATGATTAAGAGACAATGCCTCTCGACTTTATAAGTAGACACAGCCTCTGCAAAAGGGTTGTGACAAATATTGCCTATAAATGAAGAGGGAATAAATTAGAAACTGAATTGAAGTACGTTTGAAGCCAAAAACACAATTTTATATGCTTACCTAAGCAAACAAACAAGAACCCAAATGACCTTTCAGAAGCAAAAGAACTTACATCAGTACTAGAAGAATCGCCCTTAGCCTGTGCCATGGCTAATATGGCCAAATTATTCTGGTGATTCGATCTTTTGCAACTATTTTGAATGCTTATATGATTGCAAAAAGGATCAGAATGGCAAGAGTATGAATTTAGCTAAAGAATCACAACCCAATATTAAATTGCAACTGATTAACCCAGATGCTACTTACTTAAAAAGTTTTGCAATTTCACCAAACTGTGCACAGTATAGCATTTGTTTAGCATGGCGGCGTGGAGGTTTTAGGTAGGTGGGTAATGGATGTTTTAAATAGAAGCAACATGCATACTTGGCATGATTCACGGCCGATTGATTATAATCACCACATGGACATGATTCAAGGTCGATTAGTTATAATCGCCACTGCCGAGGCCATCGCCCAAGAAATGAAGAAGGAAGGTTAGGGTCGGCACCAACTCATTTGTCATGAATTAGATAAAATTTTGTGTCCTTGTACTATTCTTGGGAGGATCTGTACAAGAATTGCTGAGGCCTAAATGGAAGGTATTCTTTCATTCAAATATCAAAGCTTTGGAGTTTAAGTTGGTGAAACAAGTTTCTATTTTGTTTGCAATAACAAGAAAGGAAGGTAATTTGTAGGTAAATGTGTTAGATTTTAAAAAGTTTCCATTGATATAAGTCAAACCAGGTCTTGCACCCCCTGAATGAGCTCTTTACTCCGAAAGGAATTTTTGGCAAAATTTTAGCTTTTTGGAACTTGCCCACTTTTCTTTCTCTTTTGCTCCATGTTCATCTCGTGGCCCGATGGTTCATTTTCATTGCTTAAACGACTAATAATCCATCAGGGGTTTAGGGTCAAGAAGATCGTTTTAGTTTTACAAGGGAAGATTTACAAGATTGGTATATTGTGAAATTAGAAAAGTGAATTGTGTTTCTTTTGCGAAGATTTCTATGCGGCTTTGATCTTGCATCTCAATTTATTTTGACATGTCTAAGAACAACATGCTAAAAAGGAGCAAAGAAGGTCATTTGAAACCACATTCAATGCTTTGATATTTGTAGAGTTAGTTGTTTTCAATCCATTTTCTTGTGATACCATGGATGTCTTTTTTAAGAATCAGGTTTTACATTTTGCTACCCTTAAGCTCTTTGAAGTTGTCAAATTAGGTGTGTGCTGCTTGATCTCATTTGCTTGCTCATGTACAATTTCTTTCTTCAGCTCCATTTGCAGCAATGAAGTCCCCAATGTCTAGATGGATATAACTACCTTAGTTCTCTTTAATTCAAATCTGTCTTTTTGAACTTAGCCCTTTTAGGTTGTTGTTTATAAATTCAGCCCTTTCTCATTATGACATGCATTGAATTAAATGTGTCAAATTGGTATCTTGAGGTATGAAAGAATTATTTTTGTCTATGCAGACATGCAAGTTTCAAGATTTTTCTTTGTGCATTAGAGAATTGAGCTTAATGGTGAGTGGCCCGTCATGTACTACAAAACTCGTCCGTGTTTCTTGGATTGGTTACCTACTATTCTAAAATCTTAGGCAAAGTCATATAAGAATTCGATGTTCCTGAAACCTTAGAGAAATCGTATTTCATATTTCAAATCATAGGCGCCTCTAATCATAAATATTTATAAGCAAAAGCGAGGTGCCGGGGCCCCAACATACGATTTAAAGATTAGGTAGGATCGTGAATCGGCGGCTGTGGTAGTCAGGGGTGCTTTTCGTTTAGAATGTACCTTGAGCAAGTATAATGAAACTTCGGCTATGGCCAGCCATACATACATGCCGCGCCCAATACATCGCAGGTTACATCGCGGTTAAATGCTTAGTTACATGGCGGTTCTATGCGGTTTACAACATGGGGGGCTAGCCAATGTGTTGGCCCTCTGAAAAGAAAAAAATAAAACAAAAAATCTTCTTACTTGGCGGTCAGATACTGCGCGGGTGGCCTTGTCTATATTGGTTAAGTGGGGCATTGGAGAAAGATGATTCAAAAAAGCATGATACATTTTTATGTCGACCAACTTAATCTGAGTTCTTTCTTTGACATTTTAAGCACAACGGAATAAGGGCAAAATTTATAGGTGGTTGAAATTCGTCTCTTAAAAGTCTACCCTCCAAACCCGATGGGCGGCATAGTTGTTAACTCAATGGGTGTAACCTAGTGTGAACCCACCTTTAGTGCCAGCGTCTTAAATATCATCCATTGTCGTAGCGAACTAGCATAAAAATGCAGAAAAACTAAGGTGTGTTTTTCTTTAGAAAAACTGACACTACGTTATAACTATTTAAATCCACAAAAACACTATGTATTTTCTGTGGTTCAAATATGATAGTGGATGATAATGTTTGCACGATCAAATTTCGTATGTTTATAACTTAAAGAACATCGATAGTTTTGTTGGTGTTGGTAAAAATGCATTATCTCTGCGTCACGGCGGTGGCATCGCATTTTTGGGAGAAGAAACAGTGTTATTCTTTGGCATGAAGCCAAAAAGGTCCGATTAGCCGAATAAAGAGGCATCGTGATCGCGGTGCCTAGTGATCTTCATGCCTTTTGGCGTAGGTGTTCGCGAGAGCCCTTTTTAGTCTTTCGCGGTCTGCACATCTCCAATTCGGCCAGATCCCTTTACGTGGTATTTGAGCGGCGGAAGCAGAAGGAGGTGGCGACACCTGAATAACGGAGTTGGGGAGTTGGCTTTGTTTGTTTTGTACTTGTTTGTTGATCATGTACGCTATGAGAAGAGGCGACCCGAGAAAGGAGTAGGGTTGTTGAACACTGTGAGTAGATCCCTTCTTGATGCACGTGGATTCCAAGTGCAATACTTGACTGAAGACTTCACGGATGCTGCTCCTCCATGCCTAACCTTGCAGGCTGGGATACATAGATGTTTACGTCATCTTGGCCTTGTGTAATTGAGGATGTTCCCCAAGTAGTTTCTTTGATGCCCTTTCTTCGCCTGCGATAGGAGATGCCTTCTTGGTAGGTTTGCCATGGAGAGGGTCTTACTGTAGATCACCCTCCATATGCGAGGGCATTGCTTAGAAACCCCGCTACAAAATCAAGCGACTACTAGGCTCTCACGCACTGATAATCTGGTAGTTTACAGCGTGGATAGCCATCGCTCAAAGTCTCCACCTGGTTGTGCAAGCGTGTTAAAAGCACAAAAAGGATCCGCAATTTAAGCAACTATGTTTAAGGATTAAGAAAAACCTCCATTTTGTGCACAAATTGTTGTACACGAGCGAGGCTATCAAAAGGGACTTCAATTGACCCTCTAGCCAGTAGGCATTATCTTGGTGTGCAAAGATTATGTCAAGAATAACTTGGGTTACCTTGCTTGCCGAGGGCATGTTAAAGATGCTTGCATGAAAGGCGTGGGCAGGTGCATTACTCCTACCACTAGCATAATTTATCTGAATCGATGATTGAGAAGGGAAAAGATTTGTATGTAGATGGGGTCTTTGGGGACAAGGCACAGTGTGTGTTGGATAAAAACCTTGAACAAAGGCGGTGCACTATGCTTTTACCACGATAGTCGTAGGTTGACTCCCTAGTTGGCGTTCACAATTTGCGGGATCTTTGAGAAGTGGGGCGTATGCTAGCGGCGGTTGGATCCATTCCATCCAACACTTGCCCATGAACGAGCATAGAGTCCATCTTTGCTTGGAGGTTTTGTTGAATCAGCCATGCGATGTTAGAACTATTCTCTTTTGTAGTTTACTGCGAGGGTTATGTGCACATTGAGCGGAATGGGTTAGTGCGTCGCGGATGTGGGATGATTATGTACCATCCTAATGAGATGGATTGTAATTTTTAGGATATCCATGATTCATCCTTATTTTGATCTTGTTGATCATGGTGTGGATTATCCCATCCACAGGGATCGCGCCATGGCGATTGGGTGAGATTGTTGTGTGTCTTATTTACATATGCAACGATTTTGTCTATATTTTGCTTTCTTTCGGTATGCATTTGTGGTGACCCGTGAGCCAGGTAAAATTAGCTGGGAAGAGCAGGCCATCCGTAAATGAAACTTAAGATCCCTCTTTGATAAGCTCAGGATTGTGATTCTCATCGATGCCGTTTGTCTCCGGGAGCATTTCTTTGCGGAGACATGGAGGTTGGGGCAGGTATAAGTAACAGGATGCGGTGCATTCGTGGCCGCCGGTTGAGATCACAGTGAGGCGGCAGTCCAGTATGGGGTTGCGCTGGAAACCTCGCTAAGGAAGCTTCTTGTGCCAATCCGTGACTTGATCGTCAGTGGTACGCATCTGGAAACCCATGAATCGAACCTTCATTCTTGATCTTGTTTGCAATGTTCTTGTTTATGCGGTTTTCATGTGTGTGTGGCGTCCATGCCACATGTACATTTTCTAAGCTTATGAATATGTGATGTTTTTGTCATTTGATCGTGTCTTGTACATCCTTTGTTAAGATTGCACTTGATTTACTAACATGCTTAGACTTTTGAGAGGGCTTTTGGCCCTACGGCATAAGAGACCCCCTGGCAGAAGGATCTTCCTTATGCTGGGATAACATTAGCATTGCGTTGAAGTTCAATTCCCCTGACTCACTAGCAATTCTCTTTGTGGGCTTACTGACTATTGAGGCACTATGCATAGGATCATAAGGAATGCATGCCATTGGCAGTGGGAAGGCTTGGAATGGTAGTCGATGACATGTGTTAGATGGCTCCCATGCATGATCTCCGCATTAATAGATCGGGTAAGCCATGTGCTTTGGATTCATCTGGGGTTCGATTCCCCAGGCTCATGCGATTGTGTAATGTTCTTCGTGTTGTTGAGTCATGAAGTATTCTTATGGAGTAGTCTGTTCTGTCACTTTGATACTATACTGTACAAAAAGCACAATACTATTTTATCCAATGGTGTGTGCTTTGATAGTGTCCCCTTTAAAATCGGGTCAACAGGGGGCAGTTTTACCTGAAAAAGACTCGAATTGGGCGTTCTGGATTTGTGGAGAAGGAATATGTTCCCAGATGTGCCGTTATCCAATGGATCATACGCCATAATACATGCTTTAGCCATAAACAACTTCAATGAATTCTGTGGTTCAAACATGATATTGGATGATATTTACGATGCTCGCCTTCACTGGGCATAAAGTAGGGGGGCGAATATCTTTTTCATATCATAGTTCTAAAATTAATAGCAGCGCAATTAACGTGGCAGAAAGTAGTAGGCGGGCCTTGATGCGCCTGGAGGTGCCGCCACGGCAGCCGCAACGTTGCTCTTCATAATGCCCCAACCTGTCGCTCCTACAACTAAGTCCTTTCCTTCAAGCCTTCTGCTTTTGCTATATTCTGGTAAGGATCGCAAACCGTTGTCTTTTGCTGTTTCTCTTTTGGGTTTCCCGTTTATTCATGCTTGTTCCCATGAATTTATGGCTTTCCAGCAATTTTTTTCCAAAAATTTCATCCCTGAGGTTGGTGGTTTATAGTTCCTTGCTTCCTTGATTCATGAATTGACAACTTTTATCTTTGATCCGACATTCTCTATTTTCTGAAAGGCATTCTTTCGCATTGATTTTATCATTAATGTGATTGTTTTTATATTTAGGTTGCCAAGAATGGCTATGGAAGATGGCAATACGACAACACAGTGTAAACTGTCTTTGGCAACGCTTCCACACCTGCGAGATTATATTCCAAACCTTCCCTCATATGTGAATCCTCTCTCGCACAATGCATTTTTTTCATCAATTCCTGGGTTTTGTTGGGTGAAGGAAACTCACTTGATGATACAGGGTATCTGTTGGTAGATGTGAGCAAACCCGTAGCTCACACACAGTCTTGTTTCTTGCGGGCAGGTCCAAGGGAGCGTGTAGTTTTAATCCTGAAGAGTAGAGAGCTGTTATTGTTACATGTGAGGCCTTTGCCCTGGCATGGGGTGTGAGGAATTGGTTAATGGACTGGTATCAGTATGGGGTAAGAGAAATTAAAAGGAATTCAGGCAGGTTATCGTAACTTTTATTCTTGGGATCATATTGAATTGGATCCTAAAGTGGTTGATCACTGGCATAAACAAGGAGGCACGGGTGGGCACTTCTCGTGGAGGATTTAATCTGAAAAAGATTGTTGATGCAATTGCCCAAGGATGTGAATATAATATGGTCTTCATTATTGGAGGGTGATAGCACCCTTAGGTGGGCCTTCGACATCTTTGAGGAGATCAAACAAAGGAAATTGAAGGTTGCAATAGCATGCTTACCAAAGACCGTGGATAATGATGTTGGGATCATTGACAGGTTTGTTTTTACCTCCCTTTTGCATATTTATGGAACTTCTGGTTTGCATAATTTCAATGGATTGGGTTATGTGGAAGTGTGAGTTGTAATACTTTATTCCTAAAGTCTCTCTGAAACCTAGTTTTTATGAGATCTGAATTAATCAACCAAAAAAGTGATGAACAGAAAGATGATAACTTCTGGTTTGCATAATTCCAATGGATTGGGTTATGTGGAAGTGTGAGTTGTAATACTTTATTCCTAAAGTCTCTCTGAAACCTAGTTTTTATGAGATCTGAATTAAACAACCAAAAAAGTGATGAACAGAAAGATGATGTTAGATGGCTTTTGGATTGAGTTTTTTTACATTGTAATATAAAATTGCATGTGCATTGTAGGTCTTTTGGATTCCATACTGCTGTGGAGACTGCACAGGCAGCTATCGATGCAGCCCATGTTGAAGCAGAAAGCACCCCTAATGGTGTTGGCCTTGTCAAGATTATGGGACGGTATGCCGGTCATATTGCAGTGAATGCCACCTTAGGCAGCAGGGATGTAGATTGTTGTCTTATTCCTGAAGTTCCATTCTTTTTACATGGTGAAGGTGGCTTATTTGAATTCATGGATCAGCGTCTCTTAGAAAATGGGCATTGTGTGATACTTGTGGCAGAAGGAGCAGGCCAGGAATTGATTGAGTGTGAGGAGCAGTTGAGGGACGAATCTGGGAATTTACAATTGGGAGATATTGGTCTTTTTATAAAGAAAGAATATAATAAGTGGTGGACTGCAAAGCACCCTGATAAATTATTTGCAGTGAAATACATTGACCCTACTTATATGGTGAGGGCAGTCCCTAGCAATGCCACAGATACATTATACTGCACATTATTAGCACATTCGGCTATCCATGGAGCAATGGCTGGCTATACAGGATTTGTTGCTGGTCCTGTTAATGGCGTTTACTCCTTTATACCTTTAGACCAAGTTGCGCACACCAAACACCTCGTCGATGTTTCGAATCCTAATTGGGCCTGGGTTAGATCAGTGAATAACCAGCCAGATTTTGTCAAACCAAATGAAAGTGTAACTCAAAAGTCTGTTCGAGATTCATAGGATTATTGTACATGATGCACATTTTCTTGGCAGCTCTATTAGGAGTATGGATTGGTTAGTTCACAATTGGGATTGCTTTCAGAGTTGGATTTATATTTACAGGCTCAAGTGATCGAACACAGTTGAAAATTGATTACCATTGTTTTTGTTAACTGTCTTAAAGAATTAACCTGGTATATGTTTTGAACTACTTGCTGTTGAAAGTGAACTTTGCCATGCTGTCTGCTTTCAATGCTTTGGCAAGTAGATTCCTTCCAATAAGATTGATCTTTTCAGCTTGTTGGAAGCGTGACAATTGGCATTGCCCCCAGATTAACTTTCATGTTTTGTCATCGTAAATATAAACATGTGACCTGTACAATTTGTAGAAAATACTGTATGCAAATCAGAGTAACAATGTTAGTAACAATATAGACGATATCTTTATCCTGAATGTTCTCTTGAAAATGCTTGTATTTTCGTGAGGGAAGATCCAAGATGTTCTGGATAATATTGCCTAGTTGACATCTTCTGTTAAAGATCCGAAACCTTCAAGACCTGAGAATTACCTAAAGTTCCAGGCTGTTTTGCAGTTTGGGCGGTGCTTTACTGGCGCCGCCAGTAAGCTCTCTCGGATGCATAATTGCAGGTATTCAGCATTATAGAGTCGTTTAAGGATGATTTGCTCGTTAAAAGATTCTGGATTTTTTTGCAGTTAATGTTCGTCAGATGCAAGAACTTCCAAAACTTCACCAAATACAGATGCCATTCACCAATGCAAGAAATCGATGAGTAAATTCTTGCAAGTTCTCTGGGAAAAAGTTCTTTCAAAATGTCCTTTTTGCCTAGTCTAGAAATTTGCAGGCAATAAAATATATTTTTCTCGCACCTACATAGATATATTGCAATATAGCGAAATAAAGCATTTTTAACTTGCAACTAGTTAGGCTTGAATTCCCAACATGACACCAAATGGAAGAACAAAATTTTAATGGTACTTGCATTAAATAAAAATAGCCACCGCACGAGAGTTCTACCAAGACATGCCAATAACCTGTGACAGTAGCCTAATGCAAGATGAAAAATGCTCCAAGATGAAAAATGAAATGAAATGACATGATGTCCGCTTCAACAAACGCACTGGATGTGATCAAAATAAAGTCCAAGTTGAAACAACAGAACCCCATGGCTACACTCAAATCCCTAAATGGATTGCACCAAAAGAACAGTTGTCAATGTCCAGAGTACTGAGTACACTGGATGACAAAGAACCATCAATTATTCCCCAGTCATGGTGTGCAAACTTGATTTTGATCATATGAGTGCCAACATGATTGATCTGCAAAACAGATGACATGCATCCTGACTGAATATAATAAATAGTGATCCCAGAAAGATCACACCAGAAAGAGACATACCTAGAACTGGCAAGATGTTCCTAGCCTTTGTAGATGGTGCAAGCTCTCTCGTCGGTGTTTAGCAAAAGAGTCCTTTAAAAGATGTTCAAAATGCTCCATAAAATGTAACCATTCCTTGTCACTCATTTCAGAAAGTGAAAATGCATTCTCTCCAGCTATAGTATTTTTTGATTTGTAAGGAGTGTCGCATGCAAATGTCTTGTGCACACTGTTTGCAAATGAGTTATGACCCTGATGTCTGTCAGAATAACGCAATGATCCTGATCTCCAACAAGAATTAGGAGTTTTGGAATGTATAGGAGACGGAGACTTGACTGCACCTTCTTCAACAGGATCCATTTCCTGCAGCCGAAAACACTTGCCATATACACTTTGCAGACCTTGTCCGTACGATGATACTGGAGAGCTGCATAATGGTGAGAAAGATCTTTGCATAGGAGATCTAACATGGTGCTGGCTATCAGGCATAATGTATGGCTCCTCGTGATCCATGTCAAATTGTATCTGGTCTACAATATGTTCCTCTGAGCTTTCTGCCATATCCAGGCAATCCTCATCATATTGCAAGAGGTCCTCGTCCACTTTTAACTTATCTAACATGCAGACTGTCTCCAATTCACTCTTCTCCTCATCCATGCCATATAGTTGACGACTCATCATTGAGCCTATATCAGAAAGGCAAAGCCCTGCAGCTGCAGCTCTTTGTAAAAATACTGTTGAAAGAATAAGCATTCGTAAGCATGCTTCCCTAATCATGGAAAGCTCTTTCCTGAGCATTTCTGCATGAAGGATCTGAATTAGATATGTATGCATGTTCGTCCTCAGTAAATGACATCGACGCCTGAGGCCAATGAAGCCATTCAAAGTATGGATCTTCAAGCTCCTCTGGCAAACATAACCCATGATCAATTGGGATCAACTCTACAGTATCACCGACCTGCAGTTGTGACCTGGGCCGTCCATCCTGCCTTGCTTCATCTTTACACTTCTTTACAAGTATGTTACCAGCATGCCTGTCTGTGTTGAAGATTCGCACATCCAATATACCTATAGCATGTACAGCTGATACTGGATAGCGTGATGTTCCATGGTCACTAGCGCTGCAGTCATGCTTCACAAACTCTTGTAATGAAGCAATTTTGGAACAGTGTGAGAAGGGTGCTCCGTTGCTTTCCTTATTTACATGGAACACAGGGTGTGCTACCTTCACAAGTGCTGTTGCAGGTACCTTTGCTAGGTGTTTATGATCCAGAAGATAAGCAGCCACTTCTCGTACACCAGATTCGCCAACTCTGATTGACCTTTTAAGCCCTGGCTGACCCAACACCTTCCCTACAAAACCAGCAGGATTGTTTGGTGCAAATGGTTCCTCATCAGTTGGCTTTGCAATAGCAATCTTCTCTCCTGTACAATCCCTCAAACAATAAGCACCACCAAGTCCACCACCTGCAACCACTGGATCTATTCCACATTCTATTGCTTTAGCGCATTCTCTAATTAAACGTTTGATCTGCAAAGAACACCGCATGCTGCCAACTAGTTCTACAGCTTTGGACCACCCATTCGACCTCGAGATATCTGGGGTGGGTGAAAGACATGGGGAAGAAGATGTTCTATACAGACTTCTCGTTAGAAGCAGTGTTGAATCGTTTCTTACAGTTCTAAGATCATTTTCAATGACATCATCCCCAAAAAGAAGTTGGCTCTGCTCTGTGGGTATAAGAAGTGCAGCCTGTACCTTCTTCTTTAGTGAATCAACTTTATCTCTTCTGTCAAAATCTAGACCAACGACATTGCCAGTTTCTATCTGCACAAAAATGCGCCGTCTCCCAACTTCACTTCGGCGTGTCCCGGCATCTTGAATACTTACAGGTTTTTGGACATGCACTGGGCTTCGCAGGTTAGGAGACATGATAATGGCAGATGAAGTAACAGCAGACCTAGCCTTTTACAGAGCTAGCGCTGTTATCTTGTATATATACACCAGTTAGCTCAGAAAAAGAGCTGCCACGTTCATGAGAAAAAAAAACTCGAGACTGAAGAAAAGAAAATGCTCACATATACATGCTGATGAAAAATTTACAGTCAGGGCTTCCACACCACGGGAAAAAAACCTCCAACTAAATTGACAAGACTGTTTGCTATGCCAGTTAGGTTCTACAGCTTGATGCATTAGGATTAGCAAACAAATTCAGTGTATGTACACATGATCTAAATAATTACAAAAGATCATGGTCTTCAGTCCTTATAATACAAGGTTCAAATGGCATGTACAAATGGCTTAAAATATGCTCCAAGATCAACTTCTCCTCCACTATAAACGGTTTGGCAGCACCACTCCAAAAGGGACTCCGCAAAAATGTGTACAAATGTTTCTAGGGGTCATAGATCCCCAATACTAGACCGATCCAAGCCGTTTAGATATACCCGATTTAAGAAAGAAAGCTTGGTCCAGCTAGCTGGGGCATCACTAGGATATTCTTACATGCCAAATCCTAAATGCTGCCTCTAAAACTCCAACCAAGAGGCTTGTTTAAGAGCCATCTTTATCAAACGACATAGATTTGATTGCCTCAAAATGCAGGCTCAAGAAGACAATAGATCATGATGAAAGAAAAGTATCCTTACTTCTTGAGAGTGTACCATGGCAGATCTCCACGAAATAATTCAAGAAAATAGTGTGCGGGAGCAAATGCGGACCTCCACACTTCCGACGGAGCGACGCAAAGAACTATGTCCAGGAAACGAGACGAACCTGGACTATATGAAGCGAAAGTGAAGGCCCACAATGCTCACCAAGCGCCGGAGTTCTGCACAGACGAAAACAACGAACCCTGGGTCTAGATTAGAAGGAGCCGCTAATCTTTAGTAATCCGGGATTAACATTTGTGGTTAAGCTAAGCAGACCCCTAAACTGATGCCACGTGGATGGCCCTAAATGAAGCAACTTGCTATTAGAAACCAGCGGCGAGGATGTGTTCTCAACCAATCTATTTAAGGCGACATCTGGATCGTCAATGCTTCTTATTTGCCGATCGTGACCGTTGAACGTTGTACAATGCAGATTTACATGCCTGACTGTGACAGGAAGCCGTACGGTATCACGTGTTGAGCTGTTTTAAATGTCGAACATGGAAACTTAATGGTTCGTATCAAACCACCAGAAACGATCTTTTTATTTTTCTATTTTTTTTTGGGGGGAGGGGACCATAGTATGTATCTGGTAGACCAGTTATGCCTAATTCAAGTCAATTCAATTCTACACGAACATGTTAGATTCCAATCTCACGTCTTCTCCACTAGCATCTCTTGTTTTGTTTTCTTCTCGCCCATCCCTAATACTGACTCATATAAAAACCCATCTCTCTCTCTCCCTCTCCCTCTCCCTCTCTCTGCACATAAAATTGCATGAGGTAAAAACTGCTTCTCTTCTTCTTCATCTTCTTATAACTCATTCTATACAGACATGTCTGGTTCCAACCCCACGTCTTCTCCACTCCCTGCCAATGTGGCATGACGTAAAAATTGTTTCTTCTTCGCCTATCCCTTATCTTGACTCATGGATTGCCCCACATATCTTGCCACTTGCACTGTTCTGTTACAGCTTTCCTGTTAGAACATCAATTGTTTTGGACCCATTAGACCATGTCGTGCAACATCGTGTGGATAAGATGCCACTATATTACTCAATTTTTCAAGAGAGTAATGCATTTTAGTCGATTTATGAAACATTCCCTTTATGAACTCTTTATTGAGCTCAGGGCTTCCTTATGTGGTTCCTTTTTAGCACCCTCCACCATATTAATTTGAACATTTGAATTGGATACAGTCCAAATGAAAGCACCTATATGCTAACGTTACATCTTATTTGTTCTAGGGAGGGGTGCAATATTAGGGATTAAAACGTATAGAATCCTATAGAATATATTAAAACGTATTATAATATGACATGTCCTCATGCTTTTAAGTTATATGTCAGCAATACAACAAACAAAGAATCTTAAGGCATCATAGAATGTCTTCTTGTCCACTGTGCTGTGACACTACCAAATTTCACTAAATGTCATACTGATATTATCTTCCTATATATATGATTACTGCCTTCCATGTAACAAAAAAAAAAAAACTAGCAGTAACGCAGGCTTGGGGAAGGGATGGGTTGGATTGCATAGTCGGGTTAGATTTTCACGTTTCTAGGGTTTCCATTGTTTGTATGGTAGAGTTAAATGGTGAGAATAGATTTTGCATTTATTAGCTTGCATTTCGATGCCATGATGTGTGTATTGTTTTAATGTTAATTGAGGGGGTTCGGTAGACGTTGAAGTCGGTGTGGCGTCGATGCATTCCGAGTCCTTCGGGAAATAGGAAGGGAAATATGCATGCTTTCAAGGTTACTCGTGTTTGTATAGTGTTGTAGTTGATGATGGTGCCTTCTATTGTCGACATTCTTGGTGGGCTCCGAAACGTGATCTGGCAAGGACGTCAGATATTGTTGTGGCTCAAATGATGCAGAGGCATGTTGTTGGGTTGGGTTGCTCGTACAATGTTTTGTATTTGTTGATAATGGGATTGTGTTGGATGAGGTAGGAAAGTAGTGTCTCTATCTTTGTTCTAATTGCTCGATCTAGATCGGTCTAGTTGAGTTCCATTCAAGACACTAGGGGATTGTCTAGTAGGCTTCTCTCCTAGCATTTGCCTACAATTATACCATTCATCCGTCTCTCATAAACAAATAAATGGTTGCTCTAAGTTCAAGTTTTTTTGAAGTAATTTTTCTTGGAAATTCGTTAGGGATTTGTTGAACTTAATGGCAATATTTACTTGTAGATTTGCATCCAGATACTAGATGACATCCAGATACTAAATTTCTCTTTATACTGAAACAGTTCTCCATGCTAGTTATAATGTACTCGAAATAGATTAGAGTTGTGTTTTCAAATAGCCCCATTGGAAATTTATGGTAAAAAGACATTGCAAAGTACACTATAAAAGGGAATGTTATAACATGCATTAGGACTCCGCTTTTAGTAACATGCAATGATCTTATACCTTCTGAAGTGTTCTCAATTTTGAGGAACTACTTTTCCAAAAAATATGTAACGGTGCAAAGGAATTACAATGTAAATTATAAGCACAAGAATCTTCCACTTATAACTTAGTCAAAACTCCAAATGTATCTCAAAGGGCAGGGAAAGGGTACATTCAAATGGTTTACATAAACACATCAGAGCAGGTCTTAGACATTTTCACAAAAGCTTTGGCAGAAACAAAATTTGTTCAATTCAAGAAAGGGCTCATGTAACAGAGATATGTGA
Organism: Isoetes taiwanensis; assembly: GCA_021234155.1. Taxonomy (NCBI): domain Eukaryota; kingdom Viridiplantae; phylum Streptophyta; class Lycopodiopsida; order Isoetales; family Isoetaceae; genus Isoetes; species Isoetes taiwanensis. The sequence continues at coordinate 25,951,259 of JAJEKV010000004.1, read as the reverse complement.
TGAAGGAAATGTTGAAATGATAGGTAGATTATCACATATCTATTCGATACTCAGACAAAGGGTCACATCCATCTGCACAATGATGATTATAAGCCTGCATAAAAATCCTAGCTAGTGAATTCAGTATGTAAAAGATCAAGTTGAAAGTATTGTTTATAGGGTGCAAAAGGTCGAGACTTTTAATGAGGATATATTTAAGTGATCTTTATAAGGTCATGGTCTAATTTTAGAGGATATATTGTGAAGAGGTTAAGGCTCAAAATCTGGAGCCAAAACCAGTTCAAACGCGACATCTCCTATGGCACCGAACACCACTCCATGTTGGTCGGTGATACGGAGTCATAGCACGGGGGAGTAGTCCACGGCGCCAGGGTTATGGGGGCATGGCAAAAATATGGCAAAGTTGTGGAAACATGGCAAACATTACTCATGTATCTAGGGACCTTTATTTTTATGGGAAATACAAGGTAAAGGTGGTTGCACAAACATAGGGGTCGAGGCACTATCATTGGGATGATTATTGGTTGAGGAAAAGATCATAGATAATGTCCCATACGATAAGTCATATAATCTAATTAAAGGCAAGGAGATATTTTGAGAAAAAGGCAACTGCATGCTAAAAAAGGCTAAAGTAGCAGAGAGATCTATAAATAGAACTGAAACTTCAGTTGGGCATATCTCGGCAACCAGAGGTCGGATTGCAGTGACCTTTACCTAGTCTAGTTTCCGAATTGGGGTGGCACTTATCCTAGTTCATCCGTATGAGGGAGTAATGGCGGAAAAGGTGATAGGGGGTCACAAATTACTGCCATAGCGACTTCACAGATATGCAATTGCTTTTATGATGTGTGGCTACATGGAGTAGCTAGACTAGCCTGGAGGGCCAATAAACCAGATATTGTCTTTGCCCAATGGTCTACGCGGAGTAGCCAGATATTGTTTGCTCATGGTCTACGCAGAGTAGCCAGATACTGTTTGCTGAGCCAGTTGCCAGATGATTGCCATAACCTTGTGGACCCGGTTGGGTGGTTAAACGTGCTCGTCAATGTATTCATCTGATATATATGAAGTTATTGGATCTTGATCTTCAAATAAGATGCTGTTGTTCAGTAGTTTAGCTACCCACAAACAATGAATTGTATCAGTCGGATTGCCTAAAAATAAATCAAGACGGATGCAGAGAGGAGATGGAACAGGCAGGAGAAATTGTCCGATCATGCTTGGAAGCTAGATTGTATACTAGGGCTTGTGCTCTCGAAGTTAATTGCTCGATTGTTCTTCTTTGAATAAAGTTTCAATATTTCTGCTACAGTGATATTTGAATTATTATATCAATGGTCATGAATATTTGAGTAGGATTTGTGTTGGTGCCTAGTAACATAATAGTTTTGCTAGCTTTTTTGAATCAAAAAATTACTCCTTATTTATCATTGGTATCAGAGCAGGACATATTCACCATTTAGTATGTCTAGTCGATTTGGTGCTAGTTTGTTAAGCAATGTTGAAGTCTTCAAGGGTGGAGCAGGCTTCCAGGTATGGAAGGACTCCATCAAACATATACTGGAGGTGATCTAGTTGATCCAGAGGGTGCTGAAGTCAGTCATGCAGACTTGAATGCAGTGCACAGGTCTGAAAGTTCAGTTAATATTGCTACTCATAAAAATGATGTTGCAGGTGAAGTAAATGCAACAAGGACAGTCCTAAGCATTGGTGCAGGGAGAACTGAATATGCAAGAGTTAAGGGAGCTCAACGGATTATCTCATGCAAGGTGAGTCCAACAATCAGGCTTAAGCTTAGAAACAAAACACCAAGACAGATGTGGTATTTCTTGTTAAAGCACTATGAAGAGAAAACATACTCTCGAATAGATCTGCTAGAAAAAGGACTTCAGGTCTTAAACTGAAAGAGGATGGGGATGTGTCTGAGTTTGTTTAACAATTTTGACAACATCATAGCTGATCTATCTGGGGCTGGGGTAATTGTGTCTGAGAGAAGCCCAGTGCTTCAAATTTCTAGGGCTATCGTTGATAATGATCAATTAGCTCTGTTCATTAGGAACATGAGTAAAACACGAGAAGATGCAGAGAATGTTCTAAGAACTGAATATGAACAGAAAAAAAAAATTAAGAATGGGGATGAATCCACAAAAATATTGTTTGCAGGAAAGAAAGGAAAAGGGTCATGCTATTACTGCCATGAACAAGGGCATTTCAAAAATGAATGCCCAAAGCTTAAAAATAATGACATAAATTGCTTTGACTGCGGAGGAAAAGGGCATATAGCAGCCAAATGCTCCTCACCAAAGGCTCTTGGTAGAGGAAGAGGGAAAGAAAGAGAAATTCAAGGAGGAAGGAATTCTACAAGCAAAGGCCGGAGAGGAAGGAGGTAAGTTGGGATCAATCTTACTCAAGAAAATGATCAAGAAGGAAAAGAAGCTGAAAATGAAGACGAGATAAGTTCTGTATTTGCTGTTATTGACAAAAATGATAGGGCTACATGAATTCTGAAACATTTGTAATTGATAGTGGAGCTGAGAGATCAGTAGTCCAATCTACTAATCTGCTCAAAAACATCAAGGCAACTTACTCAAAGAATGGAAATGGTCAGTTGCAGTCAATAGAAGGGAGAGGCCTGCTGCAGCTTACAGACTTGCAAGGGAACACCATTGATATCAAGAATGTTTTGTGTGTACCAAGCATTATAAGAAATCTGATTTCTGTTAGTCAGTTAGTGGATTTAGGTTACAGAGTCACTTTTGACTCAAAAGCATGTAAGATATTTTATAGAAATGAATTGAAGTTCTTGGCACATAGATGTGGAAATCTATTTCAAATAAAGAGCAGAAATTGTCCAAGCATAAATTCTGTAAATATACATGACATGGAACTATGGCATAACAGATTGGGTCATACAAACTATAACAATATAAAGTTCATGACCAAAAGGGGTTGGATTGAATGTAATGATTTAGAAAAGGGCAAACCAGTCTGTGAAGGATGCATGTTTGGCAAGATCAACAGGATGCCATTTGCGAAAGCAAAGCATAGAGCCAAAGAAGTACTCGAGTTAATCCATACGGATTTGTGTGGCCCCTTGAATGTTAGAAGTATAACTAATAAGAGATATTTCATCTCTTTTATCAATGATTATAGCAGGAGATGTTTTTGCTACTGCCTTTCAAGAAATTTTCAAGCTATCTTAGCTTTTAAGCATTTTGTGGCGCAGGAGGAAAGACAAACAGGAAAGAAGGTAAAATGTACAAGGTCTGACCGTGAAGGAGAGTATTTGTGCAACAAATTTAAACATTTCTGCATTGCTAACGGGATCAAAGAGACAATTAACATGTAGGTATAGTCCTTAGCAGAATGGCATTGCCGAAAGAAAGAATCGGACAGTCATGGATGCGGCGAGAACGATGATTAAGCACAGTGGCCTGCCAAATCATCTTTGGGAAGAAGCATTAAAAACTGTTGTACTCATCCAGAATATGCTGCCTTCTGCTTCATTCATAGTAGTACAGATGGAGATAAAGATGACAGCAAAGGCACAGAAATGGACTCTATCCATGTAGATCACGATGAGACTGATAATAAGAAAAGACAAGTTAAAACTCAATCCACAAGACTATTGGCAGAAATGAAATAGGCAGAAGCAAGAGGATAGAATAATTAGGTATACATTATGAACAGATAATGGCAATTATGGAAGATAGCATACTGCCAAACACAGTTAAAGAAGCACTCACCTGTGATTAAAAGGACAAATGGTTTCAAGCTATGAAGGAACTAGAATCCTTTGAAAATACACAAACATATGAAGCAGTGGATTGGCCATCTGATCAAAACGTTATAGGAAGTAAATGGCTTTTTAAAGTCAAAGTGAATGCTGATGGTAGTAAAAGGCATAAAGCCAGGTTAGTAGCACAAGGTTATACGTAGAAAAAAAGGAGAGATTATGATGAAACATATTCCTCTATTGTCAAACTAACAAGCCTGAGATTACTACTCAGTCTTGCAAATGCAATGGATATGGAACTTCACCATATGGATGTGAAGACAAATTCTTAAATGCTAAATTACAAGGAAATGTGTTCTTGAAATAACCCTCTAGTTTTGAGACAGAGAAAGGCAAAGTCTAGAAATTGAACCGAGTTGTATATGGTCTTAAGCAATCACCCAGAGAATATTACTTATGCATGGATACGTTTCTACAAGAACAGGGATTTGAAAAACTAAGGAATGATGGCAACTTATACATGATTCAGATAGGAGAAGAATTTTGCCTCATAGCCCTATATGTAGATGACTGTATCATGGCCTCAAATAGCTCTAATTGTATGTAGAAATGTAAAGATATATTGAAGTCAAGATTTCGGATAGCGAGACATGGGTGAACTAAAATAATTTCTTGGCATTGAAGTGGTGAGAAACATATATGAGAAAGTTCTTAAACTAAAATAGAGTAGACATATCAATAATATGCTTAAAAGGTTCAATTTGGAGGATGCACATTCAACAAGAACACCAATTGTTTCCGGACATAGATTGACGGCAGAAATACCCTTATCAAACAATTAAACATTGGAAATGCAACAAATTCCCTACAGAGCACTAGTTTGGTTGTTTACTCTTTCTGGCTAACAACACTCATCCTGATATAGCTTATGCTGTAAATATTCTAAGCAAGAGATGTCATAGTCCCAGCAAGGAACACTGGATAGTTGTCAAATGAGTGTTAAAAGTACTTAAGGGACAATGAATATGGGATCACTTACAACAGTGAGAATTTGAAGCTAGTTGCGTATAGTGATGTTGATTGGGGAAGGGACTTAAGCACACATAAGTCCACCTCAGGTTATGTCACATTCCTTGGAGGAGCCTATTGCATGGAGAAGCAAGAAACAGAAAGCAATTGCTATGTCCTCATCATAAGCAGAATATGTTGCTTCGTCATTAGTGGCCAAGGAAGTTACATGGCTAAGGAGATTATTGGATGAGTTGCACTGCTATCAAACTGAGCCAACCACGATTCTGACAGACAGTTAGAGTTGCATAGCTATTGATAAAAATCCAATGGAGCATGAAATAACAAAACACATAGAATTAAATATTCATTCATTAAGAGACCTGGCAGGGAAAGGGTACATTCAAATGGCTTACATAAACACATCAGAGCAGGTCTCAGACATTTTCACAAAAGCTTTAGCGTAAAACAAAAAACTGTTCGATTCGGGGAAAGGGCTCAATGTAATGAGATATGTGATGAAGGAAATGTTGAAATGATAGGTAGATCATCACATATCTATTCTACTCAGACAAAGGGCCATATCCATCTGCACTATAATGATTATAAGCCTGCATAAGAATCCTAGCTAGTGAATTCAGTATGTAAAAGTTCAAGTTGAAAGTATTGTTTATAGGGGGCAAAAGGTCAAGACTTTTGATGAGGATATATTTAAGTGATCTTTATAAGGTCATGGTCTAATTTTAGACGATATATTGTGAGGAGGCTAAGGCTCAAAATCTGGAGCTCAAACGAGTTTAAACGCGACATCTTCTATGGCACCGAACACCGACTCCACGTTGGTCAAATTGCCTGAAAATAAATCAAGAAGGATGCAGAGAGGAGATGCAACAAGCAGGAGAAATTGTCCGATCATGCTTGGAAGCTAGGTTGTATACTAGGGCTTGTGCTCTCAAAGTTAATTGCTCGATTGTTCTTCTTTGAATAAACCTTGCTACAGTGATATTTGAATTATTATATCAATGGACTCTTTCCGGCAATCTTGAGTAGGATTTGTGTTGGTGCCTAGTAACATAATAGTTTTGCTAGCTTCTTTGAATCAAAGAATTTACTCCTTATTTATCAAAATTTGCCTTTCCTTCTTACAATCTTTGATAATGGTAATAGCGAAAGAAAGGTTCTCGGTTGAAGGAAGAAGAATGACCATAATTTTCTAGTAGACTTTCTAATTTTCTCAACCACACGATGTGAAAATTAAAGATCCAATGGTACAGAACAATTTTAGCTAAGGTGTCATGACAGTTGGATAGGCTAAAAATCTGGAAAATGTTGTAGGGTGGGTTAGGCAAGCCTGCTAAAAAAAAAAAATTTAAAAAAAAATCAAAGGCAATTACATTTGGAACCAGAAATGTGAGCCTTCCTAAAAGAGACTGGAGGAAGGATGGGTTGACGGCTAGCACAACTACCTTGGACAATGGGGTTGGTGCATGAACTAAAGAGCGAATCTAAGTTAGAGACGAAAGGCGTGTTGATAATTCGAGTACGTTTTGGTGCTAATTTGTTCAGGCTCTTCCTTCCTTACAGGTATGGACATAGAGGAGCATGATGGCCGTGAAGATACCCACCATGGATACCCACCATGGAAACGAACATGGACAACAAGTTTTCCCTGTTATGCAGCTGAACCGACGACCAAAGTCCATGTGACTGAGAAGGGGCCGTTGAGACCATGAAAGAACGCAAATGGTGTCGGGGACGTCTTTCATATTCAATTGATCGATGAACATGTATGTTTTTTATTGCAGTATGATGTTTTGGGTTTCTTTTAGAGGACGTGCAGATTGAATGCACAATGTTCAATGAAGCCGTTGAACTATGTTTCCAAGGGAAAACATCGAACTTCTAATAAACGATATTCGACCGTGAGAAATGACTATGAGATTATGCTTAGTGCAAATTCCTTGGTAGAAGAAAGCTAGGACGAAGAGGAAAAGGCGGTGACTATACCTTTGGCAGAGTGAAATTTTGTGAGGATCGACCAACAATCCGCATACATCAACAACAGGATTCTGATTGTTGAGCATCTTCGTTAGATAATTGTTGTTTCGTTTGTAGAATATAATAGAGGTTTATATATGATGTTCCCAATATACCTTTGTTTTATTAGATATTGCAGGAGTTGTTTTGAATGTCTCTGCAACAACAAAGATGCATCGAAAGTTCAACAATCAGGAAGTTAGTAAACTAGATGTGATAGTTGAAGATCAAAGGTAGTCTTTTATGATCTTTGCACAATTGAATGACACATGATGCTTGTGATGTAAATTTACGCTAGAAGAGTGTAAAGATAAGCCTATGAGGTGAACTTGTTGCAAATGAAGGTCAACAGTTATTCGAGGTAGTTGATCAGAAACCTGTAATACTTGCGACAAAACTACGAGCAACTGATCTCTGAGGTTTGTGTTGTAGTTGTTCGACTCTATGAAAATTGTTGACAAAAAATAGAAAATGCCTTTTTATTAGGAGTTTCATTGTCAATAATAAATAACTCGACAATAGAGATAAACCTGCTGAGGAATGTCGTCAAAGAATTGCATGCAGGTCACAACCATACCTTGAGGGGTGGAAGTGAAAATGGTTTCTTGGCGCCTTCACGGCTAGGGTGGCGGGAGGGAAAGGAGCCGCCCCTTTTCCTTGCTTTCGGCACTGCAGTGGCTGTAAATCTCTTCTGATTCATATCTGATAGCTAGCAAAGGGTTTTGGATATTTGGTTTTTCAGATTCTGCATCGATCGGCTTCCTTTTTCTGGTTTCTTGGAGCTTCTTCATGGCGGCCTCTCCAGCCTTCTCAGATAATCCACTAACGTGGATCTTTACTCTGATGCTTCCGGTTGGGCAAGCATTGTGATTTTCCATAGATCAAAAAGGGATGTTTGGCTAGCCCATTTCTTCCTTGCTTTTTTCTTTGTGGATGCACACCGAAATGGCCAAGATTGCCTATAAGGTTGAGTAATCAAGATGCAGGGCTATGAGAGAAGATGCTTCAATTTTCCAGTCAATTGGCAGCTTTATTTCTTAATCCAAGTCTGTAATACCAGAAGCCTTTCCCTTCCTCTTGCTCTTTCCTACTAGCAGAAAGGTTTAGAGATGACTCTTGAAAAAGAAGAAGAACAGATTAACCCGTTTCTTCAGATTTATTGATAAAATATGATCTGGGTCAGATTGTCGAGCTAGGGAATTTTTTATGCTTCTATAGGTAGTATGGCAGTTGCAAGATGGCTTGAATTAAAGCACTTGGGTTCGCTTTGCAGTGCATTTGCTATGCCCGGCGATTTTTCAAGCAAATCGATGCTTGATTGCCACTGGTACTGTTATGCCAGGAACCACATGTATTCAAATACCGATATGTTTGGATAGCATGCTGCTTATTCAACTTCATGCTTGAGATTGCTATACTTTTAGTGGCGGGCTTTGTGTTCAGCCATTTCATGCGTGACCGCACTTCTCGACAATGCAACATCTCTCCCGGTGCATATAATGTTGATTAATCGTAGGATGGATTACTTTCGGAGCCGTGGATGCCTCTTTGAACAATGTGGCGATTGTTCATGATTTCTTCATGTTCTTTTCTCTTCATCTCTACTCTTGCAAGAGGTGGACTACTGAGCATTGAGATTTATTTGTACCTTTAGGAGATTGGTATTTGTCTCCTGTAGTATTCTATTAGCTAGGAAGAGGTTGATTCGATCTTGTAGTACTAGTTAGTTAGAAGAAGAGGTTGAGAAAATATATGAGTACTAAAGCTTCAAGTATTTCATTCGATCCATAAGGGATCCTTTGTACTTCAAGGTTATCTGATCCTTAAGGGATCTTTTTGATGTAATTCTTCCTATCCGAATAAACATTTTATCTTTCCTTCAAAAAAAAAAAAAAAAAAGAATTGCATACATGGTAAGAATTCTAGTGTGACATCTATATTTCACTAACAGCTGAAATTGAGCGACTTATATCGAAAAGGTGCGATGGTAGTGGCATTTGCAAAATATACAACTCTTTGGAGCAAATTTGCCATGTCAACAGAGAAAACTAGAGGTGGCATCCAGTTACAGCGAACGGGCATTGTTATATGATATCATCAGAATATCTACTGAGATGGACAATGTATTGCTATTCTATAACACACTAATTATATGACTATCGTTATATAAAACGATTTGAGTTTTTATTTTGTTGGTTTTGAAGTCCATTGGTATTTCAATGTGAGGGCCTGCATAACGTTCATTAATCCAGAACAAGTTATGTGGTATGAAGCCTGCAATTTTCTTAATAAGAAGGCCATCAAGCAAGATTTGAACTTTTGGTGTGGGACATGCCAGAGGCGTACTCAGAGTGCTAAAAGGTAATGCAAATTGTATTTCTTAAATGTGAAACTATGAACTTAGAATATAGGAAAAAAAAAATCATTTGTGTTGAACAAATATATCTTAGCTGCAAACATGGCAGATTCAAGTGCATAAGCCTCGGCAACTGCATTTAACGAAGAATCAGAACAAATCATTGGATGTAATGCCGAAGATCTATCTAAACTAAGATGTCAGGTACCATGTATATTTCTGTTTGAGCATTACAACTTCATAATGCTATTAACAATTTGCACATATATTGATGTCTAACAGCCCGATGGAACCTTATATGAGGCATAGTTAAAGAAAGCAATTTAGGTGCCCAAAGTATTTAGAGGAAATATTGTAGAAACTGCATATAGAAATGAGAAAGGACAACGAATAACTATCTAAGGAATTGCGCCTGTAGATTGGGCAGGGGAACGCAGATTCTTGGTACAACAAATACGTTGTCCAATGCATCAACTTGAATAGAGTTTGTTTATGTGATATCCCATCGATCCAAGCCATCAGATCGAGATTCTAGAATAGGCAAACATGTATCTCTCACATGCATGCATTCCATGCATTTTCCAGTTGGGAGTTCGCTATTTAAGACGAGATTCTTTATCAAAATTTCATCGACGCTTCCTCGTCTCTCTCAACAGTACCTTATTCTCTATTCTTTGGAACCCACCCACTTCTCCTCTCCCTTCCCTCCCACTCCTTTTAATTTATTGTTTAATATATTTGTCACATAGCACGCATGACTAACCCCTCTATTTGAAGAAGTTTTTTTGTCGCGTGGCATGTGTAAGCAGCCCCTCCATTTGAGAGGTTTGTTTTTTGATATTTGTTCTAGTGTTAATGATGTGCTAGTAATGTTGGCAAGCGCTAGCAGCTTCGACTTCTCTATTCGTTAGGAGCGATTTTTTAGTCTTATGTTTGTTCAAGCCCCTAGGGTTTTTCCCGGCGATAAGCTTTTGGTAGGTACACAAACCAATATCTATTGGCATTGTATTTTATGGGGTCCAAGCTGTATAATTAAACATTCTTTTTATTTTTCTTTGTAGGTAGTTCGCATGTTTGCGGCTACCCACTATTTACCATTGTAGAAAATCTGTTGAGATGAATGAAAAGCCTATCTATCCTCATCTCTCAGCAGTACTTTTTTCTCTATTCTTTGAAACCATACAGGGAAGGGGCTTCTCCCTGCTTGGCTTGACCAATTTGGAATTTCTTTCTATATTGTGGCATATTCTTCCCCAGCCTTGCCTCTTCTTCGGCCATAATTCTTTGGCCTTCGCTATCGATTCCGTTTTGATGAAGGAAGTTCTCTTCTCTTCGAGAGTTTTCTGTCGTTTTCATGTGAGCCCAATTTTAGAATTGTAAAATATAAACAAATACCTTTAGTACACAGCTGATGTTATATATAGCAGTGTGTTTACCTTGATCCAGTTCAAGCTTCTGAAAGCAAATAGGCAGCACTAGATTTGAAACAAAGCATGATGTACTTAGTGCACATATTTGATAGGCAAAAAAAGCTATTATAAGTGTTTGGAACTTTTAATTGCTTTTGATTTAATGCCACTTTAAGGTAGAACTGGTTACCATTTATAGACACAAAATGTAGTCACACTTTCTTGCTATCATTTCGTTCAAGTAGCATTCACAGTATCAAGTAAAGTTGTTGCACATTTATGACCTCAAATCCACCTCTATATTCTAATCAAAAATGTCATTTTCATTCTGTGACGTTCCAGTATAACATACGATCCGAATACGTATATTATACTGCCACGTCACACGTACATGTCATCATGACAAGTACTTGAGAGCCGTGAAGGGTTGCACCTAGGGGGCAACCTCGTATGTTGTGCATGTATATTAAACATATACAACTAAAAACCCCCTTGCCAAGTGGCAATACCCCATTTGGTCCCTTTTAACCTAACCCTAAAAGTTCACATATAAGGAACCAAAGAGGAAACCCTAAACCTTTCCTCTTTCACATTTTGGGCTTCCCTAAGCCATTCCGGCTAAGGCAAGCTGCCATTTCGCATTGCCAGGCGCCGTTGAGCCATCTTTGCATATTAGATTGATCAAGAGCGCTAGTCCTCAAAGAAGAACGAAGGCATGGACGATTAGGGAGCTGGAGCTAGCCAAGGATCAGGTAACTTTGGCGATTCTATTATGCAAAGCCGCCTCTTAGCAAGAATGAGTTAGGATAGTATGTTACATCAGTCCCTATCAGCCTTGTAGATCCTAAGATCAACAAATAAGAAAAAGAACCTAACCTTGTATGTTTAGGTAAGATAGATTAGATCTTATTCAATTATTTCAGTTCTTTGATGTTGATGATGTTCCATTCTATGCTCTCTCGTGTATGTGGGAAGGGGTAGAGACCTTGAAACCTTCAGTAGAGAGATGATCCTAGATAGCCTCATTAATTCCCAATTAATGCGGCGCCCGTACAAGAACCCACTCGGGTTGTGAGTGGCGTGGCTAGACCGGTGGAATAAGGGGACTTATCCCATCATTGATCGATCCCCTCCGGTGTGTAAAGCCCAGGGGGATCTTAGTGGGCTAGGGCTTAATAGCTACCACCTTGCATGTGGGCAAGGCATGAGCTCGACACCTCTTGGGTGATGCGCCACCTTCAATGAGGTTCAAGTCGAATCACGGGCGGTGGCCCTCTAGCCGCCACGGATGGGCATGCATGCCTCTCGAGGGGAGGTGACTCTCCTCCCCTCATCGGGGGAGATGCAAGATGCAACCCGGTAGCCCTCTTGGCTATGCACCCGAGGGCTACGGTCCGTCCCAAGACTTTTCAACCTACTTTGCAAAGCTGCACGTGAGGGGGCGGATGGAATGGACTACCCAACAGCCATGTTCTTATGCCCCAATCCATTTGCCATGAATTCTGGCCTCCGCATTGACTCGGAGACCCAAGCCGCCACCGATCCCCCATGAGTCCCGAGCCTTGGGTAGGATTCCCTTTGTTGCTATTATTTATGTTGTTGTGTTACACATGTTATGTTATGATGTATTCACCCTTCGAGGTGACTTTATTGATGTATTGATGTCATGTGCTCATGTTTATTCGCGCCTCAAGCAGCCTAGGTCGATCCCGAAGGAAGATGGGGCAAATGACCCATCCACTCTTCCTCACTGACCCAGTTATTAGGATTGGCGTCAGGTGGATGGCCCCTGCCAGTTTGGCTGTCAGGGGGATGAATTCTGCCTTCTGATATGGTGGGAGCATCGTAGAAGAAGTAGGGGACGTCACACATTCTTTATATACCATTCATTCAAAACTATGATTTGGATCTCTCAAATAGCAAGGGTTCAATTTCTCTAGCAATAAACCTTTCTACACAAGAAAAACGATGCGCGTCCGATTTGTAAAGAAAAAAAATGGGCCTTTTAGGTAATATCTGAATAATTTGCAAACGTAATTTAAATCTTCCAAATAACATGCACTCCATTTACTTATTATTAAGAATTTCTTTACAGGAAAATCGATACTCTGATCACTTCTCACGGAGACAACAATATCTATAGCAGTGCTCAAACCAAAACAACTACAATAAAAAGGAAAAGCAGTCGACCCAGGTAATTACATAGCTTGACCCCTATATTTTAGACAAAATGACCATTTGCATTCTTGACATATTATTCATTCGAACTATGATTTGCATCTTTCAAATAGCACATATTCAATTTGTCGAAAATTAAAAATTTCTATATAGAAAAAATGATAGACCTATATCAGATCCCCAAAGGAAAAGAGGGCGCCCTAGGTATTCATACAAAATGTTTCTACACCCAGTATATATCACCAAAATGACATCCATTCAATTTATCTACTATTATAATTTTCTATACAGAAATATTAATACACATCTCACCCGAGGTAGTCATACAAGATGTTTTTCTGCATGATTTATATAGTGTTCTTATGTTATGGCCCAATATTTAAAATTACCTTTTCGTTGTTCAGATCAATAGACTGGAAAAATCTCCCAACAACAAAAGACAAAAAAATATTTTGTGTACGTAAAACAAATTTTCATACTTTCAATTTATTTCTACCAAATAGAAAAAACAAGGTGCTGCGCATGGAGGGTTGCCCTCTGTGACCTGAGGGTGAAGTGGCTTAAATCATACTTCAAAGTCATGTTCTCACAATCAATCAAAATTGCTGCTTCAAAACAATACAATTCAAAAAAAAAATGTGATTATGGAGGCCTGATACTGCAATTGTTTTTTCGAGTGCTCGATACTCCAATCTAAATATCCATTTGCCAATTGTTGCCTCATCTTGCTTGCTCTTTTGTCGCTTTTTACAGAACGCCATTTTCGCCCCGCCTTCGTCATTAGTCATCGGGTCACAAGAAGCCCGGAACAAAAAATAGATAGAAAGAAAGAAAACGAGATCTCTCTCTCCCTCAAGAAAGGGGGATCAACCACCCCACGGTATTCTCACGAATTTTAAAATTTTCACTTCCCGTAATACTAAAGTGCTAATTTGGGTGGACAAATAGACATTAAAAATGAAACACCGTAACTTGCGAGGATCCCTATTGCTTATTCCAGGTTCCGAATCTTCAAGTATCTTTGGTGGTTAGTTCCAATAGTCGGTGTCGTATTGTTGCCCAACTTACTCAACTTCTTCCTTAAAACTGCGCACTAGCACCTTGCAATTTCTTTTTTCTTTATACTTCTCTTTAATAACCCAACCAAATAACAAACCAAGGGCAACCCATAGTGCACTTACACCTTGAGTGCACCTTGCAATTTTCTTTTTCTTTATACTTCTTTTAATAACCCAACCAAATACAGCCCAAGGGCAACCCATACTGCACTTACACCTTGTTTTTACAAGAATATTTGTGATTTGGCAGCTAATAAAAGAAGGATTGCTATCTATCTTTGTAACTTGCCTAGGTGCATATGTCATCGCTACATGCCCTAAAAATTGTTTAGGAAAGCTTTTCCATAAAAGGTCAACAATTCTACATAATTTTCCCTACCATGCATTTTACCTATATGATGAGATTATAAACAATGCCAAAGAGGCAATAAGAAAAGCACACTTCGAACTTATGTCATGCTTGTGAACTTAATTCATATATGCGTGGATTGTTAGCATAAATGCATGACATCGAGAATATGCCGCAGCACAAAAGAGGATCCTGAATGAGTGATTATTTCAAAGCATTGAATCCCTAGTTCCATATTACAATGCATTCTGCAAGCATTAAGAAGAGTTAACCACAAATAGGTATTGAGTTGCATATTCATTTGAAGAAAAGTTCTTTGCCTCTTTCGGGCATCCCGTGACGCATCAAAAAAGATCCACCATGCTAGCCATATGTGATGCATTTCTTTGTTATACCACAAAAAATTCTTGCATAACCGCGGAAATACCAAAACCCTTCTTCCAACATACCTAGACGAGCAAGAACAGCAAGGATTGCAAGGAATGCTACACCATATGCTTTCATGCCAAAGATGTTGCATACTTTCAAAACACTTGCATAGCCAATCTAACCTCACCAAGTTGTGCATAACCCGTAATCAACACATTCCATGACTTTGCACCATGAGATTGCAACTCGCTAAAGACCTCGCCATGCCTCTTCTATGTTGCCACACTTAAGATACATATCAACAAGCGTATTTGTGACAACAATGTCGCATGTAAGACCGCAACAATAACCTGTTCATGGATATGTCGACTCGGATTATAGCCCCAACGGCGCCGGATGCTTTTGACATGCTCAAGTATATGACTTTATCCGGCTTTATATTTTCTTGTTGCATATTCGGAAACAGTCTAAAGCAAGGTTGCATTCACCATGGTGTATGTATCCCGCAATCATCACTCCCCATAACACCCTATCTCTATTCGCAATCTTTGAAAAACTCCATATGCCTCATCTAAACTTCCACATTTGGTGTATGTATCAATGAGGGTGCTTCCTACCACAATGTCGGCTTCAAACCTACTTCGAAAGATCTGCTCATGAATCCACCCGACCTGTTCTACGGTTCCTATAACTTTTAAGATGCTCAAAAGATGACCTTATCTGGTTTTACTCCAGCCCCGCTTGCATGTCTTGGAAGCAATCAGTAAAGAAAAAATAGCATTCGCCGTGTTGCGCATATGTCGCCACCATTGCACCCCCCAAACAAACCACATCTTTCTTTTTGCAATTTGTGAAAAAATTTAGATGCCTCGATAAGTGCTCGCATTTACCATACATATGAAGCGAGGGCACTTGCCACAACAAGGTCGGAATGGAGTCCTTTTGTAAGAATGTATCCATGAATAAACATGCCATATTGTATGGAACCTATAGCACAACAGGCTTTCAAGGTACTCAAAAAGTAAATTTATCACCCATTTTTCCATCATCGCATAATATAGCACAATTGAAAACCTACCTCTTCTTGATGAAGCTTGGAATGGGCGTCAATGATTGCATTCCGTATACCGGTCGGCATGGAGACTCGTTAAATGCCCGATTAGCTTCAAACAACCGCCACGAGAGCCAAACAAAGCGTTGAGATGGTTGGCCAACAGTAGGCACCAATTCCAACCGCTATGGATCATGAGGGACCGCACATTTCTACCAAATTCTAGGTCTTGAAATTCCGCATGCGTTCAAGGCGGAGAAAACATGGTATTTAGAGACGGGGTTTCGAGAAGCTTCGCTTCAACAAGGAACAGCTTCAATATGTCATTAATAAATGTGCCTAGAGGGTTTGGCTCGCATGATGTCCAACCCAACTACTCGCAAGGCCCACCGAAGTGTTTCAATTTGGTTTTCCATTGAGAAGCTCCTGAAAAAGCTTGGCGGGGATTCTCAGATATTATTTTAGTTCACTCAAACAAGCTTATGTCCGAATGTAATTTATGTCCGATACAACACCGGATTCTAACATCGCTTTGTCGGATTTTTGAGGTGGGAAAGGAGAAAGCTGCATCCAGGTCCAGAAATTGGGCGAGAGAATTTCTGCCCGCACCGGTTAGCAGGTTTCCATATTGGCTAACCAGAACATAGTTGACCGCCAATTTACCCCCAGCAATGGGTTTTTAGCAATCAGTGGCATATTCTGGGTATATACTGATATATACTTAGAATATGCCATAAACACACATAAACAAGGGTTTGCCCCTTAGGGGCAACCCAAAAAATGCGAATACGCCTTTTGATATATAAAATGCTTAGTACTTCCTTTAATGCTCTTTTAGTAATTTATTCATTTGTATTTATCACTTGGATGCAAATAGCTTCTGATGACATGCAATTAGATAAACCATCGGACTTGGACATTGGCCATACAGTATCCTCATCCAATAAACCTCCGTCTCTTCCACTCGTAGATTCTTCAAATGTTAGTATTGCGTATCGACACTTATCAATCAACAACATCCTAGTGCAATATGAAACTAACGCTGAAGCCTTCGAACTATCATATACACCACACTATCCAGAGAGGTCCAAAAACGAGATCAACAAATTTCCCCGATCATCAACATTATCGTGCCAACGCCTCGCCATATTCCATAGCATGAATAGAAATCAAACATCTATCTATACTCACATACATGGACTTATTAATAGGGATATCCACCCAACCCAATCACTTTCTTACTCCTGATATCTCAGGGACACAAAGTCTGTCCTTGTAGTATAAATGATTTCCTTCCCTATATCTCTTGTAGGCGTCTCTTTCTTTTTTTTTTTTTTTTTTTTTTTTTTTTTGAGTGAATGGGGTTTTTTTTCATTAATTATAGAAAAAAGGTACAACATACCGAAAGTGAGCCTTTATAGTTAAGCCACCATAGAAAAGCAAGTAGAAAATACATATAGAATAAGTGCTTTGATAAGCACTTAGTAGTGTCCAAAATATTACTCACCTTTTTATTAGTAGCTGGTAAATTTGTTGTGCTGCAACTGAGAAGAACATTGTTGAAAAAGTTGAAAAAGTTCAGCAATATCCGCTTTAGCTACCAAAGACCAGTCCAAGATAATTTCGCAAAATAGATTAAGCAATCGATGAAGTCTTGATGAGGTACTACAATCTTTGCAATTATATGAAAACAGTGTATGGTTGTAAAGGTAAGGTGCAGTATAATGGATAGGAGAAGAACAGGGATGTCAATGGAAGTGGTAGGAGCTAAGGTAGTCAAAGTGAGATCGGAACTGGGGCTGAAGAATAAGAGTGCGACCATTTCCCCAATTTAACTCAATGATCAGCCTATCTCAGATTTGTGGTGGACATGAGAATGATCAATGTTCCATATGCATCCGCCGGACCCTCCTAGTGGTAATAACATTCTCTCGTAATTCTCAAACCGCTGATGAGTCATTCTTCCATGTTACATTCCAAAACCACCATAGTTGCACCATTAGATATGTGCTTCCTAGTAATTCCATAGCCCAGTCCGGTTCATTATCGGGATGAATGGTATGTCAATATCAGTGATGCCCCTGACTGGACCTGTCCACATGTCATACGTGTATTGTATATCATGAACTAGACTCTGCCCTGGAAACAGTCTGTATTCTGCAGGTTCAACAGAAGTGCTAATGTCCCTACTTAGGCTCCTCATGTAATCTACCAGTAAGTAACATTAGGTGTTAGTAAGAGATTCATGACAGGGCAGTGTACTTTAAATATTTTATATGCACCATAGAAATTGCCAATACTTAACCATTTATTATCTAAAGAATCCAAGGAATCATTGTGCTGGTGTATCTGACTTGTTGCAACCATTTCTATGTCATAGATAACTTGAAATTTAATCCAAAGTATAGAAATTGCCTTTCCACCATATTGACACCTATTTCTATGCTTCCATACATTCCACAAAGCAATATAACATAAGGAATTCATAAATGCATCATCATTCATCAAGAACTCAAGCAAAGTAGCAGGACAATTAATATTGAAAGTAAGTTCAAACCAACTCCAAAATGGATTTAGAGTAGCACAGCCAAAGATGTGTTCAAGAGATTCAACATTATTGCAACCAAGAGGACAGCTGGGATGCACAGGATTGGTTAAGGAATTCGAGTGTCTTGCCAAAGTTTCCATGTTTGGTAGGCTCTTATTGGCAATTAACCAGATGAAGTAAGAAATCTTTGGTGGCACATATGAGTTCCAGGTATTTATAAAAAGCCTTTTTCACGGTCATGAAAAGACCCCAATAAAGTTTGGATTTGGAAGGCCGATGGGGAGTATTTAAACATGAGTAAACCTTGGAAACACTATAGCTAGGCTTTTACCCATAAGGAACCTACCATTAATGATAGGATTGGTAAGGAGATTGATGTTGCTAGTTTTCTGCCTGATGATTCTAAACAAAAGCTTATCAGATGAGCTGCCTCTAATCTTATTTTTCAGATTTGTCCAGGAAATCCATCTGGTTTGAACCCATAAGTCACCAAGTTTGGAAATGCCATATTCTGTCCACTTTTTGTATAACTTAGGATGCTTAATGGCCAAGGGAGTACTATTGTCACTAGAAAGATTTGGATTCCAAAAAATACTTGTGCTCGGGTGGCTATTTTGAATGCTTGAATGTTCAAAGTTAGTGTGTACTTTGTTCCAGGCCAGGATAATGCCTCTCATAAGAGGAGATATGTTTGGTGCAGGTTTCAGAATTGTGAAGGCTGAAGCAGGCAGATCATGAGTGATAGAAGGATGCCCTTTAGGATGACTACATGAAAGCCAGTATTTGATAAAGGTTGTGGCTGGATTATTATGATGGAAAAGGGATTTCCAGATATATTTTCCAGCCAAAGCACAGCCCTGAAGAGCTAGGTTTTTACATCCAATGCCACCCTGCTTCTTGCTTCTGGTAATTGTGTTCCAATTAACCATATGGTGATTCTTCCAGATGAAGTTTCTAACAATTCTCTCAATTTGATGGTAGATACATTTAGGTGCTAGAAGGGCAGAAGAGTAGTAGATGTGAGAGGCAGCAAGAACAGAGTTAGCAATTATGACTCTGCCTGCAAGAGAAAGACAATTACCATAATTGCCTAGCTTTTTTCTGATTTTGGAAACAATAGGTGTCCATAATCCTTTGAGACTTGGATTGAGTGACAATGGCATACCCAAAAGGTTGGTTGTCTCTGTTGATTTGATGCACTTGATGCCAAGAATCGCGTCAACATCTAAATCTCCAACAATAGTACATTTGTTCCTGTTAAGATGTATACCGAGGCTCCAAAGATGTGAATTGTGTTCAGAAGTTGGCAATAATGCCCGACTCATTCTTGAGGAAGTCAAGGAGTCATCGCGATATTGCAAAATGGAGATTTTGGAAGTATTGTCGGGAAGATTCAGACCAACTATGCTTCCCACAGATTGTTGATGAACAATCACTCTAGTGAGCATCTCGCTACACCCGAGGAAAGAGATAAGGGGGCTAGGGGGGCAACCTTGTCGACACCACGAGCCGAGAGGGAAGAAATATCCGGGGAACCATTCACTAGAAGCAGTTGATTGGGATCTAGAGTTTAATCCCAATATAAGCTTGATAATTTTCTCACTGAAGCCCAATTTATGCAGTGAGAATTCTAGAAAATTCCACCTCACAGTGTCAAAGGCTTTTGAAAAATCTAACTTTAATAATATACAGTTTTGTTTAGTTAGATTGTTCCAATGCATTCCTTCCATGGCTGCAATGTAATTATCAAGGATGTATCATTTTGGGAGAAAAAAGGATTGATTCTGACTAATGATCTCTTGAAGATGAGCTTTTACCCTATTGGCTATAATCTTAGCACAGACCTTATAGGTAGAGTTTGTTAAAGAGATAGGTCTCCAGTCTGAGAAAGTTTGAGGATTGTCAACTTTAGGGATTAAAGTGATAAGGCCAGAGGAAAGAGCAGGATGCAAATGTGTGGAATTCCAGAAACCCTTGATCATGTGCATGAAGTCATTTTTAATAGTGTCCCAGAATCTAATGTAAAATTCGGGTGGAAGACCATCAGGGCCAGGGCTTTTGCCCTTGGCAAGACTCTTGAGGGTAGAAAAGGTCTCTTCGCAAGTGGGAATAGTATCTGTGGAAGGGGTCATGATCAAATTACTGTGAAGATCATTATTTTCAATGATATCAGTGAAAGATTTGGCTTCAATTGTTTGCACAGAGCTGTCTATCTGTTGAGAGAAGATTTTCTCATAGTTGGAGCAAAAGAAATTGGAAATTTCTTTTTGATCCGAGTATATATTGCCATTTTCATCTTTGGCGATTGGTCACCTTTTTAAAAAAAGTCCGGATTTGGCAACCCCAGAAAAAAAAACTTGGAATTTCCATGATCCATATTGGAAGTATACTTAACTTTGCATCTGATAGATGCACCCTTTGCTTCCATCTCTTCAATTGTTTTAATGACCTTTTCTAAATTACCTTCTTGCCAATGTAGCTCAACATCCAAGGGGTTCTCCTGCAGCTGCATTCTTACATCTTTCATTTCTTTAAGGTAGGCTTTTTTCTCTGCTTGTTTGCTTTCATGTAAATTCTTCGACCACTGTTTGATCCAGGTTTTGGAGTCTTTTATGTTAGAATAAAAGGATTTCATGGAATTTGTGGATCTAACTTTGGGGAGAGTTTCATAAAAAGCAATGAAGTCTTTACAGAAAGTATCTGAGTCAAGCAGAGAGCAGTTCAGCTTAAAAGGAGTATTGCCATGCCTTTTAACAGATAGAGTGTAATTTATAGTAAAGAATTGAGGCTGGTGATCAGATATAGATGTGCTCTCATCATCGCTAACCGCATGCAAACTATTCCAAATATCATTATGAGTGTTGTTTATGTAGAATCTATCCAGAGCACAATAAACCCTGCTATTACCTTCTTGCTTATTGGACCAAGTGTAGGCAGAGGTAGAGGATGGAATATGCTGAAAAAAGAACTTGTCAATCATTTGATCCCACTGAAGAATCTCTTGAGATGACATGTTAAGATTTTTTCCTATTTTCATTTCCCAAGTAGGTGTGTTATTGAAATCCCCTGCCATGATCCAAGTGTCACAGGTCTGAGATGCAATAAAATTACTAACTATGGGCCAAGTGTTAGCTCTAAGTCTAGAATCAGTGGAAGCATAGATGTTTATAAGACCAAAGCTAAAATCATTATGCCCACGAAAATGACAGATTGCCGGGACTGCACGGGCTATTATAAACATAATCAGGAGTAAGATGTCTCCAAATTATGCATAGGCCACCAGAAGTGCCATTGGCCTCAATCCAAGTAGATGAAAAGCCAGGGCCAATCCAATCTGCTAAGTTTGAGCATTCAAAGCTGGGAAGTCTAAGCTCCTGGAGAAGAATGATATCTGCATCATAACTTTTGATTTGAGAGATAGCCCTTCTTCTTTTTAAAGGGCCTTTGATACGAGATTCCAACTCGAGAATCTTCATGAGGAGTGAAAGAATAATGCAAAAATGGAGAAGGCTAATGGGATCTGCTAGCCCTTTTGGTTTTTTGTCGAGTATTGGCTGCAGGCGTGTTTTGGATTTGGCCAAGAATGCTTTTTCCTTTATTCTTCCTATTTCTTTTGGAAGATTGATTTGTTGGGTGGTCAATAGTATGAATTGTTTTGATGATCAAGCGGATAGATGTCTCCATCCCATAGATTATCATTGTTTGGAAAATGAGTGTCGAGGGGCATTTTCTTTTCGGAGTGAGGTTCAGCAGAATTATCACCAGTAGCTATAGTATCGAGTGAGAAACCTCGCCGTAATTTAGATTTGCAGCATTCATGAACTACTTTCTCAGATAAAGATGAATCAGTGAAGTTTATGGGGGAACTTACATTATTATCTACATTATTATCCACATTAGAGCAGTTAAGTAACAAATTATTTGCAACTTTTAAAATGGAAAGATCTTGCCCACGGTATTAACTTGTGACTCAAGATCTCATTTGTTGCAGGGAGGAATTTGCATTGTTCCCATTTGTTGCCTCTGTAAGGTGCTTATCACATGCTGTTACTGTTGCTATTGTGTGCTCAAGTTCTATATGCAGCAAATTATGCTCCCAACTGTTTGAGATATTTCTAATCTGTTCATCCCTATCCTTTGTGTCCATCGACAACCATTGCAGCGGTACCTCGGTGGACTGTCATTAATTCCTTCAATTGCTGAGCTATCATTGGGGAAATGGATGCATTTTTAGCAGGGGGCAAGGGTAATTCAGTAATTTCAGTGAGGTCAGCATGTAAGAGGGGGGAAGCAAGTATATTTTCGAAAGGTAGTGCAATGTTTTGGATGGGATGGGTGATGATGGATGTATATGTAGGTGTGTTTTCAGGTGGAGAGTGATATGAGATTGGCTCAATGGGACCAATACAGTTTTCATCTGCAGTTTTATCATCATCAGGATCATCTGGCATATCTGCAAGAATGGCATAGGAGTTTGATACTTTTAATGTATCAATTGGATCATCATAATCTTCAGAGGGTTCAGCTTCATGAAGGTCTAAGATATTTTGGTGTTGTGGAACCTTGACTGGGGCTGGAAGAATCACAGTTGTTGATGATGTAACCTGGTTGCCTTTTTCTTTGTCCTTTTCTTTGGGATGTGTACCTTTTTCATTAAGTAATGAAACCCCACTCAATTCATGTGAGGATTTGCTTCTCCCAGAAAATGTCATATTGGAAGAATCTAGTGTTCCAACTTGGGCATCAGCAAATCCTTTGATTGGTAATGATTGTTGACTGGTAGATTGCCTGGAATCTTTCATAATGTTCGATAGAGTCTTATGTAAGTCAACTTTTGGAGGCAAAACTGAGATTTTACCTTTCCCTTTTAGCATATACCTGTTGTGCTCAATGTTTGCTTTATTTAGTTTAGCCATCTCAGTATTCTGTTTTGTTGCCAGAATAGGCTTATCTTGACAAACTGATGGTTGATCTTCCTTGATGAAGACCCCTTTGTTTAGCACCTTGATCTTCATTTGCTTGTCTGAAGATGATGTTGTTATAGTAGATATCTGAGAGCTGTTAATGTGATCAGTTTTTTTCTGTGTCAAGGTCCTGGCATCTCGTGTTTTGGATTCTTTTTGTCTTTGCCATTAACTTTGTTCCATCCATTTTGGTGCCAATGAGTATTATGATCTGGCTTATTCATGCCCATTGCTGCATAATGAATGGATCCCAATCTATTTGGGAATGTTAAGGTGGTTGCTTGAGATGGTCCAAAGATCACCATTCCCCTTCTCTGGAATTTCATATGTTTCTGCTTCCTTCTGTGGCAGTATGCATTGACTCCCTACTTTGTGTCTCAGGTTACATGTCTGGCAAAGATTTGGTAATCCAATCCATCTAAGTTGAAGGATAGAGGTTTTTTCAAAGAAATCTATGAAGGATAAGGTAGTGGGAATGGGTTTGGTGATATCAAGCTGGATGAAACATTTTGGAGGATAATATGTGGAGTATTCAGTGGTTAAATAGGTACCAATGGAGCTAAAGATAGACTTGAAGCAGTCTTCATTCCAATATATGGGACTGAGCTCACTCATTGAGACAGAAGCTATGTGTAGCTTTTTGAATTCAGTTAAAGGTAAGGTGGCATTCCATTTTAAAAAGGATATTTGGGAGGTTTCACAAGTTGTGAGGCCAAGCTTAAGCAAGAAATTTGCAGTCCTGGGGCAACCACATTCCACGAGAATGTATGGGTGACTTAGCCAGTAGATAGAGTTTATGACAATGCCTTTGTGAAGCCTTAGGAGGTGGTCCCAAAGTTTCTCTATTTTTATACCAGTAGAATCAACTTTGGCAACGACAGCAAGCTGTGATAATGAATCAATTTTTGAGGCAATCAATGGAGAGTTTAAGTGAATACCTCTGAAAAGCTCAATGTTTGTAGGGGCTCTTGATTGTTGTATCTCAAAGTCCACAGCCAATTGCTCGTCTGAAATGATTGGTTGGGTTGGTCTTGGAAAGAGAGGAAGTGGTACTCCAGAAGGATCCAATCTTGGCAAAGTGAGAGTTCCCCTTGGATCCAAAGCAAGTGTATCCCAATTAGGAGCATATGGGCTGAAGTGATTCATATCTTTTAACAAAGGATCCGGGTTAGCAAAATCACCAAATTTGATAAATTTTGATGGATCAAGGTGGAATGCACTTAACTGTGTGAGAAGAGAGTCCCTTTGGGCAGCCGGAAAGAGCATAAAACTATGAAGAAATGAGAGGGAATTTGAATATAGGGCTGACGGGTATTGCAAATCTTTTTTGTATTTTTGGGAAAAGTACGCCATTAATGCTGAATAGTAAAAAAAAAAGGCAAACAGAGGCAAGAGCAGAGGAATGAAAAAGTAGAAAAAGTAGGAATGAAGGCAAATTGGAGAAAAGATCTATCTAAAAACTAGGAGGGATTGGAGCACCAAATTTTACCAGAGAGTCCCGAGAAATTTTAAAAGTATGAGTAATCATTCTGAGAAAATCTTGACTGAGATTTTCCTTTCTGACCATCCACAAAATACCTGAAAGATTGCTGCTTAAATGTTCTTGTTGCCTGTGAATTCTAGCACCCACGCTTCGACAATTTCGGCTTCAAATTCTTCTGAGGATGGAGTAAATGAGTATTCGGGGCTAAAAAGAGAGTCCGGAAAGAATTGCTTGAGAAGAAAACTATCCCAGAGCTCGGGAGGATGGTCCGTAGAGAGGAAACCACAAGTAATTCTTTGATCCCGCCTCGTAATAGTGAAAAATTTAGTATCCATTCATAGAAAAATTGATGAGGAGATCGAATTTTGCAAGGCCTCTACAAGCCCTCGCAAGCTTTGGCAAGTAATTCGGATCAGAAGGGAAATTTTCTTAGAGAAAGGATCAAGAACGAGTTTGAATCGAAAAAAGACAAGGAATCAGGGGGGAGAAATAAAGAGAGAGGAGAGAGATAGGAGAGAGGAGAGAGGGAGAGATAGAAGAGAGGGAGGAGAAATAAAGAGAGAGCAGAGAGAGCAGAGAGAGAGGAGAGAGAGAGAGGAGGGGGAAGAGAGAGAGAGGGGGGAATAGAAAAGAGGCCAAGCATTAGTTCTTTGAAGAATATAATGATTTCAATATTGTTAAAAGTGGGGTATATGCAAGGTTTAAAACACATTGCTTCCTTGCCAAGGTTAGCCCATACTTCCTTGAATTTTACACTAGAGGAAATGGATCCTCTATTTTCTTGCCAAATTCACTTGACAATCTCGATATGGCATTCCAGTGCATTCTGGTCTCCAAAGATCGACGAGAAAGCATGTCGGCAACCACATTTAACTTTCCTGGTTTATAAGTTATCTCAAAGTCATATTCTGAAGGAATTCCATACAATGTCTTTGCCTCAAATTGAGGATAAAAAAATATATTAGAGGCTTTGTTGATCAGTGTCTAACTGGAACTTCCTACCGTGCAAATAATGACTCCAAATACGAAGAGCCCTTACAACTGCTAGAAGCCCTTAGACATGCATTGGATAGCACCGTTTGGTGTAGTTCATCTTCTTGGAATCGTACGCAACCTGCATGAGCACTCCTCTCGTTGCTATCATGCTTGCATATGTTAGCAACTTATCGTTGTCAAGGCTTCTTTGAGCTTGTTGAAGGAAGCTTGGATGTTCTGAATCCAATGTTCGAGCCAATCTTTGACTTTCTGATGCTTAGTGAGGTCTGAAAGAGGGGCTGCCCACTTAAAAAAGTCCTTGACAAACTTCCTATGATAACCTGCAAGGCCGAGGAAGTTTCTTACTTCTGCCACGTCTTTCGGTATTGGCCAGTCGATTATTGGTTTGATTTTGGAAGGATCGATGGTGATTCCTTCGGCTGACACTACATGGCCTAGGCATTCCACCTTTGGTGTTGCAAAATGACACTCTGAGAGTTTGCCAAACAAGAGGTGTGTTCTTAACTTCTCCAAAACTCTACTCAAATGCATCACATGGTCTTCCATCGATTTGATTTGCTGTAAACCAAGATATCATCAAAGAAGATGATGACGAACTCATCTAAGAACTCCATGAAGACGTCATTCATCATATGCATAAAAGTTGCTGGCACATTTTATAGGCCAAAGAACATGATTGTGAACTTATAGTGCGCATACCGCGTTCTGAAAGTGGTCTTATGAATATCCTCCTCCTTGACCCTTATTCGATGGTGGCCTGACCTGAAGTCAATTTTGAAGAAGACCCTTGCTCCATGTAGCTAATCCATCAGGTCATCGGCCCTTGGCAATGCATATTTGTTCTTTATCATTTGCTTATTGAGCTGTCAAGATAGTCGATGCACATTCTTAGACACCCATCTTTCTTCTTTACAAAAAGGATGGGAGCTCCAAAGGGCGATACGCTTGGTCAAATGAATCCAAGCTCTGGCAATTCATGCGATTGTTTCTTTAGCTCTGCTAGTTCTGGGGTGCTCATCTTATAGGGAGCCTTGCTAGATAGCTTAGCATCTGCTGCTAGAGTGTATCTCATACTCCACGCCTCTATAAGGCGGTAGCTCATGGATTTCATCCAGAAAGAGGTCATGAAACTCCTTAATTAGCGTAGCAACCACTCTAGGTAATTGCTTTAAGCTTGTCTTTTTCTCCTTATGTTTATTATTTAGCTCAAAAGCCTCTAGTCTAAGAATGTATTCAACTTCATCCTTCAAGATGCATTTATGTAGCTGCTTAAAAAAAATGCACTGCATTACAGAGGGATTGTCTTACCTTTGACTACAAAAAGGTTGCCATTGGGCGCCATGATCGAAATCTCATGCTTATCCTAGTCTATCATTGCTTTTGCCAACTTTAGGAACTCCATCCAAGCTATAATTAAGGTTATATTTGCCGATATCCATAACTTTTGCCCCCATGCTCAATATGGTTCCAATTAGGCATGTGGCAAAATTGACTCTTCTTCCTTTAGTGTCGCAAATTGCCCCACATGCCAGACTAGCCGGCCTTCGCTTCGACTTTAGAGTCTTAGCCTTCAACAATGCTGCCAACCTGGGCGAAGCAAAGTTGTGGGAACTACCTCTGTTTATAAGGGCTATATATGGCTAATCATCTATGATTTCCTCTACTGCTATGACTGTTGCTTGACTTTCCACACTATCTGTTTCAATTGCCGCACAAATTTTATACTCATCTTCAATGAAATCCCTGGCCTCCTCTTCCTCGTCGTCATCGTCTAGCTCCATCGGTGATTCCCATCCTTCGAGTTCTGCCAAAGCTGCTTGCATGACGAATGGCCAGTCGTGAATGCGATGTCCCAGCTGGAAGCACCTGAAGCATACATCTTCCTGATACATTCTTCTCTCTTTTCCTTAGATATACTGTCTAATCCAATAAGTGCTTTACTAATCTGCGCTGAAGACCCTGGTGTCTGTTGCTCCCTGAATGAGGCTTTCTTGTCCCATTTACCTTGTGACTAATGGGTTGCTGGTGCGGTAGTCGTCTGCCTTGGGGTGTAAGACCTCATTGCCTTTTCTTTGTTGTAGAAGGACTGTTTTTGGGCTTGTGTTTAGGGTGCTTCCTCTAAGCTCAATGCTTTGTCCTCTGCTTCCCCTACTGTTCTCGGATTAATGGCTCAGACAAGCCTTTTGATATTGTTGTTCAAGACTTCAATGTACCCATCTACTGCTTGCCTTTCTGTTATTCTTGGTATATTTAGTCTTAGCCTCATGAATTCTTCCATGTACTTAGCTAGGGTGATAGGTTCCTTGATCAAAGCAGTAGAACTGCTCTATTTGCCTGCTTGTATGGGATCGTGGAACATAGTGCTTGCAAAAAACTTTGCTGAAAGTCTTGAACCTGCAAATGTTCCTTTATAGCTTATTAGACTTTGCGTAACCCTTCTACCATATACATGCCGGCCCAATAAAGTTTGCAATTGCCACCTTGCCAATATCCTTGTCCTTCTTTTCATAAGAATTTCTCAATTCTTCCATCTCATCAAGTCATGCCTCGGCTTCTATAACTAACCTCTCCTTCCCTTAGAACTGCCCCAAATTTTATGAGTTTCTAGACATCACTCATATGTTATCTATATTTTTCTGATAGTCTTCTGCTTTGCGGTTCCTACGCCTGTTCTAAGAGCTTTGAACTACTATCTGATCCACCTTCTGGGTGGCTGCCTGGACCGGAGCTCGAAGGTTTAAGGCTCTTCCTGTTTCTTCTCTTCCTTTTTCATGTCCTATGTGCCGGTGGCGCTTCCTCTTGTTCCGGCTGGTCTCCATGTTCTGCCTCCTGAAGAAGTAGAAATGGAGGTGGCATAGGCCCACACTCCTGAGCTCGCATAAGTGGGGTAGGCCATTGCACCAGCTGGACCATTTGGTTACTCATATGTACCAGTCGCCTGTTGATAGCCTCTATCGACATGTCCTCCTCTTCGTTAGGTTCCTTGCCAAACAAGTTCTTAGGTAGCCAATTGTGTTGCTGGCCTTGGTTCTCCTGGACCTACAAGGCTAAACAAAGTTTCTAGCTGCAAGTATTAATTACACATGCTTATCATTCAAAATTATTTGTTATTGCGATACTCCTATGTTGATTTATTTGAAAACATAAAAGAAATCTAGATAATACAGGATGATAAGATTGCAATATTGTTTCTATTAATCATACCATGTTATACAATTTTAACTCAAAAGTTAAAAAAAAAAATTGATGATTTGAAACATTTAAGATATTACAAGCTTGGGGGTTTCCGGTCTTGAGATTGGCACTTGAACTTGAAGAACTGCTTGATATCTTTTAGTTTGAGGCCCTTGCCAATGTTTCGGTGAATGTTTTGTGAAGAACCTCCCCTCCAAATCTCGAGCTATCTATAGTCTTTGGAAGCTCAGTGTTGTGGCTGCTACTATCACTAGGAGTGTGTCGCGATGCCCTCGTGCAAAATCTAAACTATATTGTGCTACTGACCTCTTGAAGAGAATAACATGATCTGTATTCGCCCTTATCTTGGCGTGCTTGCCAAAACCTGATAGGACTGTGAAGAGGGCGACAATCTCTTCCCCCCTTAGGCTGAACTCCTTGTGGAATACTATCATCTGCCCCTGACTTAGGGCCGGAAGGTAATACTGAAGGGCTTTCTTCCTTAAGGGTCTCGCCTTTGCTTTCTCTGCCTATGTTCCCCTCCTCCCCACTGAGCTGCGATGATATACACTGTGAAGAGGTCGTCGTGGTATCTCTGCATCATGATGACACTCTCCAAATTAACGCGAGCCTTTTCTCTCATGCTGCTCGATCTAAGAGGCTGGCTCGTGCTTGGTCCTCTGCCTTGCTTGTATAGATTTCTTTGGATCTCTTGGAACTCTTCTTCTGATATGAATGGTTGTTGTTGTTGAAAACTCTGCCTTATGTATTCGTAATCTGCCACATCTGACATTGTTTCCCCCGCGTAGGAGTGCCACTCCGTCACCTCATGAGAAAAGTCTTAGTACGAGTAGTCGATGAGATCTCACTGCTGTCCTTCTGCTATAAGGCCTAAGAATTTATTGATTCTTAGTCCTTCCTCCAAGCAATATGGTAGCTGGAGGATATCGTTGAAGAAAAGTTACTTCTCCCCTTCGATGACCACTGGAGATAAGGTTGTTATGCCTATCGATGGTTCTGTGGCCCTTCTCATTTCTTCTTATGTTGCTCCACTTCTCTCTTCTTCCTCGTCTTGCTCTTCCACTTCCTCGTAATTTGCCAAGCTAAAATTGCCCTGAAGAAGTGCCCTGATAAACATATTCAAGGAGTCGAGCTGTTGGATAAAGCATTGATTTACCCTTGTGTTCAAGGGTGCTAAGTCCAATGGCTGTATGGATGGTTCTCCTACTTTGTTGATGGTGTTGAAGTGCATGAATATTGCTAAAGCTGCCTGAGATGACATGTATCTATGCCTTTGGGCCTTACAACTAATGTAATCTGGCATGTTCTTCTGTCCGATCCCAAATTTGGTTCTTGACTCTTGCCCCCCCACCCAGCACTTGATTGAGTGTCTCTAAGGAGACCCATCCCCCTGTCCCTCTCCCCCCTCCCCCCTCTCCTGGTGGGATGGTAACTTCCCAAGGTAGGATTCGTTGATCATACTGATACGTGATGTCGGTGTAGAAGAGTGTCCTTGTCAATGTTGCATGAAGGTCGAAGAGATGATTGAACACTTGGAAAGCTTCTTGAAGAGGCACCTCGTTGATGTAATTGGTGGTGTTGTACCATTCGATGAAGTTGGTAGGAACCATTGGAGCAAAACTAGAGTAGAAAATGGTTCAGAAAGGTGATAAAAGGGTTAAAAAAATGTCCGAGTAGGGAGAGCACGAGTTTTGGTGAGGAAGGAAGGAAGGTACTTTTATCGTCCACGGAGACCAATCGGTCTATGGGACCCAATACAAAAATGCAGCAAGCGGATTACTGCCCGGATTAAAAAACCCCCGCCCCGAAGGGTTTTCGAGGGAAAAACCGTGGCAGCAATCAGCCTGCTGACAAACTGTCCTAACATATAAAATGCAGAAACACCAAAATATATACAGTCATGCACTGTACCCGTAGTGAAGTCAAATGGGGTTCCCTTATATAGACCATCCAGGGGCGGAGTCACCCAGGCGGGTCTGTTTTGGTCGAATTTTGACATATTTGATTGATGTAAGATGCTAACATGCATATTTAATTAGTTCCAAGTGATCTACTAATTTATATCTCATTGATCTAGCATATTTAAGCAATACTTTGGGTTAACTGTGTTATTTCGTGCAAAAGGAGATCTCCCAGATTGCGAGAAGGCCTCCAGGCACGCAGTGACCCAGTTCATTGAAACTTGATCAATTTACTTCCAATTTCAACAAAATTTGACATAATTTCTATTAATTTAGGAGATTTATACATAAATAGATGCAAAATTTTACACAAAAACTCCTAAAATTTTTTTTTCTGATCCTCCATGCCAAGTTCAGATCCTTGGGCATGACAGTCACCTTTTGGCATGAATAATACAGAGGTTCCCTTCTTCGAAGAGTTGGACGAGCTATGCTTTGGCTACCTCTTGCAGTGCTCGGACCGTCATCGGGGTGACGCAATAATCGGTCTTACATTCCTGCAACACCTCTCAAAGGAGATGCTCAAAGGGTGCCTTCCTGATCAAGAGATTCATACACTGCTAAAAGTGTCAAATCTCTCAGAATACCTGGCTGTGCTTGGAATTTTTGGCATCCTCGGTTGAGGTGGAGAGGGCTTAGGTTGGTTCTTCAGTCTACCACCCTTCAATACTTCGGCATGTTCTGCTTCCAGTACCGATCGTTGTACCTGGTCCACTGCCGGAAGTAGATTTTGAAGGCTGCCTTCTTCTTCTCGAACTCGACATCGTGCTTGAGTTTGAAGGCCTTCTCTCTCGCCTTTTGTTTCTTTTTTGTCAATTTTGGTGGCTTGGACCATAATGACGGTCGAGAGTTGGGATTTGATGGCGGCGGCTCCTCCTCCTCCTCCTCCTCCTCCTCCTCCTCCTCCTCCTCCTCGGTTTCATTCCTTGGGGGTTCTTGAATGATAACATTACCCCGTGGCCGATCTTCGCCCCGCTTGGTCCTCTTCTCCCAGTACCACTCCTCCCGTTCCTTCTCTCTTCTCTCCCTCTCTTCACTTCCCCGCCCCATTCTGTCACTTTTTCCTTCCCCTTCCTCTTCCTTGGGGACACCTGCTCCTGCTGATGTTGCTGCTACTACTGGTGCTCCTGCTGCTCACTCCCAGAGAGCATCTCTAAGGTGGCCTTCTCACCCATTCACTGCATCGATTTAGATGAGCTACTTGGTGCCCGCTTGTCCACAATGTGGTAAGACTTATCGGAGGCATCAGAGCTGCTTGGCTTGTCGCCCTTGCCTGATCTTGGCCGCAGATGTTTCGAGATCTTTTTGCCGCTTCTCGTTGTGATCTCCGTCATGCGTGGCCTTGGTCTTGGGCTCTTGACCTTCCTCACCATACATTTGGTCTGTGCCATATCTTTTGGGTTAGAAAACTGATTACTTTAAGTCAGGGATCTCCTTAGGGGTCTAGAAAAGTATTTTAGGGCAAAATTAAGGAAAAAGGGATAGAATGAGGAAAGGGGGAAAGATGCTCACACATGTGAAAGAGTATTCCTTCGTGATTAGAACTATTTTTAATGAACCACCCT
Source organism: Isoetes taiwanensis (assembly GCA_021234155.1). Classification (NCBI taxonomy): domain Eukaryota; kingdom Viridiplantae; phylum Streptophyta; class Lycopodiopsida; order Isoetales; family Isoetaceae; genus Isoetes; species Isoetes taiwanensis. Next base: position 25,918,996 of record JAJEKV010000004.1, on the reverse strand, counting down.
TATTAATATTGACCCCCTTTAGACTTTTGAATTTTTTATTTTTCAATGGTTCTTGGATAGCTAATTATGAATTTACATCATATTTCACTAGGGTATCCGATTGTGACAATTTTTGGATCCTTTTTGTATGGAATCTTGGTGTCAATGTATGACTTGCATTTCAAACTTATTAGAATGTTCATTTGACTTATTATTTTCCTCCGTAAGTCTATAACTTAACTTATTTTTTTACGACCCTACTAATGGAAAAACAATTTCTTCCACTTTCGAGTTCAAGGTTGGAATTCTCATTCCGTCAGTTAATTAGGCCAGTTAATCTACCTATTCAGGGTTATGGCCAGTGCCAGATCTTGGTCAACCAAGAACATCGCTCTGATACTATTGTAACTCTCTCCACTAAATATACGACGCTTCGTCGTATATCTCGGAAAAATCCCCACCCAAAGACACACTGGCCAGATGGGCCCTCCATCCTGCCCCATCCTTGGGATGGCTGGGATCGTGAAAGAGACACGAAGGTATCTTGTGTGCCAATCTCCTATGTGCTCCTATAACAGCAAAAGCATATATATAACGTCAACAGTTGCAATACAGTCGACTACCTCAAAGGGTAGTGGATATCAATACATCATCATCACAAGAGGGGTGCAAATATTCTTACCCTGGTTTTGGTGATTCCATCGCGGTGAATACTTTCCCGTGGAATCACAGACCCTCTGGGAACGGGATCCGTTCCAGAGGCCCCGTTATTAAATACGACACCTGTCCGCGTACCTTTCCGATGGATTGACCCATCCGGCCGTAGGGTCCATCCTGGCCGTCCGTTTTATACCTTCTGGCAGAATCACATCTGCAAAATACCGCCAGATGGAATCGCTGCCATTTTATTCCACGAGACGGAATCACCATTTGGAATATCCCAAAAAAATTCAAATTTTTTACGTCTTCTCTTGTTGGAGGTTTTTTGACCATTGCGCTATGGCTATGGCGGCGGGCTATGACATTTTTCCTTCTTTCCTTGTTATCTTCTACAGATCCGGAATGGTGGCTATGGCGAAAACATTTCATGCTTCATTTTTAAGGATTTGGGTCTTCTTAGGAAGCGCGTACCTTTCCCCAATTTCTTTTTCGCCCATGGGAGGAGGAATGAGTCCGGCAGATAATATATGGGCAGCAGCAGGCCTTCAATCTCCGATGATGCGAGAGTTAACAGAGCTTGCGCTCATGGATCTGATCAGACCGGCTCAGGGCTGCATCATTCGGCTTCATTTTCGAGCCCAACCATCCAATCCGCCAATGGACTTGTTAGCCTCAGGCATTGCCTCATGGGCTCCGATTTTGGCTTTAGCTCGTCATGGCCGAAGAAAAAGGGCATGGGTTCAGCAGGGTTTATGCACGTTTCAGCAAATCCGGCAAAAAGGACATGGGTTCAGCGGGGTTTATGCACGCGTTTCAAAGAATCCGCAAAAAGGGCATGGGTTCAGCAGGGTTTCCGCATGGTTTCAGCAAATCCGGCAAAAAGGGCATGGGTTCTGCAAATCCGGCATGGTTTCATCAGGTTTATGGCCGAAAACACAAGCTCGAACCTGGCTGTCAGGTACCGTGCAATGCTCTGTTCTAAGCTTGATGATCTGTTACAGGGTTTTCTGCCGGTCTTGTAGTTCCGGAGGCAATTAGCTCTTCCAATGCCATGTCTGATCTGTGCCAGGGTTTTCTGCCGACCTTGTAGTTGCATTTTATGTAAGTTTTTGCTGTGATATAAAGCATTACTATTCTATAGCAAAATTTTAACTACAAATAGCCTCTTTCTGTCCACGAAATAGCAAATCACAAGCAATGGGTTATTTTGTCATATTCCTGGATCTGCACGCTCGTTCTGAGCAAAATACCTTGTTCTTGCTTGAAAATACCTTGTTCCTTGTTTTTTGCTCTTGCTTTAAAGCGGTCATGGCATTGCCAATATTGGCAAGGGGTTCAAATCCCCATCCATAAAAATTCTGGGCAGTGCATAGAATAACAATGGACAGGCACACAAAAAATGGAGTAGCACAAGTTTATATTTTCTTCCAATTCAATCCACCCTGCTTGCTTTTGCAAGCAAATGTAGCAAGCAAATGTAGCAAGCAAATGTAAGTTATACTTTGAGAATCTGCCGCTCATCTGCATAAATTGAAAATGGCAAACATTGGGCTTCTCAAGGTGATTCCTTCCTCAAGAATATAATGCGGTGATTCTACTGGGGAGAATATTATCGCAGTTGATTCCACTGGGAGAAATATTTACGCCGGTGATTCCACTCGGGGAGAATATTATCGCACGCGGCGGTGATTCCACGGGAGAATATTACAAGATGCGGTGATTCCACCCCCGCAGGGATCAATTCCATGTGATTCCGCCGCCAGAATAAAAGGTTGGTGATTCCATCCGGCGGTATTTCGCAGACGTGATTCCTACCGAAGGTATAAAATGGAGCCCGTCGTACACGGATAGCAGGGGCAGGTACGGATAACGGGCAAGAGGGTACGGATAACAGGCGGGAGGGTTAGTGATTCCGCGGGGAGAGTTTCACCGCCGATGGAATCAACCAAAACCGGTAAGGATATTTTCACCCATCACAAGAGCTCCTACCCATGCTCGGACTCGTGGGAAAAGTAGACGCATGACGGCTAGGGTCTCAAGATAGAGAGCAGAGATATAATGATGACGGGGATCGGCAATAGACAATGGCTAGGGTTGACCACTCCATCCGGGCCTCCCTGCATACTATGCGGATGGGCTAAATCAAGCTCTGTCATGGATCAGAATCACGGAGACGTAAACTCTTAATCTCACCCAACGAGGCTACTCTGTGTTGCATCTCCTGTGTCCGATGAGGTAAGAAGATTGCATCTTCTCTTCCTAGAAGATAATGACTTCGATAGGCGGCCAGGGGATCATGGTGACACATGTCCTTACTTGACTGAACTCCCCAAAACAAGAGCCAGACCAACACCTGCAACTTCTGAGGGTTACAGCGACACCATCAACCCAGGGAAGTGTGGGACTCATACCCAACCCTCTCGAAATGGCCCGGCTATAAGCCTAGCTTGTTCAAGTCTCCAAGAGGCACGCTCCTTCATTAGGGACTCCCTCTATCTTGTCACCGACTCAAGTTATGTGGTGCTAGACACTCCATAGCCTGGTGGGGTCTATGCACAAGCCGCGTATAATAGGAACTAAAGGCTCTAACTAGAAGCATCATCTAGACAAGGCTATTAAGTCTCTAACCCCCCGTCCCAATATAAGTGGAGCAAACATGATCAACCAACAACATATATCTCTATAGCATGATAATAAATGAGAATAACATCTAATCCTAATCACCTGCATCTAACTTACAGTTAGGGTTCATTGAGTAGGGTTCAAGAACCAAACTGAGGGTTCTAGGAGGGCTCTACTAGAGATACGAGATACTAACTCATCTGGAATCCTAACTTTCAGATGATCTACCAAGGAAACTACTCCAAATACCTGCTCCAGAGGAACTTCCACCCGCTCTTGGTGTCTCTATGGCTCTGCAAGTGGCTCGAAGTAGCTCCCACTCCCTCTGTCACGTACACACTCCTAGGGTTGCTGAGCTCAGTTGTGTTACAGCAAACGATTCTCAAAACAGAGTTTCGAGTGCGAATAGGATTCCAAGACTGTTGGAGCCAAAAAATGGCCTAGGGCTAGGGTTTGGTCACTAGTAGATTAGGATTGCCATGTCACGCCATGTGGCTCCAATAGGGCGCATCCATGTGGCGGTTGCCAATAAGATAGAGCCATGTGGAAATGGTTCCATTCCTAAGGTTAGCTAAGTTATGTATAACGACTTAGCCATGTTCCCTTCTCCATACTAAGGTATACAAGGCTACTAAGGTAGGCTTGTATGGTGGTGTAGCCTAAAATATACGTATTTATACCATATATTTTAGGGGAACATCATACACTCCCATTGTAAACACCCGATATGTCACTCATGTAAGTAGACAACTCATGCTTCAGCCATAACGATAATGTTTGGATACACGTTGGGGCTGATCTCACGAACTTGCAAGTTATGTAGTAGCTTTTGTTTGAAGTTATTGATTAGGAAATCACTTTGCCTGAGAGGCTTTGTGGCCATCGATAATAGCAGAGAGAGCCCTATACGACCATTCAAACCTATTGCTTCAATTCTCAAGGCTACGAGCACTCTGTCTTCTTCTTGATAAGACCTTAATCCTCTACTAGATGCGACATGCTCATGCGCCCATTCACCTAAAACACGTGTTCAACGGCACTAGCACCACCACCAGCAACACTATCGCCTTCATCTTCATCCTTCACAAGCAAGACAATTTCTTGTGCAATTCCATGAGTTGCTTTGTATATGAGCGGGTGAAAATGAAGTTACCCTTGTTATCGGTCGTGGCACAATCATGACGGTTATTCTACGGAATGAAACCACCAACCATTGGAATTGTGCCACATCAGCCTGACAAGGGTAACATTCTCATATATATCTAGAATATTCCATCCTTTAGAGACAACCCGAACAGATATAAAGGGGAAGGGAAACCCAAAAAGATATTCTTATTGCGTTTTTTTGAGATCAATGAAATTTTTATAAAGGATAAAGGAAATTGAGGTGGCAGTGTGGATCGTCACCATCGTACCCTTCCATTTCTTCTTCTAAAACGAAGGCCTTCCAAATCCACAGCCCACATGTTTTTTTCCAGGCTAGGCCTAGAGGGCAACTCCGGCAACCTAGCTCCATTGCATTACATGAAGCTCTTTTAGCGCCATGTTATCAGGCTGCTCCACTAGGCCGGTGGTTTCGCCGCCACTGCCCTCTTCGTTTCTGGGCTCCACAAAGGCATTTCTCTCCAGCTTTTCTTTTCCTGGTGTGAATCGCTGCCCTGTATTGTCTGTTAACAGAAAAGTTAGAAAATATGGTGCCATATCCAGATTTAACAGCGAAGAAGACACTCCTCCTGATCCCAAAACTGTAAGCTTCTTTTTCCTGTTCTATAGATTTTGTCTCATCTGATTATAGATGCGTTTTAAACTACTGAATGAGTACCTCTAGTTTTTTACTACAAATGCACGGCTTTATCACTATCTCGCTCTAATTTGGCACGTGTATTATGTGGACAATTTGAAATGCTTTTGCTTGCCAATATTTCACTTGTGAGATCTTTTCGAAAAAATGAACATCATGCGAGATGATTCATTCAACAAATGAGGTGTCTGATGTGGTTCTGCTTTATATTCCAGAGTGTCTTGGCACTTATCCTGGGAGGCGGCAAAGGGACACGGTTGTACCCGTTGACTAAGAGTCGAGCAAAACCAGCTGTTCCATTGGGTGCAAATTACAGGCTGATTGATATTCCTGTCAGTAATTGCATCAATAGTGACATTACAAAAATTTATGTTCTTACACAGTTCAACTCTACATCTTTGAATAGTCATATTTACAGAGCTTACTCTGGCAATATGGTTGGGTTCAGAGATGATAGTTTTGTGGAAGTTTTAGCAGCTGAACAGACCCTCGAAAATCAATTTTGGTTTCAGGTTAGATGGCAATGTTCTTCCCTCAAATGGTTGGAGCTGTCAAATTGTGTGCATCAAAAGTCAAAATATTTTTGTTAACTTTGTGTTCAACCCAAAAATTACAAAAGTGTTAAGATTTGATCCAAGTTGCTGTAGGCATGAGAAGTACAGTCCCCATTCTTATGTATGAATCTGTTGAGAATGCTCTGTTTATTTGAACTACATGAGAGAAGAGCTTTTCTCATTTCATAGTTAGTCTTTGAAATCTAAGTAATGTTTAAATTTGCCTAATATTTTATTGAATGCTAGTTTACTCTGTTACCCATGCAGTGCTATGGCGATGCAGGGAACAGCGGATGCAGTAAGGCAGTATTTGTGGCTTTTTGAGGATCCAACTGTTAAGGAATTTTTGATTTTGGCAGGGGATCACCTCTATAGAATGGATTATCAAGTGTTTATCAAGCATCATCGTAGATCAAAGGCTGATATTACTGTGGCAGCTGTGCCTGTATCTGAAGACAAGGCAACTTCCCTTGGTCTAATGAAAATAAATCGTGAAGGAGATATTATAGAGTTTGCAGAGAAACCAGAAGGAACTGCATTAAAAGCAATGAAGGTAAGTTTTAATCTCAGCATTTCATGGACAATAAAGAAGACATTATTATGCATTCTTGAGCTTCATAGATTTGGCAATTTGGCAATTGCTTTGGCATGGGAAAATATATTGTTGTTGGACGTTTGGCTTTATGCATTACTCTATCCATTCATGATGATACATTTTACTTGCTTTGATACAGGTTGATACAACCATTTTGGGACTGGATGATGGAAAAGCAAAAAAAGAAATGCCATATATTGCTAGCATGGGCATATATGTGATCAGCAAAGAGGCTTATGATGAATTTACTCCTGAAAAGTTCCCAGATGCAAATGACTTTGGCAGTCAAATAATTCCTGGTGCGACAGAAGTAGGAATGAAGGTGATAGATGCCTATTTCAATTCTGTTTATATTTTTATTGGTTTCTTATCTTATAACATGAAATTATCCTGTGTGATGTTCAGAAAATAATCTCTATTATGGCTGAATCTGGTTGGGGAAATTATTCATATGCAACTGAATAAGTAGGAGTGCAAAATAAATTGCATTTTGGAAGCGTAAATGTGGAGGAGGATTATTCGCATTAAATTTATTTTCAATAAATATAACAAAAGTAAGATTTATAAATAAGAGTAAGCCATCATTGTGCTATCAAGCTTAAACTGCTGTTTCTAACTTAATAGGTACAAGCATACCTGTTTCATGGTTACTGGGAAGACATTGGAACAATAAAGTCCTTCTATGATGCAAATATAGGAATGACAAAGAATACGCCAGTTTTTAGGTATTTTATTTAGCAAGATCGAATTCATAGATGTGAACCTGAATTAAAATATTGCCTTTTGTTTAAAACAGCTTTTATGATAAAAAGTCTCCGATGTACACTTTACCACGATGTTTGGCACCTTCAAAAATATCAAATGCTCACGTGAATGACAGCGTCATTGGTGAGGGTTGTCACATAAAGGTGAGATTTGCTATACTCAAAAGAAGTAATAAAGTAGTGATGATAATGTTTAATCATTGAGATTGTGCTTATTCTTTGGCTCTATCTATTGCAGGACTGCAGAATTTTACATTCAGTCATTGGTCTTAGGTCCCAGATTTCTGCAGGTGCTGTGATTGAGGACACATTCCTTATGGGTGCTGATTATTATGAGGTTGACATATATTTCTTCGAGAAAAAGTTGTGCTACATGAAGTTTTTAACTGTGATGTAACTAGTTTGTAACAGTTGCCTATCTAGAATCTGATCCTTCTCCTTTCAGACACAAGAGGAACAAGATGCTATTCTTTCTTGTGGTGGAATCCCTGTTGGTGTTGGCAAACATAGTCATGTACGGAAAGCCATTGTGGACAAAAATGCACGTATTGGTGAACATGTGAAGGTACTTGATGAATTATGAATTTGTATTTGATAGTCACAAATGGGCTCATTTTCTCTCCTTTTTCTTGTCCCAGATTATGAACACAGATAATGTTTTAGAAGCTGCAAAAGAATTACAGGGTTTTTATATCAAGGATGGGATTGTTGTCATTCTTAAAGATGCACTTATATCTAATGGAACTGTAATTTAGATGCCAATGAACTTGCTGGCATTCATTTTCCTGAGATTAGCCAACTCTTTTATGTGTTCCGGAGATGGATTGAAGTCTCCTTATGGAGCAACATAAATTTATAGGCAAGGACAGTGAAGCCTACAGGTTCCACGGAAAGCAGGACAAAATTGGAAGTAGACAAAAACTGAGGTCTAAAAGTACATACTCGCACTTCACAGCTTGGCATGTTCACATTGATGATGGGAAATATTCCGGGGAGAGAAATTAAAAGATGCCATTCCATTGTATTTTAACATTTGTAGTAAATGTGCGTATCCTTTTCCTTGCCCTATGATTTTATTGTTCTGATTCTTTTGGTAATGGCGGTGTCAGCTGCAAAAAATCTTTTTGGTATGAGATTTTGGTGATTCAAGTTGTTTCTCAGCTATTTGATTCTCTAGCTCCATACTAGACCTATATTTAAGAGGCTGGCTCGTAAGCCAACGTAGGGTAGGGTTGGCCTTTCTAAACATCAGGTGGAGGGGACTTATTACTCTACATGATAATTCCTGAGCAGGTGGAGGGGACTTATTACTCTACATGATAATTCCTGAGCGCTTGATGCTTAAAGCTACGCAACTAAATATGTTAGTTCTGCAAATAAAAACAATGGTTTTAAGTACGCCCGGGTTGGCCTCCCATGGAAAACCTTCCAAATTTCCATGGAAACCCTCCTTATTTTCCATGGAAACCCTTCCGGCTTTCATTAAAATCAGGAAGGGTTCCATGGAAACCCTTACCAGGAAGGGTTCCATGGAAACCCTTCCTAATTTCCATGGAAACCCTTCCGAATTTCCATGTTTGGAAAATAGGAAGGGTTTCCATGGAAATTTGGAAGGGTTTCTCAATTTGAAAATCGGAAGTTCCACGGAAAATGGGAAGGGTTTCCATTTTTTTTTAATATTTTTAATATTGACACGTACATTTATGGACCACATCTTTCAAGACGCACGCCTCCCATTAATGGTGCACGCTCATAAATATGCACACCACCCGAGAATTCAAATTTTAATTCAAATGGAAACCCTTCCTATTTTCCAACCTATTTTCCAAAGCCATGGGTTGGAAAATAGGAAGGGTTTCCACGCCCGATCAAAAGCCGCCATTGAATCTCCTTATAGATCCGGAGCTTGACGCATTTGAACGATGCGAGGAGGATGCTTCTACCGATTCATCACTATATTGATTCGGACAAAACTGTAAGTGATTTTGCTTTTGATAATCCATTAAAGAAGCAAAAAACAAAAAAAATTGAAGCAAAGCTGCACCCTTCTTGTACCTGATACTCGGCAGACAACTCCCTCTTCTGATATTCCGCCGAGGCCAATATTCCGCAGAGATCGGAATATTTCCGCAAAGGTGAAACCCTTCCGCTTCACCTCTGTACCTTGAAGAAAAAACTTCCTCTGATATGACAGTTTGCTACAAGAATATAATATATCATCATTTTTTTTGTGGCTTAATCTAATTACTCCATTCGATTACACAACAGAGGAATTATAGCCTTGTACACCAATACTCTTAATCCTAACAAGAAAAAAACCTCAGAACTCTCCAAATCAAGAATTCATGCCAATTCGATACCAAAATGCCTTCCAAAGAAGCTCAACCTATTGAAAAATCCGAGACAGAAAAAAAAAAAAAAAAGCGGAGGCATGTGAGCATGGATCTACATCGGGCAGAGCAAATTTTTTAAGAGGGTCAACTCGGCCTTACCAATTGTTTCCTGAGCCCAACTCCGGAAGGGTTTCTATGCCAGCAGAGATTTTCGAGCGCTGAACTCTGACCTGTGTTTCCTGCAGAGCTAAACTCTGACCTGTGTTTCCTACAGAGCCTAAACTATAACCCTGTCTTTCTATAAAACGCTTCCTTAATCGCGATTGATTGTAGGCGTTCCTCAATCAGACTCAATCTCCATTTGCAAGGAAGGAAAACCGCCGGAGGAAGAGGAAGAACAAAAAAAATTACTTTTCTTGAAAAGGCTCTTGAATCGGGCCGTAGAAATTTAATTCGAAGCATTAATTAACGATAGTTGACTTGGAAATGTAAAAATATTAATATTCTTGTGGAAACCCTTCCGTGCTTCAATGGAAACCCTTCCGGATTTCACGGAAATTTGGAAGGGTTTCAATTTTTTTTTTAAATAACCCCAATCGGGGGGAGATAGTGTGAGCAAAAAAAAAACGTTGTAAAAATGTTTTTTTTCCAAGAATAAGGAAAAACGAGTGAACAAGCATCATTGTTTTTTGCATACTTTTTTTTTCCCGGCTGGCCAAAAAATTATTTCTAGCAAAACCCTAACTGCATCTTGAAGAATTTGTTGTTCTTGGACATCCTACTACGATTTTGGAAGATAACAGCTTAGGAGCATGTTCAACTGGTTGTTTGATGTCTCTAATGTTTCCAAGTTTTTTGGTTGAAGCTTTTGTGAGCAGGTTTCTATGTAGGTTGATTTAGTTCTATAAGAGGTTGTTAGACTAGCTATAATTTCCCTATTAGAGCATGTTTTTCCGACCACCAATGTAATTTCATGTTTGAATGTAACTCCTTTAATCTACTTTTTGCATCCTTTTATGAGAAAAATTTCTGGCAGCGCATTTTTTTCGTTTTTTCAACTGCTCGTAAAAAATACTCGTTTTTGGTTGCCCCTAAGGGGCCAAATCATATATGCCCAGAATATGCCACAAACTGCTCCAAACCCATTGTTGGCTGTAAATTGTCGTTCGATTGTGTAGCTTGGCAGAGACTCTGGAAACCGGCTAACCGGTGCTCCTTGCTTGGAGGAGGTATGGCAGGATGATTGAAATGATCAGCTCGGCTCCTGGATGTATAAATACGATTTCTAGATTTTCCAACTCTTGAAAATTGTCCGTTACGGCTGCCTTGCTTTATATACCTACCGGCTAATTATTTGGATGGATTACCTCCCTAGCTTTCCTATATTCCATCATTCTTCTGTGTTCAAACTGCATTTTTATATGTGGCAAAGCAGCACCAGAGCTTCATCGCGACCATTTTCACTCTGGAGGATCGTGCCAGAGGATTGGCGGAGCATTGCTTTAATCTGAGTATTTTGGTAAAGTTGAAATGGAGGGTTTGTGTTTTGTTCGAAAGGTAAGCTTCTATGGTTATGCATTTTTGTAGAGATCTTATCACCTGTGTGTGGTCATCTTTTTCTTTGTGTGCATTTTTTCCAGCAAGTTCCAGGTTTCTTGAGCTGGAAAAATAAGTCTAGAGCATAATATATTATTTCTGGAGTCCTGTCATGCATTGTTGAATGATTTTCTGCCCTTCATTGCCGAAATGCTTCAAATGAATTGTGCCATATCCCGTGGTATGGATGTAAAAGAGTTTGATTTTAAATCGTTCTTTTTTAGGCCTTCTGAGTATCCATGACTCTATGTTTAGGGCACAGATGTGGAAGAGATAGACGCATTACTCTTGGCTGAGTTTCAAGGACCCATTTTTGGAATTGATATTTGGCTTTATAGGATGTTTTTAAGCTATCTCTGCAACAACTGGCTATTCTTTTTGTAAATACAGCACAATGATGTTTCTCTTGAATTGTGGTGCTGAGATTCAAGACTTCAATTATTCTTATCTCTTGCATTTTTGAACATTGAATCATTCATCTATTAGAGCTTGAAAAGAGGTTATCTTATCACTTTGGAGGAGCATAAGCACATGAGCAGCCCCATTTTTGAAGGTAAAGCGGATTGGGCTTGGTGAGAAGGCACCTGCATTTATGAAAAGAATTCCGGGAATTGGGTAGGCTTACGGTAAAGGGATTTCTAGTACCAACTTGAAGATTTTAGTGAAAAATTTTAGGTTGATTTGTGCGGGCATAAATAAAACATGTTTCTCTTGTGTGCAAAAGATCGGATGTCTAACATGTAGCTTTATGCTTTTCTTGAAATATTCTCAATGTCCAAGGATTTTCGTCAGCAAGTTGTATCTTGTTTGCAATTGTCATGCACTTAGTGTAGTTTAAAATCAGCCACATTCTAGAATGGGACTCGCAAGAAACCAACAAACCGCCCATAGATAGGCTTCTCATTCATCTCAAAGAGATTTTCTACAATAATGGGGATGAGTGGGTAGCCGCACACGCTTAACTACCCACGAAAAATAAAGGGAAATCCAATTATAACACTTGGACCCCAAAAAAATACAATGCTAATAGATGAGTGGTTGATGTACCGCCGAAAGCTTATCAACGGATTAAAACCCGCCCTTTGGTTTCGAGGAAAAACCCTAGTGATAAAGCTCCTCGAAGGGGCTTAGACAAACGTGAAGGCATAGAAATCGCTCCCAAAACCCCCCGCATGGAGAAGTCGAAACAATGCCGCCGCCAACCCACATGCGCACATCACCAACACAACAAACGAGACAACACAAACATACCGAGAATAGCATCACCCAGGCCGGTGGAAAAAGCATCACCCAACCGGGTGGAAGAACATGATAAAACGTAATTGTGCACAATACAATAAACAAAGAAGGGGAGGGAGGGTTCAAAGAGAATAAGGTACGCCGAGAGAAGAGGAAGTGCCATGAGACGTGGATGCAGAACGCTGGCCTGAAATAGCGAACTCCCAACCAAACGCATGCGCCGCCCGCATGCATGCAAGACATGCATGCTCATCCCATTCTAGAATGGCGATCCGATGTCTCGGATCGATGCGATTCTAGAATGGGACTCGCAAGAAACCAACAAACCGCCCGACTACCGTGAGAACTTCCTTACAAACCAGGATCGAGGACGAAGGTCACAGGACGAAGGCCAAAGGCCTAAAAGAATAGCATGAAAAGAAACGCTTAAATTGGCTAAACCAGCAGGAAGAAGCCCTCCCCCGCTCGAAACAAATTCAAAGAGAATAAGGTAATCGCCGAGAGAAGAGGAAGCGCCGATGAGGCGTGGATGCGTAAACGCTACCAAATAGCTTAACTCCCAACCCAAACGCATCGCCGCCGCGATGCATGCAAGACATGCATGCTCGTCCCCATTCTAGAATGGCGATCCGATGTCTCGGATCGATGCGATCATTAGGCACTTTGATTTCCAGAGAAATTGCTGGAGCAGGTACTCCTAAACCATATATTATTTGCCATGCTTCTATTATCTCATATAATGCTTATCTGGTGGAGAAGAGCGAGGACAATCGAGTAAACTTCTTAGGTTGTAAACGTTTACTATAAAGCAAGTTAACCCTGCTCTTGCAATTCGTAAATCGATTCAGGGTAAGATTCAGGCTGTTTTTGTAAGCTCTTTACCTGGGATGTGTTGGTTAACGTTTTGCTTTTTGTCTCATTTTTTCCCATGGAAAATTGGCCATGATATGCTTAAATTTGGGCAAAGAATTTATTCACTTTAGCCTTGCCCTTTGTATTCTCATAAATTTGTTCCTTCGTTTGCTCCTCTGTACAGCTCTTCTCCTTTGTAACCTTGCACTGTTCCTTTGGTTGCACAGATTCCAAATTGTTGTTCGGATCCTCACATTACATAATGCTGAGGCAGTCGTAAAGATAATCAGAGACATGCTGGAGGACATAAACGATGTTTGTATTATGGTTGTGTTATCTAACTAGAACATGTAAATTTGTAGTAAGTCTATGAAGACTATATCACGTTTATGCCATTTATGCATGTTGAATGTGTGTGTTTTGAAATTAAGTTTGCTGATAGTAGATAAGTTTGTTGATAGTTGCTGGGAGATGTTTTGCTCGGCTATTCAAATATCTCAGTTATGAAGCAGTATATGGAATCTAAAGGAGCAAGCTGCTTCGTTTCCTCAACGCCTTTTAAGACACAAAAGGCAAGAGTAGATTCATTCCTAACAGTAGTGTTTCCTTATAAGGAATCCAGCCCGCTACATGCTTATTCCGTTGAAGGATGACTAGTTCAATCAAGATAAGTCTCAAGTGGTGAAGGAGATTGCAATTTTGGAACCTAGACATGCCTAAGAAATGATGCCTGATATATTGTATATTATATTGGTGGCTATTCTTTCTTCCAAAAATTCCAAGTGAACAATTTGTTGTCAGACACATGGTTATAATGTCCTGATATATTCTATGCTATACTAAAGGTCCTTTTGTCTAATGAACAATTTGTTTGGCCAATCTTTGCCAATTACAGATCCTACGAGGAATGATCTAATCTATGCTTTGTGGATTATTTTAATCTGCATGAAGTATAGGGGAGTCTATATGAATACAAAAGTTCTAGAAAGCGTCCATATCGCTTACATGTTTGTTAGAGGCATTGTTTATCTTATGCGCTTCAATGGAGTTTTTGATTAAGTTGAGGTCATCAATTTTTTTTGTAATTGTAATGTGTAACTTCTTTAAAGTTGTGCTGCATTTGGCTTACTTTGGATAGATAATATGTATTTGATCCAGATATACTTCGATTTATAGGGTTTATGTTTCTGGAGACTTGGTATTTCAAAGGCGTATTTCATGTGTTTGATATTTCTGCTATTAGAGATATGTTGAGAGATATGTTGTCATCTCCATTTATGATCAACGATCTAAAGGTGATCGAAAGGTTAACATCTTTGGAATGACATGTTATTTTTTTATGAGTCCAGAATTATCAATCAAAGGTTAAATATATTTGGATATTTGGGGTAAAGATAGTTCTGCCTATATACCATTTGCCACTACATGTCTGCGAAGTTTTCACTCTTCAAGTTTGGCTGAGTTTAAATGAACCATTATTGTAGGATTTGCACATCTTTATAGGGGCATCAGAACATCGCATACTGACATACCGCTTATAGATCTTTACTCCACAAGCAAACATAATTATTGTGCCACATATTATTCATATTAACACACACCCCTACGTTTGCTAACATTGTCATTGTCTTGAACACATGCAGCTGCTATGCCCTACATTATCATGTCTATGAATTTCAAAAACCCTTGCATACTTCTACGTAGCCCGTCATCATCGGGCACCGTTTTGAAGAACTACGCACTATGACAAAATTGTCTATATTGAGCTGAGAAGGGAATCTCATTTGCAAGGTTTTATGTTATGCACCACTTAGTTGTTAGATTTGGCGACGCTTTTTGCATGCTAATCTTCCTTGTATTTTTACAAGACTGTCAAAAATAGGCTATGGAAGTTTCGAAGGTCCAAAACCCATTATCCACGAACATCGCAACATCGGAGCTTCCATTTTGCTTGGCGACATTGCAAGTTAGGATATTACTGTTTTTGAAACTCCTTGATGATGATATCATTCAAATGTTTTTTTTTCGTATAACAGATTATGTCATTGTAAGACCCAACAAGGATCATAAATGCAGGAACATATAACACTACACCATTGGATATGTGAAGGGTTTAACATCCTACGATCGGAGAAAAAATGCGACATGCTTATACCACTGTTGTTGTAATGCTAGCATTTGTTAGCCTGGTACTGGATGCCATAACATGGAGATTGTTCATAACATGGAGATTATATCTGCAGAAACGAAAGGCAGACAATTAAAATCCTCCAAAGAAGGTTGATGAGCAGGCTAAAAATAACTTCATATATGCTCTTAGATAGGATGCTATGTACCACCAGTTTTGATGGCCAAAGCCACCTTCTGGCTGTGCACCAAGTTTCATTTCTTACTATCCTTAAATTATGGCATCACGAAATGTACTATATAATGTGTATAAAGGAATGATTAGAGTGTTTACTTTCATCGAGAAATGTACATGTTATTTTGGCCTTGAGACTTTTAAATATGAAAAGCCAAGCATGTAAGAAATTAGCTAATGGCTAAAAGCACGTTAGGGTGATAAAATATTGGGTCATTTTAATACATATACATTTTTAGAAATGTATAATAATTACCGTGAATTTTGGTTTTTTTTTTCGACCGAAAATAGGCATATCGAAAATTCCCTCCAATTCTTTCTTCCCCGTTCTTGTTTCTTTGTCATTTGATCTCTCTGCTTTTACCCCTCGCGATCCGCACCTCGATCTCTTTGCAAGTTTACTAAAAGACGCTCTTCCAAAGTCGCTTGGCCATTCTCAACAAATCAAAGGTACAATCGTCTTCTTCCCTAGTTTTTTTCTTTTCGCTTTTTAATTTATTACTTTAGGTTTTGTTTACATGTGCAAGCTCAGATTGTTGCACCTTTAGGACAATTAAAAGATATTTCTTGTTGCATTGCGTGTATAGACAATGGCAAAGACACCAAAAAGAGTGCTGCCCCTTTATCGGTCCGAAAATCTCCTGTGGCTTCCAAAGCGGGGACACATTTGAAGTCCGAAGTCCCCGGCCGCAAGAAGGAGGACACATGATTTTTGCAAGGGATCCGCTAATATGAAATTCAAGGAAAAATTTGCAGAGAGTACAACTCTTTAGTGACGTAAGTTTGGGGATCTAAGGAACCTACCGTACACGGGTACAAGGATGAGTCGGTGAAGTTGGAAGACCAAAAGAAATTTTTAAGTGGTATGAGTTTGCATTCGTAGGAAAGATGTACGTAATCACTATGTTCCCCCTCATTTTGCTAGAGCATTTGCCTTACACTTAAAAAGGTGAATCAGTTGATTGGGATGATGTTAAAAACAGCTACGCCTAAAAGCAAGGTCAAAGAACCGAGGTTTTGATGAAGTTGTATATGATCAAGTCCAAAGAATGCCAAGGGCCACAAGTCCTATGATACTTTCTACAAAAAAGAGGATCCGGACAGTTTGAATGTATTTCTTGAGAGCGGATCCTCTTTGAAGGAAAGCATATGTAAGGAGATGCAGAATTTAGGAGATTTAGGATCGCAAACTATATACGAGACTTTGAAGCATAGGAAGGGGAAAGGGCAAGATATTCTAAGCTAGTCCATGAGGCCGAGACTAATTACTTGAATCTGATGTCGAGTTGGAGGCATTTCAACAAACAGATGGATGGAAGTGACCAGTAGTGCTATGAAGTTTGAGCACATAAAATGGAAGGTGGAGGATGCAATGCTTGTAAGAGCAAGCGGGGGCGGGGATCTAAATGAGCTTAGCAAGGAAGTGGAAGCAAAAGCATCCGAAGTTGAGGCAGCTAGATTTCGAACTCAATTTAAGGTCTTCAAAAAAAGAGAGCAATTAAGGAGGGGGACACAAAGATTTTGGAGTTGAGGGACATTTTGATACATCTTGACTCTATGATACATTTTAATGCAATTACAATTTTTCAATTAGCTTTTTCTACATTTGGCTCCAAATACATATATCTAATATATCTAATACAACTACATGGAATGCATTTATGAATTTTTTTCTAGGAAGCTTTCTACATTTGATGTGGGTACATAAAACGTACATAGTTCCTCGCAATACGTATACATGGAGTACATTTGGAATTGGATTGTACATTGCTTTTCCGGATTGTACATTTCTTTCTTACCATCTAGTTATTATTGGTAATGCTTTCATTCTTGCAGGTGACATGGGTAGTATAAAGAAGCCGAGAAAGGTATGTGATATGTGGTTATGGTATTTTCATATGTATTTCAATTTCACCTCGTGATGCGGATGCCAAGAAGAACAGTAGATCCTCCCCAAAGACACTTGATTTTTCAAGTTGTGTAGATGATTATTATGGAGGGAAGCATGATAAGTCAACCCCGGCCCACATCTAGGTCACCCTCTGAACACATTGAACACATTTGTAGCAAGAGCATGAGAGAGGAGGAAAAGGAACATCAAGTAAGTAATTAGTTTTAAATGAATTTGCTGGATTTTATAAGGAAGCAAATTGAGCTCATTTTTTTAATAATAGATACAGTTGTCACAAGCAAAGCTACAATTGTAGCTTCATATGCACAACAAATTGAGCTCCTGAAGCAAAGGGCTGAATGTGGCAACACAGGTGTGTGTCCATATTAGTTTAATTTCTACATTTTCTTGATGTTTATGCTGTTGTTGACAATGAGTTATCTTGTAGTACTGGAACCAGCGAGCGAGGAGAACAATGAAGCCGTGTCTCTCTGACACTCTAAAGAAAAAAGATATTATTGTAGAGGTCTTCGACACTCCAAAGAAAACAGATTGCGCATAAGGTGCGAAGGTACCAATTCTAAAGCCAATGCCACATCATCGGACCGAACTTGAAATGTTTTTCAAGTGGTAAGTCAAAACTACTTATTGCATTTAGTTATTGCATGTTCATACATTTTATTATTCAAAAACAGAGGAAACTAGTGGATCTATGGTTTTAGTTGGAACTACAATCGAAAAAGATTGAAGAATCATGTAAGACAGAACATATACAACCGGTAATCAAGAAATTTTAGTGGAGAATGTGGCTACGTATATGAAGCGGTGGTTGTGGTGAAGCAAGAGAAGGAGGAATCTCGAGGATAGAAATCTATATGTATAGTGGTGTGAACTAGAAAGAGTCAAGAAAAAGAAAAGATACAAAGGTGTCGCTGCCAGCTAAGAGAACTAGAAGCGGACATCGGTTGAGCAAATCGTGAAGTGTAATTGGATTAGTAAATATGTGTTTTATGCTAGTTACCATTGATGCTTGGTTTTGCAAAGTGACATGGATAACCTTCGCATAATGGTTCCATTCTATCCGCTCCAAGCTGAACCTCGATTAAGATCACGAAAATATTGTGTGGAGACATTGTTTAAAGATAGGCACATGTCTAATGGACATTTAGACATATTCGGAAGGTATGTGAGCAAAGACATTGACATCCAAATGGCTAGATGTCTTTTTTCTTCCCTTCGTAAAACTTTTGACTTATCGGGCAAAGATTTAAAAAAAGATTAGCCCCGGATGCTAATAGTATGGGACAACAAAGGTAAGTGCGGTTGAGAAAGGGCTACAAGGCATTGTTGTTAGTAAATGCCAAGATATTATGGTTCCAGTTCAAGTTGAGGACCCCGCCCATCATGTTTTGGTGATTTTTGTTTTAGAGTTCGCAAAAATTGCGCATTCACCTCAATGGCTTCTCCTGCAATTATTGTGTTGAACTCCATGACCGGTATACAAATTGGAAAAGCAAACTCCTAAATATGTGAGCATTTTCTTTCAAGATATGTACCACTGCTTTGCTTGCTTAAATCTTAGTTGCATGTTCTCATTTGTGTATGCAGCTTTATAAGGATGTCATCACATATCTAACCAACTCTAGCTCACGTGAGTTGAATTATATGTGAAGAATGCACGTTGAAGAAGGAAACTATTCGGAGGTTCCACAACAACAAACGATAATGTAAGTGCGGTCTTTATGTGATGGCCTTTATGCAAGCTTTTGTGGATGCCCAAGTGAATTCTAAAAGCATGGTGAGTTGTTCTTATATTTCACATAAATCTTTTGGGATGTTTTATTATAGCGGATCTTAATTTTGTGTTTGTTGTTTTTCATCAACATGGTTCGACAAGGATTTTGCACTTGGCGTAAGAAATGTATTAATAAAAGCCATGATTGAATATGGTTTGAGAAGAAGAGATGAGACAAAACAAGTTGTCACCGGGCCCGACAAAAGAGTGGTAGTTAAACTCATTCCAACTTATGGAATTTAAAGCTAATTGACTATTGTACTTTGAAATTTATTTGAATAAGAAATTGTTTGCAACGCTTTAATTTCTATCAAGGGTTAAAAACTAGAATTAGTTTAGACTTTCTGTCTTATCCTTAGGCTTGGTCAGGTTAGATGTATGGTTAACCTAAGCGCCTGGATTACTTATGTGGCTTATTATATTTGATCTCCAAGGCATTTTGGGTTACTATTGTAAATCAGCACCCGTTGATTATAATGGCACTCAAGTGCCAATCAATTACCCGATGGAGTCTTCTTTGTCGCCCATTGTCGAAATCATTGTTGTAATCGGTGTTCCAACCATTGGGATTTTATCGCTTGGTCGATCTTCCCTTGGATGTTCCGATGACCATTGTAGACAAGTTGTATGAGCAAGGCATACCAAGATTTAGATTCATTTATGGTGGCAATAGATGTTGGACCCTCTTCTTAGAGGTCAATGATGGGATGTATATATTTCTTTTCCCTTTGATATTCCACTCCTCAAGTATCCGTAATATGGAAATAGATGTGTTATGATTATCGACCTTCCTTTCAAATGTATCTTCAATGAGGGTTGCTCTTGCGCATACCAAGATGGCATCCTGTGCTAACGGGTGAAGACAAAGATTTGTGTTGGCTATTTGACCGGGTTTGTAGGCTTGAAGAATGCAAATGACTTTACCACTTATGTCCAAGAGCATCAATTTGATACTTCTCGTGCATACAATGACACAAGAGTGAAATGCATAAATTCTCAATATGGTGAAGACATTGATAGTTTATGGCTTTTTGCAATAGAGGTTGCTTGCTAATTAAGAAGCCTAGCATCACAAAGCGTTGAAGAGATTCACAATAATAGAAGAATCTAGTGAAGATGATGAAGGTGGGGTACAAGACGAGTGTCTTTGGTACATCGATAGCAAACAAGTCGAGGACACGGGCACATCTTCGTATGTATCTAACTTAGGTAATACAATTATGCTTAGATGTTGTATGTTGTAGAGCTTTTGCAATACAGCCGTATGTACATAACTTAGGTAATCTGCTTAAGCTTTCACATGATATACTAATAATTTTGTATGCATTGTAGGTGTAAGGAATGATCTACAAAACAAGTGTCAAATTCTTTCAACCGGTTGAAGTAGATCTTCAACCAACCGATATAGAAGAAACAAATCTAAGTTCCCAAATATCTTTGGTAGGGGGACTAATCCAAGGTCGAATACCACAACAGAGAGAAAGGCCATTTAGCGACGCCTATAGCGACGCGTCGACGGCGCCGCGACGGACGTCGCGACGCACGCTGTCGAGACATCGCCGCATGCGACGCGGCGCGTCGCATGCGATGTCGGCAGACGTCGCACCTGACGCCACGCAGACGCGGACGAGGCGCGGACTTCGGACGTGACTCGACGCCGCGACGTAACAAGATCCCCGACGGGTCCAAATCGAAATAGAAAGCAACAAAGAGTTAGAAGAATAAGAACAACGAAAAAAAGATCAAGAAGAAGAAAAAAAAAAAAAAAAAGAAGATGAAGAAATAGTAAAACAAGAAAAAAAAAAAAATGAATGAATCAAAGAAGAAGAGAAGGGTGGGAGAAAGAAGAGAAGGGAAAAGAGGAGAAAAAAGAAATTAGGGGAAGAAAGAGAAGAATGGAAGAAATAAGAGAATGAAATGGAAGAAGATAGAAGAATGGAAGAATGGAAGAGTGAAATGAGGGAAGAATCGAAGAAAGAAATGAGGAAAGAAGGAAAAGAAGAAGAATGAAGAAACAAGAAGAAGAAAAAAAAGAAGGAAAGAGATAGAAAAAAATTGAAATCTACACTAAATCATTCAATCAAAAACCATTCAATCCAAAAACCGGGACTACTAACCTTAAAAAGAGTGCTTTGCAAGTCGTTCAAAGGTCGTAGCCAAGATCGCCCAAAATAGTCGATAGAAGGAAGCCTAGGAATGGTCCGGAAAAAGACGGCCGTAATGGATAAAAAGACGCCTGGTCGCGATGCGACGTCGCTGACGTCGCATGCGACGTAATTTTAATCGATATATCGATTTTGAAATCGATATATCGATTTTGATATCGATTTCAAAATCGATATCTCGATTTCAAAATCGATTTCAAAAATCGATATACTCTGGTTTAATGTCATCGACGCGTGTCCGCTGACGTATTTTGTTATAGCGGCGCCTAACACTTTTTAATTTTTTGGTGCCTTTTTTTCATCCGATGGTCATGAAAGTTTGTCCTTATGCTAATTTGGACATTCCAGAAGCCATATATCTGATCAAAATCACATTAGGATTTAACCAATCTTCTATTGCTACTACTACTGAACGGATGTTTAAGCCAGGGGTGGCATGTTTGAGCACAGGGGGTGGCGATTTGATAAGTTCTCGGGGACGGATGTTGGATTTTTTGGCCCTTATCGAGCGAGGGCCCTTGAGCGAAGGATTCAATGGTCTGGATAGGGGAACCCAGATCCGGGGAGTGTGGTCTTTAGCGTATGCCCTCCAGGGGGAGCTACCAGGAAAGGTCGCCTCGGGGAAACTTTTGGGGCTCGCCCCCGGGTTGAACTCTCCCCTCTAATGAGGCGGCCTTGCAAGGTCCTCGGCCTTGTTTGACTTGGGCAAGTGTGCCGGCTCACGCCCAACAACAGTTGCCGGGACCGTTCTAATGCAAACACTTTGATCTAAACCTTGTCCGAAAATTTTGAGAACTGGCCACATATGTTGGCGATGACATAGGCAGCCTCGGGTCGACAAAAAAATCAGAATTTAATTCCATACTATGCATTAATTACGAATTTATGAATGTCTTGCTACCGTAAAAGCTACCCTTTACTTCTAACCGCCACAACGGAGGAATACTGATCCAAACTCCATTCCGTCAGTTCCCCTTGCTTCGCGTTCTCAACTACATCTTATCGGGCAAAAGTCGCAAGTGCAAAAGACCAAAACTTGGCACCCAAAACGCAAACCCCTGTTAGAACACGGCAACTCATAGGTTTTACGTTTGAGGCTCTATCTTGTCGATTCGACTAGGACCTTGGCGTCTTGGCGTTAGAGGGGGTGTTGACGAGCACGGACCCTAAAACCACCCGAAGCGGCTTGCCCCAAAAGTCCTCTCCGAAGGCCCCGGCGACGCGGGCAATTTCCCCCTCCGAATTATGATTCGGCTCGCCAATGGACTCCGGAACGCCGACATTACCACGGAGACCAAGTTTCGTTGGCGAAGATCACCCCCTTCTCGGAGGGAAGCGTCAAACTATCTCATGTCCAACACACTTTCGTAGTAATTGGCCCGGGAGGTGGGCGCCGAATCGCAGCGTGGGGCGTGAAGTGTTTCTTTCTTTGCAAAACCGACCATGCAACTTGGTCTCTAGGGTAATTTCGACCTCCCCAGACGATGTGGCGTAAGTCGATCGCCATTCCGAGCCCTCGCAATGTCCGAGCGACAAAACACTTTGGTTTCTACACCATCGACCCGCCGAGAATGCATCAGCGGTTTGATAAGTTCTCCCGGACGGATGTTGGATTTTTGGACCTTATCGAGCGGGGCCCTTGAACGAAGGATTCAGCGGTGGGATAGGGGAACCGAGATCCGAGTGTGGTCTTTAGCATACGGCCCCGAGGGAGTGATTTGCCGGAAAGGCTACCTCGGAAATTTTTGGGGCTCGCCTCTTGGGGTTGGACTCTCCCTCTAATGAGGCGGCCTTGCAAGGTCCTCGGGCCTTGTTTGACTTTGGGCAAGTGTGTTCGGCTGCTAACAACATCAGCTGCCCGGACCGTTCTAATGCAAACACTTTGATCTAAACCTTGTCCGAAATTTTGAAAACTGACACGTATGTTGGCGATGACTTAGGAAGCCTGCTGACAAAAATCAGAATTTAATTCCATACTATGCATTAATTACAAATTTATGAATGTCTTGCACTTTTGCAAAAGGCGCCCCTTTACTTCCTAAGCGCCTGGCAACGGGAGAGTGCAGATCCAAACTCCATTCCGTCGGTTCCCCTTGCTTCAGCGTTCTCAATCTGCATCTTATCGGCCAAGTCCCAAGAGCAAAAGACCAAAACTTCGGCACCCAAAACGCAAACTGCTAGACCACGGCAACTCATAGGGTTTACGTTTGAGGCTCTATCCTTGTCGATTCGACTAGGACTTTTCACCGTGTCTTGACATAGAGGGGGTGTTGGCCTTGAGCCGCGGACCCTAAAAACCATCCGGAAGCAGCTTGCCCCAAAAGTCCCTCTCAGAAGGGCTGGCGACGGGACGTGCAACTTCCCTCTCGAATCGTGATTCGGCTACGCCAATGGACTCGAGCGCCGACATTGCCACGGGGACCAAGTTTCGCGGGTGTAAGACCACCCCTCGAGGGAAGGCGTCAAACTATCTCATGTCCAACACACTCGTAGTGCCTCGCATGCCGGATCCCTCACCACCTCATGTTTTTTCTAATTAGAATATTATAATGAATTATTCTGTTGTAACGGAGCATAGCGCAGCTAGGTAGCGTATCATCTTGGGGTGATGGAGGTCGTGGGTTCAAATCCCGCTGCTCCGAGAAGAATCTTTTCGTTGGACTTCATAACAGAATGTTTTCATTTTTCTATCTATCAATCGATCCAAATAAAATTTCAGTGAAATTTGTTTTCGAAGTAATTTATAATATTAAACTATGTTAGCCATAGATTATCTATTTCATTCTATAGAGAATAAAATTGGCCTAGGAGGTGGCATCGAAACGTAGGGCGTAAGTGTTTCTTTCTTTTTGCAAAACCGGCCGGGTGCAACTTGGTCTCTAGGGTAATTTCGCCTCCCGGACGATGTGGCGGTCGAATCGCCATTAGAACCTCCCGCAATGTCCGAACGACAAAACACTTTGGTTTCTACACGGCGACCCGCAGGGGCTTTCAAGCGGTTTGATAAGTTCTCGGGGCCGGATGTTGGATTTTTGGACCTTATCGAGCGGGGCCCTTGAACGAAGGATTCAGCGGTCGGATAGGGGAACCAGATCCGAGTGTGGTCTTTAGCATACGGCCCCGGGAGTGCCGGGGAAAGGCTACCCTCGGGAAATTTTGGGGCGCCTCTTGGGGTTCGGACTCTCCCCTCTAATGAGGCGGCCTTGCAAGGTCCACTTTGGCCTTGTTTGACTTGGCAAAGTATTGCCGGCTTCGCTGCCCAACAACAGGAGCTGCACCGTTCTAATGCAAACACTTTGATCTAAACCTTGTCAGAAATTTTGAAAACCGGCGTATGTTGGCGATGACTTAGGAAGTCACTGACAAAAAAGTCGAATTTAATTCCGTACTATGCATTAATTACAAATTTTGAATGTCTTGCCCTTTGCAAACGCCCTTTACTTCTAAAGCGTCTGGAGGAGTACGGATCCAAACTCCATTCCGTCGGTTCCCCTTGCCGGCGTTCTCAATCGCATCTTATCGACCAAGTCCCAAGAGCAAAGACCAAACTTCGGCACCCAAAAGCGCAAAACCCCGCTAGAACACGGCAACTCATGGGGTTTTCGTTTGAGAGGAGGCTCTATCCTTGTGGGGTCGACTAGGACCTAGGACCTTGGCCCGTGTCTTGGCGTAGGGGGGGTGTTGACGCCTTGAGCATGGACCCTAAAAACCATCAGGCGACTTGCCCCAAAGTCCTCTCCAGAAGGCCTCGCGCCGGGACGGGCTACTTCCCCTCTCCGAGAATCGTGATTCGGCTCGCCAATGGACTCTGAGCGTCGACATTGCCACAGGGGACCAAGTTTCATGGCCGAAGACCACCCCTTCGAGGGAAGCGTCAAACTATCTCATGTCCAACACACTCGTAGTCAATTGGCCTAGGAGGTGGTCGTCGAATCTTTGCGTGGGCGTAAGTGTTTCTTTCTTTTTGCCAAAACTGACCGCAACTTGGTCTCTAGGGTAATTGACCTCGGACAATGTGGCGAGTCGTAATCGCCATTAGGAGCTTCCGCAATGTCGAACGACAAAAACATCAGGTTTCTACGATTGAGGCCCAGCGGGCGCTTCGGCGGTTTGATAAGTTCTCCCGGACGGATGTTGGATTTTTGGACCTTATCGGCGAGGGCCCTTGAACAAAGGGGATTCAACGATTGGGATAGGGAACCGAGATCGGGGAGTGTGGTCTTTAGCATACTGACCCCGGGGAGCCGCCGAAAGGCTATCTCGGTAGAATTTTTGGGGCTCGCCTCTTGGGGTTCAGGACTCTCCCCTCTAATGAGGCTGACTTTGGAAGCGTCCGCCTTGTTTGACTTTGGGCAAGTGTGCCAGCTTTCGGCTGCCAACAACGGTACCCGGACCGTTCTAATGCAAACGCTTTGATCCAAACCTTGTCCCAAATTTTGAAAAGCTGGTATGTTAAGCGATGACTTAGGAGGCTTGCTAGACAAAAATCCATTTAATTCCGTACTATGCATTAATTACAAATTTATGAATGTCTTGCTTTGCAAAAGGCGCCCTTTACTTCTAAGCGCCACAAGGGAGGAGATGCAGTCCAAACTCCATTCCGGTTCCCTTGCCCGGCGTTCTCAAGCGCATCTTATCGGCCAAGTCCCAAGTGCAAAAGACCAAAACTCACCGGCACCCAAAGCGCCAAACCCTGCACTAGAACCTGGCAACTCATAGGGTTTACGTTTTTTGAGGCTCTATCCTTGTCCGATTCGACTAGGACCTTGCGCCGTGTCTTGGCAGCGTAGGGGGTGTTGGCGCCAAGCACGGACCCTAAAAACCATCAGGCAAAGCTTGCCCCAAAAGTCCTCTCCGAGAAGGCCCTGGCGGCGGGCGGGCAAACAAAGTACACTAGACGTCCAGCAGACGTCCCGCGCGACGTCACGTCGCACGCGACGTCATGTCGCAAAAAAGTGACGCACGCGATGCGACGTGGTCGTAGACGTCGCGTGTGTCGGCGTGTGGGGCGATCAACGTCGTGTTGGGCGTCGCATAGCGGCGTCCTCTGCGGCGTGGCGTCGCAATTGGCGTGGCCAGGTCACGTCTTTGCGCATTCGTCGTCGTCGCGGTCACATCTTTGCGACGTCGCGTCGCGAGGACGTCGACCCACGTCGCTAAAAGCCCATTCTCTTGTTGAGTACCATGCTTCCGAGCTTTGAAATGGTTGAGAGAATCAATGATCGGATACTCGAAGCAATTTGCTAAATCTACTTGCGGTCCAAGGTTTACTACATAATCCTTGGGGAGACCATCCTTTGCGCAGTAGTTGATCGACCAATAGGGTGGACCCGACCTTCCAATAGCGGAGAATGCCCAGCGGCAAGTGCTACTGGGCTGTAGCACATATGTAAATCAAAAGCCGTTGGAAGAAAAGTGCATGATGCAATGATAATCTTGAGATATTGTGTTCCAAATGACATAGTGATTAGGCACGCTTCTTAAGTTATTAAGTGTGTACCTTTGTACTATTTGCTCCAAAATATAATTATGTGTACCTTTTGCACTTGTCTACAATTTGAACTTCAACATGTTCCATGCTATATTTTACAAACCGGGTAGTTCACCACGGTACAAACCACTTTACAAAAATTCAATTCAATTCAAAAAGTAACACAATACAAAGCATTTGCCAAATTCAAAGCCTTCACCTAATCCAAGGCATCCACCATTTTGGGGAAGACTTCTAGCAACATCTCATGCACATCATCGACAATGCAAAAGCCGCACTAGCACCTTTAACCCCGGTGGATTTATCTTCTTCATGGGAAATTTTAGCTCCAACTCTAATCGGCACCAATGCTTCTCTATCATCCAACGACTTATATTTGTTATGGCAACTTGGCAATTTCGATAATAGTAAGGTGATATGGTGCGTCCCTCGCATGATGCTCATTCTTGTAATCATCAATGATTGCTTTGATCCAATACATGCTTTACTCTAGTGCAAGCAAGAACATAGTATGGCACATCTTCCTCATTACCAGGAAGAGCAAAGAAGCAAAATTATCACCAAAGCGTATCACATCATGTAACTCCTCTACCTCATTTGCAAACATTGCGGTTCGATTCCAATTACGTACCTTCAAAGATGTGCGCATGGGACTAGCTTCTTCAATGTCCACTTTCCACAGGTATTGAATAGACTCACATGCACGCCATTCAAAGTTTATGCGACCTTTGCAAAAACAAGATAGTGGTCTAACCATCGAAGGTTGGGTCCTCGGGACTTATGGAAGATACCACGATTGACTTTTGGACATCGGGGAAGGGGTTGCACATCAAATGGCTTTGACTTTGTCAATCTCGGCCTCCTTCACTTCCAAATACTCTCACGAACTTGAGATTTCTTGTTTCTCAAAAAACACGGGCATCATGAGCACCCTTTATTTCAATCCCATGCTCTCTTCTTTGCTCATGGCCAAGAGTTGCTTGGCCTTGGCGACCTCTCCATCATGTTCCCCCTTCCCATGCCCTCCGGAAGAAATTCCATTGTACACAAATGCCATAAAGCGACAATGGTACACGTGATATGAAGTAGAATCATCTTCCGGATTTGAACTGAAAAGCAAACACAACCATCGACCACGAGATGATACATGTGAGATCCTCCATTCTCTTTCAACCACCAAGAAGATGAAGTTGAAATGCATGTTGTACAAAATGTGTGTCATGACTTCTATCATCGAAACATATAAGTGAACGGTCTTACGCAACTTACCATTTACCTTGAAGAGAGTGATGTGTACCAAAATAGTGATCTGGTGCGCATTCCAATGTTGGTGCACTTCTTTGAAGGGTTGCAATGTGTAATTTTCTGCAAAGTCTACTACTGATATCACCGAATCATCTCTTAGGACTCGAATGCTTCTCCTAAATTCCTTGCTTACGCCAATGAGCTGCAAAGTTGTGATGCTCAAACTTTTCATGTGATCAAACATGGCGAGATAGCATGAAAGGAGCATCGTTTGCTTCTCCACCAATCTTAATCTTCTAGAAGTGCCCTTCCTTGACTTCGTCCATATAACGATGGCTTGCCATTTAACATCATCTTCATTATTCGATCAGTCTCTTTTTGGACATAAGGAATCTTTTGCTTACCACATTTTCACAATCCCCCTTATGCACGCCAGATTGTGCCACTCTTCCCTTTCCTCTTTTTGGCAAACCATTTCTCTCCAAAGAGTGCTAACATTACAAAATGTAAGCTTTTTGTGCGACAAACCCCATCATGTGTACCAACAAACATATACATCACAATTACAAGCGCAATTTATGTGAAACTTTCTGCCTCATAGAGTTGAAAGCTTTTACGAATTCTCTCGCTTGTTCATGCTTGACACTTGACAAGTGTTTCTCTCCTTCAATTTCCTTATGCAACTTGGTTTCAGGTATTCAAACATTCTAATACCAACATCACGGATTCGATTCCTCCACAAAGCGCTCATACATTTCGGCTGCACATTGCAAAAGAAAATAGGTAAGTTGGAGAAGGCGTGCATTGAATACCTTACATATCCAATTACATAAGTAAGAAATACTATGTATACCGGTACATATCGGTTGTACATGTAAAAGATTTGATTGAATTGTACATATTCGATACATATGTGTGATAGATTATGTATAGTATCAATTTATAGCACATTTAATCCTACATCCTTACACTATATACATATATATCACATATTATACATGAAATACTTCCAAGAGCAAGTAGATGACCCCATAAACCTCATTTACATGTATAATACATTAAGTAAAACAGGCCAGAAAAGGCTACATCAAAGCAAGTAAACTAAGATTACATTTAATCTTACATCCTTACACTATGTACATATATATCACATAATATACATGAAATACTTCCAAGAGCAAGTAGATGACCCCATAAACCTCATTTACATGTATAATACTGTAAGCAAAAGCAGAATAGAAAAGGCTACATCAAAGCAAGTAAATTAAGATTAGTAGAGGAGTTCACATATGTGCATGAAAATATACATGAAAACAACAAAACTGAAATGTAATAGTTTCTTTGACAAAAGCTTTAATACGAGGAATGTCAAGATTTGGATTGCCTCGCTTCTTTTTCCCTCACATCCCGTACTTTGGTGAAACCTTGGTGTTGTTAAGCGTAACCTGGATGACTTTTAGCTTGGTTTCTTCATCAAGCGATCAGATCTAGCCTTCCTACGCTAATGCCCAAATGTTTGAACCGGCAATTGCCATTCTCTTTCTTACGCTAGCGACATATGAAAGATTTCGGGGATAACATTTGAGCATCTTACAAGCAATTCCCTTTTGCTTCAAATCACCATTTTCCCCACAACCATTGATAAACCGAAAGTGCTTGGCGACCAATTTATCACCACTATTAGAGCATTTTACCTCTTCAATCCATCTTTAAGGTTTTCTAAAATTGCATGCTTGACCATTGCTTGCTTGAAGGCAACCCAATCACAGGTTCAAAAAGCTCAAACACTTTGTGATCTTTGCAAGAATCTAGAAGCAAATAAGTACCTTTGATTAGGAGCCAGAGATTGACTTCTTTTCTCATACTTGATACGACATTTTACTGCTTTGGTCCTTATTTTTTGGTAACATACCTTGAGGATGTACTACCCTTTTCAATTCGCTATCATGCTCGCCATCTTCTTTTTCCTTTCTCATCTCTCCCACTTTCGAAATTCTTGCATGCCACACATTTGTTTACTCTTCACAATTTTGAATTCACCGGATGCCATCGATGTTTGCCACATTGGTTTCAAAATCACCCAGTTGCATGTTCTCTGATCGCCACATTCGGTTCAAAATCACCGGATTGCATGTTTTCTGATCGCCACATTCGGGTTCAAAATCACCCGGATTGCATGTTTTCGATCACGGAAAAATTCAAATTGTGTTCTACTTTCTTGGTTCGATCACGGGAATTTTCTTGGAAGGAAATTTGTATGGAGGAATTTTCTGGAGAAATTGGAGGGAGGAATTTCCTCAGGAGTTTAGCATCAACGTAGCCTCTACCGTCATAATTACAAACAAAGCGGTAATTTTGCCCTTTTTAAATATATAAGACAAAATTTATACATGAAATAAGTACATTTAAAATTCACAACCCGTTCAAAGTTTACATGAATTGCCCCTAATGTATGACACCCTAGCGTGCTTTTACCCTAATGCAATATTTGTAGGAAAGAAAAAAGACTAAAATTTCTCATTGGTAAGAATATACTCATTGACCAAACTATATTTGGTCCGAACTTACAAAAAAGAGGTGCAATTCTTAATCAAGTAAGATATTGGAGCCATTATGAGGGAACAAAGAAACTGAATTTGGTTACGGGAAGGGTTAACTCCATTGAGCCATCTTCCCAAAGTTTCTAATAGTGGTAAAAAACTCATGTGATTACCAAGGTTGTGCAAAAACATCAAAAGGCTCAAAGGGCATGTGAGTTATCAAAGTTGAAAATCTTTGGAACTTGAAAAGAGATGGAGAAATTGGTTGGACTAGAAGAACAAAGTGCAAAAATGTTGCTTTGCGGATAATCAAAACCCTAAAGAAGAAAAGATTAAAGCATTATCCATGGTCGAATTTTGCATCGTGCTTGTGGGCGGTGTTTGACCCATAGAAATGGGTTTGACCTTTTGCTATGTCGACATATGCTTTGTATCCAAGCCCAACAAAAGGGCACAACACGACACGATCAAGCGAAACCATGAAAACACACTCTCGGACCCGAGGGAAAACCCTCGTGGGGCTTCTTGTTTTATGTATTTACGGAAGCTCGGGAAAAATCATTACAAACGTTTTTTTGTAGCATCGGCTTCTGACATGGGCTCACTTTTACTTCCCAGTTGTGACCATATGGTTAGATTAGATTATAATTGGGTAATTGTGTTACAATCAAGACCGATTTAGCACATGATACAACAAATGAAATTTAGTAAACCCGGTGGGATTAGCCATGCTAAAGCGCTATGTGATAGAAAATTTTTAGTGGATTAGAGAGGGATGAGAGAATTGCACAGGGTATTGACATTAACATGATTTGACGTTGGAACAAACATGGTGACTGATGTGGACATTTGTTTGTTATACAAAATGTAGCGGCGAGATTCTACTATAGTGAATGTTCTTTGAATACGTGGCAAAGTTCCCTAATTTAATAAACAGTTTTTATAAGGTGATTCCACATATTAAACATAAACAAATCCATGTGGGACACATTAAAGGATCAAGAAAGAAAAGTAGAACAAAAAACAGAGCAGAGATATACTTGGCAAAGATAGTTATATGATTGTTTAGGGCCACCCAATATTGGTTGTCCTTAAAAAAAGTTCATGGCAACGCTACATGGGTATTTTGAATTAACTTCCACTCAAGTGGAATACATCTACTACTTTCTGACATGGCAAAATTATCATTTCCAATGTCGAATTGACATGTCCTTAATTTGTCGGCCGAAACCAACTTAGAAGTCTAGTCAATATTGGCTGGTCCTAACAAATCCAAAAAATTACATGTTGCTTGCCCGTTGCTCATCCTTCACCACGTGACCAAGGAAGCCTACTAAACCCTCTTCCGGATGTAAATAAGGAGATCTCGATTTGGATTGAATTGTCTTCTAGCGCTGAACTGGCGATTTTCTCTGCATATATATGGCCATCGTTCATTGTCTTCCGCATCTTCTTTGGCGAACAATCGGTATCTCTATATTATCTTCTTTCTTTTCTTTCTCAGTTGTCTTTGTTTCATATGCTATAACGACATTTGCAAATGCTTTTTTTTCAAACTTTTTTTGTTGGGGAAAAAAAGAAATTTTTTGTGGCAAACCATTGTTAGAAGAAAAAGATATCTAAGTCACTAAAGATAAAAAAGAAAAAGGTGTGGCAAGCATCTATGTCCTATATGCCCCTGTCTTGATATAAATGCTACAACAGATAAATGCAATGAAGAAAAGACGAAGAGGTCGACCAAAGAAGAGCTTAGAAAAGTCAGACAAAGGAAGGAATGCAAAGGGAATTCAATGGAAAGCATACTCATTGGAATGATAAGTTTACTTATTCATCAGAGGGAGGAGATGCAAGATGAATTTCCTATGCCACCAAAGCAAGGTGTTAACTTGAAGCATTGTGTCGACTCGTATTGTGGCAAGATGTCCAGGATTTGATAAGGATGTAGCAACTTGTTGCAAGAAATGGAAATCAATTTACAAAAGATTATGCAAAAAAGACAAGGCTCACAACAATATCTCGGGCAATGATAGATCTAACAGATGTGAATAGTTTTCTATTGGCGATGAATACATGGGAACGGGGCAAATTTCACAAACGCGGTTCATGAGGAGCCATTCCACAAGATGAGAAAGGTGAGGGCATTGAAGAAAAAGCCTACAATAGACAAAAATTAAAAAAAAGATAAGATAAGATGAATTTTACGTCCAACCTGAACCCAGCGGGTTATGGGGCCGACACATGCAAGGGCAATGACCATCTAAAACACAGGGACTAGGCCCCACCACCAAATACAATAACCAAATATTAAAGGCTACCAAGAATAAGAGAAGATAATGCTAATGCTAGAAAAGAAAAAAAAAGCACATGTATTACGGGTCTATGAAAAGGAAGGAGTTTCGCATCAAATGAAAGATATTGAAGCCCAAATTTGCAAATTGAAAAGGTCGGTGATTAGAAATATTAGCAAAGATCACGACATCGAGAAGAATCTCCATTGTCCTTTGTCTTATGTCTATTTTTGGTAAATCCAAATTGGTCTATTGAAGAAGATGTCTTTTGATCTTGGGAGCTGTTATAGTTGTGCATAAGCTAAAATGTTACGATCGAATTGATGTCATATTGAATTGCAGTCCATAATATTTGCTTTGGTTTTGTCTGGTTTCAAGCATTGTTTACGTGGTTTTATTTTGTGTTTGGAAACTTTCGCTATATTGTAAAACCGTCTCATAGGCCGATTGGTCTCCTAGTGGGCGTTAAGTATACTTCCTTCCTTCCTTCCTTCCTTCCTTCCTTCTATTCTGATTTCACTTAAGCATTATTACTTACTTTTGAATCTTGCTTTTTATCTTCTCTCTTGGACTTAACCATGGCCAATGAGTTTGTGAGAGATGAAATGTCTATTTTATTCACCCAAGGGAAATGTATTTCGAGAGCAAAAGTTTTAGGTGATTTTGTTAATCTCAGGAGCTTAGATTTGCTGGTTACTATAGGGTATATAAATAAAGCATGCTGGTAAATGTTTAACGGAGAACCAAAAGGTGCAAGCCATAGCATTTTTGCGGTTGTTTTGAGTCGAAGATTCATGGCGTGGTCAATTTGGGCATGTATTTCCATAGCAGACTTGGCTAGATATCATATGGTGATCGAGATGCAAAAACGATATGCAAACTTGGGGAATGGTCTCCAACAATCTTTTCCATATTAATGGAGAAAAACAAATGCCGCAGATATAAGAATCTTTGGGTAGCTTGTTTAAGGATTAGTTTACGATTGAGAAACTTGATAGGACAAGAGATGAAGTTATATGGGCCATCCTTCTAAACCAACAATATTACAAAAATCAATTTTCCTCGCTTGAAGTGTCGGTTTGTAGAGGATGAAGTACAAGAAGTCGGATCCTAAAAGCGTTGAAGGCAATCCATTTTCTAAGTTCTTTGTTTGGTAATTCACTTGAATACTCACAAAATAACAAGTATTCTTTATTTTTCTAGTTCATTAAGAAAATAAAGCTGTTCTATTACCTCCACCATTTTAGACCTGAATTTTGATTAATGGCTAACTGATAGATGATGTTGAAAATGCAAATTGTGAATATTTAGCTAGTATACAACCATAAAACTACTTTTAATTGGAAATACTCTTTTGCTTGAAAAGACCCTGGTATTTATTGCAATCCTCTATTTTCTTGGTTGTTCCCCTTTCACTCACTCCCCTTTTATTCATATTTGAAAATACTCCAATTCATTCGCAAATTCCCTTTTGAACAAGCCCCCCTTTCTTGAAAATACCCCAATGTTGAGAAATGAGCTTTCTATGATTGGGTGGACAGGCTGGGGATCGAACCCAGGACCTCTTGCTTGCAAGCCAAGTACTCTACCACTGAGCTACCGGCCCTTGATGGGCTTTCGGCACTCCTCCACTGAGTCATTCTTCATGTGTGCCCATTACACATGCTCCAACATTCCAACACCCAATCCATTTGCAAATTCCCTTTTTGAACCAATCCCCTTTCCTTGAAATTACCCCAATCCATCGAAAATTTCCATTTGAACTAATCCCTCTTTCTTGAAAATACCCGGATGTGCATTTGCAATCCTATATTTCTACTAATTCCCCCATTCGGATATACGCTTTTTGTTCAAGAATCCCCCCTTTGTATTATTTTTGTTCAAGAATTCCCGAATTGCAAAAAAAAAATAACCCATTGCTCTTGAGTCCCCGGTTCCTCAATGGGGATTTTTCGGGGGATGTGAGGAACTTTTCGTTGTGGATCTCTACACTTATTATTTAAATTGGTTCAAAGCTTATACCATGTTGAAGGAAAGAATGTGATATGTGCAATAGTTAGGGCAGTGGTTGTATTAACAGCCAGGAAAGGCTAGGTTTAGATTTTGAAATTTTAAGAGTACATTTCTTAATGATCTCAACAAGAGAATTGACATAAAACAGCCAAATGCCTCATTCAGCAAGCAACATTGGTTTCTAGCTTATAAGACCTTAAGCTTATATTATGGAGTCTGCATAATAGTTCTTTATGGCAGGAAACAGTTGCAATCTATCAAAAGGCTTTATGGCAATCAGCATTAGGGTTGTCCATATGTGCTGATTTCTCAGGGAATGACCCTTCAACAGGTAGCCCGCAGGAGATATATTTCCTGCTAAAACAACTCATCCATATCCTCCAAGACATGTGGTTTCTGTTGAAATTACAAGTTGCAAAAAGGTGCCAAGTGGGATCCTGCCTCCAAGCATCTTGATACTCCTATCTGTATCATCAGGGATTGAACAGGGCACCTTGAATCTTCAGTAAATTGAATCTTCGTAATTAAAAGGGCTACATGATTGATCATCAAAACTTTTAGTTGCTATTGATGCAACCTTTTAGACATCAAGTTTAAGAAAGAAAAAGGACATTAAATTGATCACTTGCTTCAGACAAGTTGGAAAAGTCTCATTCTTGGTACTGCATCTTCAGCTGTTGGGCATACTCATTTATTTCTGCAATGGTAGCTTCTGCCTTTTCATGCAAACGCTTTGGAAGCCTTGCCCTTTCTTGGGTAATCCAATCTCTTAGAGTTGGATCATCAGGAGCCCTAGCTTCATTTTCACATGCTACCTTTGCTTTCCCTTTCTTTGCTTTTGCATTTCCACTCTTTGCCTTTGCATTTCTTTTCGATATATCTGCCTTGGTCTGAACTTGCTCTGTTTCATCAGCAACTGGGGCTGCCTTTTCTTCAATAGCCACTCTTATTCTGGTATCGATACCAATTCTGATCAAATCCTTGTTTTGCAGACGATCTCAACTCCAATGTCTGTCCCGTTTACAGTTGTCCCATTTGAACTTCCCACATCAAAAACCTCCCATTCATCATTTTTCCACTGAATCACAACATGCTTCTGCGAAATAGTCTCGTCCTTGATCTGGAAACTGTTTACCTTTGTTCTTCCGACAGTGATCTGCTTGAAATTCGATGCATCAAATGTCTGGCCAACTGCCGGACCTAGCTCTACGTTGAGGACAAGGCAAGATTGCATTTTTGGGGAAAACAGAAAGACAGCAATTTGTTTAAAGAACTACGCCAAGAGTCGACGGCAGCAAGAATGCAATATAAGAGCTTTTTGCATTATCTTGTAGATGATTTTAAGTTGAACCAAATACCTGCCAAGCTTAGCAAAGAGACGGTGCGGCATCCGGATCCGCCATAGCCGAAAGATTTTCCCGCGCCTGGAAAATCATCCACATTATGTGCTTACAATAATAATCAAATTACTATTATTATAAGGAGCCCAAATTATGGTCGTAATCCCTTTTAGCGCTATTATAATGGTGCTTCTGATCGGCTCCCCGAAATTAACTCAGGAGCCAACCGGGTCACCAAGGCGAACCCGAAAAATCGCCAGCGAACTAGTCGGATTCGCGAAGCGAACCCGCACTCGACGCGTGTCGCGTGGCAATACCTGGGTTCGCCTGTTTAACCCAAACCCGGGTTAGCCACCTGTGATGTTAGTGCCGGTTGCCCCGCCTGCCCGCCTGCAATCCCACCGCTGGCCCATTGGTGATGCCCGGCTGGCGTCTGCACGAGACACTTCTCACGGGCCCGCCTGGGCCGAACCAATACCTGGGGCAACACCTTCTGGGTTCCCTGGCTGCCCGCTTTATATACACAATGATGTGTATTAATGAGGGCAAAGCCCCGCCGAGTTCGCCTGGGCCGGGGTCCCACGCATGGGGCCATTAGCACGTGGGTGTCGGCTGTGAAGCAAATTCAAAGACGTGCCATAGCACGTTTTAGGCCCCCCGCCGCCCTCGCCTGCTTTCAACCCAACGGCTGGCCCCATCAAAGATCGGACCATTTGCAAGGATCGACCAAGGATCCAGTGCCAAAACATGTTGAAAAGGGTTCGCCCAGCGGCCGTGCATATCTTAGGCCTGTTGAATATCTTGGCCCATGGAAAGATTCGCTCGGCTTAATCCTTCATGAGCCTAAGGGCTATTTATGGTATGTACCGTTGTAGCCATCTCGGTCGTTTTGGGAGGCCTTTAGCGACGCGCAGTGGTAGAGCAGTGTGTGTGCTATAACAGCGCTAGTGCTAAAGCAGGTGCACTCTCTATCTCTCTCATCTTCCTTTGCATTCTCAATATTGACCATAGGCTATTTTTTTTTGCATTTACCATAGGCTATTTTCTTTTTTGAAGAACCATTTTAAATTGATAATGGTTGTAAATACTAATGGTTTGTAAATTTTAATGGTGTTTCTTCAATCAAGGCTCCGTTGTTTCTTCAATTGAATTAAAGATAATGTTTCGTAATACAAAATCTAATCATTCATTGAAACAGCGATCGCGGCAGAGATTTGTCTCAAAACGATCCAAAGCAAGAGTGTGTTCGTCTTGTAATAGTTTATATTTGTCTTCCAAGTAGAATGCACGAGGAATGGCGAGGTGGGCAGACACGAATTCGGTGAGTCGATTTGGATGAAAATGATAGTGAGTATGACCTTCATGACAATCGGGGATGACACAATGTCAGAGGAGGAAACCGGGGATGATTTGCGGACGATGGGTGGAACCGCTTCGCCTTTAATCCACTTCACAAGTTACTCCCCACCCAAGATCCCCAAGAACTTGTACATGAATTGGCGGTTTCTACCCGGACCCAAATTAAATGGCTTCGTGTTGCTTCTCCGGGGTGGTGGTTGGCACATTCAACGAAGCCCCGTGTATGGGTTGATGAGGTCGTGCCTACGGCAACACTATGTTCCCCATCCGTCGAAATAAGTCGCCGATCCCGCCTACCCTCGTCCCTTGCAGAAGCGGGAGGGCACCCGTCGAGAACCATGTTGGTGATGCAACTGGATGGGCCGCATATTGTGAGGAGTTTGACTGACGATGACTCCAGCGGAATCCGCCGGTTGGTTGTACCGCATACAGAATCGCCTCACAAATTAGTCCCTTACGGAGTTTTGGAGGCAAATTTAGTTGCTATGGGCCAATGAATGGAAGCATCCATCGCCCCACGCCACACGCTTCAAAAGATTTCTGTGAGGATTGGGAAGCCTCGCCGCATTTGGCATCCCAGATAATGGTGTGTATGGAAGTGTGCACGCGGCAAAAGTGGTCGCATCTACGAAGGACAAAGGACTTCAACTATCGCGGAAGAGACCACCATGGACCCCCGGAAAGGGTGATTGAGCTTCAAACTACTCATCGTGATCCGCTTGGTCCATGGACATCAACGCCGCGCGGTTGCAACGGTGAGGTTATGGATGACTATGCCGCCACACCGAGACAACAACCACGCCAGAGGGGACCCGGGATAGGGCAAATCGTGACGGGTCGCTACCGCAGAGGATGCTTGTTTCGCTTATGACAAAGGAAAGTGGATGGAATGGTGTCAGATCGAAGCGTGCCGCAATATACGGCGCACGTAACACACCGCCATGACCCTTTCACAAATTGGGAGGATTGGTCCATGCCTCGCATCCTCGAATCGCTTTGCGAAACTTTAGACAAGAGCTTAGAAGTATTGGAATGACCCGCGGTTCGCGTGGGACTTCTCGAAGAGGGGGACCGCAAATACACGTATGATAGTAAGCCCAATTGAGCGAAGTCATCTGGGAAGGTGATTTTTCACCACCACGGAATCCTATCTTTGCTGTAATCTGTTGGACCGCCATGGATCCTAGTCATCCAAGATGACAAGATATTGGAGGTCCGTGTAAGGTGGAGCGGCTTGGCCGGTGGTTGGGCCATGGATTCAACCTTCTTCATAAACTGTGGAAGTTTCCACCAGACTGAGCCATTGTACCGATTGCGGGGGTGTGGGGTTCCCCGCCTTTTACATGCTCTGCGCGTAGAGGCCGGCCGAGGGGGCACCAAATGACATGCCACGAAGATAGCACTATGCCTTGTGTTTGAGCGAATGGGCACAATCAGGCCTAGGTCAATCACCATTGACATGGACGGGTGTGAGAGGCGGGCTATCAATTAGGTCCCAGAGAAGACCCACATTGTTGGGAAGACGGTGGCGGTATGATGGCGTGCATTGATTGTATCGCTAGATGGAAAAGCGACACTCATGGTTTTGCAAGCGGGTTGCGGGCAATGTTCTTGCATGTTGGTTCCATGCGGCGTGCACGGCAAAAATATCCACGCCACGCCTGGCGGGGAGGTGCTAAAAAGAGAGGCGTGGCTCTGCGGTTGTCAAAGTTGATGATGGAACCGAGCCCGCAGCGTACCACCGGCGATTGGCACAATTTCAACTTGTCTACCGGACAAAACCACATCATTACAACGGTGAGTGCACACCAAGGCGTCTTCGGTCTCTCATCCATGCCTCGGTTCCCTCGACCTTTGCGATCAGGCGCGAGAAATGGCGAGGTCAAAGTGTGTGCCATACCCGTGCACGCCATTGCGGTCCTCACAATGTCGCCGAAGACGGGCGGCCCCTAGGGCGTCAGCCACAATCGCAGCGCAAAGCCCTGGGAAGGAGGTGGGCTTAAGTAGAGATCACGGGCACGGGACTGGCCCCATGCGAGAGGAGTCTCGCGGTTCCACCCGACCCCTACCGACCGTGAACCTCTCGCCCATGCCTGCCTCGCACCACTTCCTCAGCGGAGGGATCAAGAGGGAGGTGGACGCCGCCTACGTAGTTCCCGGTGGCTAAGATGGACCCGCGATCATAACCTCCGGGTGAGACTTCCGTGATCCCCGAGTGTGAGCTCGGGCCTAGCAGCCCTCGCCAGGCAATGGCTACCTATATCCTTCCGCAATGGCTCAGCCACGAAGAGCATGTGCGGCCCGGGCTTCTTCTCGCCGGACGCCACTTGTACCTGCTCTCAAGGCTCTCGGCGTAACCTTCTTCATAAAAGGGTCGCATCTCGCTGCTTCTCCCGGCCTGCAAGGTCACGTAGGCCGGGCCGTGGAACATGGCGCCTGCATTCTCCTGGAAGGCATCCAAGGCCTCGGTTAAGATACGCCAGAAGTATTGCCGCGCCTTGCTCTCCCTCTCTCTCACAGGTTCCAAGGGCAGCCTCCAACATACGCGCGGCAGGCGCTTGGGCGGTGATCTTCGTCAAGAAGCCGCCTCTTCGGCCGCGTACACCACTCTATCCGCACTGGGCGCAAGGTCGCTGACCGCGGTTCGAATACGTTTGCGGCCACCACGGGTGGTGGCCTGATGGTGGCCCCATTCGCCATATGCCGCATCACCCATGAAATCCGGTCACAATTTAATGCGATTCCTCGCCGGAGTGCACCTGCAAAAGGTAAATCCACCGCCGGGTAAATCTGTAGGGGCTCTGGCCAAGCCAACCGACGCCATCTTTCTTACATATTAAGCGTACCGGCCAAATGCCGTGGTATTCCTCGCAACAAAACAAATACTGGTTAACAAGCACACACAAATGCATCCTAGCCGGTTAAGACAATGAAGTTGGCATACCATTCTAGGATGCCGCCGCCGCGCCAGAAGACCTCAACGCCGCCTCTGCTGGCAAAATAGGGACGGCCCATCCAACCGGCGGAATCAGAGATCCGAGTAAGACATGGTATTTTGGCGGAAAAATGGAGTGCGCTCTCGAATAGATATCTGAATATTAGGTGAACATGAGCACTAACACAGGCAATCAACAAAGTATACTACCATAGCAATCAACAAAGATTTTGAATCGGGAAACATTAAACTACAGTCATACTATAAAATTTAAAAGATTTTACTACTTTCGAAAATGCAGCGTCAGATGCAACAAGAAGGCATACAACAGAATGAAGCAACCTACATAAATATTCTCTCCACATGCTTGAATATGCAGCAGGTGAAGTATATTCACACATTTATAGTTCAAGCCAAATGTTCAATTAATTTGTAGGCACTTCACTTGTTGATGCATATGTCAAATATGGGAGTGTCTATAGGCAATACACTCATTAGGATGTACTCTAAATGTGGTAGCATAAGAGACGCCCAGTATCTTTTTGATAAAATGGTGACACGAGATATCATATCCTGGACATCAATGCTTGCTATTCCCAGCATGGTGATTACAAGGAGGTTCTTAAAATCTTTTTAAACATGCAATTACAAGGTATTAAGCCAGATAAGATTACTTTCATTTGTATCCTATTTGCCTTTAGACAGGTTGGTTTAGTGAATGAAGGTATTCATTTTTTTGTTTCTATGATCTGTGACCATGCAAGTACTCCTGCAGATGATCATTATGCCTAAAAGAACTCAAACATCATGAATACATTTTAATGTCCAGCGTCTTTTTCCATTTTCTTAGCTTGAAGATCAAACTAAACTAGGATCAACGTTATAAAAGATTAAGAAAAGATATATGTTTGCATCGGCCATGATAACAACTTAAAAAACTACTTAAAAAACTTCAAAGCAACTTAAACAACAAAAACAACTTAAAAAACAACTAGAAGACAAAACAAATAAAACAAAACAACTTAACCATAAGAGCTTCAAAAACGACTTCAAGACAACCTTACTTAAAAAAATGTGGGGAAGCTTCAACTAGTGGGAAAGCTTCAACTAGCTTGAACGAGAGCCAAACCGATCTTGAACCGAATCGAAAGAAGAAGCTTTGAACCGGGCCTCGAACCAAGGCATGGAGGTTCCGTAGAGCAAGAAAATCCTTGGCATGTCACGTGGAGTGGGAGGGTTCTTTTGGCTTAACCTCGACCGATGGCCGGGTCACGCGGATCCGGGCGCGGACCGGCTAGGACTCCTACGCTTTGGCCACCCACCGCCGGTGGGTTCACTGCATGCGCCGTTTTAAACCCCCGAAAATGCCTTGGTCCCTCGGCGGATTGTCCGCCCAATAAGTGAGCGGTTGGCCTAACCGAAAGGGGGGCCGCCGACGCAGACGGGTAGTCACCGAATCAAAGCGACCGACCGACGGGTTCACGTGGGCGATGGGGTTCGCCTGTTTAAACCCGGTGAGGGTCGCCTGCGGCCACGCTGCTAGCCGCCGCCACAGCCACACGCCCGCCCGGCCGCCTCGACACTTATCAAGGGTTTGGGTTCTGCTTAACCCGTGAGTAATGCCACGTGCAATTGGCAAATCCCGGGCCCCCGGGTTCGCCTAACCGGGTACGGGCTTCAAGTAAATTTTTCGGGCTCGGGTGAACCCGCTGGCCCGACAAGTTAGTTTTCGAGCCAATAAAAGTGGACGCTTATTATAACCCCGCCATTTGAATATTCCATAGAACAAGGACTCCACCATCCATTCAAAAATATGGAAGGGGATAAATACCTTTCAGGAGCCCCTCAGAGCAAATAAACAACAGCCGGGAGTGGCGAAAGCACATTTATTTGTCGCGGGCAAAAGCGGGGTAACCGCAAGCTTCCTCACGCGACATTTGCACCTTACGTACCGTTATCAACACCCATAGGTCGATTATTAAAGGTTCACACCCTCTAGAGGTAGCTTATCAGCTCTCAGCCTGGATTATCAGCAATCAAGGTTGAATATGTGGCTTA
Source organism: Isoetes taiwanensis (assembly GCA_021234155.1). Taxonomy (NCBI): domain Eukaryota; kingdom Viridiplantae; phylum Streptophyta; class Lycopodiopsida; order Isoetales; family Isoetaceae; genus Isoetes; species Isoetes taiwanensis. The sequence continues at coordinate 25,876,519 of JAJEKV010000004.1, read as the reverse complement.
AAGATGTCACCGTGTTACCAAGTTTGCAAGGGCCGTCACGCTTCCTATCACAAGGTTTAAACTGACAGTGTGCATCGCTTAGATTAGAAAGCCTTCCAGTTAAGGGTGGAATCACACACTACGATTTGGCAACCATCGAGGTTATATAGAGCCCATTCTTATTGAGCGAACGAAGTAAACAAGCAATCAAGCCATTGGCAGCTTCACCTTCCCCCTCCTTAGTGGAAGCAAATGTGGTCTTGGGCTTGGGATAAATCGCCGCATCATAAAGTTTTTGCCTTGTGGTAGCAGATCCTTCATAGAGATCTGCGGGTTAATCTACTAGTCTATAAGATTGCTCCTTGTATTCCCATTGTGTAGGCGACAAACTGAGACTCTCGAGCATTGTTTATTTCCATGCTATCAAGTCCGGCCAATTTGGTCGTGGATGCTATCTCTCTTTCATGTAGCCTTGACTAGCTAGCAGGTGCTTCTTGCTATCTATCCTTCCACTTGGAACTGGTTGCAGCAATTGGCTTTCCATTTAGCGTCAGGTTGGTTGGTGTGTGTGGTCTATCTGAAAAAGGCAGCGGTGGTGTATGTTCAAGGGCTTAACAATTACTGCTGACCAAGTTCTTCATGAAGCACAAGGTAGATTAGTGAAGGCATACCTATGTTCTAGTTTGCTCCTGAGAAGAAACCTTGATCTTCGAGGAAGTTTTGGGTATAATATCTCTTGCATAAGTGGGTTGCCGTAGTGGATCATCTTTGTCTGCCGAGATTTTATTCCTGTCTTTGCAATTATACATGTAATTTCTTGGAATATTGAAGAAAGTTTGACGCCCTTCCAAAAAAGAAAAAAAAAATCCCAAGATAAACTTTTGTCATCCAAATAGATTCGAGAAAAAGGGTTTAATATGCCTCGACTTAATTATGGGATAATGTAGCATCTTGATGAAAGTCATAGGGGCCATGTAGGTTGTATCCATAAACACTAATAAGGTGGCCTGCATTAGATAAACTTGATTTTGTACAGTAGACCATACAAATAAAATGCTATTGTCTTATGACGTAACAAATCTTACCTTCCCTCAAGCTTTGTGTAACATTATTCCTCAATGGCAATTTTGTCATGTTCCCTCTTGAAGGGCAAGAATTAAATTCAATTGAATGATCTTCATCTCCATAGAGACCAAGCAGCCTATGGGACCCAAAAAAGAAAGCGCAACAAACGTGTTACTATTCGGATTAAAAGGACCCGCCCCACAGAGTTTTCGAGGGAAAAACTGTGGCAGTAATAGGAATGCTGATAAATTAAACAAATATATATAGTAAAATATTGTGCCACCTATTAAGACAGTGTGCAAGGAAATGCTGAGACTGCCTATCCATGACCTCTTGAAGATATGATCCTAGCAACTGCGCTGAAGTTGTGCCCAAAATCACGTGCAGCGACTAGTTGGGTCTGATCAACTCAGCATAGCACGTTCATATGTGATCATATGCGGGATAGCTCTGAAGAGTGTGACATTCATCCTCAACGGCTCCCACTTGGCAGCACTTACAAAGCCTCTTTTGGTATGGCTCTCCACACCATCTGCATTATCTCAATTTGGAAGCGATGACTTTGCACTTTTCCATGCAACGCAGGTAGCATTGCGAGCTTCATTTGTGGTGCTGTTACTGTGCTATTTTGACCTGCTCAAGGGTGCTGACATCCCAAAGCTTGTTGAGGAAGCAAACATCAAGCTACTACCTCAAATTATGACACTTCTCTTCTATCTGCACATGTATGCACCTGTGCTCTTGCACATTCCATCTGGCTAGCCACTAAGCCCTCTTTTTCTTCCAGCCAACCTTCAGGCGCTATGGTCCCATAACCACGGTGTATGACAAGTTGGGGAGACGAACATCGTCCATACTAACCTCCTTCGATAAGTAGATGATGTGGCGATCAAGATATGTTCTCTGTAGAGGCAAGAAACGTGTCTCTTATAGCATAATTTACTATGGGACCATGGATTTCACTCCTAGTGCCCATGCTAAGAAAGCTTTCTGCATCTGTTCCAAGTCATTCGAGGTAGCAAGGGCACCACCGGGCCCCAGACTTCGACCCCATATAGAAGAACGTGCTGCATCAAGACTCTAAATAAGTGGGACTGATGGGCCTAGTCATATAACTCTGCTTTGCGACTGTTGTTCAAAATTGCATACATGGCTTTCCAACCTATGTCACCTGTAGCCATATAGAAGTGTTCCAGTACAAGGTAGAAGAAAACTCTATTTCCAAATACTTTTAGGTGTGTGTCACTTCCACATTTTGCCCTCGGTAAGTGAAGGAGGAAGGCCCTTGACAATCAGAAGGATGAGATGAGATGAGATGAACACCACTTTAGTCATGGCCAAATTGACATGCATGTCTGTGTTCAGTCAGAATATATCTAGGGGCATCCAGATGGCCCTGCATGTCTTGCAGAGTGTAAGTTAGAAGATCAGCATCATTAACATATATGAGTTGCCTGGCGATTTGGTACAAAAGTTGAGCTCCTAGGGACCGGCCCTCAGCTGTCTTAGTCTCGCCCAGAGCTTTTCTCGAGGGACAGTGTCATAAGCCTTGGCGAAGATGACAAAGCAGTAGTACAGGTCTTGTTGACGGTTCCTACTACCTTCAACCAGAGTTTGCAGAGTGAAAATATGGTCAATGGTTGAGTGTTGGGACCTAAATCCTATATATATGAGGGCTCGCACCTCTGTTTCTTCTACTGCCCATCTCGTCAGCTATTGTTCGAAAATGATAGCTAGCAGTTTGTAAATACCGACCTAGCCATGATTTTTTGATAATTGGCTGGGTAGTCTGGATCACCTGCCTTGTAGATGGGAACAACCCTGCTAGTGGTCTACTACAGGGGAGGCCTTCCTGTAATGCTCTATTGAACAAGACAGTTAGGATCAGTGGCATGGTGGACCCTGCCCACTTGAGCAACTCTGTTTGCATAACATCCAAGTCTACTGCCTTCCCATTGGCAAGTCATTGTAAGCCCTGGAAGACATCAGTTGTTGTGATTTTAGAACCGAGCCCTCCTGTGGGGTTATTGTGACGCTCCCAGAATATATACGACCCTCGGACGTATACATACGGGGACTTTCCCCTCCCATGGCGATCATATCACCATGATGAGCAGTGGCCCTCCCGCCCCTGCTTTCGGGCCATCTATGGAATGAGGCCCCAAGAAGGACACGTAGGGGTCATTCGCCCACGCTTTCAATGGGACTCCTACGCCAAGGAAGCATGAATACAAGGGTTAGCACAAGGTTACTAATCTAATATATATAAATAACCACCACCAAGGGTGGCGATCCTTCCAAAATACCAACGCATAGAATATGCATCTAATCCTAAGAAAACGCCCAAAACCTGTGGTTCACCCCCCGCACTCCGCTGAGGATTGACCGACGGCCGGGCCTCAAGAGATCGCCAGACCGAAGTCTTGGCATGGCGCTGGCTGGCATAGAACATCGCTAGGGTTGTCCACTCCATCCGCCCCCCCGTGCACACTTTGCAGATGGGTCAATTCATGCCATGGCTTCGCTATAGCCTTCCTGAGACGCAGTTCAAGGGATCACCCTTTGAGCCCACCTGTGTTCATGACTCGGGTCCGATGAGGCAGCCCTGGGAAGGCCCCTTCCGTAATCACAAGGGTTCCATGGGTGAGCTAGAGAAGGCGGCCGTGATCAGCCCCCCCCCATCCGCATCTCTAACTTTACTCACCCTAAATCTACTCAAAGTGCAAGGTGCTCCATAACGGATCACACCTCTACACCTGGGGAGTGTCGACCCATACCCGCCCTCTACGCGGACCGCCATCGTGCCTAGCCCACCGTAGGGAGTCTCAGAGCCTTTTGTATGCTCGCTCAAGACCCCACCCCTCATGTCACCACGGTTCCTTGTCCGGGTGCTGCCGCACCATAGCATCTAGGACCCGTGGGCTCTTGTGCACAGGCCGCATATAATGGGACTCTGGCTGTGCCTTATCTAGGAGCAAACTACAATACACGTTCTCGTAGGTTCCTACCCCTCTAATCCCCCGCTTTAGTCTGATTAAACAAAGAACTAACAATCCATCCTTTTCGTGAGTAAGAACCGTAATTGAATATAAAGAGAACTTGCTTGTATAATCAAGGGTTAGTTTCTATGGTTGAATCACAAAGAGAACAGAGAAACCGGGACACAATCAAGCTGCTATCTAGAATCCACATAGCCACCTACCCAACTCGGGCCGACTGTTTTCCATGGGGCTTCCATCTCCCCTGGGAGTTGAGAATTCAGCTGCTGATTCACAGGGACGACCGGTATGGTGGCTCTCTCACTGGTGTATGATGGCCAGCCTCCCCCGGCCTTCCTTGGTCGACATCTTCTCGTGAGTCAATCACAGGATAGGGGTCAAGTTGGCATCCTAACTTGGCAACCCCCATGTCGCCCAATCGACAAAGTGTGGCGCCTTCCCAAACAAAGAATTAGCCTAATTAAGTTATTATCCTTAATGGATTAAATTAGAACCCCCATGGTTACAATTAAGTTCCCTCGCACCCCATGGTGGCGCACCTTTAGGGGGTGACGGTTTGTATTTGTACATGTCCCATGAATGAATGCGTGACGAGACCGTGATAAATACGCGGGAACGCCACATTCTCCCTCCTTAAAAAAATAATGTTGTCCTCAAGATTAGTTAGCTAATCAATACATATAAATAAAGCATTCAATTAGAAAATGGAGTTAAGAAGATAACATTAATACGTTGAAATTATAGTATTTTAGACAGTAATACATTGAAGTTGAAAAGATCAAAGTACAAGCACCAAGGTGCTTTATACAAACTTATCATCAAGAGAGTGTAGGACCAAAGTCTGATTTAAAACATCCGTGACAAAAAAAAAAAAATAAAAAATCACACATGTAGACAAAACCAATACGCAAAGTTGGGTCATCAGCAACCCTCTATACAAGGGCAGTGTGACGACTGTCCATCGGGCCTGCACACATCAATATACCCGTGAGGTTAATAATATGATTAAATTGTGGTTGAAGGACCACTCTATAAATAAAAAGAAAAAGTATCTAGAAGGGAACCTATCATGTCCACGCTTGCAATTCATTGTGGCATAAGGAATGGTTCAGCCTCAGATAGCCGAATGAACGCAGCCTATTTACTAGATGCTTTTTAAGCAATTCGTGGTCATGTTAACATCAACAATACACCACGCCCTAGAGAACACGGTAAGGTGATCTCATCATTGGTTATTATTATAATATACCATGCATCTACCCCCTAGAACATGATTTCTCGGCAAATAAAGCCTTTCAGTTTCTACCGAGCCGGGTTGATAGTATCGCTGATGGTGCGGCCCCAGATTCCCCGCATGAAGTCCGGATAGTGCTTCTCAAGGTCTATCTTCATCACCCGTAGCATCTTCAACCGGTAAGTGCTTCCACTTGACCAAGTATTGCAACATTTGAGTCCTCTCGTCCGCTTTTGTAAGCTCGACCAAGAAGAGCTTCGCACTATTTCCAAATGCTCTTCAGGCTTAGGAGAGTTGGGGTATCCAAAACCTCCCTCCGATCGGGGTGTGTTGCTTGAGAAGACTCAATGGAAAGACCTTCAGGATCTTCGCCGGGTGGCAAGTCCAACATATGCCCTCGTTTCTCCCACGCCGCTCAGTAATCCTGAACGGCCAGCCCATCCGGTGCCAACTTACATGCTACCAATTTTAAGCTTGGCTTGTTTTACTTTGATCTTTAAGCCAAACCGGACTACCCACCGAAGATTCGTGGGGTTTCTAGCTTATCCGCTAGACTCTTCCGACGCATCAAGGCGGCGCCAATAAGTAACCCCCAACTTCCTCCACTAAGGCACCGTGATTTTAAAAGGAGCCTTGAGAGACCTCCACTTTAGAAATGTGGTTATGCCAACGGTCCGAGTAAGACATTGATAGCCATAATTTATCATGAAGGAGACATCTTTGAAGACTCCTCGCTTTGTAATCGCTATAGGCTTAACCTCTACCGTATAAATATAATCCGCCCATTGTGACCGCTTTTTTTACTCCATACATAGCTTCAGTAGCATATCTTCGATAATACGATTGACACGCTCGCTTTGACCATCCGTCTCGAGGATGGTAAGTCACTCATGGCAAGTTTGGTCTCGATGGTGGCGAAGAAATCCTTCCGCACGCACCGACAAACTTAGGATCCCTATCCGATACAATTACTCCTGGTGATCCCGTAACCTGAAAAATTTCTTTTTTGCAAAGAGCAAGGCGGTGTGAAGGGCGGTGTCCGGTGGGAAGCGTACATGGCAGTGAAGTGAGCCATCTTTGATAATTTGTCAACCACCACCATTAATGCATCATATCCACGGAGAGAGTGTGGAAGGCCCACAATGAAATCCATGGTTATGACTTCCCACTTGGCATTGGGCACATCCAAAGGTTGCAACTCCCCCGAACTCTTAATTGCTCACTTTGGTTTGCCGACAAACCCTATTAATCGCTTTGATGTACCTAGCAATATCCTTCTTCATCGGGTGAAGGCCAAAAAATAGTCGGAGCGGATCTTAAAGTAAGTTTTCATAAACCCCGCATGACCCGCTTATAGGGCTGTTGTGTGTGTCATGGAGAATCGCCTTTCGCGACTCCTCGAAGTCGCCGAACACACAACTTATCTTTGTGATATAACAAATTGCCCTCTTTCTTATATGAACGAATGCTTCACGCTTTTTATTGGTACGGGCTTCCTTTACCCAAACTTTCCCAAATATTACAAAATTTGGGATCTGCGGGCCGTGGTCTCTGTTTCTATCCGCTTCCCAAACTCGCCGGTGAGTGTGGAAATGGCGCTACAATGGGTCCGGGTTATGAAGGGATGACGGACAAAGCATCCGCAACCACATTGTGCTTTCCCCGCTTGTATACAATCTCAAGTCATATTCCTCAAGGAATTCCATCCATCTTCGCCGACGGGAGATTTAGATTTGGCCGGGTGGATAGATAGCAGAGACTCGATGATCCAGACGAGCTGAAACCTTCTACCAAGAAGGTAGTGTCTCCAACACGGAGAGCACGAACAACCGCCAAAGAACTCCTCGATCATGGTAGGATATCGCCGCTCGCATCATTCATCTTCTTTTGAATCGTAGGCAACAACTCTCCCTTCCTCGCATTAAGACTCCACCGGTAGCTATCTTACTAGCATCGGTGGCTACCGATTTATCCTTTCGTGATCAGGGCAAGGTGAGGACCGTGTAGATGTTAAAGCACTTTGAGCTTCGAAATCGACTTGGACTTTTGCTTTCCAATGTTCCATCCAATCCTTCACTTTCTCATGCCTTGTGAGATTAGTAAGAGGTGCGCAATTGTTGCAAAATCCTTAACAAATTTCCTATAATATCCCGCGAGTCCCAAGAAACTCCGGACCTCCAAACATTAGCCGGATCGGGCCAATCCTTTTACCGCTTCTATCTTGGTCGGGTCCGTAGCGGCAATTCCTTCTCGCTAAAATAATATGCCCCAAATAGTCGACCCCTGAGTGGCTTAACTTGCATTTAGAAAACTTGGCAAAGAGCTGATGGCGCCTTTAGCTTCGCAAAGCCAATCGTAGATGTTGTTCATGTTGCCGCAAGGTTTTACTATAGATGAGAATGTCATCAAAGAAAATGACAACAAAGTCATCCAAGTATTGGCGGAAGATGTCATTCATCAACCGCATAAACGCTTGTGGGCATTGGTCAATCCAAAAGGCATGACGGTAGAACTCATAATGCCCATATAAATTAAAAGCAGACTTATGAATGTCCTCCTCCTTTATCCTTATCCGATGGTATCCTGAGCTAAATCAATCTTTTGAGAAATATTTTGCTCCTTGTAACGGGTCCATAAGATCATCTGCCTCTAGGCAAAGCATAGCGATTCTTGATGGTATGCTTATTGAGTTGCCTATAATCAATACACATCCTTAAGGAGCCATCTTTCTTCTTGACAAAAAGAATAGGAGCCAAATGGTGAAACACTAGGCCTAATAAAACCCCGTGTTCAGAACTCTTGTAGTTGTTTCTTAAGCTCCGCTAACTCGAGGGCTCATTCTGCATGGGGCCTTGCTGGTAGGCTTAGTACCGGTTCAAGAGTTATTTCACATTCTACCCCTCCAAAGGAGGAAGCTTGTGGATCTCTATCCGAAAAAAGATCGCTAAATTTCAAGAAGGTTAGCAATGTCTCAAAGTGCTAAGGCGCCGGGACATTTTTGCTTTCGCTTGGAGTCGACTCAATGGAGGCAAGTTTAATGAGGCAAAGGAGTTCATTCCTCGCGTATAGCTTTTTCTAACTTGTTTATTGACATCGATCGATAGCGGGAGTGGAATGAATCACCTTTATAGTCACACGGCTCCATTAGCGGCGTTTTGAAGGTGACCTCCCTTTTCGACAGTCTATGTTGGCCTTGGCAGATGCTAAAAACTCCATTCCAACAATAAGATCATATTTGCCAATGTCCATTAACTCAAAGACCCAAGGCAACATGTGCATTCGCAACCGTGATCTTAAGGTTTATACGCCATGAGTGTGTCTCGATCTTACCAACGCTAATGTGGATCAAGGCTTAGGTGGGATCTCAACGTTCCAAATTTATAAGCACTGGCCATTCTAGAGAAGCAAAATTATGCAGTACCCGCGGTCCATCAAAATTATGAAGGGCTTACCGCTTTACTTGGCCTATTGTAGAAATAATGTAAGGTTGACTTTTGGCGTTTGTCGCTTTTATAGCTGCAAGAATATGAGACGACCGCGGAAATATACTCGATAGCCCTCGCCCTCCGCAGAGGAGATTGACTCCGTGATCTTCCCAATCAAGGTCCGGCCATGGCCAGCCGGGCGCCTAGCGTGGACGCATGGCAATTCTCGGCATGAAGTGTCGAGCCTCATACACCTCGTAGCATGCCTTATCCCGGCGGAGCTGTTCTCCGCCTCTTTAGGAATGGACTGTGAAGAGGCCTCCAACTTCCTTGCCGGGCATTGTTCCTTATCCGCGCTAAAGGCTTAACTTTCTTCTCGGGCGACCGTAAAGTTCAGCCGGAGGGCCCCCGGACTTGGTGAGCGGGTTTGTGGGTGGACGCGGGAGCTGCGTAGTAAAGGGAGCGTGTCCTGGATCAATGGGTTCCTTGCGCGGTCCTCCTCGAGGCTTAATGCCTTAGCTTTACTCAAGCTTGATTTTGGGTCTATGGCCTTGACCATGCGCTTAATGGATGGGGCCAAGCCTTCAATGTAGCCCCTACCGCCCTTTTTTTTATTCATTCCCCGTACATACAACCTCAAACGATAAACCCATCCGTAGGCCTGAACGGACATGCCCTTTCGCTCCAACCTTGTAGAAGGTCTCGAATTTTGGCATTTGTGCGCATCGCAGGCGTAATGCATTTGAAAGCCTTAGCTAACTTCTTGAACTTGCACCGCCTCCCCGCCCAAGTGCTTAGCTCGCATAACCCTTCCACCAAATATTGGCAGCAGAAGGTTGGTGGTGGCAACCTTCCTCGTATCCTTCTCCGCTATTCCATAGGACTTCCTAAACTCCTTCATTTCGTCCAACCAAGATTCTCGTGATTCAAGCCTCCTCCTCGATTTCCCATCAAACCGAGCCAACTTCCGACATTCTTCCATATACTAGTTATGGTCAGACAACGGTTTTCGGTATTCCTTATCCTTACGCCTTTGAATGGTCACCGTCTGGGATAATGATGACCCAAGACAATCAAGTGGTTGAATGTGAGGAAGCGGCGCTATCCTTAGAGGAACTTCGATGACGTTTAGCATGAGTCCTCCTTTCACTGTGTACGTGGCTAGCTCTGGGAGGAGATGGTTGTGCAGTTGGGACTCAATGGTCGCGAGGTAATTCGTCCGCCCCTCTTGAGTTTGTTGCGTTGGATTGGTATGCAACACATAGGCTGTAATTCGCCGAAGTTGCCTTTTCATTAACATCAATTCCTCGCTCGGGGTGAGCCCATCGGGCGCTGGAGGGTATTTTGGCGGCCGCTTACGCATAACCGCCTATAGGGAGCATTCATGAATATATAGCGTATTTACATCAATGTACAACCCCTTTAAAATAATCGAGACAAAAAGAATATACAAAACGTAAGACAATATTTTTATTTCATTCAAGTTGAGTACAACAACAAGTTGATTGGTACATGGGTTAAGACACAAGTAGGTATGATACAAAGGGAAACTTTTAAAGTTCTACCGCACACAAAAAGATACCAGCAACAAAGAAAACATAGCGGAAGGGATCAGGCCTAGGGTTGGCGAGGTATGCAGGATCGCCAGGGCTGGTACTCTCCCCGCATGTTCCGGACAAGTTTATAGCCGCCCGTGCTTGGACAATGATTGCTTGGTATTCCATGTTGGGCTGATAATGAGAAGGTTAAAAAGCCTTCGCGATAGCATAAAAAAGAGTTGCCAAAGGTGGTCGTTGGCATCCTCGAAAGCCCTCGCGGCTCGCCATATTCCAATAGTCCCAAATAATGCAAGATTGTGGTCATCTTCGTGATCTTAGAGCTCGGGTCCCTAAGGATGTTAACTATCTCCACCCCTTGTTAGGGTCGTAGGGCTCTCCGGGTGGTGGTGGTTCGATCTCATAGCCTTCCTCCCACTCCGGATATTCACCATATCTCGCCATAGTCTTGATCCTAAGTGGTCCTGGGATCGTCCTCCCTAACCATATCGGTGATTCTCTCCTCATATTCCCAAATGGTTTCCTCTCAAACATAGTTAAAATGAATAGAGAACATTTTGTAATGCCACTATATTCTACTTTAATGCTTTTGAAGAGGATGTCATAAAAGAAACAATTCAGTTATACTTATCAAGAGAACTTTGTATTTAATAAGTAAATAAGGTACACCATTTTTCAATTTGGTCCAAACAGGTTGCCAATCCAAAATCTCATAAAATACACGATATATATCTATATAAACAAAAATTGTATAGCACAATCGGGCCTAGGAACTAGGCCCCGCCCTTTATCCCCGGCCCTAGGAGGTGATGGAGGCAATTGTCGCACAGAAGTTACCCTGTGGTCTACCGTGGCGTACCGCAGCATGCAACCTCCGGTGGATATGCAACGGCCAATGGGGCTGCCGTGAGGAGCTTCATTCTCTATCCAAGCAATATTGTGACCCAAGGCCGCCGTGGCGAGATCCCGCCGTCGAAATAGTACATAAGTAAACGCATCGATAGGGAAGCTTCTTGTGGCCGGGCTGTAGAAAGTGCATGCGGGAGGGCCCACCATGAAGCTTCAGCCTCGGCCCTAGATAGGGCTATGAAGAGGACTTGCCCGTCGGTCGGAAGGCCGACAAAAAGAAACGGGTAAGGTGGTTACCCAAAGACCTTCCCTCATGGAATCTCGTGATGTCGCCACTTCCTTATCCAAGTCCATGGAGACTTCTTCCTCCTTGAGCTCCATTTGTCCCTCCTTCTTGCGCAGGGTTATGATATAAATCTTCACCCTCATCATCTGAGTCGGAGGGAACCTCAACCATATTGATGTTTGGAACGTGAGGTCCCATAGCCGTGAAGGCATCAGTGCGAGGTTGGGGGCCGGTTCCTCATCATCACGGTCTCGGCGTAATAGAGTCTCCGCTGCTCTATGGTCTCCTCGGGACGGAGGCGGAAGCTAACGGTGCACCTCCTGAGGAAGCTCGGTAGAAGTGAAATCGATAAAATCATCCATATACAATACTCCGCAAGCTCGTAGAAGTACATGGTCTTTGCGCTAAGGCCGTCGAAACCGCCACCATATGATACGCCTAGATAATATCATCCAAGAGAAGGTACTCTGCCCCTTGGTGATAGTGATAGATAACCGGAAGGGGTTTAACCCCGACAAGCCTATAGCTTGTTCACGGCGCTGTGGTAACTCCTCCGCTAGCTCTTTCCAACGGGCAAAGTCGCCCATACCTATATGCTCATCACCCCCCCTCCTCGGAGGACTCGGTGCGGTTGCCCTTCTTTCTACGTGCAAGGTCTCATCCTCAACGATTGGTCCATGAGGATGGCTAGGGCTTAAAGTAGCTTCCAGATATTGCCGCCCTCGATCTTGGACCACCGCGTGTGTTTACCCCATCCGAGGAGTTTCCCCTTCGGGACGCCATAAGCATGTGTGTCCCCGCCAACATCGCCTTAAACTATCTCCGGCCCAAATACAATTGGGGAGGATCCCCCAGAGGAATACACAGAGAAGCATTTCCTCCATGTAGAAGTCAAAGGAATCCCGGCAGAATCCGGATGCCACAAGCATACTTGCGAGGAGGTCTGGCGCGTTGGCATAGCAAAGGTTGTGCGGCCGGTCGAAGGAACTTGTGGATCCCATTTCTCTCCATCATGGTACCAAGCGGCAAGCCTGGGGTGGCATGGGCGACCATGGCGCTTAGAAGGGGAGAGAGAGGAAAAGAAATGTTTGAAATAACCCTTAAAAGTCCCCTTTTAAAACCCCTTTTTAAAAAAAAAATCTGACGTCAAGGCACTTTAGTTTATTATTAACATAAAAACCATTAAACTTTTTAATTCAAAATAAAAGTCTCTTTTATTAAATATTACAAAAAAATATTTACAATCATGAGTTCAAAAAAGATGCTAAGGATGCTCCCCGTATCCCCTGCAGGCGAGGGCCAAATCCTAAGGCATTATGGTGACCCTCTTTGCGTGGATCGCGCAAAAGATTGGCGTCATTAAAAGTGCTACCAAGTAGGCTTCAGCTGACCTCTTGGAGCCAAAATTGCAAAGGTCCGGAAACGGAGATCGGTCTTGAACTGGCCGCGCTGATCTCACGTACCAACCAACCGGAAGGGTAGCTTCCTAATCAAGCTCTGTCAGACTTCCTCGGAACTTGCGGATTTCCTCGCGAAGGCCGCGATGCACCGGTCGGCACACGTGAGGCTTCCCTGCACCCCGGGCTTTCACAGGCGGCCCACTGTCGATGCGGCACTGTCTTAGCCCCCAAAGGTGGGAGCTATCCACCCATTAGCGCCTCCGTTCGGCCGTCTTCTTCCCAAAAAGCCCCGCCGGTCTTTAGTTTCTCTTTATGCTTGTTTGCCATTATATGGGCTACACCCTTCTTCGGGTTTTATGATGCAGTGCGTGGAGTTGGGCGGCCCACTCCGGATGCTCCTCCATCTCCGTAGTTGGGTTTGGTCTTGCGGTCCGGCTCTCCTCCTTTTCCGTTCTTCACAGGCCCTCCGGATCTTCACGAATCGAGCAAAAGTTGAAATTTGCGCGGCACGGCGATTAAGTTCGGCATAATGCCGGTGGGGTCGCAGGCCCATGTCTATCTGAATGGTTATCAGATAGTCTATACCGATATCGGGGATTTCTCCCCATACAAAGCTGTTGGAATCCTCATCCCAAATGGGATGGGGAACCTCAATGGCTTCGCCATCAATGACGCCAAAGCCGTCCCCGAGGTACCTGTATTCCCTTCCACGGGCTGCCGTATCTGCTCTCTCAATCTCCCTATGATCATCTTCCCGGGCCAAACCCCTAATACGGTCGGCCTCTGTCCTGATATCTTCCTCCTCTGTATGGCCTTCCTGCTCGGGAGGATAAAATTTAATGAGCATCATGACCATGTCAGGTTGCTCAACAATGGTATAGGAGAGCTGGCGAAGGTTCAGCCGGATCAAGAATGGTTCTGAGAAGTGATAGATAGGATATGGAATCCTATCGTTGTTCTCAAACTCGAAAATTTTTTTACCAAACTCATCTAACAATATATCAATGAGGGTGGGTGGTAGCCATGTGCTTAGCAATCATGGCGTAGATCTCCCACGATGCTCAAGGTAGTTGGATCCGAAAGGCTCTTGGTGATGGCCATAGCGGATAGTGATGGTATTTGGCGGCAAAGGGAATGGCAAAGGGGGCTAAGATGCACAAGGCACAAGGGCGCGCATGAGCAAGGTCCGTCCGGTGGCGATGATGAGGGCGGCTCAGCGGTTGGAGGCGCGGAAGCAAAAGCAAATGACAAGAAATGGTTTGTTAAACGGCCACTTAACTTTTTGAAATTTCAAATTTTTCCTTATTAACCGAAATTTTATTATTAAAAAATTATATCTGGCGGAAATGGCGCGAACCTACGGTCGGCCGCCGTTGCATTATACGGCCTTCCGCCTCGGCCCGGGCGTCGAAAGCAAGCGGCGCCGAAGTTGACTGGCGAAGACCCAGCGTTGACTTCGTCCGACGTGGTCGGGCCGAAAAGACATTTCGGGTATTCGCCTTGACTACAAAACTCCAAAAGCAAGCGGCGCCGAAGTTTGTTTTGGGCCCGCCCTTGACCATTTTTCGCCTAGAGTTAATCTGTTCTAGGGTAATTCGAGTCGCCCCGATCCAATGGAACCATCATCTTAGATCATTTGAGCTACCCATCGACACCTGTTAGGGCCTCCAATCTTGGGCCCTCCACTTCAAAGCTACAATTTCCTAACTTAACCTAACACCAAGCCAAACAACAAAGAGAATCGACGACACATTGACCTAGCCTCCTCCTAACTACTGGTGCTTTACGAAGTTAGTGTTTGCCAGTGCTATGATTTCGAAAGCAAACGAAATCACGGCTCTGATACCATCGTGGACGCTCTATAATATATATACGACCCTCGGGACGTATACATGCGAGGACTTTCCCCTCCCATGGCGATCATATCACCATGGCGGGCCCCCCCGCCTTTTTGGGGCCATCTATGGAATGAGGCCCGAAGAAGGTTCTGAAAGGGTCATTCGCCCACGCCTTCAATGGGACTCCTACGTCGCTGGAAGCATGAATACAAGGGTTAGCACACACATCTAATATACATAAATAACCACCAATAAGGGTGGCGCATCCTTCCAAAATACCAACGGCATAGAATATGCATCTAATCCTAAGAAAACGCCCAAAACCGTGTGTTCTACCCGGCTCGGACTCGGTGAGGATTGGTGACTAGTGGGCCTCAAGAGATCGGCCAGACCGAGTCTTGGCATGGCGTTATCGGCATAGAACATCGGCTAGGGTTGTCCCTCCATCCGCCCCCCGTGCACACTTTGCTTGGATGGGTCAATTCATGCTATGGCTCGCTATAGCCTTGGGAGACGAGAGAGGTTCAAGGGATCACCCTTTTGAGCCCACTCGGGTTCATGACTCCGGGTCCGGATGAGGCGGTCGGGAAGCCGCCCCTTCCGTAATCCGCGGTGGTTCCATGGGTGAGCTAGAGAATACGCGCGCGCATCGGCGACCCCTCGCGATCCGTACCGACTTACTCACCTAAATCTACTCAAAGTGCAAGGTGCTCCATGCGGATCACACCTCTACACCTGTGGGAGTGTCGACCCATACCGCCCCTCTACATGGCCGGCCATCGCCTAGCTAGCCCGGTAGGAGTCTCGGAGCCTCGTATGCTCGTGCAAGACCCCACCCCTCATGTCACCTTGTGTTCCTTTTGTCCGGTGCTAAGCTGGACCATAGCATCTAGGACCCGTGGGCTCTTGTGCAAGTGCATATAATGGGACTCTGAGCTATCTAGGAGCAAACTACAATACACCCGGTTCAGAGGTCTCTACCCCCGTAATCCCCGCTTTTTGAGTCGGATTAAACAAAGAACTAACAATCCATCCTTTTCCGAGTAAGAACCGAATTGAATATAAAGAGAACTTGCTTGTACAATCAAGGGTTAGTTTCTATGGTTGAATCACAAAGAGAACAGAGAAACCGACACAATCAAGCGTTATCTAGAATCCACATAGCCACCTACCTGAATTCTGGCTGGACTCATTTCCATGGGGCTTCCATCTCCCGGGAGTTGAGAATTCACTGCTGATTCCACAGGGACGACCGGTATGGTGGCTCTCACGGGTGTGTATGATGGCTTTCAGCTCTCGGCCTTCCTTGGTCGATCTTCGTGAGTCAATCACGGGGATAGGGGTCAAGTTGGCATCCTAACTTGGCAACCCCCATCTTTGCCAATCGATTGGGGCGGTGGCCTTCCCAAACAAAGAATAATTAGCCTAATTAAGTTATTATCCTTAATGTATTAAATTAGCATAGCTAATTTAATCCTTTTAAGAGTAACCCCATGGTTACAATTAAGTTCCCGCATTCCCCATGGTGGCGCACCTTTAGGGGGTGACGTGTTTGTATTTGTACATGTCCCGTATGAATCGTGGACGTGGAGCCGTATAAATACGTGGAACGTCACAGTTATGCTGCTCGAGCGCCCTAAGGATCATATAGAGTTGCTGCAAGTAATGTCTCCGTTGCTCGAATGCAATGTTCCCTGTAGGCTAAATTGGCTTTCTGAGCATCCTTTGTTAGAAGGTCCTGGAATGGCAATCCAGCACGTAAAACATCTTCCCCTGATGCTTTGCAAATGTACCTGGCCTTCTTATCCTTGAGAAAAGCTTGGTGAGCCAGTATCTAACTTCCTTACACTTAGCATCAAACCATCAGCTATATGGAAAAGGTGTAGTCTCTGAGATCTGCCACGAGCAACTTCTCCCAAAACATCTTTCTGCAACAGTTCCAAGCATGTCAATCAATTGGCCCATCTGTTTCTCTAACGTGGGGAGCTGTAAAATTCCTGCTAAGTCATCTGGAAGCATCCTGGCATACGCCTCTACATGTTCATAATCCATGCACAGGCAAGGCATACAAAGAGCTGCAATACAGGGGGCTCGAGCTGTCTATCATGTCTGCTATAGATATAGTGGTAGATGGTCAGAGTCAACCGCCTCACTCTACTGTCCCTTTTCAGCCACCAACACATAGTCCACCACACTAGACCTGCCCCCTGGTTCTCCTGTCTACAAGTGCATCTGTATGAGGAAGGCCACTCTGCCAGTCCATTGCAAATTACCAAGTCAAATATACTGCAGACCAAGAGCAACTGCCTACCATAGCGCGTAACCTGGTTGTCATCTGATGCCCGTTTCCAAGCCACCTCTGCAGGGCACAACCGTAACACATCGTCAGCCACGAGGTGGGTCAGACTTCATGGGCTGCTCCATCCCTGTGCATGCATTGAAGTCGCCAAGGAGTAGGACCCTGCCTAGCTATCTGTACTTCTGTATGTCATCATATGGATCGACATAGGGATCCAACCTATCCATATCCGAGTGGCTGTGACAAAAATTGCTCTCTGCATGTGGGAAGTAGCAAGCTGCCACAAAGAGAGGGCTGCTACTACAATTCTACACTCGTACCCACAGGCATTGATTGTGTCTGTTTATCTTGCATAGAGAGATTGACCATGCCCAGGCTGCTCGATAATAGCAGGCACTCTCCACCTCTCCCTCCCCTCCTCCCACCTTCATGTGCAATTATTAAAGATTAAGCAGTGCTGGTATCCTAACAAGTCAGGTAGCCTGGGCCCTAAGCAATTGAGTTGAGACTACTCGTACATGGGGTCCTTCTATTGTGCTGGATTCAGATCTCAGTCAACATACAAGGACGTCCCCTTCAGCTGCTTACCCTTTCACAATATAGTTTCTTGCACTTGTGCATCCACAATTGTGAATGTCAACACGGGGACAGCCAGGGTGCTGAGTGCCATGGTGACTTGCCTTAATAAAATGCACTGGTATATGGAACGTCATACATACGAGGATCAATATATGGAGCCAATTGATGAGGTTGTCCCCTGCTTCCTCTGTTAGTCCACGTACCACCACGTTATGGCTTCTGCGCCTCTGCTGCTAGAGCTCTTTGATTCTTGGGTCAATGTTGACCTGCTTGACATGTGCCATATGGTGTTTATAGGGTGTGGGTTGTGGTCTATATTGGGGTTGTGGTGGCATGGGTTGGCCTGGCAGTGCAGTAGTTGGCGGTCCGTGTTGGCATTGTGTGGGATTTTGGACGTGTGGGACTGCCATGACATGTGGAGTGGTCTCTCCTTCCTGGGGCCGGGAGCTCCATTGCCATTGCACGCTGGTGAGCAGCCCTTACCTCTTGTAACTTCTTGCTGGAGCATGTCTTGCTTGGCCAGATCATGCACACATTACCGCGGCTGCTCATGGGCTTCTACATAGAGGCATTTGCCGTGTTGAGCAACTGTGGCCTGCAGCCTTCGCATCTCTCGATCCTGCATGGCAACCTTATCTTTTAATTCCTGAAGTTTGGAATCCACCACCATTTCCTTAGGTGAAGAGACTTCTTGCAGACTGCTGATCTTGCCCTAGAGAACCTGTAGATGCTGCCTCTCCTCTATGATGGCCTCGACTGCCTTCTGGACCCTGGCCGTCATGCCTTCGGCTTCTGTGCCAAGGCGAGATATGACGCCCCTAGCCTCCTGCTCAAATCGTAAATGGTGAATATGTCCTAAATGGTGAATATGTCCTGCTCTGATACCAGTGATAAATAAGGAGTAAATTTTTTATTCAAAAAGGCTAGCAAAACTATTATGTTACTAGGCACCAACACAAATCCTACTCAAATATTCATGACCATTGATATAATAATTCAAATATCACTGTAACAGAAATATTGAAGGTTTATTCAAAGAAGAACAATCGAGCAATTAACTTCGAGAGCATAAGCCCTAGTATACAACCTAGCTTCCAAGCGTGATCAGACAATTTCTCCTGCATGTTGCATCTCCTCTCTGCATCCATCTTGATTTATTTTCAGGCAATCTGACCAACATGGAGTCGGTGTTTGGTGCCATAGGAGATGTCGCGTTTGAACTGGTTTTGGCTCCAGATTTTGAGCCTTAACCTCCTCACAATATATCGTCTAAAATTAGACCATGACCTTATAAAGATCACTTAAATATATCCTCATCAAAAGTCTCGACCTTTTGCACCCTATAAACAATACTTTCAACTTGATCTTTTACATACTGAATTCACTAGCTAGGATTTTTATGCAGGCTTATAATCATCATTGTGCAGATGGATATGACCCTTTGTCTGAGTACCGAATAGATATGTGATGATCTACCTATCATTTCAACATTTCCTTCATCACATATCTCTGTTACATTGAGCCCTTTCCTGAACTAAACAAATTTTGTTTCTGCCAAAGCTTTTGTGAAAATGTCTGAGACCTGCTCTGATGTGTTTATGTAAGCCATTTGAATGTACCCTTTCCCTACCAGGTCTCTTATGAATTGAATGTTTAATTCTATGTGTTTTATTAATCAATCAATACTCTGCTCATTCTCTGCCTCCACTTCTAATGCAGAGTTTCTCAGCTGAAGCTAAATGAAACCTAGATGCACTAAAGTATGCTTGATGATAGACCAAAAACTATATTTGTTCAGAGAATGCCATAATCATTGCCTTCTTCAATGAGAGAGAGCCCTACATGAATGCTTGTACTTTTGCTATTATTAGTTTCTAAGACAGTTTTTGAACCACAAGGGATGGATTCTTCATGGGCCTGATATACATGATTATTTTCTGTCCGTTCAACATTGACAGCATGTTCAAGCTATGTCACTCAAACCAAGATGCATATGTGATGGAGAAAAAGTGAAGACCATGACTAGTTGTCTCAGGAGCAGTTCAACCTTTGAAGATGGCATCACCAACAGTAACATGGCAGAAAAGATATAGTCTTGGAATATATTTTGATCATCGAGCTTCTCATAGTGTTGTAAATAGATGGGGATCATTTACTCTTGCACAATTTTGCAGGTATGAGCATGTAAAATAAACCATGCATTTCCAAACATACTTGCATGAATCCCATCTAATAATTACCATGGTATTATTTGAGACACATTTGGGGTTTTGACTGAGTTAAGTGGAACATTAGAGGTAATTTGTGATCTCATTTTGTCCCATTAAGGGATGCTTAAAAAGCCACATCAGCTTTTTAAACTGTCCAATAAGAGAAGAGCTCCAGTGTATTTTATTCCAGTATTATGTGGCAGCAGTAATTAATGCAGTTCTAACTAACTTTTGCAGTGTCATTTTTCTACTATAACTTTTGATCAAAAACTCCGATTCGAACACTATTTGTGGCAATGGATTCGTCTCCTCAAGATCTTTCTAATGACAACCCATTGTTATATCTTTTGGGATGTAAATATATAAGAAAAGAGCAAAAAACCATATTTTTTAAGGTTAACACATATGGCTTGTATTGAAATACATCATAACCATATATCACTTGAAAGAACAAACGCCGCAACATTTTCATGAGTAGATCAAAAGTTACAGGGAAAAAACGACAGCAATGAGGTTGTTAATGCTGTATTAATTGCAGTTTGATGTAGAGTACTCATTATATTGGAGGATTCTTATGGGGACAAAAGGAGATCCCAAATTACCTCTAATGGATTCTTGCGCTTGTAATTTACATTGTAATTCTTTTGCACCGTTGTTACGAACCAAAATTTTAGTACCAAAAATTTCGA
Organism: Isoetes taiwanensis; assembly: GCA_021234155.1. Taxonomy (NCBI): domain Eukaryota; kingdom Viridiplantae; phylum Streptophyta; class Lycopodiopsida; order Isoetales; family Isoetaceae; genus Isoetes; species Isoetes taiwanensis. The sequence goes on along the minus strand of JAJEKV010000004.1, from coordinate 25,856,111 downwards.
TTTGTATTCACATTAAACCATCAGAGTACACAGAACAAGTACTGCCTCCCATGATACATGAAAACCACGTATACAGATAAAAAGACGACAACACAAGATAACCAACACACATGTATGCCCCGCCAGCTATCAAACAGTCTGCACAAGCTTACACGCGTTAGTAATATGCATAAGAGTTATCCAATAGTGTCAACAAGAAGCCATGACACTGCAAAGTATACACATATGGAATCCACCACACGCACCATAGCATCTGCCAAGCAGACACACCCCGCCACATCTAGACAGTACGTCGTCTAGAACCCCCGTGCTGATGGATCCAAAGGGAGGGAGAAACTGCAAGCAACATAAGACCCTAGGCTGTTAGACTGTTGGTTCCACCCGTCACCGTCCCATACCAGTGACGAGGTTCACCTCACCAACACCAGTGGTTCTTATCAGATAAGTCACGCTTATCTATGCCCTTTCTATGCATAAAACTCCCACAGATAGATACTCGAGGCACCTATCCTCATATCATCGGGACACATTCACAGGATCCTTGCTTTCACTAGACTGTTGATGTTAATATAGTGTCGTCCCATACCAACACCATATCACATCGCACTAGCACTCACAAATCTCTTTAAGGCGAGCATTACACTATGGCAACACTCACAGAGGGTATTCAAAGGAGAAGTTTTAGTAGCTTTAAAATAGCGCAATGACAAGCAAGACCCTCACGGTTGCTATTGCAACCAACCGCTTCACACAACAGGGGGTAAGGCTCTAAGCTTCCTGATTAAATACACCGGATTTTAAAGGGACGGTTAAGCAATTCTTAGAATAGGGGACGAGTTCCCATGTTTCTGCACTCTTTGCTGTTCCAGCTTTTATCATGGAGCTTATAATTCACTAGTAGTTCTTACTCTACTATAATCCCTCGAAGTAGCATATTTGCCCAAGGGCAATTCGAGTGCATCCAAAGCGGGCTTACTGTATAAGCTCCCCGCCCCAATTCCAAAGACGCAAGAACGTTCCACCCGTAACTCTCCTTCGGATTGCCCCACCTTAATTCTTAATTCTCGACCTCTTCCTTTCGGCTACTCTCATTGCTTCCTTCTGCAACAAAATCCGGGTGCGTAGTCTTCCCCCGGCTTGTTGCATGGTTCCATGACCAATCCTGCCTCCTCCTTTCGCCTTCCCGCCTGCTTTCCTCAGAATAGGCCACCGACCTCCTAATCCAATTCATGCCAATATTGGCAAAGCTAATGAATGCCCACCGGGGCAGGTGGGTTTGCTTGGGAGAACAGATCCCGGCTCGCCGCCTACCCTATTCAGTTGCAATCACAAAGAATGGTGGCATCCCCGATTTAAGGGGTGCTCACTCTTTATAAAGGCAATGGTTTTTAAACCCATTAAAAGTATTTGTTACCTTAGCTTAATATAACATAAGCTAAACTTTTATTTCATCTTAACCATTAAAGAATTGCCCCTCCCTCACATTATTTTCATAATGTGCCTAGGGCAAACCCGCAACTAATCTAGCACCTATAATTAGTTGCGTCCCTAGTCTAAGATCTACCATACTCTAGACTAGAGAAAAACATGCGACCACAACTCATCTATGGCCATATGTACCATATAACATTTTGTTATGCCAAACATTCAAATACATGCATAATATCAAGCAATGGTCTGTTAATTTATTTAGGCATAACATTACTTCCCCCCCCGGGATTCTTGTCCTCAAGAATCGCTCCAGCACCATTGAGCCATAACATCCGGATATTGAGTCATGAAACCACGACTCTCCCACGTCGCCTCCCGAGATAGGTCTATGTTTCCATTTCACCGTAAATTCTCCCGGGTCTCTTTGGCGTAACCGCACTATCCAGAATTCAATATTCTTTCAGGGTAGGGATTCTATCCAACTCCACCATGTGTTCCCCGAGAAGGCACAACATTCGCCTTTTCCCCACCTGGTCGCAGACCCGGCTCACATGAAAAATCGATGAATGTCCACATTCGGTGGAAGTTGCAACTTGAAGGCAACATCACTATATTTCCTCAAAATTGTATAAGGACCATCAGATCTTGGGAGAGCTTTTAGTTTCTTTCCGCAAGCAATGGCAATATTGCTTTTCTTTTTGATTTGCAGAAAGACCACTCAAGGTACACCATCCGACCTTCATGCAGCCTCGATCGTGGCTCTCGACAAATTGGCACGTGCCCTTACCCCGATCCCGGCCCTGCCTCATATGTAATTGACACAATCCAAGTGTTACATCCATGCCTTCAAATATACTTATAGCAAAGATTTCGCCAGCCCTTTAAAACCAAGTTTATACAGTTTTCTTGGATTTCTCCCAAACATAGCCATTGAGTGGCGAAAGTTGAAGAAAGGTCAACCCATCAAGACCAAATCCGTGTTAACATTAGTTTTGATGTTCTGTTGGAACCCATTATTGTAAGCAAACTCCACAACCGAAAAATAGTCCTCCCATCCGGATTGTTGAGTGGCCACATAAGATCTCAAAGATATCCTCCGGGGACTGATTCACTCTTTTCGGTTTGCCCATCCGCCTCCGGATGATCTCCACTAGAGAATCAAGAGTGCATTTTAATGCAGAGAACACCACGCTTTAAATTCCTGAATTTCACATCTCGATCAAGCACAATAGCTTTGGGTAATCCAAAAATAGGAAATACATGTTGAAAATAAGCCTTGGCTACCGTAAGCCATCATCATTCTTTGTCGAGGTATAAAGCGGCATACTTCGCCAACCTATCCACAATGACAAGTATCTCGAAGTATAGTGATGCACGTGATGAGGCAACTTCACAATGAAATCCATAGAGATTTCACTCCACCTCCTCCGGGTTGTGCAGAGGTTGTAGAAGTCCCTGAGTCTTGCCTCGACCGCTTTAACCCGCCGACAAGTCTCACAAACTTTCACATATTTTTGCACATCCTCTTTCAAGCTAGGCCAGTAAAACATCCTTTTGAGTGATTCATATGTTTTCCACTCACCTCCATGCCCAGCATAAGGTGCATCATAAAATTGCCTTCAATAATTGCTTTCTCAAAGTGTCCTGGCAGTAGAGCATAAATACGCCCTTTATGATACCGTAGAGTCCATTCGATATCCCAAGCATCGTGTAACTTGGATAGATGTCGATACTCAAAATATAGGCATCCAAGTCATATGCTTGCTTAATCTGTGACACCAAAGCAATTTCACATTGAATTATCACATTTACTTCCCGAACCCTGGAAAGAGCATCAGCAACATCATTCTTTTTCCCGGAAGGTGTTCAACATGAAAATGAAATTGAGAAAGAAAGTCCAACCACCTTGCTTGTCTTGACTTACCTCTACCGGCTTTGCAGTGAACTTCAACGGTTTATGATCGTAAGATAGACCACAAACTCACACTTGTTGTGAGATAATGTTTCCAAACTTTTTGAGCATGAACCATGGCTGCATGAACTCCCGCTCATAGGTGGAATAGTTCTTCTCGCCAGAAGATTGAGTTGCCGACTTTTCAGACGCCACTACTCTACCATCCCGCATGAGAACAACACCAATGGCATAACCACATGCATCGGGTGTAAACCTCATAAGGTTTACTCATGTACTGGAATCAACGTAATAGGCAATCGAGATCAAGCAACCTCTTCAAAGATATCCATTGCATGCCGCCGCCGGCCCATTGCCACTTTGGACATTAGTTTTCAATAACATAGTCAAAGCAGCTGCATTCCAGACAAATCTGCGATAATAACTGGCCAACCCCAGGAAACTACGCAACTCAAATACATTCTTTGGCACAGGCCAAGACTGAATTGCTTCCGTCTTCTTGGGATCTACAGCTACACCTTCAGCAGATACAATGTGACCCAAATATTCCACCCGTGCTTTAAAAAATTCACACTTTGATATCTTTGCATATAACTTATGTTGTCTGAGCAGAGTTAGCATAGAGCGCAAAATGATTCAAAATGCTCCTCTAAGATTTTGCTATACACCAGGATATCATCTAAAAATACTTCAACAAAAGTATCAAGACATCCTGCAAAAACCTCATTCATCATTCTGGAAAGAGTAGCAGGAGCATTCGTTAGTCCAAAAGGCATCACCAAAAATTCGAAATGCCCAAAGGTGGTCCTGAAGGCAGTACTCCTTCACCCTTATCTGGTGATAACCATTGTGCAAATCCAACTTAGAAAAATACTTAGCTCCTGTTAATCTATCCATAATCTCATCAATCCTAGGCAAGGGGTACCTATTCTTGATCGTAATCTTATTCAAGGCACGATAATCAATGCACATCCACATTTATCCGTCCTTTTTCTTGACTAGAATGACAGGAGCACCATAAGGGGATTTGCTAGGTCTCACAAACCCTTTGGCTAACAGCTCATGCACCTGCTTCTTTACCTCCTCTTGTTCCAATATGGACAATCTATACGGGCTACGAAACACAGGTTTGGATCCAGGCTCTAAATCAATCTCATGTTCAATCTCTCGACTAGGTGAAAGGCCTTCAGGCATTTCCTCAGGGAACACATCCTGAAATTTATACAACAGGTCCTGCAACTCTCTCTGGCCTTTTGAATCCTCTATGACCTCACTATCAGCACTCATATGACAGCACTCCAAAGCAGGATAACATTCATCAATAAATAGAATAAAACATTGATTGGAAGGTTTACGTACCAGTTTCTCTGAAGCGACGACACGATCTTGGAAGCTCCCATCAAAAGACTCCCCGGCAGATAGATCTCCCATTCATCGTGCTTCAGCATCACCTGGTGAGTGTTCCAATCTATTGCAGTAGGCTTAACCCGCTGCAACCATATTATCCCCAGCACCACATCATACCGGCCAACATCCAAGAGGTCAAAATCAAGCTTTTCTTGGTATCCTTGAATACATAAGGGCACCCCAACAGCTTTACGATCCTCCACCTGAGAATCATTCACAAAAGGCCCATCTACCTTGTACTTATTAGTCTTTACACAAGGTAGATGCAGTTCTTCCACCAACTTAAAAGAGATAAACATGTCAGAAGAGCCACAATCCAATAACACAACAATGTTTTGGCCCATAATTCTGCCCAAGAATCTAATCACCCATCCAGCAAACATGTCCATGATGTCTTTGCTTGTGGGGTTGTCCAGTGCGCACAGCTCTTCCATGGCAATGGCTGAAACCGTCTTAGATTCCAATACTTCTTCAGCCTTTTCAGTCACGTTTGCTTTCTTATTATCAGCTTTCTTGTTCTGCGGCTGAGAGCATTCACGACTAATGTGCCCAGGCTCCCCACATCTATAGCAGAAAATTCCCTTCCTGGGACCACCAACCTTAGAGTCCGCCTTACGCTTCTTGGACTCTCCACCTGCAGACTTAGGCCTAGGTGGTTCAAACTTTTTCTTCTTGAAAAACCTGTTCTTCTTCTTTGAGAACTTCCGGGACGTCTTCTTAAAGGACTCGTCCTCTTTCCCAAGCTGACGAGCCAACATCGTTGCCTTCTCAAAATCCTGGGCTTCAACCCGATTATCTGCTTCTTGAGAGCAACACTGGATAGGCCACCTAGGAAGAAATCAACCTGCCAAGCCTCGGACAAGTCTCCAACCCTGTGGATATAAACCCGTACCTTATTGATATAAGCACTAAGAGAACTTACGCTACGATTGCAGCGGCCTTCTCAAGCGCATCACGAGCATCATGCTGAGGTGCATACTCCCCAATAAAGTATTTCCTGAAATCGGACCAGGTATTTACCTCCTCCTTCATGGTAGAGCTATTCCACCAACTATAGGCGTCGGATTTCAGCCGCATCTGCGCAATAAACAACCGCGCCTTATCCCCTTTATTGGTAGCCTCAAAAAAGGTCTCAAGCTTGTCAATCAAGCCATCGCCTCTTTCCATCCCAATCAGGGATCTTTGTCGCTCAAAGCTGCCGGATGTCCTTCTTGCTCAATCGAAACTCTTGATGGATCGCTCCTGGCCCGGCACTAGCACCAGTACATCGGGTCCACCACTACTACTTCACGGGGACTTCCCTTCATGCGACTCCCCTAGGCCATCCGTGCCAGCAAAGGTCTCCAATACAGTTCTCATGGCAATCTGAGTGTCTAATATAGCCTTGAGGCTCTGCTGCACCCCCAGCAAGTCCTCGCCCCACTTCGTCTGCATGACCTCCAAGTTCTTACGGTTTTTCAGACGCGGCGGCTAGCCTTTTACATCAGGTTCCTCCTCCATAGGAGTCGATACGTCTGCTACGGTATGTGCGCTGCACTAGTCTGCCGTGCTCCATCTCGGCTACTCAAGGTCCAAGCAAGAGCTTAGGCTGATACCCATTCTTCTGAATCAAAAATTTTAGTACCAAAATTTTGATTTGTATTCTGATAAACCATCGAGTACCGCTGAACAAATCTTGCCTCCCGAGGGCTATATACATGAAACCACGATATCTGGATAACAAGCCGACAACACATGATAACCAACACACATGTATGCCCCGCAGGCTATCAAACAGCCTGCACAAGCTTACACTTGTTAGTAATATGCATAAGAGTTATCCAATAGTGTCAACAAGAAGCCATGACTGACGGACTGCAAAGTATACACATATGGAATCCACCACACACACCATAGCATCTGTCAAGCAGCACACCCCGCCATATCTAGACAGTACATCATCTAGAACCCCCGCGCTGGTGGATCCAAAGGGAGGGAGAAACTGCAAGCAACATAAGACCCTAGGCTGTTAGACTGTTGGTTCCACCCGTCACCGTCCCATACTAGTGACGAGGTTCACCTCGCCAACACCAGTGGTTCTTATCCGATAAGTCACGCTTATCTATGCCTTTGCTATGCATAAAACTCCCACAGATAGATACTCGAGGCACCTATCCTCGTCTCACCGGGACACATTCACAGAATCCTTGCTTTCACTAGAGTGTTGATGTTAATATAGTGTCGTCCCATACCAACTCCATATCACATCGCACTAGCACTCACAAGATCTCTTTAAGGCGAGCATTACACTATGGCAACACTCACAGAGAGTATTCAAAGGAGAAGTTTTAGCAGCTTTAAAATAACTGCAATGACAAGCAGCACCCTCACGGTTGCTATTGCAACCAACTGCTTCGTCACAACAGGGTAAAGCTCTAAGCTTCCTCGGATTAAATACCGGATTTCAAGAAAGGGGATGGTTAAGCAATTCTTAGGATAGGGGACGAGTTCCTAGTGTTTCCAGACTCTTGATGTTCCAGTTTATCATGGACTTATAAATCACTAGTAGTTCTTACTCTACTATAATCCCTGTAGCATATTTGCCCAAGGGCAATTTCGGAGTGCATCCAGCTCAGGCTTATCAAGTATAAGCTCCCCGCCGCAATTCCAGTACGGCAACGTCTCCACCAGAACTCTCCTTTCGGATTGCCCCACCTTAATTCTTAATTCTGACCTCTTCCTTTCGGTCTACTCTCATTGCTTCCTTCTGCAACAAAATCCGGCAGCTGTAGTCTTCCCCTGGCTTGTTGCATGGTTCTATGACCAATCCGGCCTCCTCCTTTCGTCTTCCGGCCTGCCTTCTGTAACAGGCCGCCGACCCCCCTAATCCAATTCATGCCAGCGTGGCAAAGCCACGTGGCGCCCACTGAGTAGTCAGGTGGGTTTGCCGAAGAACAGATCTGGCCTGCCGCCCAGCCCATTCAGGCTGCAATTACAGCAAGGGGTGCCCACCCTTTATAAAGGCAATGGTTTTTAAACCCATTAAAAGTATTTGTTACATTAGCTTAATATAACATAAGCTAAACTTTTATTTCATAGGTTACTTAACCATTAAAGAATTGCCCCTCCCTCACATTATTTTCATAATGTGCTTAGGGCAACCCGCAACTAAATCTAACATCTATAATTAGTTGCGTCCCTAGTCTAAGATCTACCATACTCGTCTATGGCCGTATATACCATATAACATTTCGTTATGCCAAACATTCAAATGCATGCATAATATCAAGCAATGGTCTGTTAATTTATTTAGGCATAACAACCGTTACATATTTTTTGGAAAAGTAGTTCCTCATCATCTCATCAATAAAATTGAGAACACTTCAGAAGTTATAAGATCATTGCATGTTACTAAAAGCAGAGTCCTAATGCATGTTATAACGTTCCCGTTTATAGTGTACTTTGCAATGTCTTTTTACCATAAATTGCCAATGGGGCTATTTGGAAACACAACTCTAATCTATTTCGAGTACATTATAACTAGCATGGAGAACTGTTTCAGTATAAAGAGAAACTTAGTATCTGGATGACATCTAGTATCTGGGTGCAAATCTACAAGTAAATGTGTTGCCATTGAGTTCAACAAATCCCTAACGAATTTCCAAGGAAAATTACTTCAAAAAAACTTGAACTTAGAGCAAGCATCCTGGACTACCATAGTCGTCAGATTTGTCGGTCCTACGACCAGATCGTATGTTGGGGCCTCTGGCCACCTCTCGTTTCGCTTACAGTCATTTATGATTGGAGGCGCCTATAATTTTGAAATATGAAATACGAGTTCGCCTAAGGTTTTGAGGGAATATCGAACTTCTATACGGCTTTGCCGAAGATTTTAGAATATGAGATACGGGGACTCGAACCTCTATTAAAATAACTCACTTTTCTTAATAAGACTACTTTAATCAATATATCCAATGAGCTAATATGATTATTTTATATCTTGAATCTACGTTTTTTTTTTTTTGTTTTTTTTTTTTATAACAACCTATAAATTATTTTAGGGATATATGGTCTATGGTTTCAGGAATTGTTATTTTTACATCCATATCAAAAACCCCTGGAACCCCCTGTTATTTTGCTACATATTCTAAACGAGGTGCACCCTGGACTACCATAGTCGTCAGATTTGTCGATCCTATGACCCAGATTTATATTGGGGCCTCTGGCTACCTCTGGTTTCGTTTATAGTCATTTATGATTGGAATTTAGTCGTTTATAGTCTATGGTTTCAGGAATTGTTATTTTTACATCCATATCAAAAACCCCCAGAACCCCCGGTTGTTTTGCTACATATTGTAATAAAAATCACAAACAACGTTAGGAGCAAACGCAAAGGTTTGTCGGCTTGCAAACGTTTGCAGTGTTTGCAAACGTTTGCACCAAAAGTGCAAACATGGTGTTTGCATCTGCTTTTTTATACATTTATACAGAATATTGTGTTGAATGGAACAAGAAGACAGATAACCAAAATACAATAGAAGAATAAGAATTGAGATGAAAAAACAAAATGAGTGTTGGACCAGAATTGTAGAACAAGAAACTGCTTGTGTTATTCGTAAAGAACAAAGTAGAGGCTTATCAAGACGCCTATAAGTTGGAGCAGGGAGGTTGTGGCGAGATATTTCCAAATCCAGAAGATGAAGAGAAAGGCTAATCCATTTTTGGAATGTTTTTGTTTTTTTATTTCTTTTTTTGGTTTTTGGCTATTTTTGGTGCATATGCATTTGCAAACAATGTTTGCAAAAAAATGCAAACGCATTTGCTCCCAGCTATGATCATAAAACATATAAGGCTTGCCATATTTTTATCATGGGAAGTGGTTTAATTGGTTAATCTAATCTATATATAAGCATTCAAAGTATGTCTACCTCATGAAACTACGATAGATACAAAGATGCGCATGCTTCAATTTCGTCCCAAATAATGTTGGCGCATGGGTTTAAATTATTAATTTATCTATTATAATATTTGAAATGAATTATTTACATCAGTTGCTAGCTTGCCCGAGTGGTCTAAGGGGGGCGACTTAAGATCGCCTGCACTCATGTGCGCGTGGGTTCAAACCCCACAGCTAGCATTTGTAACTGGTCTATTTTTGTATCAGCTATATGCATTTGTAACTGGTCTATTTTTGTATCAGCTATATGAAAGGTATGGTCTATTTTTGTATCAGCTATATGAAAGGTAAGGGTTTATTCAGATTCTTTTATTAACTGGTTTATACTTTTCTTTAACTGGTCTATTTTTGTATCAGCTATGATGAATGTTAAAGGTTTGCAGTTCCGGCAACAGAGGTTTTGCTTGCCACATTGTGGGTTTTGCGATAGAGGTCTTGTTGAAGAGTTTTTGCAGCATATTGGAAGGATTTGGCAACCTCATCAAGCTGTTCAAACTGCATTCTGAATTCTTTTACATAGAGAAGTTCCATATTAGAGGCGTCTCTAAAGGACGTAGCATGTCATGCAGTAGCTCCACGTAGCTACATGTTCAATCTGCCGAGTATCTTTGCCATTAAGAGCATAAGTTACCTGTTCTGCTCCAGCATCAAGTCAAAAGTAGTTATCAGTTTTAATATTTATATCGGCAGTTATTGCATTTACAAAACAGGAGCGTATGAAACTTGCTCCATCTATTAAGGTGCAAGGTCACTGTATGGATGGCACCAACTATGTAGCATGGCGACAAACATCCAAAAATTAGCCGTCTAGGATCTATATTAGTCTTTTTGTAGAACAGAAACTTCACTTTTAAGGGGGGATCAAAGTATGAAAACTAGCCATATTTATGACAGAGACAGCCATAAACATGACAAAGGTATGCAATTGCTTTCCCCTACAACCAACAGGCGCTTGGATCTGCCCATTCTTAAAACCAGCAGAATGTCCATAGCTTGGGGTAGCAGAATGTCCTACCTAGTGTTTTGCACAGTTGGTCTCCAGTTTCCACATGAATATGCATCGAACTTCTGTATGGTCCATTAAGCATCAAGACATGTCTAGGTTTCTCAAACATTCTGGAACATTCCTCCAAATAGACACAAGGATTAGCTTACAGCTCATTACCTGCTGCATAGATACTAAATAGCAAAGCATGCTGCGCGTTCCACCATCCAGCTTGAAAACATGCTCTACAACACTTTTTCTTAGATCTGAATCACCATGTATTTTCCATGAACTAACAAATATGCTGCAGTGGGCTGGTAGGTTATGCATCAACAATTCTGCATCACCTAGCTGTTCTCATCGTCCGGAGATCAATTCTACATCAACACTCATCCTCTATTAGATGTGATTTTGTCGCAAAATTGGTAAGAAACATATAGGACAGATAACAATTTGTACTCAATGCTTTAGATTGTGCTAATGTACATGATCTTACTTTCTTGTTTCCAATGCAGAAAGTACAGCAAGGTATTTAGCCTCTGCCACCTCAGCTTTTGCACAGAGCCATTCCTGGACTGCCTTGTGCCCTCCTGCTGGAATATCAACGCTAAGCAGATAACAACAAAACCTATGGACCTGAACATGTTGTGTGGATGTCCTATCTTAATGCTTGCAGATGATACAGGTGCCATTCCCTCAAGCTTTCATACATCTGAAGATTCTGCACAAAGAGTTGACAAATTTTCTTTCTCAATTTAAGCCATAAGTATAATTCTAATACAAAACCTAAAGTTTACTTGTCCTTGAGCTGCTTTGGAGACAAAATAATTTGAAATAACTTGGAAAAGTTGTACTCGTGGCTTTCAATCAGCTCTCCTTTTCCACGAAATGAGACTACCTTCAAGTTGCCCTGAAGAACAATAATGATTGGGTTGCCCCTAGGGCAAACCCTCTGATTGTGGGAAGAGGAGGCACATACGCTTAAAAGGTGTTGTTTCCATAAATGTGATTGGGCCAGTGGGAAGCATTCTATGTCATGCCCGAGGAACATCCTTAAGATTCTTGTCATTGGCATAGGCCATTTCGTTTTTCATCTTCTGAGCTATTCTGAATTGTATTCCATGCAGGCCCGTAAAAGGTAATACAACTAACCATAAAATTTGTATTTCTGTTGCAGCAGATTCGGCTTGCGGTGCCAGCGCTTGCCATCCAAGATGTTACAGCTAGAAATGAATGACATGGAAAAGCAAAACAAGTAGAGAATCTACTAGCACAGTAAAAATTTCACAAACCTCTGCTTCCGAAGAATAGTGGCCATTTCTTCATGATTTCTTCATGTTTTCTCATTGCCCTAAGATGGCTTCTAAATCTTTTCCTTAGCTACCCTCAATGCACTTTTATCCTTACCAACATCCAGAAGCTTTGTAATTCATTTCTCATAAGGATTAGCTACCCTCAATGAACTCTTATCCTTACCAACCTTCAGAAGGTTTAATTCGTTTCTCATAAGGAGCAAATTAGACAACTTCACGTATCAGTTTTTGAATAGTCTGGATGGAAGCATGCTTTCATCCCCATGCTCCACAGCAAGGGTTAAACAGAAATGTTTTAATTGAACCCCATGTCTGTCTTTTTCACAATAAACCAAGTGTTAATTCTTTCTAACCTTCATAGGTTTATTCTATATCTGTGAAGGAAAAGAACTCAAAGAACAGTTACATTCGATGTTGCCCATAGTAAGTGCATTACAACAGCAACAAAACAGCCAAGCAACAGCCAGGAAAGCCAAGTAAGAGACATGGCAGATTTTAATACTATTTTGAGTGCTCTATGAATGCCCCACTTCCAAATTCCTGCACCAACGAAGTTAATGTTACATTATTATTTTTCACCAACCAATTAAAACCAACTGAAACAGAAGCTGGTCTTTCTTAACAGCAGAGAGTAAAAACACCTGCTGCAATTGGCACCTCTATTAATAGTTTGCTAACCGATCCAAGAAGCTGTTAACAAGATGCAAAAAAAAAAAAAAAACAAACCCAAATGTTTCATCAATCAAATGTAAAAAAATGTTTCTTAATGTAATACGAATTTATGAAAAAATTCTGCCTGATGAGGTTATTCGATGAATGAATGATACAGCCAAGGTTTTACCTGGATGGATCTCGACCTTAGTTTCCTGCATGGCCCCATGTACGTACGTGTACGTATATTTATTTCAGAGACAATGTGCAACGTGGATAAAATCGTGGTTCGTGGCTACACGTCGGCCGACCTATATCAGCCAGGCTACACCCGGTGCGTGTATTCGCTTTTGCAATGAAAATCCTCAAGCTAGCTCTTGTATTTTTGGTAACATTAACACAGGCTCAATTCTGGGCCTCAAATGCATTCACCATTCCACGCCCCGCCAATCCCAAAACCTCAGAAACGGAGGAGGGGAGATTTGTAGCCGGACCTTAGAGATATAAAACAAGAACGCTTCTCTGGAGAAATTGATGCACTCAAACAATGGGTATTTTATAGAGCAATGTTGGTGTTGTGTGTGCGTCTTTTACATATATATCATATATACACCAAGTGGTCTCCATCTCGTCTCTGGTCTCGCGTGGATCTTAAAAATGCTCTTCTTAGTCTTCTTCTTTGTTATTAGTGTTTCAATCCCCCTTGTTAGCTGGTCCTTGGTCTTCACTGGACGTTGAAAATGCTCTTCTTCGTCGTCTTCTTTGTTGTTAGTGTTTCAATCTCTTTTTTTAACTTTACAGGAGGAGCTTGTGGCTATGGCAACCTGTATTCTGCTGGATATGGAACTGCAACTGCTGCTCTAAGTGGCGCCCTTTTTAACCTCGGATTTGCCTGCGGCCAATGCTTCCAAATCAAGTGTTATGGTTCTCGTTTTTGCTTCCCTGGAACCTCCACCATTATTACTGGCACAAACCTTTGCCCCCCTAACTTCTTCAAGCCTAGTAATAATGGTGGTTGGTGCAATCCTCCTCGCCAACATTTTGACATGGCCAAACCTGCTTTTCAAAAAATTGCGAATTGGGTTGCTGGATATGTTCCAGTCATGTTTCGAAGGTACTTTCTTAGCCAATGTTATAATTACCATTGAATTTTTCTTTATTAATGAGTGTTTTGTGGCCCTACTTAATTTCATCATCCAGAGTGCCATGTGTAAGATCTGGAGGCATGAAGTTCAGACTGACTGGAAATAGGTGGTGGTTGCTGGTCTTTATCACCAATGTTGGTGGGCCTGGTGATATAAAGTCAGTATCTATAAAAGGCAGTAGAACTAGTTGGATTACAATGAGTAGAAATTGGGGTGCTGGCTACCAAGTATTCAAAAATCTTCGGGGACAAAGCTTATCTTTCATGGTCACTTCTTATAGCACGGGCAAAACTGTAGTAACTTATAATGTTGCTCCTTCTAATTGGGGAATGGGTCAAATTTATTCAGGTTATCAATTTATGTAATTATGGCTCATACTACATTATAATTTGTTTTTAACCAACATAGCACTCCCCCAAGTTGATAAACTAATGTTGGGGAGAAGTGAAATTCCTTTGATGCTTTACTAATTTAAAGATATTATTTAAATAAACTTTATTTCTTTTTCTTCTTTTTTCTTGGCATGAGGTAAAAGTTGCTTTTCTTTTGCTTCTTCAACACGCATTCATCAAACAATAGAAGTGGGCTTCAGAATATTTTAGGAATTGCTAGTATTTGTGTAGATTTAATAGTTGCTAGTATTGGAAAATTTTAGGAATTGCTAGTATTGGAGTTGTGCAGTATACCATTTACATTCTTAGGAACAAAATCGATATAATTTTGGCTTGAGGCCTTTGAGGATGTCCCCAACAATCTAGACAATATGTAAGAGATTAAGATTTCTAGTAACACTTTATCACCTAACATTTGCTTCGTTTATAATGACTTTGTAGCAAGTGTATATTTCAACCAAGATCCAAATTGTTATAATGTTTAAGAATACAAGAAATTTATCGCGACAGTGCTTTTAGCCGACTGGATGCAAAAGACTCCCTATGTAGATAGATAGATAGTAGAAGATACTTGCTGCAATATCGAAATGTCATGGACGTCTTCGATGTTTGATAATCGATATCACTTTATTTTCTCAAATTTGTGTGGGAAGATGCATTGAACATGGATAGTGATCTATCTTACCGAATTAGTCTTGTCTTAAGATTTTCACATCGTCCACTTAATATCTTCTTGCTTCTAATCATTCTTGGCTTAAGCTTTTTTTTTTTTTTTTTTTTTGAGGGTAAGAGTGCAATTTATTAATTTAGAAAATGAGTACAGTGGGTCCCTTCATCGGGACAGGTAGGGAAATATAATCCAAAGGGAAGAATACCCAAAACTCAACAATTGAAGGTGTACTAGTGGCCCAGCCAGTTCTTCTTCCCCACTAATGTAGGTACTATAGGGCGAAGCACCTTCTTCACCACAAGAGCGAGTACTATAGATAAGGCTGTACACTTCCACCCGTCATTTGCAGCTTGGGGTTTTTTTGTTCTAGACAAGAGTTTACCTTCTTCATTGATGGTTGCCTTCATCCTTGTCAACCCAATTACACTTGAAGTATGTGTAAAAACCTTCAAGCATGCCAATTCTGTCAAGTTCTTTGTTATAGTTCCTACCCATCTTTTTATGATGGGCTAGCGCCATTAAGGCCACTTCCATATTGAAGAGGCTTTTAATTTTATCAATGCTAACATCTTGCCCAGTAAGCAAACCGGATTACCGATGCTTCCGCACCACCCAAAGGGCAATTGATACCGGTGAAGTAGTAATTTGGCGGCTCCCGGATGAAATTATAATACCGGCCGCTTGAGTTTGTGTAAGTCAAGTCCTAGAATAGGAGTAGCCCACCTCCGTAAATCAAGAATCTCGGGGCAAAAAACACGTGTGCGATGGATTCACTGACTTGGCAACCTAGAGGGCACAGTCACTTGCTGATATACCCTTAGGAAGAGCTTAGCATTGGAGGAGAGACCACCTTGAAGGGCTGTCCAACGCGAAGAACCTGGATTCTTCGAAACACATGGACTTCCGGGAGTTGGCAAGGAGTTGAATAGTAGCGGTCTATTGACCCCTAGAATGAGCTCCTTCGGCTTTAAGGGGAACTTCTCCACTTAAGCTCGATATACATTAGCTACCTTATAAGAAGGGGATTCCACACATTCCCAACTATCTTCAAGACCCTCCAGCCCTGAGAGACCAGAGATATTAGCTTGGATTTCCCTCAGGATCTTCCTATCACCCTCGCCAGCGTTTGGAACCAACCCTTTTAATTTGGACCAAGAGATCCATCTACCATTCTCCCAAAGGTGAGATAGTCTAGAGATCCCGTGAACTTTCCACTTACTATAGATCCGGGGGTGTACTAGTGCAAGAGGAAGATTCCTTGATCCCCAAACCCTAATATTCCAAAAAAGATTGATCTTACCAGCATGTGGAGGTAGCTCAGCAGGGGAGCATAATGGCTGCACCTTCACCTATGCCTAGAGTATTCTTCTCATAACAGGAGAGGTACCTGGGGCTATATCTTAAAGTCTCTAAAGGCAGCCCCAAAATCATCGCTTGGGAGGGAAGGCTTGCTTTTGAGTTTATACCGTTGAAACCAATATCTGACAAATACCAGGGCAGGGGAAGTGTCGCCTTGCAATACTCTCCATGCGTATCTAGCTGCTAATGCATGAGTCTGAGAGAAGGGATCTTTGCAACCAAGACCACCTTCTTTCTTATCTCTACATAATTCAGACCAACCAACCTTGGCCATACCTCCCCAGATGAATTTCCTGATTATGACCTGGATCTGGTTGTACACAAATTTCTGCGCCACTATTACAGACGAGAAGAAAATGTGAGAGGTAGCAAGGACAGCATTGGCTTAAGCTTTTGACATTGCCCCCTTAACTCATGTGTGCCAACCCTTGTGCATATAGACTTAGATTGTTAAAAGTAATTTACATGGTTGGTTTGTTTGCATGAAAGCAAACTAGAAAAGCAAATTGTTTGATTCCCAGATTATGAAGGCATGCAACATAGACATTAAAATAGCGCTCTCATACAAATTTCATCCCGAGGTGAAATCCCCATGTCTATTCATGGTAGGCCATTCCCCAAGGCTAGAAGCACCAAGCGCCACTTCCATATATTCAGTAACATTACTATTTTCTGAATGCAATGAAGTATTCAGATGCTTCTACAAATATCAAATGCATTATCGTGTCAAATTTCAAACAAAATCGCGTAATAGATTCATTTGAACTTTGTAATAACAACAAACATATATTCCATCTTCATTCTTTTGTAGTGCTTTAAGGCTAGATTTTACAATGCGTCAAGTACGTAATCGGATCTCATATTACCTAGGCAAATACCTTCTATGTTTAATGGGCTGGCCATCAAGTTCCCTTTCAAGATTTTTTATATTTCTATTTGAGGTAAATAACCCACGTCAAATGTCTGATACACAAGCAATCTAGCACCAATATTGCAAGGATGCCACCAGCATTCCGCCATTTTGTAGACAGTTCTAGAATATGGAATCCCTTATGGATATTTATCATTACCATTTCTGAAGGCATATAGCATCTCAGTATTAGCTAGAACAGAAAAGGAAACTAGCTTTAAAAGAAGTTAAGGCACACGATGCATATATCTGTAGAATTATTATACAAAAAACTGTTGCCAGAGGCAAGAATCGGAAATCATCAAGCCCTAATGGAAATCACCACATCCAAACTGGAATTGAGAGTGATCGAAGTGGAGGATGTCATTTAACCTTGCTCTGGCAAAATTGTTAAGATCCCCAAGACAGAATATAATGCAGTCGGTGGCCATGGCAGGACATTTTTCAGCCATCTCCATTCAAATGAAATCCGACATCTCCAACATCCATTTGCCCAATGCCTGCTCTGTGTGTCGATGCAGTGGATGCACCACGCGTATTCGGTAATATGCAAACAGATCAAAGTAGTTAAAAAGCCTCTCAAAATCATACAACGAAAAACATTTTAATTCTTGGATAAACAAAAAATAGATTTCAGCCTCAAAATTTCCCACAACCTTAGAAAAGTGGCCTGAAAAAAAATCTAAAAAGTTTTCGGCATGTTAGAAAAACCAAATTTAAACAATAGATTTGAATTTTACAAGTCCTGATATAAATAATTCCATATCAAGATTTGTAAAGGCAAAGATTTATATACACATAAGCTCTTAATTGAAGTGAGACTAGAACGAAGCTAGCAGCATCGATCACAAGCATCAAGGACCTTTTCAGAGGAAAAAGTTGTATATAAAAAAACTTAGATCCTTATGAGGATGCAGAGCTTCTACCCAAAGAACTTCTAATGCTTAAAGAGGAATCATTGGGGGTGCTGGTGCTATGCACATTATTCCTAAAGCAGACAGTCTAGTTGGACTTTCTCTTGAAGGCATAGGCTCAATGATGAGCGCAGATTTATTTGAATTTAAAAGTGAATTTGAGTTGCAAATTGACAGGAGTTTTCCAGAAAGCACTTCAGTAAACTATGCCTGTCCCCTAGAAGCGCACGATCTCAATCTTTCTACTGCAAGAGAGGCATTTGTTGGAGGAGGCAGTAAATGAGCAAGACACAATTGATAGCAAGTGCCAAATTGCAAAAAAATGCACAATATGTGAGAATTCCAAAACAACAGACTAAAAACATCATTGGACAAATTAATCTCATTTAAAGAGGTTTATCATCAGGTCTGCAACCCCCTGATAATGGACACTGAGTAATGCAAAACACATAACAAATGATGCAAAATCTGATGCTTCCTGAAATGACTAAGATTCATGGGGTCTGCTATTTAGTTATTTTAAGGATCAATTAAAGCTAGTCCTTGGAACCTGCATATCAAAAAATCTATTCATGTTCATAAGTTTCGAACATCTTGCATGCTATAAGTTGGAATAACTACCAACCGTCAAACCAATTGCCTAACCAATGAAACCAAGCCGGTAACCTAGAAACTAAAAACATGCATGAATGTAGAACCAAGCTAGGCCTACTATCTCAGATACCTTACAAAACATGAACGTCTAGAGGCAAGGGATGGTTTGATGTCATAAACGACCCTCTTCAATTTCCAAACCTTTCCATTTTCCTGCTCAATTTAGGTGCTTGCCTCATATAAATTTACTCTTCAAGCGTGGCATTTAAGGAAACTGTGTTCATATCCATGTGATGTACTTCTAAATTCTTTGCATTCGCTAATGCTAGCAACATTCTTATGCTGGTCTTTTTGACAATAGGAGAATAAGTGTTCTCGTAATCAATCCCTTTCCTATGTGTATATCTCTGTGCAACTAACCTAGCTTTGTACTTTATTGAATTCTCGTTTTCTCCTTGTTTCACTCTATACATCCATTTACAACCAACTATGTTTTTATCTTTAGGCGTATCTACTAATAAGTTTTTGTCCTTTTGAAGGCATTGATCTCTTAGCCTTTTGCCACTGATTTACGTCACATTGTTTCATCAAAATTATTAGGTATTTCATGATCGAGTAGGGCTAGTATTTCTACCAGATTTGCTTCTGTTATATCGATGCATTAATCTTTTGCTTTGCCAAATTCATCCCTGCCAAGGACATCGTTGCTAACTTGACTTCATCTTACAAAATTTAAACTTGAGATCTTCTTCCTTTGGTTGCTTTTCCACGTGTGTCCGCTGCAGGCTCTCTCCCTTGTACTTCATTATCTTTTTGGAAACTAGGAATAGTCTGATTTTCTTCTCTTCAAATATCCTTTTGAGCATTGGGTACAACAATCCTGCAAATCACTCAATGCAAACTTAGTGTTGATAATGTTGTCATCATCTAAAATAGATACATCAATATTTTAGTCAGATTTTCTTCTTTCCACTATCTTTTGTTCAATGTCACCTATCACATATCTTTTACCCTTTTCAACCTTATAAAGTTATTTCTCGTAAAAAAGTACATCTCAACTAATATTTATCTTCCTTCCTACTGGGTCAAATAGTCTATATATGCTTTTGAATGTTCGTCATAACTTGCTAAATACGCTATCCATGACCTATTATCCACCTTTGACTTCTGCTCCTTTGAGATATGGACAAAAGCAAGGCATCCATATGTTCTTAAACTGTCATATTCAGGGTTTATAACTGGCCAGCATCTTGGATATGGAACCCTTAATACTCACTAAAGGTAATATGTTTTGAACATGGAAAGCAGTTCTAATTGCGTCCTCCCACAAAAAATTTGGAAAGCCAGTAGTTTTCAATATGGCCCTAACTGCATTTAAAATCGTCCTGCTTTCTCTCTGCAACTCCAATTTGTTATGGGGAGAGTAACTACATGTCAACTATCTTTTACTACCCCTCTCCTTGTAGTATTTTATGAATTATCCTGATAGATACTCTCCACTCTTATCTCATCGTACACATTTTATCTTTCTACTAGTTCCAGCCTCAACTTTTGCTGCAAATTGTTTGACGCCTCAAAAGCTCTATCCTTGATTCTATGACGGAGCACTATATCTTTCTACCAAAATCATCAATGAAAATAATGAAGAATCTTTTATCGCATATAAGTCGATGCAAAATCCAATATTTTCTTTGCTCTTTTTTATACCTTTTAAAGTAATCTTGTATCCTTGCCAAGCATGCATCTGAAGCATATATTATCACTGCAATCTGTGTAAAAGAAGCTATCATTTTTTTTTTTTTTGAAGTCAAGATGTTTAAAAAAAAATTGATAGCTTCAAAAAAAAAAAAAAAAAAAAATCTTGACTTCAAAAAAAAAAAAATCTAGAAGCTATCAATCCCTATTTGATCATAACATCAATGTTTTTTGTGCTACTATGGCATAACCTCTAATGCCATGTGCTCATTGTTGGAATCATAAGAGTACTTATAGTTACAATCAATACTAAATAAATTGCCCACTCGTTTTCCCAAAACCTTTATTTCATTATTTAAGAGACCAGTACATTGCAACTTGTCAAATACAACTTTGTGGACAAGGTCAACTAGTTGTCTTACAGATATCAAGTTTCTAACTAGTGTGTTATTTAAGACAATGGGCTTTCCACTTATATAAAAAATTTGTAGCACCCCAACTCCTTTTACTTTCTGCAACTCTCCATTTTCGAGTTTCACATAACCTGCGTTCTTCTCATATCCTTGCTTTAAAAGCTTAGCAGAATTTTGTGACTTGTCATCCTCATTATCATATATTATCTTTTCCTGTCTGAATTCAATGGTGGTCATCTCTTCTGCAGCCTCTCTAGTTCTTGCCGAATTTGTATTGAAGTTGCTAATTGTCTATTTGTTCAACAGCTCTAGCAACATGTAAAATTTCTTGTTGTTCTATTAACAACACTCCTGCTTCTTTAAGATCTACTACAACGTTGTCAAACTTAGAGAAGAAGTTAGTTAAATCATTATCAGCCTTAATTCTTAGTTTCCTTAATTCTTTGTCAAGTACATCGATCTGGGAAGAAGATTTTCCTTCAAAGTGTTTTTTTTTTCAAAGTCTTTTTTACATATATTGGTAGAGGGAGCAGAGATACCTCACTGCCATAGCCATGCCACGCTACCTTCATAAAATTTCAAAAATTCCTCTTCTATTGGGAGAATTCAAAATTGGCATTGAATGCCGGATCCAGCGTCCCAAAAAGGGGAACACAAACCAAACTGAAGGGGAACGCCGCATACGGCATAACATGCAGCGTTCCCTGGCACGATTCCCAACCCCATCTCGAAATAAAAAAGAAGATGGTTGACAAATTTGCTTCTACGTGTAACAACACTAAGAAACCTTTGGAAACCTTAATGTGGTTGACATTTACGTTGTTGGAGGCATGTTTTAAAATTGACTGTAAGACAAAGAAATCTTAGCTCCGTTTCCTTTATGCATCTTGGATGTTACATACAATTATATTAAAATAAAAATATAACTAGCAGAACTGCAAGATTGGGAAGAAGGCTAGGTAGATGGATTTGGATTGAAATTTTAATTGCAATAATTTGAATTTTAGCGGCATGCTAAGAGAATATGTATTAATATATGAATCTTACATTGGGCATCCCAAATTCCTCGCCATGCCTAGAATGTCGTTGTAAGAAGAAGTAAACCATCCTGCAACGATCCTTTTTAGTTTCTAGCTCATGTTGATGCGAAGGTTGCTTATAAATCAGAGCCTCCAGATGCGAGTGGGCGATGGCAAAAGGGCCAAGGAAAAAGGTACAAATTCTTTGTTGTAGGGTGCCAGCTAGCCCTGAAGATTCTTGTCACATTAATGTTTGGAAAATGGCACATATAGGATATGTTTGTATAGTGCATTATAGTTGTAAGTTATAAGGGTGCATTATAAGGGTAAGTTTTTTATAGGTGTGATCCACCCTAAGTCTATAGGAAAACAATAAACTATGATGTGATCCACCCTAAGTCTATATCTCAACGAGTGTTCCTCGATGAATCACATGTTTATGAGGGCCCTTTCTTACCTCCCGAGTCGAGAAAGGCCCTCAGACCTGACTTTTTCACTCTGAGGGACCTTTCTCCACTCGGAGTCGAGAAAGGCCCTCAAAAAAAAAATTTCTGAGCTACGTTTCTTGACTCGAGAGTCAAGAAAGTCCCTTAGACCTACCTTTTTCACTCTAAGGGGCCTTTCTCGACTCGCAAATTGAGAAAGACCCTCAAAATTTATTTTATTTTATTTTTTGCTCTGAGCTATGTTTCTCGACTCGCGAGTTGAGAAAGTCAATAGACTTGCATTTTTTACTCGGACATTGAAGAATGGATGCAGTAGGAGGGTGACGAGATCGTTGGATGGGCCAGCGCCTGGCCCATGAAGCATCTCCTCGTGATGCTTTCCAACATCTTCATGTTGCTCCAAGAGCTTAGAAAAGGTTGGAGAGGGGTAAAAGCACGTTAGGGTGATAAAATATTGGGTCATTTTAATACATATGCATTTTTAGAAATGTATAATAATTCCCATGAATTTTGGTTTTTTTTTTTTCGACCGAAAATAGGCAGTGAAAAATTCCCTCCAATTCTTTCTTCCCCGTTCTTGTTTCTTTGGTCCTTTGACCCCTTTGCATTTACCCTGCAATCCAGCACCTCGATCTCTTGCAAGCAACTAAAGCACGCTCTTCCGAAGTCGCTTGGTCATTCTCAACAAATCAAATGTACAATCGTCTTCTTCCCTAGTTTTCTTCTTTCTGCTTTTAATTTTTTACTTTAGGTTTTTGTTTACATGTGCAAGCTCAGATTGTTGCAAAGACACCAAAGAAGAGTGCTGCCCCTGCATCAGTCCGAAAATCTCCCAGGGCTTCCAAAGCAGGGACACATTTGAAGTCTGGAAGTCCCGGCAGTAGTAAGAAGAACCGAAATGAGGGACACGATTTTTTCTCAAAGGGATCGGCAAATATGAAATTCAAGGAAAAATTTGCGAATACAACTCTTTAGTGATTGAAGTTTGGGGCTCTAAGGAACCTACGAATGCGGGTACAAGGATGATTTGGTGAAGTTAGAAGACCGTGCGAATTTTTTCAAGTGGTACGAGTTTGCATTCTGTGAGGAAAGATGTACGTAATCACTATGTTCCATTGTATTTTGCTCGAGCATTTGCCTTACACTTAAAAAGGTGAATCAGTTGATTGGGATGATGTGAAAAAAAACAGCCACCCTGACTAGAAGCAAGGTCAAAGAATGGAGGTTTTGACCGAAGTTGTAGCAGATTAAGTCGAGCAATGCCAAGAGCCACAAGTCCTATGATAATTTCTACAAAAAGAAGAATGGGACGGTTTGAATGTATTTCTTGAGAGCGGATCCTCTTTGAAGGAAAGCATATGTAAGGAGATCACGAATTTACGGGGAGACAAGGCTGCAGACTTATATGAGACTTTGAAGCATAGGGAAGGGAAAAGGCGTTATATTCTAAGCTAGTCCATGAGGCCGAGACTAACCATTTGAATCGATGTCGAAAGGTGAATTTCAACAGCGGATGGATGAAAGTGCCCGGTAGTGCTATGAAGTTTGAGCACATAAAATGGAAGGTGGAGGATGCAATTGCTTGTAAGAGCAAGCGGGGCGGGATCTAGGTGAGCTTAGCAAGGAAGTGGAAGCAAAAAAGCATCCGAAGTTGAGGCTGACTAGATTCGAACTTAATTTAAGGTCTTCAAAAAAAAAGCAATTGAGGAGGGGACACAAAGATTTTTGGAGTTGAGGAGTTCTTAGATCACTCCTCGGTCCTTAGCTTGCAGCCTCCTCCTCTTTCTTTGGTTTCGATTGCAGAGCGTACCAAATCTTTGATTTTGATCCACACTGAAATTGAAGCGTTGTTTTGGTTCCTCCCAGTGGTATTGGCATCTTGCGAGACATCCATTACTGCCTATTATGTATCTCCTATCTTGCTAGCACCGAAGGGAACAAGCTACATGCGGTACCCAGCATTACATGGGATGTGAATCTACCTCGTGCATTGGGGTGATTGGAAAAGGTAAGCATGCATGTCGATTTCTTTCATGTCTTTCTTGATTAGTTGGTGTAAGATTGGTAGATGGATATTAGTTAGAAGTTGTGCATTGGTTGTGCATTAATTGTTCTCGTAGTATATTAATTACATTTGGGTTTTAAAATGTAGGTCAAGTGAAGATTTGTAGGGTTGGATCGTTTTGCTTTTTCTCGGCTGGTGTAAACATCATGTTAGTACATGCATATTATTAATATGCATGATGTAGAGTGTTGCCGAGATATTATTGAGGAGTTACTTTTATGTACTAAGAAAATAGGATAAAAGGTAACTTTGTGTACATCTGTATAACATGTGGTCTTCTGCTGGGGGGACATTTTGATACGGCTGTACTCTATGATACATTTTAATGCAATTACAATTTTCCAAGAAGCTTTTCTACACTTGGCTCCAAATACATATATCTAATATATCTAATCTGACTACATGGAATGCATTTATGAATTCTTTTTTTCTAGGAAGCTTTCTACATTTGGATGTGGGTACATAAACTGTACATAGTTACGCAATCTGGATACATGGAGTACATTTGGAATTGGATTGTACATTGCTTTTCTGGTTTTGGTTTATAGTGGGCATTAATATTCTTTCAGTCATCTAGTTACTATTGGTAATGCTTTCATTCTTGCAGGTGACATGGGTAGTATAAAGAAGCCAGAGAAAGGTATGTGATATGTGGTTATGGTCTCTTCATATGTATTTCAATTTCACCTCATTATGCGGATGCCTAAGAAGAACAAAGTAGATCCTCCCGCAAAAGACACTTGATTTTTCAAGTTGTGTAGATGATTATTATGGAGGGAAGCATGATAAGTCAACCCTGGTCCACATCTAGGTCACCTCTCGAACACATTTGTAGCAGAGCATGAGAGAGGAGGAAAAGGAACATCAAGTAAGTAATTAGTTTTAAATGAATTTTGGATTTTATAAGGAAGCAAATTGAGCTCCTTATTTTAATAATGTGATACCGGTTGTCACAAGCAAAGCTACAATTGTAGCTTCATATGCACAACAAATTGAGCTCCCAAGCAAAGGGCTGAATGTGGCAACACTGTGTGTGTCCATATTAGTTTAATTTCTACATTTTCTTGATGTTTTTGCTGCTGTTGACAATGAGTTATCTTGTAATCTTTGGAACCAGTGACGAGGAGAACAATGAACGTCTCGACACTCTAAAGAAAAAGATATTATTGTAGAGGTCTTCGACACTCCAAAGAAAGCAGGTTGTAGAACCTGCGGTCAGAAGGTACCAATTCTAAAGCCAATGCCACATCATCGAAACCGAACTTGAAATGTTGTTTTCAAATGGTAAGTCAAAAACTACTTATTGCATTTATTTATTGCATGTTCATACATTTTATTATTATAAAGGAGAGGAAACTAGTGGATCTATCAGCCTTAGTTGGAACTACAATCGAAAAAGATTGAAGAATCATGTAAGACAAGAACATATACAAATGGTAATCAAGAAATTTTAGTGGAGAATGTATTTCTGAGATATGAAGCGGAGGTGGTTGTGGTGAAGCAAGAGAAGGAGGAATCGAGGATAGAACAGATCTGAGGATAGTGGTGTGAGCGAGAAAGAGTCAAGAAAAGAAAAAGATACAAAGGTGTCGCAGACGACTAAGAGAACTAGAAGCCGGACATCGGTTGAGCAACCGTAAAGTGTAATTGGATTAGTAAATATGTGTTTTATGCTAGTTATCATTGATGCTTGGTTTGTAGTGACATGGATAACCTTGGACAATGGTTCCATTCTATCCGTTCTAAAATTTGAACCTCCGATTAAAGGTCACGAAATATTGTGTGGAGACATTGTTTAAAGATAGGCACATGTCTAACGACATTTAGACATATTCGGAAGGTATGTGAGCGCTAAGCACATTGACATCAAATGGCGAGATGTCTTCTTTTCTTCCTTGAAAAACTTTTTGACTTATCGGACAGCATTTAAAAAGATTAGCCGGATGTTAATAGTATGGGACGGTCGGGCGGGAGTGCGATTGAGAAAGGGCTACAAGGCATTGTTGTTAGTAAATGCTAGTATATTATGGTTCAGTTCAAGTTGAGGACCACGCCCATCATGTTTTGGTGATTTTTGTTTTAGAGTTCAAAAAAATTGCAAGTACCACCTCAATGGCTTCTCCTCGCAATTATTGTGTTGAACTCCATGACCTGTATAACAAAGGGACAAAGAAACTCCTAAATAGAATAGAATAGAATAGAATATACATGCGTCCCTCGGAGGCCGTGAGGCCGGACTTATTAAAGGCCCTGCGAGCTCCCAAAAGGTGCGCCAACAAAGCAGACGATGGGTTTATGTAGCCATCTAGCGGGCTTCTCTTGTTCTTTATACTTCCCGCGATCGTGCTTATACTGGCTTCTTGGCCATACACAATGCATCGCTATAAGCGGTTTTGAATCGTACTTTGTGGCCCCTTCGATCCGCCTCACCCGTGCTTCTTCCGGATTATTAGCCCTCTCTTTTGTACTTCCCG
The DNA here is from genome assembly GCA_021234155.1 of Isoetes taiwanensis. NCBI lineage: Eukaryota > Viridiplantae > Streptophyta > Lycopodiopsida > Isoetales > Isoetaceae > Isoetes > Isoetes taiwanensis. The sequence goes on along the minus strand of JAJEKV010000004.1, from coordinate 25,829,380 downwards.
ATTGTCTTATTATCATCTCTTTTATAGCTTTCCGCTACATGCACGTGAGTGTCTCTTCTTTGTCCATCGGTCTTTGGAGTAGGGAGATCCCACCGACCTTGTTAAATTTGGACCTTATAATGCCGTATACGGGCACTCCTTCACCATATGTGCTTCGTCTTCTATTTTCCGAGTCACATAGTGAGCATATTAAGCTCTGCTCTATCTATTTTTCTCCATCTATCTTTCTCCCGGAGGAGGCGGGCTCTCTATTGCGAGATCTAGCCGCGTTCGTTTGCTTTTATTCAACATGCCGCTTTTGTAATGCGATATGCCCTATCTCGCCCCCTTGGATTGAAGGCTCCCCAACCCCGGTCTGCTTTAGGCCCCCGTGTGCCGTGCTAGCCAGTTCCTCATTGCCACACTTTGCCCATTCTTCGTCCCATCCGATCGCTTGTATAATATGGCTTAGTTACATCCCCATGCTTGCCGCCCCGCCCAGCCACCGTTAAACCATCCCTTGCTGTTGTTATGTGTTGTTTTGTTGATTCATCTATCGCCCGGTGGCGATTTTAGGGTTTGTCCCTCTTTTCCATAGCTTTGTTGTCCTTTATTAGGTACCGATTGTTCTTTCCCATGCCCTCACTTCCATTGGCTTTCCCCTGTTTCATATAAGATTGTTGCTAATGATGTACCCGCGTCTTCACCTGAAATTCCCGGCCGTTGCCATTGCCGCAATATGCCTTCTTTTTTTCCATTTCTTCTCGATAGACCTGGCCCCATGTCTCACATCCGATCTGTGTTGTGTTGATGCTACTAATGTGCTAAATAGGTATGTTTTGATTTCCCAGGTTGGTGATCCTGTTGTTTGTTACGATGAATTCATCATGATGTAATAATTGCCTATCATTTGCTTGGAAATTTGTGCGCCTTTTGACCACTTCCCCCCCATGTGTGTAATATCCCGGATATCGTGCCACATGGCTTCCTCTAGTTCTTGTCCCTTGTATTTAAAGGGTTTGTGTTTTATCTTTGTACCGAAGGTCACTATTCTTGTTTTGTCCAGGTTGACTGTCAGTCCTGTCTCCACACAAAACTCTTCTAGTATCTCTAGCATTCTGTGCATTCCTTTGGCTTTGGTCGCCATCATACCTAAATCATCTGCATATAGCATTATTGGAACTTTTGTTCTCCCTATCATTGGTGCTTCACTGTCTCCCCCTCTTTCCTTGACAAATTCCTGTAGAGCATCTATGTATATCCCAAAAAGTGTGGGTGATAGTGGGCATCCTTGCTTTACTCCTGTGTTGCATTCTATGGCTTCCCCTTCCCCCTCTATCTTGGCATATACCTTTTGATATAGCCTTGCAATTGATCCTACTAACCCTTCTGGTGCTCTTAGTCCTATTAGTCTAAGTAGGAGTTTATCTCTGGGTACTGTGTCGAAGGCTTTTTTAAAGTCCACGAAGCAGCATATGATCTTCCTATTACTCTCCTTTGTCTGTTCTATCATTATCCTTAGGGTCACCAGATGGTCCGTAGTCGAGTACTCTGGTCGGAAACCAGCCTGACCTTGTGCTCTGAGTTTCCCTGTTTCTGCCCACGTTTTCAGTTTCTGATCCAAAGTTTTCCCAAACCATTTTGCGAATACTGAGCTGACCATGATGGTCCTATAATTACTCGGTTCTTCTTTGTTTCCCCCTTTATGGAGCGGAATTACTTTATTAAACTGCCATCTTTTTCGTAGACACGAATGTATTACCTCATTGAATATTTTTCGTTATGGTCCCTACTATCTGTGTTCCCTCGCATTTCAACATCTCCATTTGTTAGCCCATGAGATCCGGTGCCTTATTGTTTGCCATTTTGTTTAGTGCCCATGTCACCTCTTCCTTGGAGAAGGAGGTTTGTGTCTACCTTCGGGGCCATGATTTGCAGCCTTGCTTTTGTATAGACGTTCGGTATCTTGTCCGGTCTATTTCTATTTCCCATTCCTCCCCCTCCTCTCCTGCACAGAAATTGTACCTTTTGTTTTTGAGCCTTTTTCATATTGTTCGAATTCCCTAGGTCGTTTTTCAAGTCTTATTGCTAGTCCCCTTTTTTCAGGTCCCTGAGCTTTCTTTCTTTCGAGTATCTTCACATATTTGTTTGCGTTCCTCGTGGTATATCTAAGTTCCTTTTGCCTGTTTGACTTTTCCTTCTTTGTTCCATGCATGTGCGTCCAAACCATCTTGACCTTCCGAAATGCTATAAGCCCTTCTTCCTCTTTTCTCTTCTCCGAATGCAATTTTCTTTGCTTCTTCCAAGATGTCATTCATGTCATTCCCTCGGTCCTTCATTCCCTCTCCCATTCTTTTTCTCTTATTTTCTTTTTTTCTTGGGTGTTTATGAATGCTCCCTCTGTTTTCTCTCTGAATTTGGTATTTATTTTGGTACGTTTACCTCTTCCTTGCTTTCGTCTTTTGTTCTTCCCCTTGCCACTTTTATCTTGAGCGGGATGGGTTTGTGTCCCTCCCTCCCTCCTAACCCATTCTCCCTAGCTCCATCTTCCAGATTTTTCTTTATTGCTTCCTCATTTGCTATCACATAATCTACTATCTTGCTCCGTGAGCATTTGTTGTATGGGCCAGGCTTTGCCATCTTCTTAGGCCATTGCATATTGTATCGTAGTTGTACATACCTCTATCGGTGTTTCTCCTCGTTTGTCATCTCCATTTTCCGTCTCTTGTGTTTCGTTTGCCATTCTTCCCCTCTTAGGCTTTGTCCCTTTGTCCACTCTCCTTGTCTATCCCTGCTTTCTGTGCCTGTTCTTGTCCCGTCCTTGCATTAATATCCCCTACTATGATCAACGATCCCTTATCCCTGTGTTTCATGACAATTTCTCCCATGCTTAGTAGTTCCAGTTTGTCACATTGAGGTGGGTAATATACTATTAGCAAATATAGATTTCTGTAGTCAAGCATTACAATATTTATAAGCATGTAGTTTCCAAAATACATGCTTTTTTGACACTGCTATTCCTAATGTAGCAAGCTAGCCCTGGCTTCCTCTTCCTACTTTGTAGTTCTTTTCCCTCGGCATGATGTGTGTATCCTGGTTCATCACGGTAGCCTCTTTGTGGCCGTGCTCCCACGTCTCTACTAGGCATATGATATCCTGGTCCCTTTGTCAAGTGTGGCGTTCTCCGTCATCCCAAGGATATCCGTGCAATTCCGATACCGGTCGTTATTTCTTCCTTCCTTTCATGCCCCCCTGCCTCCGGTGATCTAGTCGTGTCATTTCTTTACCTGTCCCTCGTCCTTGCTCCCTGATCCCCCACAGTCTCCCTTGCCGGGGTTATGTTACGATCTGGGTCTCTTGAGCCTCTTTTAAAACTTCCCACCCTAGGCGTATGCGTGTTTAGAATCTTGGGGCTGTTCGGTCCATTGACCCGGATGGTGTTTTCCCTATGCGTTTGCGCTGTTTGTCCTGTCGTTTTGTTCCTCCGGCGGTTCCATCTTCCCTCGGGATCCTGTGGGTCCATCCCATCTCTCTGCGTTATCCCCATTCTGTAGTGTGTTCTCTCGGCCTCTTTTGGTAAAGTTTCCCATTTTACCCACCCCTGTGCTCACGCCCGACTCAATTCTCGACTTTTGCGGTTCCTGTGCTTAACCGCCTCACGCATGGGCCCAGGAGCCTCTTGTACTTTGAGTCCATTCTGAGTTTTGAACCTGCGGTGGATGATTCTTTCCTTGGCTGCCGGTCTCTATAGTCACATTTATGTGCCTCGCCCTTCCTCTCCCATGCCCCGCGGACTGCTTTCACTATCACATTCACATTATCACGAAAGCGTTCTCCATTATTTACGCGTTGACACGAAGCGTGTCTTCGTTAGGCCTTTCGGCTACCCTATCAACCTTACATCATGCTTTATCCTTTCCTGTTCCTTGAATTCCACTATGTGCAGTTTAATCCTATCAAAAACTACGCCCAGGCATCTAGATCTATTTGTTTCTTTTCTAATGTCATCAACCTTTGTATGATTTCTGCCTTTTCTTTCTCCACCTCATCCATCCTCTTCCGTATTTCTACCTCCGTCTCTTCCACCACCTGCACCCGATCTTCCACTTTCCCTATAGGCTTCTTTGTTGCATTTGCGGGTGCTTTCGCCCGGTGTGTTGGCGCTTCCATCCTCGGTACCACAGTCTCGATCTTACTTCCATCAATGCCAAGAAGTCTTACAGGTCTTGTTTGAGTTCCTCCCTGCTGGCTCCCCCCGTTCCTGTTTGGCTAGCCATTTCTCCGTCTCTTGTTGTGGCTATACCGCTTCGCCGAATCCCTTTCCCGTCGTTTGCTCTCTTCTGTGTTTTCCTGTATCTTGTTTCTCTTCCGCGGGCTTGCTATATTGTGTTCCCTTATTTATCCGTTCGGGCGTTTCCCCCCACATCCTTTCAGTATTTGAATTTCAAATTTCAAATTTTCCCCATCCAAGATATGATTAATGGGTGCTTGTGTCCGCCCTTTACTATCGGCGTTTTTTGGTTGGCACTCCGATTTGTATTCAATTCCATGGATTCCGTGATTTCCGAAGCCACACGTACTGCTTTGTTTTTGTTGTATCCTTTTGATAGTGGGTTTTGTGACTTTGGTGCACCAATCGGAGGATTAGATCCTCACTGTCTTGGTGTACGGTTGGGGAGTTGCCTCCCACTATCCCATACTTGGCAACCTCCGTCTTTCCACTTTCATTTTATGGGGCCGGAGAAGTTGGTGTCTGTTGCTTAGTGGTAGGCACTAGCCGGTGGGCTATTTCCCACTCGTCACGGTGTATGTGAGGCGCCCGATCTCTGTCCCATAACTTTGCCTTCCACTCTTTGCACCATCTACTCCTGGTTCCCTTATTTATCCGATTTCTTTCGCCCATCCTTTGTGGTTGTTGTATCTCCAGGGCCTGTTAGATTTGTGTAGCTTAGTCGAAGGCACCAGTCGTTGAGCTACTTGCCCCACTCTGTCCTGGTGGGTGGCGGAGACGTCCGTCTGTCTGTCCCATCACCTCGCCTCCCCCTATTCGCACCATCTTCTCCTTTTCACTTTTATTAGATCGTATCCGTACCTCCGTACATCTGCTTCCTACCTATCATATATATCTCTACATATACCTATTTACTTACCTCTATACATCATATATAGCATATTTACACGCCCTGCAATATTATTATTATTACTATTTTTTTTTTTTTAAACTCCTATGTGTTTCGCCACCCGTAGAGAAGTTGTCCCATACTTCATACGCCTTTTCTTTCTTTCGTTCGTACTTCCGCTAACTTGTTATGTATATCTTCTTTAGATCATGCAACTGTTTTTACTTAAGTATAAGTATTAAGTGTACTCCCTTTGGTTCCCTATTCGGCCATACATCAGAATTGTTACGTAGAAATCTTACCATTTGTTGGATTTTGACATTTCGTTAGTCGCCCAATTTGTGCATATTACGGAAATAAAGTCGTATGCAGACTAGTTTATCGAAAAGCCAGCCAGCCCTATATCTGATGTTGTAGGTAGTGCCCAATTATACTCTAGATATCCTTTCTTATATTCCCATGTACCACCCGATATGGTTTTATATAGTCATCGCCGAGATGTATGGAGAAATCCTCAGTTGCACCTCTAGGACGCTAACTTGATTATATTCAGTCTATAGTGATCTACGAGACATAGATAAGGGATATGTCGTTTTACTCCAAGGAGAAAATAGTCGACACTAAGAAACTGCTGTTATGTGATACATACGAAGCTGTAATTACTGCATAATTCTAGATTGTATTCAAAAGAAAAAATGTTTTTCACAGTTACATTTTCTGGCTTTTTCAGCCACTCCTACATATGATCGGCCTTACTCAAACAAAATTTGTTCCCTTTTCTCCTCGGGATTACCTGCACCCCCGAGCTTTTTATATAGTCAAAAGCTGATATGTATTACCTATCCATGGCCGTCGCCCGAAAGTCACTGATGTTGCTGAAGCTAAAAGGTTTGATCAAAGGATCATTTTAAACAGAAAACAGAAAAGAACAAAACAAAAGGTAAGACTAAAAAGGCATGGCATGCATCCACTTCAGACCTCTCCATTCTTACGCCTCCTCCCACGATTGCCTCCTATCTTTTTCCCAGAGAACTACTTCTTTGGCTTTTTTTCTGTAGATGGTTCCCCGATCTTCTTAACTTTTTCCAAGTTTCTTCCCATGTAAGCTCGGCACATAAAATCAACAGGGTTCTTTTCGCAGCAGTAAATACAAACCTTTCCGAAATCACATACCATAAGGTTGTGCTGATAACTAGAGGACCTCTGTATCGCAGCGTGAATCTGCAGTCGATTGAAGCACTGCATAGTTCTGTCCAGGTCCTGGCGCCGCACTGAATCATTCTTGTCGCCTAATACTCCAAGTACCTCCAGCAATCCCAGATTATAGCCATGATCCCGCATTGACTGTGCATGGTGTATTCGGTCACAATATAGGCAGTGAACGCGGCCGCAACTGATGCATGATGGCAAACCTCGGCCTAGACATATACAATCTGGAAAGCAGATACACCAGGGATTAAGATCCTCCAGATCAGGGTTATAAGGCACCGTGAGGTTGCCTGGTGTGCCAGAGCTGGGTCGCTTCTTGCCATTCTTCTTCTCCCCATCTCTGTCAACTACAACTTTCTTCCCCTTATCCATGTGAGCATGTTCTTTCAGTATATGTACTCGTGCTTGCTTAAATCTTAGTTGCATGTTCTCATTTGTGTGTGCAGGCTTCATAAGGATGTCATCACATATCTAACCAACTCTAGCTCACGTAGAGTTGAATTATATGTGAAGAATGCAGTGAAGAAGGAAACTATTCCAGAGGTTCCACAACAACCAGATAGTGTAAGCTGCGGTCTTTATATGATGGCCTTTATGCAAGCTTTTGTGGATGCCCAAGTGAATTCTAAAAGCATGGTGAGTTGTTCTTATATTTCACATAAATCTTTGGGATGTTTTATTGTAGCGGATCTTAATTCTTATGTTTGTTGCAGTTTTCATCAACCTAGTTCGACAAGGATTTTGCACTTGGCAGAAGAAATGTATTAATAAAAGACATGATTGAATATGGTTTGAGAAGAAGAGATGAGACAAAACAAGTTGTCACTGGGCAGAAGAGTGGTAGTTAAACTCATTCCAGCTTATGGAATTTAAAGCTAATTGACTATTGTACTTTGAAATTTATTCGAATAAGAAATCGTTTGCAACGCTTTAATTTCTATCAAGGGTTACAAACTAGAATTAGTTTAGACTCTCTGTCTTATCCTTAGGCTTGGTCCGGTTAGATGTATGGCTAACCTAACTGCCCTGGATTACTTACAGAGCTTATTATATTTGATCTCCAAGGCATTTTGGGTTACTATTGTCAATCAGCACCCAGTGACTATAATGGCCCTCAAGTGCCAATCCAATTACCTGATGGAGTCTTCTTTTGTCGTCCATTGTCGAAATCATTGTTGTACTGGTGTTCCAACCATTGGGATTTGGCTGTTTGATCAGATCTTCCCTTGGATGTTCTGACAGCCATTGTAGACAAGTTGTATGAGCAAGGCATACCAAGATTTAAATTCATTTATGGTGGCAATAGATGTTGGACCCTCTTCTTAGAGGCCAATGATGGGACAGACATATTTCTTTTCCCTTTGGATATTCCACTCCTCAAGTATCCAGAATACGGAAATAGATGTGTTATGATTACTGACCTTCCTTTCAAATGTATCTTCAATGAGGGTTGCTCTTTGGTGAAGACAAAGATTTGTGTTGGCTATTTGACTGGTTTGTAGGCTTGAGGAATGCAAATGACTTTACCACTTATGTCCAAGAGCATCAATTTGATACTTCTCGTGCATACAATGACACAGTAGTTCAATGCATAATAGTTTGGTGAAGATGATGAAGGTCAGGTACAAGATGAGTGTGCTGGTACATCAGATAGTAAACAAGTCGAGGACACGGGCACATCTTCGTGTATGTATCTAACTTAGTTAATACAATTATGCTTAGATGTTGTATGTTGTAGAGCTTTTTGTAATACATCTTTGTATGTACATAACTTAGGTGTCTGATTAAGCTTTCACATGATATACTAATAATTTTGTATGCATTGTAGATGTAAGGAATGATCTTCAAAACAAATGTCAAATTCCTCAACCGGTCAAGTAGATCTTCAACCAACCGATATAGAAAAACAAATCTAAGTTCCCAATATCTTTGGCGGGGGACTAATCCAAGGTCGAATACCATGTTTCTCGAGCTTTGGGAAATGGTTGAGAGAATCGATGATTCGGATACTCGAAGCAATTTGCTAAATCTACTTGCAGTCCAAGGTTTACTACATAATCCTTGGGGAGTCCATCCTTTGCGTAAGTAGTTGATCGAAGCCAATAGGGTGGACGGCCTTCCAATAGCCGAGGAGAATGCCCAACGGCAAGTGCTACCTTTGTAGCACATGTAAATCCTCAAAACTGTTGGAAGAAAGGTTTGCATGATGCAATAATCTTGAGATATTATGTTCCAAATGACATAGTGATTAGGCTGCTTCTTAAGTTATTAAGTGTGTACACTATACTATTTGCTTCGAAATATAATTATGTGTACCTTTGCACTTGTCTACAATTTGAACTTCAACATGTTCCATGCTATATTTTACAAACCGGGTAGTTTACACAAGTACAAACCACTGCAAATTCAAAGCATTAAGCCTAATCCAAGGCATCCACCATTTGGAAGACTTCCTAGCAACATCTCATGCACATCATCGGGCAATGCAAAAGCTGCACTAGCACCTTTTAACCCTGTGATTTATCTTCTTCATGGGAAATTTAGCTCCAATAACAGGACTTTTTTGGTACCAATACTTCTCTATCATCCAACGGCTTATATTTGTTATGGCAACTTGGCAATTTTCGATAATAGTAAGTCGATATGATTTGTGTCACCGTGATGATGCTCATTCTTGTAAGCATCAATGACCGCTTGATCAATACATGCTTTTCTCTAGTGCAAGCAAGAATATAGTATGGCACATCTTCCTCATTACCGGGAAGAGCAAAAGAAGCAAAATTATCACCAAACCGTATCCCATCATGTAACTCCTCTACCTCATTTTGCAAACATTGAGTTTCGATTCCAATTGTTTTACCTCAAACATGTGCACATGGGACTAGCTTCTTCCACGTTGTTGAATAGACTCACATGCCTTCCATTCAAAGTTTATGTAGGCACTTTGAAAAAACAAGATAGTGGTCTAACTATCAATGAGGTTGGGGTCCTCCGGGACTTATGGAAGATACGGTGCCGACTTTGGACACCGGAAGGGGTTGCACATCAAATGGCTTTGACACGGTCAATCTCGACCTCCTTCACTTCCCAATACACTCTGAACTTGAGATTTCTTGTTTCTCAAAGCAATACGGGCATCATGAGCACCCTTTATTTCAATCCCATGCTCTCTTCTTTGCTCACCGCCAAGAGTTGCTTGGCCTTGGCGACTTCTCCATCATGTTCCCCTTCCCATGCCCCCGATCCGAAGAAATTCCATTGTACACGAATGCCATGCGACAATGGTACCGCATATGAAGTAGAATGATCTTCTTGGATTTGAACTGAAAAGACAACCATCGACCACACGAGATGATACCACATGTGAGATCCTCCATTCTCTTTCAACCATCGAAGATGAAGTTGAAATGTTTGTACAAAATGTGTGTCATGACTTCTATCATCGAAACATATAAGTGAACGGTCTTCTCGCAACTTACCATTTACCTTGAAGAGAGTGATGTGTACCAAAATAGTGATCCTGGGTCTCGCATTCCAATGTTCGGGACTTGCACTTCTTTGAAGGGCTGCAATGTGTAATTTTTTGCAAAGTCTACTCGATATCACGAGAATCATCTCTTAGACTCACGAATGCCTTCTCCTAAATTCCTTGCTCATGCCAATGAGTCGCAAAGTTGTGATGCACAAACTTTTTCATGTGATCAAACATGGCAGATAGCATGAAAGGAGCATCTGTTTGCTTCTCCACCAATCTTAGTCTTCTAGGAGTGCCCTTCCTTGACTTCTCGTCCATATAACGAAGGCGCCATTTAACATCATCTTCATTATTACGATCCGGTCTCTTTTGGGCATAAGGGAATCTTTTGATTACCACATTTTTCACAATCCCCTTATGCACTTCAGATTGTGCCACTCTTCCCTTTCCTCTTTTTGGCAAACCATTTCTCTCCAAAGAGTGCTAACATTACAAAATGTAAGCTTTTGTGCCCGACAAACCCCATCATGTGTACCAACAAAGACATACATCACAATTGCAACCGCAATTTATGTGAAACTTCAGACCTCATAGAGTTGAAAGCTTTTCAAATTCTACGCTTGTTCATGTTTGACACAACAACAAGTGTTTTCGTCCTTCAATTTCCTTATGCAACTTGGTTTCGGTATTCGAACATTCTAATACCAACATCTCAGATCTGGATTCTCCTCCACAAAGTGCTCATACATTACCATTTTGCACATTGCAAAAGAAAATAGGTAAGTTGGAGAAGACTGCATTGAATACCTTACATATCCAAGACATAAGTAAGAAATACTATGTATACCAATTACATATCAGTTGTACACGTAAAAGATTTGATTGAATCTATACATATTCATTACATATATACAATTAGATTATGTATAGTATCAATTTATAGCACATTTAATTCTACATCCTTACACTATGTACATATATATCACATAATATACATGAAATACTTCCAAGAGCAAGTAGATGACCCCATAAACCTCATTTACATGTATAATACATTAAGCAAAACAGACTGAAAAGGCTACATCAAAGCAAGTAAACTAAGATTGGAAAAGGAGTTCACTCGCACATTTAATCTTACATCCTTACACTATGTACATATATATCACATAATATACATGAAATACTTCCAAGAGCAAGTAGATGACCCCATAAACCTCATTTACATGTATAATCTGAAGTAAAGCAAAACAGACCGAAAAGGCTACATCAAAGCAAGTAAACTAAGATTGGTAGAGGAGTTCACATATGTGCATGAAAATGTACATGAAAACTAAAAAGAAACTGAAATGTAATAGTTTCTTTGACAAAAGCCTTAATACCTGAGGAATGTCAAGATACTGGATTGCCTCGCTTCTTTTTTTCCTCACATCCCTGTACTTTGGTGAAACCTTGGTGTTGTTAAGCTAGAACTGGATGACTTTTAGCTTGGTTTCTTCATCCAAACGATCAGATCTAGCCTTCCTGCCTGCTAATGCCCAAATGTTTGAACCAACAATTGCCATTCTCTTTCTTTCGCTAGCAAAGATATGAAAGATTTTGGGGATGGCATTTGAGCATCTTGCAAGCAATTCCCTTTTTGCTTCAAATCACCATTTTTCCCCACAACCATTGATAAAACCGAAAGTGCTTGGCGCCAATTTATCACCACTATTAGAGCATCTTACCTCTTCCAATCCATCTTTAAGGTTTTCTAAAATTGCATGCTTGACCACTGCTTGTGAAGGCAACCCAATCACAAAAGTTCAAAAGCTCCAATAGCCTGTGACCTTACAAGAATCTAGAAGCAAATAAGTACCTTTGATTAGGAGCCGAGATTCAAATTTTCTTTTCTCATAACAAGATATGAGATTTTGCACTGCTTGGTCCTTATTTTTGGTAACATACCTTGAGGATGTACTACCCTTTTCAATTTCGCTATCATGCTTTCTCGCCATCTTCTTTTTCCCTTTCTCATCTCTCCCACTTTCGAATTTACTGCATGCCACCTGTTGTTTACTCTTCACAATTTTGAATTCACCAGATGCCATCTGATGTTTGCCACATTCAGTTTCAAAATCATCAGATTGCATGTTTTCCTAATCGCCACATTCAGTTTCAAAATCACCAGATTGCATGTTTTCCCCGATCGCCACATTTAGTTTTAAAATCACCGATTGCATGTTTTCCCCGATCACGAAAAAAATTCAAATTGTGTTCTACTTTCTTGGTTCGATTTGGGAATTTTCTTGGAAGGAATTTTTTCTGGAGGGAATTTTCCTGGAGGAAATTGGAGGGAGGAATTTCCTCCAGGAGTTTCGCATCAACCGCTGGCCTCTACTAGTCATAATTACAAACAAACGGGAATTCTGCCCCTTTTTAAATATATAAGACAAAATTTATACATGAAATAAGTACATTTAAAATTCAGCAACCCGTTCAAAAGTTTACATGAATTGCCCCCTAATGTATGACACCCTAACGTGCTTTTACCCAGAGCGCTTTGGTCGTTGTTACCCTCAGGTGAGGTGATCCGTATGTGAAGAGGATGCCACAGTTGTGACAATATGGCTGCCATGGTCTCTTCATCCACTATATATTGTAATGCTATTTTTTTATGAATAAAAATTCATTGAAGGTTAGCACTTTGTTTGGAGAATTTAAACTGTGTCGTTAGTTTTAGATGTGTTCTTTAGTTTCTTGACTCGCCATTCGAGAAAAATTGGCCATTTGTGTATACTTAGGTTTTTTATTCACACATGGGGCCTAAAATGGTTTGCACATCCTTTCAGATTGAGATAACATGGTTGCGAAAAAAGTGGGAATTGCATGAGACCCTCTTTAATGTAATGCGACATAACTGTAAATATTGATGTAGCACGGACAACTAAAAGCGAGGTGCCAGGGTGAAGTGTAAATTGTACATAACATCTTCTTTGCTTTCTTTGCTCATTTTGTGTGGTGAACTGTGTTATATTTGTATATAGGCATACCCTTCTTGCGAGGGATGTATGTGACAATAAGTGGATTCATGTTTGTAATGCTTTGTCTATTTCATCATTCCTTAGTTGGAGTTTTGTAATGGTGAACCATTCAATTCAATTCTATTCTACTCCATTGCATTCCGTTCAATTCGTTGTTCAATTGAGTGTTCTTCATACTTGGTAGTCCAATGGACTATCCACCAAAGCAGATAGTCCATTGGACGAAACTACACCAAAATACAAAATAAACAAATGTAGGAGGATGAAATTTATGACCATTCCACTTATCTTTGAGATAAGAACATCTTCATGTACACACCCGAGGGAAGAACCTAGTCTTGCTCTTATTCAACGAATGGAACCAATGCATATTAATTGTTGTATCTTTTGCTCTCTTGGTGCTAACATGGTCCTAACAAGTAATTGCACATCGTGGCAATTCCATGGACCATATTTTACTGATGAAATGCCTTTCGTATTTAGATTGTTTGTTTTTTCCTAATGCCCTATGTTCCAATTCTCCCATTAAAAGCTCTAAAAAAACAGCTAAATCAAACTAAGAAAAGACATCGATAACAAATGCCTGGCAATGCAACTCCTCGTGGTCTAAAGCTAAGCTATTGGGTATGGCCAGAGTATTACAAAGCTACCACAATATGTCAACAGTTTGCACCTACCAAGAAGAATTATGAATTTCCCTTGAATTCTTAGTATCTGTCTTTGCTGCTCTCATGGTAGTCTTGGTACTTAGGTGATCTACTACCATGCCTCGAAGACTTGCTATGGCTATGGGACCTGCTGTGACCATGTCTTATTGGAGATCGACTACGATGATGGTCATGTGTCGTTGGAGAGCCACTATGATGGTGGTGTTTCCTACGTTCCCGATGGAAGTGCTGATTGTCATATCTTTCTTCCCGAGATCGTTTCCTATGAGTCCTCCGATGCTTGGATTCATGTAAATGAGTATCATCCAGACCCTCCATTTCAGCTAGCCCATCTGTTTGCCTGTCTATACCATGGTCGTCTCTTCCTTTCCTTGAGCTTCCTGGATCTCTAGAACCAGCTTTTCGAGGCACTGATCTGTGGTCTCCACCCTTCTCACGTTCTTCGGCCGTCCGTGGTGGTGGTGGTGGTGGTATCTAGAACAATACAGCACACAAAATAAATGGTATAATAAAGAGCTAACATTGAATCACAGAAAACTACAAATCCTCTGGCACAAAAACATTACTTAGAAATGATTTTACTTGGGCGCACTTTACATGGGCCCTGAGAATGAGCAGACTACAGACAGAAACATCTTTGGATCTGCTTCTAATCATGCAAATTTGAAAAGTTTATGCCATCCACAATGAGTATCCCAACTCAAACCAAAGGTTGAAATGATTAGACTGTCAGATCCTTTTCAGCCCCATTATTTTAGATATCTTTTCACCTGCTGGTAAACACCATCCAAGAGGCACAATATAGAGATAATCTGTTTTTTCCTTATTAAATTAGGCGTGGATACATCTGCCTCCATTCACCATATTTAAAATTCCTTAAGTCCATTCAAGTCCATAAGATATATAGGGTAGCGCATCAGAGCTGTTTATTCTAAAGAGGTTATACATATTGTTATTATAGAAAAGGCTCGTGAGAGAAAAAAGATTTATACTAATAAGTGTAGAAACTATCTATAGTAATACGGCAGTTTTGAATTATGTAGGAATAAAGTGGGTCTACTAGGGACATAGATCTATCCTTTACATAAATGCTGGTGTTAACAGGAACCTATGACAGCATTCGGCTAAAAGCCGTGTCTTTCACAAATCGCTTATTGCAATTCTTTGGCACACAAGATTACATAAAATTTGATATCCAAAATGTTCCCTCACAACAAAACAAGTCCAAGCACATTCTTATACCTGATAGCGCGACATGTAATGTCCCTCTGGAGGCAAAGGGATTCCAAGCTTCTTTAGTTCTTCATATGGTATTGGACGCCTGCAAGATAAAAATCTTGACCACATTATTGAACACATAATTCAATGAAAAAGTCTCAACACTTTGTAGAGAACGTACAATGGTGCACGAAATGGTCTTTCTCTTCCCCCAAATCTTAATTGTCCTGACTCTTTATGGCCACCCAATCCTCCACCTTTTACAAAAAACATACTCCTCTATCAAATAAGCATACAAACATGTTTTCTCTTTGATTTATGTAAGCTTCTACGGGTTTGTTGCGCACCCAACCTGCGAGGAATCCAGCCAGGCATTAGCTGTTGACGGTTGTAGTCCACTATTACTTGGTTTCCATCGATTGTGGCATGATGAGCTTCCTAGGCAATCAATGCATAGTTAGATATAATGCCTCTTTCCTAAAAATTATAAACAAAAACAACGAGAGAGAGAAATACTGACCTCATATGCATGCCGAAAATCTCTCTGTGTCTCATATTCAACGAAGGCATATCCTTGTGAAGCACCAGTAACTGAAAATGGTTGTCTTCAGGTTGAGAACATAACAATAAAACATCCTATAATGGAAGGAGCGAGTTTTCCAAATATCTGATTTTTAACTGAATAACAAACCATATAAGCCAATCATTATATGCCACCTTCATATAACAAGTTCATAGTGAATAATTTTCAAACAATGAATTCCGCTGGCCTCGTTTTTAGCACACTGACTTGCAGATTTTCACAAGATATTCTGTCTCGAATCTCAGAATTCCAACGAACTTCTGTTGTAATCATTAACTTTTGAACTATCTTTGAAGATAGTCATTGCAGCTGCCATACATATAAGAAAGAGATCATTGGATTCATCAACATATTAGTTCTTTCCACAAGTCCTTTCTACTTCCTACTTAGGATATTCAGATTTACTTCTTGAAGAATGTGCTCCTGAGCTCTGATTGAGACATTACCATCATGTATTTCAGTTCTGTGTTACCTATTTTATTCTTTGATATATCTCATCCATTCTCTTGCTACTGCAACAGGCTATGGAGTCACTTCATGCTCGAAGAGCTGCTGCACTCTTTTCTCATTCTTGCTCCCTTCATTTGCTCTTATTGTACCACAGCTGGACTTATATGCAGTTTTCCATTTTGATACTCCGCTTATATAATCCACACTGGAATAATGATCTGCTACTCTTAATAGTTCTTGCCTCATATTCCTAATAGTCCTTCCTTCTTGGGACTGTTGGTTCTGCTATCAACCAGATCTTGTCTCGGATTTTTTACTTTCAACATTACATGATGTGCTCGTCCATTGATCCATCTAACCTACTACTGGAATAATTCCTGAATCAATCAAAAATGATGTTTGGACATTCCATTTAGTCTGTCACTGCTGCAAAAGCTTTAAGCAGTGTTAGAACGAAAGATTTTGATACCTGATAGGAATATTGTGCCGAGATCATGGACAGAACTGAGCTCGTGATGTCTAGACATGTGTCTATCAGGTATCAGAGCATTGATATTCCTTTTGTTTCTATCTATATTTTCTGCAGTTGCCATTCAATACGTTCTGTGCTTCCGAGTTTGTGCCTACCTGCCAATGTTTTCCATATCTGCCACTGATATCCCTTTTATACCCATGTTTTTCACAGCACCGTGCTTTGAATATTGGATCTAATGTCCTTAGCATTGCCTGGGATCTATTGTAGCTGACCTTCTTCCTCACTTCCTTTCCAGAATCCTTGTGTAAGAAATCCTTGTCATCTACACTACTCCTAAGGTTTAAATGTGATGCTTGTATTTGTTTCTTGTGTCATGTCATACTGTTGGTCTCTCCTATTCATACCATGCTCTTCGTTCTTTATTGACAATTGAAGACTTTTTGAATCTGTCTCTATTTTCTACTTTTGACTTATAATTACGTTCAGCGCAATGCTATTGCTGCTGTTGTGCGAAGAAGGCCATTGGTACCTTACACGCTGTAAGGCATGATGGAGGTTCTCTCAATTGTGTTTGGACTTACTACAACATTGCCATGCCATTGAAAAGACATTCATGTTAAAGGGCTTGATGCTATGACAAATACCTTTGTGAATGTGGCATTGTTCTGGATTCCCAATTGCTGTTTGGATTTCCTTGCATTCTTTACTGCCACTCTGTATCTTCACTACGGTTTTTTTGTGCAAGAACCCCCTGCCATCTGCTTCTCTTGCCTCATTCCACTCGCCTACACACAGCCAATGCTTCTTTCTCTGATTCTTGTTGTTCTATGGCCTCATATACAGCTTATTCTTGCCTTATGTTAGGCTGTTAATATTTCCAAATCTATATCACATTTTTTATGAATGCGCATTTCCATGCCTCTTGGCAACATATGATTATTGCTATGGAGTTAATCTTACCAAGAGGAGAATATTATAGCAGAGTGCAGCAACCTGCATTGGAGCCAACCTAGCCATGCTTCCTTCTCTTGGTGCCCAACCTTGTTCCATTTGTGTGAAGAGCCTGA
Source organism: Isoetes taiwanensis (assembly GCA_021234155.1). Lineage (NCBI taxonomy): Eukaryota > Viridiplantae > Streptophyta > Lycopodiopsida > Isoetales > Isoetaceae > Isoetes > Isoetes taiwanensis. The sequence goes on along the minus strand of JAJEKV010000004.1, from coordinate 25,812,116 downwards.
TAAAGTGAAGTTCCTTGTTGCATTGGAGTCAATCCATGTTGATTTTGCTTCAAACTTTTGTGCAGTCTGCATCTTGATAGATTCAAGAACCATGGCTTGTTGTCAAAGATGAGAATGGATGACTGCCCTAGCTCTGGTATCATGTCAGGTGATAAATCCAGATTTTGGAGGCAAACCCTGTGCTTATATGATGATGATGCAGCACAGAAATTGTGATCTGTATATTGCCAGGAGACGATTTGTCACGTCATGCCAGTGAGCCTGCGGATATTTCTTGATTTGTGCCAGTCATGTCACTGCAACTAAGCAAGTGAACAAACATCACTTGTATAGTCCGGGGGACACTCTTGGATGTGACAGAATGGGATGTCGGCACTAGACATCAAGATACAGATGCTGAGTCTGAGGCACACGCCACCGCACAGATTTTCTTGGAGTACCTGATAGTGTTTACCTCCTGGATTTTTACTTTGTTGCTAGAGAAAGAAGATTATATTAATGTCTACGAGAGACCGCTTGGGTCTATGAGACCAAATATACATCAATCATGTCCAGCTAGGGGCGCATTTGCAGCCACCTAGAGATATTGCTTAAAAAAGGAAAAAGAAAACTAAAACAATGAAGTTAAGAAACTTTTGTCTTCTTGGCCACGGGCCCAAAGTATAAAGTGATGCCAGACTTGTTTTCTCTTTTGAAAGACTGCTTATGTTTGTCCGCTTTCTTCTCCTAGACACTTTCATGGTTACTCCTTTTGAGATGGGATGAGATGGTTCGGGAAGAGAACCTGCCTTCCGTTTATTATCATTATCACCTCCAATGAGAAAGAAAGTGATCAGCCTTTGTGTAGGATCGTTTTCATGTCCCGCTCTTCCCCCAGCTTGCTCTTTCAATAGATTTCTTCTATGCACAGTCATTTGGTGAAGGAAAAGAGCTATACATTTCTGGTCCTCATAGGCGATCAGTTTGGAGAGGGAGGTAGGTTCCCAAAATAGGCAATGGATTCTGCCCCGTATTTCATAATAGACAGGACACGTGAAGATGAAATGTTCCTCAGATTCAATTACATTCAAGTGACACAGTCTGCAGATCCTCTTCGAGCGCTCCACCTTCGGTCTACTAGCACGACCAGCTTCAATCTCAAGCTGATGAGATGAGACCCTGAGCTGAGGTTATCTCAATTGTGGGACCTCTTTTTGAGCGGGGGGTATTGACAATTTTTAAGAAAATAGCCTCCAGTTTATTGCGGTATCCCTTTGATTTGGACAGTGTCAAAAGCCTTACGCAAACCTAAAGTAGCTATACAGTGCATTTTCCTGTCCTTCCGATGCTGGAATTGCAAGCTTCAGTGCATGAAAACCTTCATTTCATTATGGCACCCCTTTGAGCGGGGATGTTGGAATATTGTGTCAGCTGGAAGCTTGGACTTCCAGCAAACTTAATCAGTAACTCCTGAACTATCCTTTAAAAAGTAGTTGCAGCTCCACCAACATGATGCTGTTATATATACAGGGGATCATTTGGATCATTTTGTTTTCATCATCAGTTCTTCCGTCTCACCTACATGGCCATATGTACTTCTGTTCTTCATTACCTATTTTATGCTGATCTACACTATCCATTCTTTAATCTACTTCGTCCACTCTCTTGTTACTGCAATACAAGACTGACAACAAAAACTATAGATAGAAATGACCGTAAGAAGTGCGACTTCCAACTTTTTCAAAATGAACTCAAGCAAGCTTGGACATGAAGGTGGCATTGGAAGACAAAAGAACGTAATTGTGGGTGTCAGTTAAAACGATCAGGAAAATACTTTAAGATCAAAACCTTTTAAGATACAAGTACCCTAAGCGGGTAGACTTCGTTTTGCAGCCCCCATCTGACGTGGCATATATCTCAGCCCTCGATTTGCAGATTGTGTGGTCTGGATCTGCTGGTGGGGGGCTGCAAAAGGAAGGTGTCCCCTAAGCAACAAGTGGAAGAACGGGCAAAACGAGAAGATCGGCCAAATTTTACAAAGTGGTAGCTTTGAACTTTATAGCCAGCTTATAGTTGAATTTAGCATAATGTGATGTATCAGGAACTCACCAATATGACATGTATCAAGAACTCACCAATATGACGGACTAGCCGCAGATTTTTCACCCTTCCATACTTGCTCATGGCCTGCGAAATGATCAAAAGCTCAACACCAATAAGGGAACTATGGCTACAAAAGAAAGGCTTGCCTGAAGCAGGGTTTCTTCGGTGGTGTCCCGAGATAAGCGACCCACAAAGAGAGTACAGTGGGGGTCTCCAATTGCTTTCCTGTCACCAGTAGGATCATCTAACAAAAGACATCAGTTAAGTATTTGCGATCTAAAAGATGCAAAATAACGTTGGTTACTTACAAAGACCAGTTTGAGAGGCAAGCAGCGCGCGATATACGCCATTGTCGTGCGGGGTTACATCTGTGCCATCTATACTTCCGGCCTGAATTGGATGGTATGCCTGTGCATAGAAAACGAGGTTTGCTCTTCCGCCAGCGTGCGCCATGATTCTGGGTTCATTGGGTGGGTTTGGGTTTGGGTTTAGGGTTGTTCATACCCTTGTGGCGCTACAATGTTGCATCTAACGGTTTCTTGGGCCGTTATCATCAGGGGCCCCTCACTTTAGCCATCTACAGTGGTGGGGATCAGGCAGGCTTCAATTTAGATTTCGCACTAACCAGCAAAAAATGCCGCATGTCATTTATGCTTACCGGATTTTTGAGAAAAATTGCCGGATTTAGCACTACTTTTTTGAAATTTTGACCGGAAATTTGTCTGCATCTACTTTAGCAAATCGGATATTTCCAACATTAATCAGATATTTTGGGGAGGAACCTCCCTAATTTCGACCCTTGGCCGATCAGGTCTCATAGGGGTGTGTCTCATAAGTTTCGGCTTCTTTGTAGACACGAAAAACTATATCTATCTATCTCTTTGACACTTACAAACCCGTTGACTATTTCCTCACGGGCTCTTTTTTCTTCGTCTAGTATGTATGTGGCTCCAAATCCAGCTCTTCCAGCATACTCCAATCCTGAGTTAAAAGTTTGGATTGATTTTTTATGTAAAAAAAACAAGACTCAAAACAGGAAGAGATAGAACTTAGAGAGAAGTTAAAGAAGTAAGGGAAAAGCTCTCTGCAGATACGAATAATAATGGTATTGCAGCAAGCAAGAAATAACCTTGAGATACACGTTAAGCACATTGAAGAGCAAGAAGCCAAGACTCTGGCAATAAGAAGCAAATGTACATACACTAACAAGGGAAGAGGATACTATGTTGACTCTTTAAAGAGGAGCAAATGCATAAAATAAGTAAAAGGATGATTTCTATAATCCTGTGGTAAGACGTTAAACTGCCATACCCAAGGTCACGGGTTCAACACCTCGTTGTGAAAGTGGCCATGCAATGTAAAGTTGGTGGGGGAAGGACCCACTTCAGCAATGTAAAGTGGTGGGGGCAGGACCCATCTGGGTGTGTTGTAAAGTGTCACATGTCCGATAGGACGCTGCCTTGTGGCGTGACGTTAAAATCTCTTCTTCTTCTTCTTCTTCTTCTTCTTCTAGAGATTTTGAAGATGAAGAAATCCTATTGCAAGAGTAGAAAGATTCAAGAAACCTTAAAATCGATATATGGTAGTAAAGGACCATGTCTAGATGGGCTACCTCCAAAATTTTATACTCATTACACTTTAGAAGATATTATTACTCTGGTTCAGGGAGCATGGATAGCAGAGAGCTTATATTGCCCCATCAATGCAGGGTTCATAACTATGGTTCCTAAAGTTGAACATCCAGCTACATTTGGGAAAATGGAGATCAATCTCTCTCACTAACACAACCTACAAACTTATTGCTAAAATAATGGCAAGCAGAGTAAAAGGTGTGTTAAACAAAGTGATAGATCATATTCAATCTAGTTTTCTACCTAAAAGAAACAGACTTGATAATTATATTGGAGCTTATGAAGGGCTCCAATTTGAACAAGATATCTAAACATGGATGCTTACTTTTGGGTTGGATTTTAAGAGGGCATATGAGACTATCGAATCGCCATTTCTTTTAAAGCTGTGAGATGTATAGGCTTTTCTGAAAGTTTTGTGGCAAAGATTCATGGCTTCAATCTTAAAGCATGTTCTTCTATCATCATAAATGGCAACCTCTCTGAATTTTTTCAAATGCAAAGAGGGGTAAAATAAGATTGCCCATTGGCACTTTATCGTTTTTTAATGTGACTGAAATGGTAACCAATATTGCTAAACATCTGTAAGTCATGAAGGAAGTACAAGGTTACATAAAGAAGAAGGTTCCTAGCAGATGTGGCTTTGGATGTGAATTTACATGGCTCTGGTCAAATATTGTGTGTAGAATAAAGAAGAAATTGATTTAGTACACTTCTACTTTTTCATTGGCTAGTAGAATAGAAATAGCCAATAGTGTAATCTCAAGTACACAGCATACTTTTCTTCTGCTACAGTTGCAGAAAAAGCTTATTACGAACAACTGAAGATAGCAATTCGAGCTTTTATAGCTTTAGCTGCAAAATTAATCTGAACAACTATTCATAATAGTTCTCAATCTTTTGCCCTTAAATTGATAAGGTATTGGGGACAACAGTCTCATCATGTTGATAAGATAAATCTGCCACATCAACTTCCAAAATTAGCTTTCATTCAATGTCACTCAATTCAATGCCGCTAACAATAACTCTCTAATTATGAGGGGGTTAATTGATGCTTCTTTAAAGAGTAAAAAATAAAATCTGTGTTGACTCATTTCCTTTGTCACATGGAATTCTTCACTACATAAGTGGGGTGTTTATCCTTCAAACAACTGAAAAGACGCAAGGCTTCGATGTGTAGCTATTCACACTCTGGCAGACCTATGGATCAATGATAGGTGGATAACATGGTAAGAACTTGTACTAAAATTGTTGGCAAATCCATAGGTGAAAAGACTTCCAAAGCTATCACACGAAAAAGTGAAAGATATAGAGGGGATGGATAGATTGGGCCCGTTTTGGACTGTAAAATGTAAAACACAATTCAAAATTTCTAGTAGATATTCTTTGCATTTAGAAAACTTAGCCCTGAAAGTGCCACATAAATGGGAATGTGATAATCATAAGACCATTAAATGGACAATATTGTATAAGGAGAGTAATTATTTTCAGATGGTTAGTTCTCAAAGTCTAGACTATCACACCAGAGCAGTTAAGTTTCAAGGACATTATTGATGAACTTGGGGATTTAGTTGTGATTTGGATGATTGGATGAAACTCCAGTATACATATTCCAATGTCCTTGGTCGAAGCCCTTCTGGGATTGGATTCAGCTTCTGCTTGGAGTAAGCACAGGTAACTACAATAATGACTTGTTGTCCTCTTGGAAGAAGAGGACCAAAATAAATAAATCCAATTTAATACTTATTAATTATTGAGGCATCACATAGTGTTGGGTACTTTTTTAGGTAGTTTTATGATCCTTAAATAGTACTTTTTAAGGTACATTGTAGCATGCTTATGCCCCAATATAGAAGAGCAGTTTAACATGTACCACAACAACATGTAGCCAAGAAAGTGTACGTTAAAGGGTATTAAAGATGTTGAGGGCAATCTACTCGGACTGCTCCTACTCTAGCAATATACATTAGGTCTGGGACTTTTGCTTTATGCTGATGATGTGATACTTGTTTCTAGGACAGCAACGGGTTTGCAGCGTTTGTTGTATGTGCTGGAGTAGTTTTGCAAAAAAACTGGCATGAAAGTGAATAAAACTAAGACTAAAGTTATGGTCGTTGGTTCTCGAGAATCAATAGTAATGCATCTTGATGGGGAAACTCTGGAACAAGTAAAAAAGTATAAATATTTGGGGATTGAGTTTACTAATGACTACAGGTGGTTTATGGCAGTGGGAAACGTTGTCTGGAGGTCTCCATGCTTTGTATTATTCTCTTAGCCTGTGGCGACAAAGAAACATCTGATGTTTGTCTCGGTATCTTTACATGGATGCCTATCTCAAGGAATAGGGATTTATAAAATAAAAGGAGCAAATACTTTTTTTGTGCCCATTCTTTTCAACGCTTCGTGTGGCTTGAACAGAGAACGGTAACCAAGCCTACTAATACCGACATCGTCACAAACAGTCTGTACATCTGCCGCTCCTAGCTTCTTGTATATCTCTCCTAGCTTCCTCATGTGCATCTCCTTACCATATTGTACCAAACGGGCGCGCCAGTGACGATCGAGCAGATAAGAAAATTAATCCTGGGTTATATGAGATGGTTACACATCAGATGATGCATGGCCCTGGCCCCACGTGTCCCAATGCTCTCTATTTGATTGATGGGATGTGTAGTAAAGGGCATCCAAAACAGTTTCTAGAGCAGACCATGATTAGCAATGGGCACCCATGTTATAGACATAGAAATGATGGGACAACTGTCTATCGAGATGGCATGAACATGGACAATAGTTGGGTTGTACCCTATAATCCACAGTTGTCGGGCTATTTTAGATGCCACATTAATGTAGAGATATGTGCTCATATTAAAGGAGTCAAATACTTATACAAGTACATTTACAAGGCTCCAGACATAGTATCAGTGAACTTAGCACAAGGTTTTGAAGAGAGTGTGACTACGGCATGCACTATAACAAATGACCATGATGAAGTTCAGCAATATGTTAATGCCAAATACTATTCTGCCTCTGAGGGTGCATGACAGTTATTCAAGTTTGGACTACAAGAATAGGTTCCTCATGTCGTGCGATTGGCAGTTCACCTTTTTAATGAGCAACCAATACTTTTTAATGCGCATGCTCAGATGAAGTTGTTAAAAATGCATATGACACCACTCTCATGGGTTGGTTTAGGGTGAAAGCTGCAAATGAATACCGAGTGTCCCTAACTTTGTCGTACCATGACTTTCCCAAGATGTACTTGGAGCAAAGACACTTGGACAAGTCATCAACTCAGATAATGCCATCTATGGGCAGAATGTATTTTGTGACTTCCTCACAAGGTGAACGATTTTGTTTGTGGATGTGGCTAAGCAATGTATCAGGAGCTACATCTTTTAAAGGCTTGAAATCTATTGATGGTCATTTGTGTAAGACATACGAAAAATGCATATATCAAGCAGATGTTGTGAATGATAATTCAGAATGGCTAGAATACCTACAGGATGTATTAACATGGGGTATGCCATGTCAACTACGACACTTATTTGCTTCAATATTATTGGAATGTAACCCATTGTATCCATTTGATATTTGGAAGGAGTTGGAATAAAGATTGGTTGAGGATTTTCTAAACCAAATTGGGCTGATGTTTATTCTGAGACGGGCCAAGTGGGTTAGTATGCTATTGACACGGCACTAATGGATGTGGAGGATCGCATGCAATCAGTTGGAAGGAGCCTAGCAGAAATGGGCTTCAACTTACCGGAAACTGTGCTAGACACAACCATGCTATTCCAGAAGGAAATGTTCTATGTGACTATGTATTTCTAATTCTGAGAAGTTGAACATTGATCAACGTGCATTTATGATGCCGTTCTCGACCATGTTATCGATAAGATTGGTGGTGGGATCTTCTTTGTGAATGGCCCTGGAGGAACTAGAAAGACATATCTATATAACACTCTCCTAGGATTGTGCATGCAAGGGGTTGGATTGCTCTAGCAGTTGCATCTTCTGGCATTGCGTCATTGTTATTGCAAGATGGTCATGATATAGTGGTGCTTGGGGGAGTGGTTCGGAAAGCAAGAACAAGATAGTTGCATGGAAATTGAACATAAGACCTGAACCATTGAGATATTTATGGAACCTTGGAAAAGGATGAGATTCTATAATTGGCCCATGTACCTTTACGTTTTTCCAAAAAGGCTCCTTGATCCCTATATAAGGGGATCCCTATATAAGGGGAAGAGGTGCGCTTATTGGAGGGGGACCCATCTCCATCATCTTCTTCTCCTTTAACTGCCGCTTGCCAGCTTCCATAAACTCTGTATTTGTTCCTTAGAGAGGATTCTCTAAGGGTGGTTTGTTTTAAATCCCTTCTTGCTTGACATAAATTGCGTATGGACTATTTGGAATGTTCTTGCTTTCGCAAGTCCGGTTGGGTGGAGAGCTTTGGGCTAAAGGCCTAGTTTTGAGAATTGTAAACCGCCATTATGGAAAAATTCCTCGATGTTCCCTGTTTGTTTAAAATTGGGAACCGTGGTTATCCATAGTTCAAGCGGCGCCGCCATTGCTCCGTCGTAAACTACTGTTTTGGGAAAATTCCTCGATATTCCCTGTTTATTTGAAATTAGAAACCGTGGTTATCCATAGTTCAAGCGGCGCCGCCATTGCTCCGCCAAAGATAAATGCAGGGCTTTGATGTGGAGAGCAAGCGCTGAAGCTCGTATTCTGGCTGAAGCTCCAACTGTCTGCTATAGAATCCACTGGCATAGCCAAGCCTGGTCCTGTGACATGCTCAAAAGCCGAATCCGGCTGCCAAAGCTTGAGCCGCAGCCTAACATTTTTTGTGTTTGATTCCAGGTTTTCTCTGAGTTTCCTTCCAGGTTTTCAAGTTTCCTCTATTTTTTCGGGCTCCCATGGCAAAAGGAGGCCAGTGAGTCTCCCATTCAGGACCCTGCTGCAAATCTCTACTCCGGACCTCTGTTTTTGCAGTTGGCATTTGCGCTTGATGTTGCGATCTGCTGGAGCTGGGAGCCTCAAATGCCAGGCAAAATAGGGGTGTTCTGCCGGAGCTGGGAGCCTCAAATTCCAGGCAAAGCTCCTTTCCAAAACAATGGCAAAGATCCTTTCTGAAACAAAGGCAAAAATAAAGGCAAAGCTCCTTTCAGAGTAATGGCAAAGCTCCTTTCCGAAACAAAGCTCGTTTCAGAACAATGGATCGGTTGCTCTTCGTCGCACCAAGAACGGAAGTGAGATCTTCGGCACACCAAGGACGGAATTTTCCCAAAAACGGCGGCTTACGTTGGATAGCCGACCAAACTTTGGGGTTTCCGGCAGGTAAACCGGCAGGCGGCAGCGCCACTTGCAGCTAACGCCGCTCGTGGCAGTGCCGCTTGCCGGTTTACCAACCGGAAACCCCTCAAGAGTAATATTTTATTGTGTTGAAATCGGCCCAACTTATGAAATTTGCAAGGCAGATCTTGGATTTGCTGTTGCAAAGACCCTAAAGCATGTCAAGCCCCCCCTTTTTTTTTTTACTGTCAGATCGATCCTATATGGATTGTCATCATAGATGTTAACCCTCTGAAAGCCTTCATAGAATCCTGTGCCAAAGCTGTAATCCGGCTTGCTTTATACCTTTATGTTCCGGCCTTTTTGCTGCTGACTAGATAAGACCGTTTAAGCATTTTTTCTCAGAAATCCTAACTTCATAGCTTGCTTTTGTTGAATGCGACTGTGAAATAGCTTGGCATCCTGAAAATTCTGGGGCCTTCTTATCGATTTTCTTATCTTATCTTATCTACTGTACAGCTGGATTTGTCATTGAAGGTCGCCTTTTAATCTATACATGTATGACCGAAGCAGAGTGCATCAACATTCATCTGCAATCTGATTTTGAAATCCTAATTTGCTTAAAACCATTATTTACGATGCAAATACCCTAAATCAAATTTTGCCCTTTGGAGATATTAGATACCTATTTTAAAAAGAAAAGTAAAGGTTGTTTGGACTATGGAAAAGGGTCATACAATATTGAACGATAAGTGTACACTTGTATTAGTCATAAAATCTTATTCTTGAAACCTTGTTACAAGCTTTGAATTTTGTCTAGATGGGCCCAAGAAGAATTGTTTTAAGACATCTGGAGTTTTGAATAAGCTTATCATGTGAACTGAAATTTAAAGGTTAATAGTCGTGGTTTAGCATCAAGAACTAATGTATTTCTATGGGATGACCCATCTAACCATAAAGTCTTCTTTCTTAACATAATTGGAAAGCTTGTTAAGTAATCTTGACGCTTAAGAAATAATTTAAAATAAAGGTCTCCTCCTTGGATATGATTGTAATGGTTCATTGCTAATTATTTTACTTTGGCACATTGGGTTGGAAATTTTGATGAACCCATGTTAGATGATACGTGTAGTTATTGGCATAACCCAAAGGACTATACCATTTGGTTGGGTTTGCAAGTTCTAATATCATGATTGAGTTTTTGCGGGACATAGAAATTGTCATGCAAGGAATTATTTTGGGAAATGTTCTTACCTTTTATTGACGCATGGAGCAACCTAAGGTTTTAGGCATTTGCAATTATAAGTTAAAGAGATATTTGAGTTACATTTGCCTTAGGGGAATTCTGAGGTGGAATTATAAGGTGTGTTTCTCCTAATTCTACTAAAACTTTAGCTAAGTTTGTAACTTCTTGGGGAGGTAGGAGAATTTCATATGTAAATTTGTGTATAGTACAACTTGAGCCAGCTATTACGTCTGTAGCATAATAGTTTGACTTGAAAATTTTTAGCCTAAACGGCTGGACTTGAAAATTTTTTAGCCTAAAGGGCTGGACTTAATTTTTAGCCTAAAGGCTGTACCTGAAAACTTTTAGCCTAAAGGGGGGAAAATTTTAGCCTAAATGCTGGACTTGGAAATTTTTTAGCCTAAAGGGCTGGACTTGACTATTTCTGATTATGCAGGTTGTAGCCATGAACTTGGTTATGCTGATTTGCCATATAATTTCTTGATCGAGGACGATCAATCCCGGGAAGGGAAGGAATTGATATGGTGGTGCTCGGGGGAGTGGTTCAGAAAGCAAGAACAAGATAGTTGCATTGGAATTGAATATAAGACCTGAACCATTGAGATATTTATGGAACCTTGGAAAAGATTGAGATTCTATAATTGGCCAATGTACCTTTACCTTTTTCCAAAAAGGCTCCTTGATCCCTATATAAGGGGAAGAGGTGCACTCATTGGAGGGAGACTCATCTCCATCATCTTCTGCTCCTTCAACTGCCGCTTGCCAACTTCCATAGACTCTGTGTCTGAGAGGATAGTTTGTCCTAAATCCCTTCTTGCTTGATATAAATTGCTTTCCCAGGTTCGGTTGGGTGGAGAGCTTTGGGCTAAAGGCCTAGTTTTGAGATTCTTTAATGTTTTAGTGTTGGTTTACTAGATGTTTGATCTTTTGATTACTGGCTAACCTTTGGTTCGTAACAGGTCGAAAGGCTCATTCATATCTCAAGATACCTATAGAGGCATACGAATAATCTACATGTAACATTCCAAGACAACTAGAATTGGCAAGACTCATTCGAGCATGTCGGTTGATTATATGGGATGAAGCACCAATGATACACGAGTGGATTTTTGACGCAGTGGATAGAACATTAAGAGATGTGATGGGCAATGAGCAGACCCCATTTGGTGGGATTCCAGTGCTATTGGGAAGGGATTTTCGACAAATACTACTAGTGGTTCCTAGAGGTTCGCGTGCGCAAATTATAGAATAGAATAGAATAGAATATGATTTTATCGTCCACGGAATAGAAGTGTCTCTAAAGCATTCGTATATCTAAGATAGTGTGAGAGAATACAAACTGACAAATGGTAGCATTGGTTTTAGATGCGCTTGAACAACACGCATTTGTTGACTAGTTATTATGCATAGGAGATGGGCGAGAACAAACCTTTCCAGAGAAGGGCATTGATATGATGCATCTGTCGTAGGATATATGTCTTCGATCGGATGATGTGGATGATTTGATTTAAGATATATTTCCTGATATCCAACAAAACTAGAAAGAAGTGATTTTTAGGACACATCGTGCTATACTATCACCTTTGAACCATTTTGTAGATGAGATCAATAGAAAGGTGGTGTCGCTTATCCCTAGAGAGACGACAAATTACTTTGGTGCGGATCGAGTTATAGACACAGATGGCCAGCAAGCAGGTCTATATCCCATTGTGTTTCTTGATGCACAAACTCCAAGTGGTGTACTACCCACGAGCTAAACCTGAAGGTCGGAATGATTGTTATGTTGTTGAGGTCTACATCATTCAAGAAGGGCCTATATAATGGAATACGGTTGATTATACAAAAGCTGGGAAGACGTATCATTGAGGTAGAGATAGTAACTGGTATCCATGTTGGTGACATTGTGCTCCTATCATGCATTCAATTGTGCCTACTGATTCCGGCTTGCCATTTCAGTTTGAAAAGGTGCAATTCCCATTGCAGGTGGCCTTTGCCATGACGATAAACAAGTTTTAGGGCCAAACAATGCATTAAGGTGAGCATACATCTTTCAAAGCTTGTCTTTATGCATGGACAATTATATATGGCATTCTCAAGGGTACAAAACCGACAAAGAATTCGGGTCGCTATCAAAGATCCACCATCAATGCCTCAAGAAGATGCCAATACAACTTCAAGGTTCACAAGGAATGTGGTTTACACAGATGCTTTGTGATGGAGGTAAGTGTCAAATCCCCGACTAATGTTAAGACATCCTGTTAGTGCATGTATATTTTTTATATTCAAGTGTTTCATGTTTCTTTGGCCATTATGACCCTTCCAATTTGTGTAGATTGTGAAGGAATACACACTCTTCGTACCTCGAAAAATTTGAAATCTTAAGCCAAGGGCGATAGTTCATGTACGTCGTAGGGGTGGTGAGTGTAGTATTTGTTGGTTCTAATCATAACAATTGCTTATATGTTTCTTACTATATGCTTTTATTAGTGTATATATCAATTCATTTCCACTATTTTATTTTGAAATGGCATTTCTTATTATTGTAGGGAGTTATATGGTAGTCGATAACACACGCTGGCATATTGCCGTGTTGGAGTCAAACAAGTTTCCCTCCAAGTACACATGCAGGAGAACTTGCTTCAGGTCCGAAGGCATCACACACGTTGATGTTTGTGATGAGAAACGGTTCAAGGCTTGGGAATCGATCCCACATGACACAGTTGGTGATTATGAGCTTCTCGAGTTTCTAGACTTGAGTCGTGAGTATGGGACACGATATCAGAGCATGTTTACATGTTCATGCTCGCCACTATAGGAAGTACACAAGGAGCTTCTATACCTGTCACCCTTGCAAATGAGCTTCGGATTGAGTTGATAGATGTGCCTAGAGCTCTTTGGAATAGGTTCTTCATGATGTGGATCCATTGACATTTTAGATTGCACCAAAAGTATACATTTTAGATTGCACCAAAAGTATACATTTTAGATCTGCAGCCCACTCAGATTTTTTCTCAGCATCCTAATATTACACATTCATCCGCACCACCACCTTCTACAGATTTCACTCCTGCTGCAGCAGTTAAAGGTAGAAAGACTAGAAATAGTGAGCCAAAGAAAGATGCTGCGAAGAAGAAAAACAAGAGGCCCTGTCCCTAAAACCTCTACTGTGGAAATAGAATCGAGTGAAGACGATGACGATGCAGGTAAACCATGGCAAGAGAAGCATGTTGTTGCTCTATTACATGCCCGTTGTGAAATGAATAGACAATTCCTTGAGAGACCAAAGCAGGGAACGAGCACGGGAACAAGTTTGTGGGGACAGGTGCATGCAAAGGTTGTGGCTACGTGTCCTGATTTTAAAAAAGATGCCAAAGCTTGCAGAAAAAAATTTCAGTACGTGTTCAGACAATACCAGGCTGATGTCACCTGGAATAGTGTTTCCGGAAATGATAGAAGAGAAAGCTGTCCCTATTACAGTTTAATGGATAGCTATTTTGGTGAGAGAGCCAATGTCCGGAAACACGTTCATGCTGGTGCAATTGAGGAAGATAATGAATCGAGAGAGAGATATCTTGACAAGAAACAGTTCAAGATGTTGCACGAGAAAACGTGCAAGTGAAAAAGGAAACTCCAAATTCCTCTTCTTCTAAAAGGAGCAAAAAACAAGCTTTGCTTCAGGTAATGGAAGACTTGTTGGAGCAGGGAAAACAATTGAATGAGACTTTGAAGCAAGCAGAAGCAGAAAAGTTATTGGTTCTGAAGGGCATTGGTGCCTCCATTGACCGTCTCATTGACAAAATTTGATGTCATGGAACTTGATTAATTCATTTCATTGTAATCTGCAGTTTTCATTGCTTAAAGCCAATAAAGAATTGGAATCCCTGGTCAGCCACTTCCTCAAAAGAACGGCTGCTGCTCATAGACACCTGATACGTTGGTGTATAAATGTTATGTTTTCTCCATTCCATGATAATGACCGGATGGTCAGATTTGTTTTCATGTACTTTCTGGGCCTGTTGGACCCGTAGTTGAACATGATGTACTCTTGAAGTTAATATTCAAGCCTTTACTCAGTTTCAAATGTGCCATGGTTTTGAAAAGTTATGATTTCTGTTCAGAATAGGGCTTCCATAGTTTTGGAAAGGTAAAAAAGCTAGTGAAGTAAAAAATAGTCTGCTTTGAGCAGATGGCTAGTGAAGTAAAAAATAGTCTGCTAACCTATTATGCTAAATGGAGTTTCAGACCTGTTGGTCTTTTATAGTTATGTTGTAAGCATCTGAATTCCAACAGTAAACTTATGATTTCAGACCTGTTGGTCTTTTATAGTTATGTTGTAAGCATCTGAATTGCAACAGTAAACTTATGATTTCAGACCTGTTTGTCTACGTGGCTGTTACGTGGCAGGTATTTAGGTGCCCTAATGTGGGCATGTGTCTGGGCACTTGCCCATTCCATCACACGCGGGTAAATTTTAATTGGGCGGGTGCCCCAAGTGTGATTTCGCCCTAAGTGTACACTTTAAACGCAAAGTTTGTTCTCTATCTATACGTGCCTATTGCACCTAAATTATACAAGAAACTTATCGCGGCCTGGCCTAGCTGCCGCCATTCTCTTCCTTGGCTGAACGGTTCTCTTCCCCTTGGCCTCGGTGCGGCTAAATCAAATCGAGAAATCGTGAAATGAAGAGTTAAAGGGATCTTAGCATCATATGTTTTGTGGCCGATATATCTATAGATGCGGCTTCCATCGCCAAAAAAGCTCCTTAAGGCTCATCCGCACGTTAAAAAGACCCAGAAATGGATGATCAAAATATTTGGCTTGAAATGCAAGCGTTTTAACCGATTTTGGTCGGAAATATGAATGGCCTCGTGGATTTAGACATCACATTCGGGACAACCTTTATAAAAGTTTATTAGCTTCAATTTATCGGACTGACCTCTCCCGATCGCTGGTCAGAAACCGAAAGTGTTGCTTCGCTTTTTTTTCTCTTAGCTTTGCCTTTTCGATATTTTCTTGTTGGTCGCATTGCTTGGCTCTCCAATTGTGTCATCCTAGTTGCCTTGTGCAAGTTAAACTCAGAGGATCAAATCGTACCTTGCCATCGGATAACCACAAAGGGGTTTTGGATTGCCCCTATAAAGGGTAATTAGAGAACCTACATTTGGCTTTTAAAGGAACCTTTGTATACATGCATAAACATTGAAGAGGGGATCGAGTGTGATTTGCGCATTGTTATGTTGTGTTCGAACATATATTACAATGGTGCTCTAAGAATGATAGAAGCGGTTGAGCATTACATGTCTATACACATGAGGTGGTGAAAAAATGACACTAGGAAAGTTTGGCCTATCGACAACATCGTGGAAGGCCTGAGTTTCCAAACACAAGGCATCATCTTTGTCTATATACAAACCCACCCTTGTCCTTTATACTCACCATCAAATTTCGGTGTAGAGAACCGCAATCCCGGTGCATTTGTAAATACTTCCATGGCCCTTCCACTTGAAGGCTCCTTCAACTGGCCGCCAAGTGCAGGCCATGCTTTGACTTCGTTCCATCCAAAGACATAATTGTGGTCATACCCACCTAGAATCTCACCAATTCTTTTTCCAATCCTTCTTGATTTGAGAAAATCAAAAGGGGTCCCAGCTACAGGTAGAAATTCTCCAGTTGGAATGCGAAGTTTGTATACAGGAGATTTTGGAACCAAATATTTGAATTTTGTGGCTCAAAATGTTGCTTAATTATGGCCCTTGAGGTTCCAATAAGCATGTTGTGCTAAGCTTTACAGGGGTGGCTTTGTTTAAAGGCATTCCATGCATTTCTGTCGACAATTCATTCTCTTTCACCAGCTTGTACACCATACCCAAGACGTAGAAAGCAATTAATCGGTCCAAGATCAGAAAGCAATTAATCGGTCCAAGATCAGAAAGCGTAGAACTAACTCGGGCACTTCTTTTTTTCCCTTTGTCGAGTAGAGATTTCGGGAAAGAATGCCTTCTTCTTCCTCTTCCTTCTCATTTGGAAGCCTCTGTTCCATTCTTGCTCATCCCAAAGCGGGGTTTTAATCCCCTTTTTGCCTCTTCTTTCTATTCAAGCTCGATTTCATCTTCGCCCTTTTTCTCGCCTTGGGACTTAAGTAATACTCTGCTTTGCTTTTAAACCGCAATAACAACCAAGAAACAGAGTCTACCGCGACAAAACCGCCCCAATTCCTTGTTTCTCACCCCAATAACCTAACACAAAGATCGGGACACAAAACCCATTAATCCGCCACAATCCTTTACCCATTCCGACCAAAATCGGCTGCCCAAAAGCTCAAATGGCGACGGATTGCTTGGAGAGCAAGAAAGGGGGAAGATCACGTGTCGACCTTGCAATATTTCCTTTTTACGATTTTAGAAATGAAGAAAAAAATGTACGTGTCGAGCTCCTAGGCTGTGCTCAGCCCAGAAAAAAGACTTCCTATTTTTTAAGAACAGAAATGTTACTGCTTTATATATGGTATGATATTGCCTTAAATGCAGTGCACACGTCATACAAACATACCTAGATACTTCTACCATCTCTTGTTCTACACACCCACACGATTTTCAATTGCAATTGTGTTGACAGCCAAGTTATGTTGTATTCAATAAAAGCCTAAAGTATCGCTCACATCAATCAATCCCCTAAACAATAGACATTCCATAGTCTATCCATTTCTATCCACACTATGAATTCCATGATTCAACACATTCCATGCACCTCCATGACTAAATCTACCCATTCCATGCATCCAAGACTAATGGCGATGGACTAATGCCCATCGCCAGGCACATGTTTCTCGTTATTATTAATCTAATAAGAAATCTTGGATACGTGTTCTTAAAATGGATAAGGTGCAAGGAGAAAGACGTAGAAGTCTAAAGAATCCAACAAAAAGTAACAAACTTCATTGAACAGTTTTGTCGTTCCAATATGGATAAGACCTTCAAAATGATAATGAACGAGAATATCATAAAGGTTTCCCTTGAATCCATCGTCTAAACAAGGCAAGTCCTTCTCTAGGCTTGTACTCAGGAACTGTATGACCAGAACCCTGTAACATATCGTCTACTTGTTAGATTAAAAATTCCATATAAATTGATCCCGGGAGTGTCTGTATACCTTTACTGTGGCAAAGGTTAAGTTTGTATAGGCCCTTGTATACCTGCAAAGTTAATCAGGGTAAGACGGTTTTTTTTTAACCAAAATGATATTTAAAACCACACTCACCCCGCTACTTGGTCATCTACAAGCCAGGGGCGCCATTCGTCAACTACCTCATACCCCAGTGATCGAGTCCAAGCTTCTGATCCCGTATAGGGCACACACATATCATGATCCCCACTAAACAGTACAAGAACGGGCGCATTTTAGCTTGAATAGAAATTTAAAGGGTTCAGCAACAGCAAAATTGGGATCGCAAAATTGGGATTGGTTTATAACGTGACAACTTATAGATTAACATTACATGAAGTGCATCTTGTCATTGCCTTGCACATTGCCTTCCTACATCTTTTCCTGTGTACCAACAATTATGTAACAGAACTCCACTTTAAAGGCAGCCTAAAATCCTTAAGATGAAATCATGGCAACTTTGACTCAGGCAAGTAATCACCAAAAAGTGTTCACCACAATGTGAGTATTCTGTCATGTTGCTACACAACTGCAATCAGGCCTGCTTGATGATAAAATTATCTGTGCCTCATTGCCTTAAGATTATGCAGCAGCTATAGATTGCTTAAAGGTTGTTTGTTAGTCTTATTCTCCATCCCTATCTAAATACCTGTAGATCAGAGCGCGGTAGCCATTCCCATGGAGACTTTGATGCAAAGGCAGCATGCTTCCAGCATCATGATGATATTTAAGTTGATCTGTACAAATGTACCAGCGTCCTATCTCATCTTCCTAAAAAGACAAATGGAAGAAGCTGAAGTCACAGTTATTGGCTAGACTAAAAGACTTGTACCTGTCACTTGCATACCGGCCTTGCGTGCAATGCTTTTCTCACGTCTGGATCATTCAGCCAAGCATCTGCTATATGAACATCCTACAGAAAATACTCTTGTTAAATACTGCTAAAAGCTTCAATGATAAGGTTTAGGTAATCATGTATTAATTATTTGGTCGTGTACTTTGTGTTTATAAATCAAGTAGCACACAAGTGTAGTACACATATCAGGACATGTTTAAACGTTTTCTACATGTCGTTAGCTGCGGTCAGTTCTTTAAGCCGGCATACATAGCCTTTTAAGTGTAGATACCAATCTAACATCTTGTGTGGTACCTTCTATCTAAACTGAAGCAACTATTACTTTTAGTGATTATCATTGTACATCCAAATTGATACATCTGTAGTAAATAGTACTCTAACGCATAAAGTTCCTAACCTACATTGATCATAAAACAGCTGACAGAAAAGGGAAACTTGGATCAATGTAAGTACTTGGCTTCTAACTAAATAAAACTTACAAGACAAGGGACATGCTGCTTGCCAGTAAGTTCACGCCAGTTAGGGACGTAGCCTTCCTTCACTGACGAGTGTAGCGGCCATGCACGACCAAACATTCTTTTCCTCACAGGTAGCGACCGCTCTGTTTCACCCAACATCCGGAAACTTGATGGAAGACTTACAGTTTGTTGCAATGCAGGATCGTGGAAGCAAGGCTCTAAAATGTCATAAATATTGAGATTAGATAGTTCCTGCAAAATTCAAATGCTTCAACAACCGAACATTAGAATTTTGGAAAAGCAAAGTCAGATAAGATACTTTGATGCTTACCTGGTCTATCTTATCTAAGAGGGTGTCACAGCTCTCTGTGCTAGAATCCCAGTAGCTCCCATTACATGCACTGCGCACTTCCTGCCACCCATTGCAAAAGGAAATTAAGAGAGCTAAAACACAATGCATTGTCAAAAGTTAATTTTTGAATGTCACCAGGCTCGTTGGCAACATTATGATAGTCTTGTTTGCTTGTGAAGACATTAGAAAAGTAAAATACAAACACAAGTCAAGAAATGGCAAGGTATTTGTGAAGAGCCATGTGCTGCCATCTGTCTTATTTAGAACGAAGAAAAAGGACTCGAACTGAACCGATGGAAACAAATAGCAACTATTACTATATGTAAAACAGTTTCCTACTTATGATGCAGTGAATCTTATTAGTTTGGAAAAGGTGGTGTGTCATTACCGTGTATAAATCTATGGATATTAGCCCCATCCCAAAAGCAAATGGGACTAAAGCATTGCCGTCGAACTTATTATCGGTAACTCCATTTCCAATTGCATAACCCTATGCAGAAAACGTTATATAATTAGATGGTGCCACGGATTTAATAACGCAAAGTAAGTAGTTACAAACCTGGAGATTCAAAGTGGGCTTCAATCCATCTCTTATACCTGTACATTCCAATATGCACCCAAACAAACTCATATACTATCCAAAAAAGAAAGGAAAAACTACGCAATATGTACCGTTAGCAATTTCTTGGGCAAGGGTGGGAACATAAATTCCTGCATATGATTCTCCAGTAATATAGAGTGGATTAGAAAGAAACTCTGGATACTGTTGAAACCACTGCAATGGGGGATGCGGTGTGTTAAATCTGAAATGTTGTTTTATGAAATCGGCTGTAGAGGGTCACTTAATACATGGCACCGTATTTCTATAGTATATTCATCTATTGCATTCCAATACCCACCAGTTTACACACAAAAAGCATCTAAAATTGGCCGCCAAGGTTTTCACAATCTTGCGCAGGAAATATAAACCTTATAGCACGTATGGTTACCTTTAGTAGAAAAGAATGGGAATCTTTCGCTGTTTGAATGTCTCCAGTGATGTAGTCTGAGCTCGTATTGGAATATGAGAATCCAACACCAACCGGCGAGTCGAGATAGATAATATTTGCAACCTGGGATAATTTCTTGATTAAAATAGTGAGGATTTAAATTGCTGCATTTTGCATTTTATACTGACCCTCGTCCATGTTTCTGGGTTTCTCCGAAGCGTGGGCTTTTCACTTATGTTGGGTTCGAAACGGAATGGGCCTGTATATAATTCGCAAGGCGGAATGGAATACAAATCAAATGTAGATAAACCTAAACATCAAGGCCCAGAGGCCTTGTCCTTGGAGTTCTCCAAGAGAACAATCAAACGCAAAACCACCAAATGCTCAATAACTATACAATAGCCCCATAGTTTCTTAAGATATCTTCATATGACTATACAATAGCCCCATAGTTTCTTAAGATCTCTTTATATTGTATGTGTCTAGTGGCGTTCCGTATTTAAATGCTCGTCATTTGCATGCATGTGTATAATAATGGATATAAGTCCAGACCAAGAATCAAATATAAAAATCAAGTGCAATTAAGAATAAACTAGGCCCTTATTAACTTGTGTATGAATCGTCACAATAAGAGTCCAACTTAAGAATCAAACGGACAAAAACACGAAAATGAACTATAGACATGGTGCATGATCAAATGTAAAAACAAAGCGCAAAATGGACTAGAATAACACGTGTTTGTGTTCGGGTAATATTATGGAGAGAGGATATTATTTTCATGCATATGGAACTTGGTCATTAGGAAGGTCAACGTATTGTTTCCTTGATAAATTAAACCCCCCACCCAACCCAAGGTAGCGGTAACGTCGCTCGCACTTTGAAATGTTTAATAATTTTATAATTTATTCATCAAGACATGTATTATAGGCCCCCAGGCCTCTATGACTTTAACTATGACTTAGGACAAGAGAATTTACTACGAGATAAGATAAGATAAAGATGAATTCCAACAAGGAATTGATTGACTTTGTACGGTAATGTTTGAAATGTGACTGCCTCAAATAACAGGGATAAATCCTAGCCGTTGTCCTGGAAATTTGGGAAACGAATAGTGAAGAAACGTACCATGTTCATAGACGAACCCATCAAAGCTGGAACAGCCTGGGCCTCCATTCAACCACAGTACTACCGGGTCATAGCGTGGACTCCCTTCCGATGTAACAAAATAGTAATACAGATTTTTCCCATGAATTTCATCTATGTTAATATATCTGCAAACGCGAGCAATCAAAGCGATAAGTGTTTGGATTCGAAATTTTGATATAACTTAAAACAGCGCATGATCTTTCCATGAGCTTCAGCAAGCGCTTCTAATACATGCTTTTGATAAGAGAATCAAAACAGTAACGATTTTCACAACCTACGGATTGAAATCTTAGCTGCTTAGATCCCAATTTTGGAAATAGATTAGCTCCTGATAGTTCAAAATGTAATGATAGATCTTATAAAGCCGGGGAGGAGAAGACGTTTTACCACGCAATTCCAGAATAGGCCTTAGTTAATAGAAACAGGGGATGCTTTAAAACTTTAGCTGTGTAGCTCTAAATTTTGGATAAAGAGTTAAAGATACAAAACACAGAGAAAGAAAAATTCTAAAGAAACTTTCAGATCACGCGCTATATTTTGGAAACAGAGGAGGATTAATGAGGCCAAGATGCAAAATTATTACAAGATACAGAAGAACTCACCCAGCATAATGATCCGAAGCAAAATCTCCGTTAAATCCAGGCAAGGAAGTGATACGATCGGCAGAATGCGACGCCTGAGCTTTAAAGATAAGTGTAAGCAGGACGCCAGAGAAGAGGAATGTCGCCATAGCCAGAGCTTCGATTGTGAAATGGCGCCTTATAAAAATATGTGGCCAATTATACGTGAAAGTGTATACAAGTTTGTGTTCTTCAAAGGCACGCTTGCTTTTTCTTTGTTTGGTTGCTTTATGCTTTTTGCTGCTTTTTTGGGGAATATACCTTCCATCTCTTTGGAAAATTTGCTTGTCTTTTGTGTTTGGAAATCATATGCACGTTGCATATGATTGTTATTCCCTTCGTTCCTTCCGACATAAGTTCTATCCAACTACTTCTATAATCCACAACTCTCTGCATGCTCATGTTTAATATTCTTCTTCCTCCAAGTTGCACCCAAGCATCTTTATGGCGCGCCTATTATTTATATATTCTAAAATTCAAGCTTAAAATGCAAGCTAACAACAAGTGGCTCGTACTGCCTACTTAAAGAACTGTTACAGGGCATTCTACCATGGCGTCCAATGGGGCAACGCCACGTAGAAGTGTTGCAATTTCGGGATACACTATTTATTGACATTCCCTTTTCTTTTTTTTTTCTTACTACATTTCGGTTATTTTACTAACATTCTGCTTTTTCCAATCAACATTCTTGGCTCCGACGATTAATTACATGACACATGGAGCAGAATGTGTGATTGTTTTCAAATTAGAGGAGTGTCTGTTTACTAAACATTCCTGGAATATTTATGTTGTTAAATCGAGCAAATACATGGTAATTAGTTTACTCTCATTGGAGATGGTCGATTGTATTAGCTAAAATTGGATGGATTCAAGGAGATTTTGTTTCAACGTGTGTGTTACATCGCCTATTATGTCTATATTATAGGAGTTAGAGGAAGATGTAAAAGCCTTGTAGGCTGTCAAATGACTCAAACATAACACTGCATAATGCAAAGGCTTACCTCCATATCTCTAAATTGGTAAGAAAATAGGATGAGAGACATTGTATGTCACATAAGGTTGCAAGCTTCCTCTAGTGACTACATAAAGAAAGATGGAATCTGGGAGATGCTAAAGATATCTTTGAACTGTTTGAAACGATGCACAAGGAATATTTGCTAGCCATTGACATCACATTTCTTTTCAATTATAGAAAAAATTTGCCTATAACTATCTAACAAATAAAATCTTGAAGAACAGACTTGTAGTTTGCTTCAATTTTCCATCTATGCAAGCTCAAGCGAGTTGAAAAAACACTAAAACTGTTTTCAAATTTTAAAAATTTGCATGCTGGCCATATCTTCCGATCTGTCTCCATTCCCATTCCAAATTTTAGATCCATGTTCCCGTTCTGGTCTGGTTTTGGGTAATTATGCATCATTCAAAAACAATTGTTTTTCCCTCTTCAATCTCTTCTTAGCTATTCCTTGAGGACTATCATTCACTTTATTCCAGGTTAATTGGTCCAATATGATACGCTTGCATGCAGTTCTGGAATATAACTCATTTATATAGTTATGATTTGTGTCAATCTATCGTCCTCTTGAGGTCTCTATAGTCCTCTTGAGGTCTCTATAGGCTCTAATATATTTCCCTTCTTTTACAATCTGCATACTAGAAATGTCTAACATAGCAGTCTAAACAATTTGAAGGAGTCTCCTAAACCGTTTCTTGCTTCTTCCATTCTATTCTATTCTTCCAGTTAGATTGGAGTCAGACCATAGAGGGAGGTAGAGGCAGCATATAAGTTATTAAGCCTGCATTTGAGAGTCTCGGGTTCCATTTTAAAAAAGGCATGTGGTAATTTTTAAAAAATTAGGACCAAACTATGCAAAAAAAAGATGGCATATAGTTGGCTTCCACACTCAATCATTACAGCGGGATCGTTTTGCCAGTACATTGCGTTTAGGATGATGCCTTATGAAGGGAAAGGAGGTGAGATTAGAGTTTTTCAAGATTGAAACTTATTTTTTTACTTTGACCAAGTTTGAAAGGCATTTTATTTTCTCAAACCATTGGTAAATTTAAGCAAATACCATGGATGGCAGTGAGTTTAGACCCAATGAGAGGCTAGTCCCTTTGCAGAAGCCCATCCTACGCCGCATCCCCTTGGATTTTCTCTGTCAGCTTCGGAACACCATAAGGATATGGAATGCCAGTTAAAGGATTCAATTGTGGGAAAATATCAAACACTGGGGTCTTATGAGAGATTATCCTAGATAGGAGTTAAATACGAAGATGGATCTATCAGATATTTAAGTAGACTGAGATCACCAAAATTCCCAAAGGGAATAAATTTTGAGGAGTTTGAATATGTTTCCTACAAATGTGACAGAAGATTGGATCGAACGGTCTTTTGAAACCACGAGAAATCAATGAAGGAAGGAAAGAATTTTAGATGTTATGTTTAAGTTTTTTTTCAATTTTTTGAGACATATAAGGATTTCAACAGAAGGTTTTCACTCGCAGCATAAAAGCAGAGGACAAATGGAAAAAGAGGGAAAAAGCAAGAACATGAGAAATAGCAATCAAGAATGTTAGAGAGAACTAGATTACCTTGTGAATTGCAGAACTGTTGTAGTTAAACAATCCATGATTTAGAATTGGGTGGTCTGACCATTCACATCATGATCCTAATGCGGAGCCGTTGTTGTTTTTTATTCAGATTGGCCAGATTTAATCAAAGAGAAGTCTCGATCAATGGAAATTGGCTATATAAGGAAGACACAATTTTGAAATTCAAAGGAAGAAAATGCCAAGAAAATAAAATTGAGGCACTCGACATTTTTTCTAGAAGTCGTTCCTGTTGCGTATGCATTTGCGTTTTAGGCATTCAAGAATCTACTTTTAGAAGCATTTCATCAGTTTTCTACCTTACAGAAGCATTTTATCGCCTACCCAGTGGAGTTTTTGCGTTAATCGAAGTCCATGATGCTTGCTTAGCGCAGAAGTGGATAATATACAGAGGGGCGAGCATCATCCACATATTGATCTGCGCTTTGGTTACTTGTGGCCGATTGATCTCCGTGGACGATAAAAATCATTCTTTCTTTCTTATTATATCGCATTCTCACATAATATTTGTGGCCTTTATGCCCTTGCTCTATTTAGACTTATGGCTACTTGTTTTGTTTTTTTGTTCTTTGACAGGGTCGCCTCTTTGTTTGATTTGGGCTTAAGGCCTTCTCATTGTACCCTTGATTCTACCGTCCGATGGCCCAAGGGTCTCCGTGAATGCTCAATTTTTTATCTTATCTTACGTTACCTTACCTTATCTTATCATATTACATAAGCATTACCGCAAAAGCACTCAATTTACTACGTAATCAATAAAAGATAAATTAGGGATCACAATTTAGAGCCAAGGATGAACTTGAATTTATGTAATTCTGACTCAACTTCTATGCAGTATCATCAAACTAAAATTAATAGCATCAATTCATCAAAATTCTATGCAATCAGCTATAATTTTGCAGAAAAATGAGCTCATTCTCTATATATAGGCCTTGGGCCTACAATAGAAACAAAGTTATAACAAATAGCACTAGGGTGATGCACTTAGATATGTAAGGAGTATATGCCATATGCATGCAAAGGGTGACAAAAAATACCCCTATATACGTCATTCTGGAAGGCATCTTTCACCTTGGAATAGACACTAGAAAAGAGCCAAAAAATGCCCCTAGCCCTAAGTATATGTATGTTTACGGGGTAGAAAACACCCAGGAGACACTCAAGTGGATATATATGAGTCCAAACTGTAAACCCTTATTGGAATAACATCTCCTGAAATTGCTCTCAAGATCGCTCCATGATTTATGGCAAAGACATTGGAGCATTAACCGCCAATTCTGTCCACGTCGTGAGGTCGTGGGACAATGGGTTTGGTCACGCCGTGATGCCATAATGGTTCGGTCATGCCATGAGACTGCGACTAAGATTCCTGCTCTATCTTTTTGTAACTTTAGCAGCACTTGTCTTTGTATCTGTGCTACGTCTCACTTGACTCCAATAGATGGTATAACTGCTAAGGTTTAAGACCTGTGTATATAAATCATTAATGAGGAAGCTAGTGGCTATTGCAAAGGCTGGAATATTTTGACATTCAACAAGCAATGCAATCTCTATTGGAAATATAACAAGCTAGGAAAGAGAGAGATGCAACAAGACAGAGAGACGTATATAAATCTAATACATCCTAACATCCCCCCTTACAATCTTGGCCTCTTTGTAAAATAAAATAAGCAGAAGGTATCTTCGAGGGTGAGATCAAATGCATAATGTATGTTCCCCCTGTAGAGTTGATCTCTAGCTCGAGATTGGGAAAAAAAAAAAAACTTGTGGGAACAAAAAGGAAGAATCCCAAGCTCCCTCCTATGAGCATATTCATAGAAGGCACTAAGTGCTTTTGTAAACATATCAGGGATGTGAAGGGAAGCCAGTTCCATAAACAATTCATACATTCCTTTGACTTGTAGAATATCCACTGATCACAATGTTAGACAATGTTGTTGCCATGCCTGTTCTTTCCTATAAATAATGGCAAAAGACAATCAAATTAGACTTGTAGTTTAAAAATAAATAATGAATTCAACTTTTCAAGCGTGAGGAATAACTATCCATATAATAGCAAGAAGCATAATATATTCACATGTAATATAATATGTGAAAACATAGGGGAATGCCACTCCATTGCGTTTTTTAATATAAAATGTGTATTAGTATATGAAAAAATTCGCCCCATTCCTTTTAGTAACTTTGCATTAGCATATGCGGAATGTTGCTTCACCGCTTTTATGAATAAAATTTGTATTGGCATATGGGAAATGTCGCTCTATTATTTTCATGAATATGAAATTTGTATTGAATTGAATTGAATCAACTTGATTTAATTTGAATTGGATTGAATGAATTTTATAGTCCACGAAGACCAATTGGCCATAGCATTTAGGGAATGTTTCTCCATTGCTTTTATGAGTAACATGAATATAAAATTTGTATTAGCATATGGAAAATGTCATTCCATTGCTTTTATGAGTAAATTTGTATTAGCATATAAGGAATGCCGCTCCATGACTTTTATGAAACAAATTGATTAGCATATGGGAAATATCGCTCCATTGCTTTCATGAATATAAATTTTGTATTAGTATATGGGGAATATCACTCCGTTGCTTTCAGAAATAATATGACTTTTCATCGTCATGATAAAGACAATTCTTTTCATTTGACGCATATAAAACCTATATTAGCACATGGAGTTATTTCACCAAGGCTTTGAAGAGGAATCACATCATGTTATATGACATGGCTTTTCCATGATGTTTTGAAATAAGCTCATGGCTTCACATGGTTCTATCATGGTGCTATATATTTTAAACGAGGTGCGCCCTAAACTACCTCAGTCATCGAATCCACCGATCTTACAGTCCAGATTGTATATTTCCTCTGAACCTTTACCAAAATAATTCAATGTCTTAATAAGAATGCTTTGACCAACATAACCAGACCGCCTAACGAGATAATGGAGAAAAACGAGTTCAAAATGGATCAAAAATTCTGTAAGTGAACTGTCCCAGAAAACCAGCACGCAATTTTTTGGATCTCGAGCTTTATGAGGGTTTTTTGCATGATTGCAACTGGCACGGGTCTAATTAGAGTCTAAGATCATGTGCAAAAGATAAAATTATAGTTTGGATCATGGTAAGTCTCTGTAGTAAGTTATCATGAGAAGTATATCTGTTATTACAGAGATACTTCTTGTGATCCAAACTATAATTTCATATTCTACACATGATCTTAGGCCTTATTCAGAACCGTGCCAGTTGCAATCATGCAAAAAACCCTCATAAAGCTCGACATCCAAAAAAGCTGCTTGCTGGTTTTCTGGGACACTGATAGAATGTTTTATCCACTTTGAACCTGTTTTTCTCCATCATCTCAGTTCCAAAGTAGACCAATTTTTTCTCACATATGCCTACAACTTTTTTCTGTCATCAATTTCAAAAATCATCCAAAAATGTGTAGTAAAACTCGAGATATGATCATTTGCATATGCAGACCTATTTGTCATGGGTACAACTGACAATTTCATCTTAAGATACAATTACCTCTTCACAATGGCCTCATCTTTCCTTGATTCTCATATCCCCAACCATCTGTTCCTCCATCGATAATATTGGTTCTTCATAGGTGCAGTAGTTTAATTTGATCTTGCAGCCACGAGAATAGCACTTGGGAGGATTCATGATGAAGAGAAATAGTTCCATCAAGGATGTGGTCTATGAAGACTATACTTGGATAGACTATGACTCTAGGAGTCCCTTACTTAAAAAAACTTATCTAAACGAGGTGCACCCTGGACTATCACAGTCGTCGAATTCGTCAATCCTACGACCCTGATCATATGTTGGAGCCTCTAGGCACCTCCCATTTCGCTTATAGTCATTTATGATTGGAGGCGCCTATGATTTTGAAATTTGAAATACGATTTCGCCTAAGGTTTTGAGGGAATATCGAACCCTATACGGCTTTGCCTAAGATTTTAGAATATGAAATACGGGGTCTTGAACCTCTACCAAAATAACTCAATGTTCTAATAAGACTAATTTAACCAATGTACCCAGTGAGTTAATGTGATTATTTTTTATCTTGAATCTATGTTTTTTTTATAACAACCCATTCGATTGTTTTGGGGATATATGGTCTATGATTTGAGGAATTGTTATTTTTACATCCATATCAAATCCCCCTGGAACCCCTTGTTATTTTGCTACATATTCATATTCTAAACGAGGTGCACCCTGGACTATCACGCGATTCGGATTAAACACGATCCCGACCCGTGATCATTATATGTTGGAGCCTCTAGGCACCTCCCGTTTTGCTTATAGTCGGAGGCGCCTATGATTTTGAAATTTGAAATATGATTTCGCCTAAGGTTTTGAGGGAATATCGAACCTCTATACGGCTTTGCCTAAGATTTTAGAATATGAAATACGGGGTCTTGAACCTCTACCAAAATAACTCAATGTTCTAATAAGACTACTTTAACCAATGTACCCAGTGAGTTAATGTGATTATTTTTTATCTTGACTCTATGTTTTTTTTTTTATATAACAACCCATTCAATTGTTTTAGGGATATATGGTCTATGGTTTCAGGAATTGTTATTTTTACATCCATATCAAATCCCCTGGAACCCGCTGTTATTTTGCTACATATTCATAATGTAAACGAGGTGCACCCTGGACTATCACAGTTGTCGGATTCGTCGATCCTACGACCCAAATCGTATGTTGGAGCCTCTAGGCACCTCCCGTTTTGCTTATAGTCATTTATGATTGGAGGCGCCTATAATTTTGAAATTTGAAATACGATGTCGCCTAAGGTTTTGAGGGAATATCGAACCTCTATACGGCTTTGTCTAAGATTTTAGAATATGAAATACGGGGTCTTGAACCTCTACCAAAATAACTCAATGTTTTAATAAGACTACTTTAACCAATGTACCAGTGAGTTAATGTGATTATTTTTTATCTTGAATCTATGTTTTTTTTTTATAACAACCCATTCGATTGTTTTAGGGATATATGGTCTATGGTTTCAGGAATTGTTATTTTTACATCCATATCAAATCCCCCGGAACCCCCTGTTATTTTGCTACATATTCATATTCTAAACGAGGTGCACCCTGGACTATCACAATTGTTGGATTCGTCGATCATATGACCCAAATCGTATGTTGGAGCCTCTAGGCACCTCTCGTTTCGCTTATAGTCATTTATGATTGGAGGCGCCTATGATTTTGAAATATTTGAAATACGATTTCGTCTAAGGTTTTGAGGGAATATCGAACCTCTATACGGCTTTGCCTAAGATTTTAGAATATGAAATACGGGGGCTTGAACCTCTACCAAAATAACTCAATGTTCTAATAAGACTACTTTAACCAATGTACCCAGTGAGTTAATGTGATTATTTTTTTATCTTGAATCTATGTTTTTTTTTATAACAACCCATTCAATTGTTTTAGGGATATATGGTCTATGGTTTCAGGAAATGATTTTGAAATATGAAATACGATTTCGCCTAAGGTTTTGAGGGAATATCGAACCTCTATACGCCTTTGCCAAAGATTTTAGAATATGAAATAGGGGGGCTTGAACCTCTACCAAAATAACTCAACGTTCTAATAAGACTACTTTAACCAATGTACCCAGTGAGTTAATATGATTATTTTCTATCTTGAATCTATGTTTTTTCTTATAACAACCCATTCAATTGTTTTAGGGATATATAGTCTATGGTTTCAGGAATTGTTATTTTTACATCCATATCAAATCCCCCTGGAACCCCCTGTTATTTTGCTACATATTCTAAACAAGGTGCACCCTGGACTATCACAGTCATCGGATTCGTCGATCCTACGACCCAGATCGTATGTTGGAGCCTCTAGGCACCTCTCATTTCGCTTATAGTCATTTATGATTGGAGGCGCCTATGATTTTGAAATATGAAATACGATTTCGCCTAAGGTTTTGAGGGAATATTGAACCTCTATACGGCTTTGCCTAAGATTTTAGAATATGAAATACGGGGGCTTGAACCTCTACCAAAGTAACTCAATGCTCTAATAAGACTACTTTAACCAATGTACCCAATGTGTTAATGTGATTATTTTTTATCTTGATTCTATGTTTTTTTTTTTATAACAACCCATTCAATTGTTTTAGGGATATATGGTTTATGGTTTCAGGAATTGTTATTTTTACATCCATATCAAATCCCCGTGGAACCCCCTGTTATTTTGCTACATATTATTATAGAAGTTATTTTCTTTCTTTTGTTAAATACACAAGTCATAGAATTGCTACATCTCGAGTTCAAAACGACCTAGGGTCACATTATGTATAGTTCTATTCCATAACTCTTCGTGGGCGTTACATAATACCTATCTGTTATGATAGCTCTCCAATGTATGTTTTTTCTTAATTGATAACAAGTTCCACATGTATCTTGAAAAAGAAAAGGTTTTTCCTCAATTGATAAAAAAGTTCCATATTTAGAAAAGAAGCATCACCATTGTGGAAGGTGTCATTGCGCACTTGTAGGGCGACATTAAAATAATATGTATCTATCCTTTATGATACCTCTCCAATGTATGTTTTTCCTTAATTTAAACCCAATGTATGTGGAAGTGGCACCCACATACAACTATTTGGGAGTGGAGTTTTCTTATACTATGCACGAGGACACATCCATACGGCTACAAGTGATGGCGGGCTGGAAGGCACTATATGCAATACTGGAACAATAGCAATAGTCACTTGAGGCGTATGATTGGACCCATCATCGATCCTTTTGTTCAAGGTCTTAGTGGAGCATGTCCTTTTATACGGGGTTGAAGTATGGGGCCCAGTAGTGTCTCTCATTAACTGGAATGACTTGATAATAATAATAATTGAAATTGATCCATACCCACTTAGGACCTTGAAGGCCATGGGGCGAATGCATCTGAGAAAAATTTTGTTCAAATTTTTAAAACTAGAAGCGATGTGCTTCTATAGTTTTAAAATAAAGACCCGATGTCATAAGGTCCCCATCTAACAAGAAAAAATCAACATCATTGATCTGAACTTATCTCGAATCTCTTCATTATCTTTGAAAGCAACAGAATGTGTGGGTTTAAGTCTTCGACTATGTTCATGCCACAAACCTTACAAATCTCTCTTCCCTTGGAGTCTTGACCACCTTTTGTTTCCACATGTAAGGTGGTGCGGTGGTTACGTATCGGCAATGTCTTTGCTGGATATCACGGGGATTTTGGGCTCTCGGATAGTTTTGCTCATTATATACCAATGAGGGATTTATGTCCGAGATATATTTAACCATCGTGAACCCTTCTCCACCCGAGGCCGATCTCGACACATGCGCACTAAATCGGCACCTAGGTCAAGATTCGGTAAATGATGTAAGGATATCCCCACCTCTCCCATACATTCACATCATGGTACCATCCCGGCGTTTTAGATTGAGATAGAGCTAACTTGGACAACGGTCCATCTCGGGTCCTTGTGGATCCTCATAACAAAATTTAAGGGTCGATATAAGGCCTCAACTTCAAGAGGAGCATGCCACCTACTACGGCCGGTGATGTGCATAAGGGATTTGGGATTTAATGCCCAATTCTTCACGGAGAAATGTTTTTATATTGTTTTCCACTTGAGACCATCGGGCCTAACGAGATCTAGGGCCCCAAATCGAGGGGAACCATACTGGGATCAACTATCTGCACCAATGTCTTAAAC
The DNA here is from genome assembly GCA_021234155.1 of Isoetes taiwanensis. Classification (NCBI taxonomy): domain Eukaryota; kingdom Viridiplantae; phylum Streptophyta; class Lycopodiopsida; order Isoetales; family Isoetaceae; genus Isoetes; species Isoetes taiwanensis. The sequence goes on along the minus strand of JAJEKV010000004.1, from coordinate 25,779,934 downwards.
AAGATCTTTTTGAGACCCCAATCCATGAGAGACGACTATGGCATCTAGATAACATGTTGTAGAGGGCTGTCTTGCCTCCTTGAATCCGCTTCGTGACACATTCCTTCCAACTGTACTTGGCTGAAAATTCTAATCCCAGATATTTATAAGTGTCTACTATCTCCAACTTTTCATTTTTGTATGTGAAACTTCGGCACCTTATTGTTCCCACAATCATCACTTTCGATTTGCACATGTTGACCTTCATGTGCCTTAATTAAAAAAAAAGTGGCCAGTTATCAAGATGAGATTGAAGGCCCCTGGTTTTATGCGCTATCAAAACTACATCATCAGCATAAAGAAGTAATTGCACAAGGAAATTACCCAACCTGGAACCAGATAAACCCTGTGCGCTCAACCACTCCTCAAGCTCATCTATGTATAAGCCAAACAATGTCGGAGACAATGGGCATCCTTGCCGCATACACCTATAGTCTTCATTGATTTCATCCTCAAATTTGGTGAAAGTTTCACTATTACCTCGAATATAGCTTGCGAGATGGCCTCGAATAGGTTTTGGTACTCAATCTACTCCATTCTCAATCCCAAATCCCTCCAATTTGTGTGAAGGCTTTTTGTAAAGTCTATGAATGCGATAGATGAGCATGTCGTTGGTTTTTTACTGCTCAATCAGTTGCCCTCAAGCTAAGAGCATGGTCAAGGGTGCAATCTTTGCTTTCTAAAACCCGCGGCAATTAGCCCTCTTCCCATTCTCTAGCCCAATAAGCGAGTTTCTTTTCTAATAGGCCGCCAGCGGTTTTGAAAACATGTCGCCAATCAATATAGTCCGGTAGTTTCGTACATTGTTTTTGTCTCCAGATTTATGAATGGGGAAAACTCTATTTACTTTCCAATTATGTGGCAGCCCTTGTTGGCCGCCTGGTTCATCAAGTGCAGAAAGCCTTCTTGGTACGAGCACTGAGGGTGAGGTCCACACTCCCATATCAAATTCTGTTGCAGGGACGGGTTTCTAAAGGGTGGCCCTTGATCGTCACATTGTGTCTATTTTCAAAAGGTGGTCAATATGGCGATGTCTGTCTCCCTAACGTAGCTTATATCATGACAATGGGGTCGCAGTGCCTCAAGGCCTGCTAGAGGAAAAAGAGAGCTTAATGGTTGGCTAGATGGAATGTGCAGGAGCATAGGTGCATATATGTGCAAACAGAGGCAGATCGCCATATCTTGAGGCAATATCTTGGCGCTTGCTTCCTCAACAAGCTCTGGGATGCCAATGCCCTTGAACAGGTCAAGACCTCACATTACCAGCGCCACATAAATCCCATATTGGAATGGGGCACGCAATGCTACCAGCGTACCCATTTGCCTATAAAAAGGCACAGTCTCATTGCCTCCATTCGCACAGAGGCACATCATCTTCGAATTGAGATGGATAGATGGATTGGTGAGCCACGCCTAGAAGAGGCTTTATCAATGCTGTCAAATGGGAGTCATTGAGGATGAATATCATACCCTTCAAAGCTGCCATCATATGGTCAAATCTGGACGTGCTATGCTGAGTTGGTCAGGCCTGGTCAGCTGTTACATGTGACATTGAGCACGGCTTAAGACGGATCTTTGGGATCATACCTTCAGGACGTCATGGATATGCGAGATCAGTTATGTCCTCGGGCACACACTTGACATGTATATATACATATATTTCATGATGATGTATACACAGTATAGTTTAAGACATTCTTATGCGCCCGCAGTTTCTCCCTCGAAAACCCTTCTCGGGGGTTTTAACCTGCATGATAATAAGTTTGTTGCTCTTTTATTGGGTCATATAGGCCGATTGGTCTCGTGGATGATAAAAATCGTTCTTTTTTTTTTATTTAATTTAAAGTTTAGTGTAGATTGATTATGATATGGCATTTTGGTAATTAAGTTTGGCAATACGGTAAATTATCTATATGTCTATTTTAATGAAGTGTTCTTAGTTGAATCAAAGTAATTTCGAAACATTTAAAGGCAATATCATAATTGTCAAAACTTGTTGGGGGCATTTTAGTGATTTCGCGTTTATTTTATGAATCCCCCTCCCAAGAGATTTATCATTATCCTTCTCCTAAAGGATTTATCGTTTGGGGTGCTTTGAGAATTTTTTGAACCACTAGATCGTGATATATCCTGTAGGATATTCCACGAGGTAGCCTCTGATTTGTTTGCTGCAAAATGGGGTTGCCTCATTTTGACCCGCTTTATAAGGAGGCCATCCAAAAAACCAATGTAATAGTTCTAAGTAAAGTCAATGTTTCATTTAAAAAACAATAACGATACAAACTAGTACACAGAATAAAGCCTGGGACCCAAACAAGATGCCAATGCTCTTCTGGACATAGCAGCCACCCTTAATGATGGGTTACTGCTATGATCCTCTTCTAGTGCATCATGGAATAAAAGAAAGAAAGAATGCAAGAAAGAACATCAAAATAAAACAACGTGCGAAACTCTGAAACTCTGCAAAATAACTATCTACACCCCAATTTTGAATCCTGAAGAGCTCCAGAAGAGGAACTGATGTGGAGTGTGGCTTCCGACAGAAGCCATTGCTGCCTTAATAGAACCTAAGGCCATACCTGAGGGCGCATCGCCATTAGGCCGTTATCTAGGCCTGATTTTGCCACATGGAAAACGCAGCCAGGAAGAAAGAATTCCCATTACCTTCAAGGCACCGGAGTTCCGCTGACGAGTCCAGGGCACCTTCTCTTTCTTGAAGTCCTCAAGGACTTCCGGCCCCAAGTCCGGGCCTTGGTTTTGTCTTCTAGCAAGCTTCGATTTGTCCTCTACCGGCTATATTTGTCTTGTAGCTTCAGTCTTGGAGTTTTGTCATGGCTCGCCAAAGAAACTAGTTCCTCCACGGCAATGGGAATGGTATCGTTCGGAGATAGATTGGGAACCAGTTAGATGACATGGCAAACCCAGGTTTGCATTATAATGGGGATAAATACGAAGTACCGAACTCCGAGAATACCACTTACGTTTTCGTTATCTCGGGGATCCACCGGCCAATTAAAATAGGTATTTTACTATGAATACAAGCAAAAAGCTTCCAAAATCATAAGTTATATTTATACAGTTTAGCATTTCGGGCACGTTAAGGCATGGAACATCTGCCACAAACATCAAGTTTACAATTATAAGGAGATACATTCCCTTGATTAGTTCTAACTAAGGCGTGGAACATCTCTTATGGCACCAACAACAAAGTCATAGTCAACACGAGTTGTTTTTTAAGAATAGAATAGAATAGAATTGTTTTTATCGTCCACGGAGACCAATCGGCCTATGGGACCCAATACAAAAAGCGCAGCAGATCATATTATTGTCGGGATTAAAAACCCCCCGGCGAGGGTTTTCAAAAAACTTAGTGGCGACAATAAGGCTAGCGACAACGATTAAATGGTTGGCTGGGGGCATATCCGAGCCCTCAAGTCGAGTACTTCACGAATGTATGATTCGGTGGCGCTGCGAAGTCGCCCGATATCATGTGTAGCGGCTCATCGGGTCTAATCAGCTGAGCATAGCGTGTCCGAATCGATCATATCTTGGGCGGCTACGGAAAGTGTGACACTCATCCTCCATGACTCCCGTCGGCGTGACCGACAAACCCTATCCCGGCGTGGCTCCCCAATCCATCGACTGTCTCAATCCAGGAGATGGTGGGCACTGTGCGAATGGAGGTGATATGCCTGCGTTTTTCATCGGCGGATGTGAGCGTGAGGTACCGCAACCCTCCGTTCTAATGTGGATTTATGTCTTTGCTTGTAATGTGTTGTTTTGACTTGCTCCAGGGCCCTGGAGCATATTTTCAATCATTCAAGGGTGGCAACCCTTGAATGATTGAAAATATGCTGGTGAAAATTACGATAAAAAAAGTCAGAAGTTGATGTAGAAGATGCCCAAGATTTGTTTCTCCTGTGCATCACTTCCATGAGGACAAAATTGGATCATGCTCTACCACGTCATGCATTCAACAAATTCCTTCCTTTTTCTTCCACTAGACAAGTTCCACACCATATGCATTGCCCAACAAGTCCTTTGGGTTTATTGGACATGTATTGAAGTTCATATGGAGACATGCCAAGTGCAGCAGCACATTCAGTCCTTTGGGTTTGTATTGAAGTTACTTTTAGACAGCTTGAATAAACGAGGATAATTTTGTCAAACTATATTCAATATCTAGAGACATAGAATTGTGCAATGCGAAAGATAAAAGCAGGTAATGTGAATGCATCTTATGAATCTTTCTGTAAAAGATTTGATATTCTTTGCCCTCAATCTATAGAGTCAGATAGAACGGCCATTTTGATGCCAGAAACTTATTCATGCCCGCTCAAAAAACTTCCCAAGGACTTCCGTAACACACAAATCATAACCAATGACTCATATCTTAGCTGCATGTGTGGTGGCGATGCCACTGCGCTACCATATTGTATGCTATAATGCTGCCAGAATTTATATTTCAGGCAACTGTACAAGTGACAAAATTTTCTGGACCAATGGCTAAAAAGATGCTTCCTTCTTATGATGCATCTCAACAAATCTTGATTTAGCCATCTGATCTAAGATTTAACTTTACAACCTTGCAACAATCTATACTATTGCAGTTAGTTGGATCTCTTGTTGCTTAACTGACGGCACACAACATAGATACTGCAGAAGGTACTGATTTGTTGTACAAATGCTTCCAAGTTCTTCATGTATCCGGGTAAGTCCCATTGCAAGGGCCTTAATAGCTGGCAGGAAGTCCTTATTATGGAGCTGGATGGCTCTTCCATGCACAATGCAAATATCCTGTACTTAACAATTGAGTTAACCTTGAAAATCATATAATCAACGATTGCAAAGTAGAAGTACAAACCTGGCACCAATGAAGCAGGAACTCTAGATGTGGAGATCTCTCAATCAACTCTGCTAATATCATAATAAAGCGTCCGATATAGGAAATTGGAACCTTCAACACAGCATCTCTTATATCTGTTGGAGGAGTTGATTCAATGCAACTTTGAATAATTGCTGTTTCATTTAACCTCAATGCCAAAACTAAAGCTCGTGAATACTGTCTATTATTTGTCGCTTCCAGTATCACCTGAAAATATACATAAACACAAAAATTAGGTAGCAGAAGTATATGGGAGGTCATCCACCTATTTTTCCTCTACATCAAAAGATTCTGAATGGTTCTCTTTGATAGAAGACCCTGGTATGGTTATAATCCATAGCATGTTCATGACAAAGCCCGATAATTAAATGTACGTAAACCATCTCAGCAGAAGAGACTTTAATTAGACATGGCCTCCTATGACTAACCTTACATTATACATGATTTGAGTGGAAAACAATCTTCTGCAGCATATTGCAGCAGGGATAATTAGAAAAGGTTACACTTACGAATTCAATAAGTGATTGCAGGCTACAATCTGAGAATTTGCTCAGATATGCACATGCATGGTTTCTCAGATGGATAAGGAGCACTTTTTAAATGGAAGGAAAGCAATGAAAAAACCCGTAGCAAGTACCTCAGGTGTAACGTCAATATCAAGATCAGTCGGATCGAATGTAAGAGTGTCATCCATTGAATAGATAAGCAAGCCTTCTGTTGTGGCTGCTGCCCAGGACCGACCTGTTGGACTAAGGTGAAGTGATTTTGTTTGCACAATAGGCCTTGCAAAATTTCCAACAGCTCCTGGCAGACCACGACCAAGGGATTTCCTTATTTGCCTGTCAATCCCCTCTTCCTTATCACTGTCATTGTCATCTATTAAATCTATTGGCCCAGCATCTGTCATGCGCTTAGAATTCAAAAAGTCCAGAACACCATCCAATCCATAATTGTGTGATATCTGAAATCTTATTAATAATACCTGCATGCAATCGAACATGAGTTCAAGCTGAATTAATGCCTGCATAAAAGAAACACATTGCAAGAAACGCAACTTTTTGAAACAGATACGAAATGGGGTAGGCAAAGAATAACCTGTTCTGCTACATCATACATGCAAATATATTTGCTCCTACCACCTGCAAGTATGTAGGTACCATCTGCAGAATAGCAGAGAGTAGTAAAACATTTCCCTGAACTAGAATTTGATGCTGCACGGCGATCACTCATCAACCTGCCTCCTGTAATGTCCCGTCGACCCTCTATTGAACCCATTAATAAACCCTCAGGGGTCCCAAAAGTGGATCTGCCCGTCAAGTGTAGAGCATGCCAGTTGTTTTTCCATCAGGACGGTAAACTACTGTAAGCACATCATGCGTATGAGTAAACGTCTCTATTCCTCCTTTTCCTTGAAAAACATCCCACAGCCGTACAGTTCTATCCCAAGAAGAAGATGCCAGGACTTCCTGTGCATCAAATGCTGATTTAGAAAGTTGTCCTACAATTATCAATCTCCACAATGCATGACAACAAAGCTGACTGAACCTTTGCCAAGATGCATGATGAAATAAAATGGCATATAAAACAAGCAAATACTTGATGCTAAATAAGCAACTCACATGTACAGGGGAAAAATATAGTCCATGAACAGGACCTTCATGACCACTTAACTCATCCAACAGGCGTCCTGTCTTCATAGACCAGACATATATCTGGTTTCAATATTCCAACAGCAGATATCAAACTAGTGGCATCTTCAGGTACAATTGAAAAAGAAAGAAGTGAAGAACAATACCTGAAATGTATCAAGAGAACCTGCACAAATTACTTCACCACTTGGGTCTGCAGCCAATGAAACAAACTGGGTAGGAGTACGTGCAGTAAATGTACGAAAATTACGATAACGCATAAGATCCCAGGCACGGACTGTTCCATCTAACGAGGCACTTAGAACGGCATGGCTTCCAGGCAAAAATAGCACAGCTGTAACTGCATTAGAATGCTCCGCAAAAGTAACAAAGCAAAAGCCTGATGTGGTGTTCCATACCTGTTGCAAATACTAAATCTAAGTATTCTCCAATAAATAATGAAACCACTTATAGGTTTGTAGTTTACATGAAAAATAAAGCTAATAACTGTTTAGTTTTGTTTTTCTTATTAGTTAATTTACAAGCTTAGGCCAAAAATTAAAAATATCTCTTGAGAGAACACTCCCATTGAAAACCTTAAACTGCCCTTCCCTTAAAAAAAATATGCATTCAATTCTGCTAAATCCACTCACTTATGCAAACCCTTCCATGTCATCTATATATGCGGCACAGAAATATGTAGAAATGACATAGGAAGAATCAATTCTTTTTATTATAGACAAAAATGCGCACAAACCTTGAGTTTATTATCATCTGCACCTGTGGCAATGAGCTGAGAATCTGGAGAGTACGAGACACAATTGACATCAAAATAATGACCCTGTTGTTTAAGCACGTAAGTCTCAGAACGCCATTCCCAGACAAGTAATTGACCCAGTTTTTGCACATCCAAATGCCAACCAATTACCAGCCTCATTAAAACAGGCGTCGTTATCTTCTCTTTGGATATTGAGAGGAGATGAAGCATGGTAAATTCTGGCATTTGATAAAGACCAAAACTCCAGTAGAGAAGCCCACTACTAATAAATCTAGCAGTCGATGATAGTCACATGATGTCACTTTTGCATTTTGTAAGAATAAGTGTTTCTTCACCAGTTCCCATTTCCCTTTATCAAGTCTAAGAAAGGGAGTATCCTTCTGCATAACTGCTGGTTCTTGGCGTTTGCCTCGGTTACTGTTGGCAATTGTGCCTAAACTACCATTGCTTTCAGATTCCTCTCCTTCATTTTTACCCCTATCTTTAGGTTCGGACATGACTGTTGAGTCCTGACTGCTAGGTATAGCTTCAGCATTGTCTTTGCAATCCTTCTTCCCCTTCTTACCTCTTGTAGTCATTGTACCTAATCCAGTATCACCAATGTCAGATTGTGCTCCATTCTCCATGCCATTTGCATTTTGCTGTGTCTTTGACCTCTTCTTTGATGGCTTATTTCTAAATGCAGTAGATGCATCTGAACTATGCACTAACATAAGATTTCCATCAGAATCAGCTTGTGGCTCTAGAAGACATGAAGCTGGTTCCTGATTTGATGGCTCTGATATCCCACTCGCAGGCAACTCTTCTGGAAAGGGACAAAACCTCCAATGGAAGAGAGCTCCGTCTTTTGCTATAGTGTAGGTCTCAATGTATTCGCTTGCCAACAATCCTTTCCTCTCTGAAGCAAAGTATACACCCGCAACAACATTCCGATGACCCATTAGCGTTACTGGATGATAATTCTCCAGGCTGTCTGAACTAAATATTCTGGCTGTAAGGTCTTTACAACCAACTAGAATCCACCTACTATCTGGACTCCAATCAAGACAAGTAATGGTGTCATGGCAACTTGCATATGACCTCAACAGTTGAAATGGAGTAAACTCCTTTCGAAACCCAGGGGTTCGCCATATTTGAAGAAGCTTACCTATACCAACAGCAAACTTGGATCCGTTGGGACTAAATTTCACCGCTGAAACTGGCCCTTTGAATGAGAAATGATGCAACACAACCCTTCGCCGGACATTGATGAGAAGTGATCTTCCATCTTCGTCTATAGAAAGAAGCAGGGCCCCATTGGGAGTGACAGCAATTTTTACAACATTTGTAGAATTCTCGCAAAGGAAGTGTTAAGGTTTGGATTTCACCAGGTCTGTAACAGAGACACGATTGCCCACAGGATATAAGCAATTTGCCGCCCCAGAGAACTCCACATTTCCTCCCCGGTATGGCGCACCCAACAAATTGCTGAATTTGAAATTCATGGGCCGAACGCAGGCAGACCGGAACTGGAAGGAAACCTACTGTAAAACCCTAAACCTTTAGGCTCTTTTTCCACGGTATCTACTTAAACCGTTTTTGAAGTGGGGTCTCCGGCAGCCGAAGCGAACTTTTATCACCGGAATATCATATGCTGGAATATGCTTAGGATATGTCGAAAACTGCTCCAAACTTTGCAACTTGGCTGGCGGTAAATCGGTGTTTTTGGACAAATGGTGGTGTGGAAACTGGCTAACCGCTCCATATTCGAGCTTTCGGTTATGGAGGTAGATACATGTGGTATGGAGGTCACCTGTGTTATGGCTTAGATTATGGCAGTTCTTGGCCAGATTTACATCTATCAGGGGAACACGAGGTCCAGAGTGATGCATTAGTGGGTGCGTCAGACCCAATGGAAACTGTGGTGGGCATTAGTTGTAATATTCCAGTCATTACTCTCAAAAAGAAGAAGGATGAAATGGATGATGTTCGCATTGCTTTTAAGTTACAAAAGTGTGCCAAGCACTTTATCAGAAGGCAAGAACCTTCACCACAGGATTGTGGCAAATGGGCTAGAAACAAATTTGTTTCTTTCAAACTTGCTTATCAGAATGTATGTCAAATGTGGAGCTCTCCATGATGCTAGAGCTGCGTTTAATAACATGGATAAACGCAATTTTTGGGTTGCCCCTAGGGGGGCAAACCCTTGTTTATGTGGGTTTTTGGCATATCCTAGGTATATGCTAGAATATCCCTAGGATATCTTGCATTGCCCAAACCTCCTATTTCAGAACTCTCGATTGGCCATTTGTTTTCTTCCCTCTATTCAATTCCAAGCATTTCGGTTCTGCAGCCTGCGTGATTGCAGAAGAACAAGAGGAATATTGCAGCCAAATTGAACGTACCAAGCTTAGTGTCCGACAACAAGCACGCATTGAGACCCGTGACAAGGCTAGACGCTTGGCTTCTAGAAGGAAAATAAAAGAAGACTTGGACATAACGAAGCAACAAAATCCTGAAGGGAGTATTAATGCATATGGTTCCTTGTTAGGTCCTTGGGCAAGTACAAAGAATCGCTTTATTAAGGCGAGTTGTCCATGCCCACATCATCGAGAGATGGGCATCATCACGATGATTCTTAGGAAATCTTCTTATTAGGATGTATGGAAGATGTCTAAACCTAGATGATGCAAAGAATGTTTTTTATAATATGCACAACTGGAATCAATTTTCATGGAACATTATGCTCACAACATATGGACATCATCTTCATGTTGATGATGCTCTTAGATTGTATGGTATGATGCGAAAATCGAACTCCTGGGTTCTCTTGGAAAATGGGCAGGGACAGAAGGCGATACAAGTATTCAGAGAAATGGTGAGAACATATCACCCGCGGACAAGGTAACCTTCCTCAATGTTCTCAAACGCATGTTTGAGCCAACATTACTTTGATGAGGGGAAGCTTATCCATGCTCAAATTATTGGCAGTGACTTGCACTCAATAGTTTGTGTTGCAAATTGCCTTATCACCATGTATGGAAAATGTGGAAGAGTTGAAGAATCAGCAAGGATATTTGATTTGATAGTTGAGAAGGATATAGTGTCTTTCAGTGCCATTATTGCAGCATGTGCAAGCAATGGAAGATGCGAGGATGCATTACAATTATTCAAGCAAATAAGGGAAGAAGGATTAGGTCCAAATCCATTGATGCATGTGGCAACCTTACTGACTTAAAGGAAGGCAAGGCATTGCATAACCTCATCTCTGAAAGTGGGCTTGAGCTAGACACCATTTTAGGGGGCTCTTGTAAATATGTATGGAAATAGTGGAAGTGTTGAAGATGCTCGGTGGCATTTGAAGCAACACCTAGCAAAGATGTGGTAACACGGGCGTCTATGATTGCGGCGTATACCCGAGAATGGGTGTGGTGAGGAGGCTTTCGTTGTTTCAACAAATGATGAAGAATACATTGTCTACATGGTTATTTGAATCGATATTTAGATTTGCAAATGCACTTCTAAACATGTGGGGAGATGTGGTAGTTTGAATGAAGCATGGGGCATTTTTGACAAAATACACATGGAAGATTGGAGTCCTTGGAATACACTTATTTGGGATATACAAACAACATGGCGGGGTAGGGATGGCCTTCTCTTATTTCAAAAAATGCTGGAAAAAGGATTGATGCACGATAAGTTCACTTTTGTTAGTTTTATCTACGCATGTAGCCATGCTTGGTCTATTAGATGAGGGTAACCATTATTTTATTTCATTATGTCACATGAATTCTCTTACTCCAGCGTGGAACAATATGGTTGCATGGTCGATCTCCTTGGGACGTGCGGCATTGCTTGGTCAGTGAAGGCATGATTGATAGTATGCCATTTGACTGTTCGTCATGCTATGGACATCCTTGCTCGGTGCATGCGAGAAGGTACTCAAACATGGAGCGGGCAAAAAACGAGTACCAAAGATCTTATAAATGTGGATCTGGGAATCCCATACCTTATGTGTTGTGAAGAATATCTTGCGCAAAGAACCGACAAAAGGTGAGGAAAGAAATGGAAGAACACCGCCGTGTAAAGCAAATGAAGCAAGAATTGCGAGATGTGGAAGTGGAAGAAAGATATGCACGACTATAGTTTGAAAGAGATAAATGGATTTCTTATTTGACCAAGTATTATATGGATGCACCGAGATTAGTAAGTGAAAGAAAAACATTTTGGTCCTTCTATTCCATGTCTTTTCTCCGCAAAAGCAGCGGTGATATTGCGGGGTTGATGCGAAAGTGTCATTGTGTGGAGATTCTCGCAAAACAAACGCGCATGTGTAATTTTGCTCTTTTTTAAATTTCACACCCTTCATTTTTAGCATTTTGTTGCTTTTACTGAGGGAATAGCTATGGATTCGTTTGGACAAGAATGTAAGATACATCCCGCCTTTCCCCGCTATCTCCCCGCTATAAGCACCTTAAACTCAACCGGTTCATCGGAAGTAAATTGTGCGAGTTTCCAACCTGTTAGTGGTCTCTCAATCTTGTATCTAAGAATTGCAACTTTCTACTTCTTTTATTTTGACTAATGTGCCTGGTGTGTGTTGGTGCTCCCTTACAAAGCTTTCCATAAGCATGCCAAGGTCAAAACAATTGTGTTTGTAATATTTCTAAATCTTCATTTCTCCATGAGTTCCTTTGCTTTAGGGATAATTTAATGTGCTTTGCTAACACTGTATTTGTATAGTCAAACCAATTTTACGTCCCACGGATCTTAGTAAAAGCGGACTAGCATGGAGCATGGAGTTGAAACATGCATATGCATAAGGTCAACTAGTTATTAAATAACGAGTCGGCCCCATCCATATCGATGTAGCTCAAATGCGGGGAGGTTATATGAATAAATGAGAGTTCCGGACCAAGAGCCCAAGACAAGTAAATACTACCATTGTTGTGAATTTCGTGGATATAATGTAACCAAGATGTCTTTGGGATTTGCGTGTCTAGCAAAGGATTTGACATTGAGGGAAATATATGTTATGGCTTTTCCATTTCGAGAGGTAGAATGTTTAGAGCATTTGTGGTTTTCATCAAAAATGTTATTTAGTGGCATTAATGATATTAATGTGTGAAAATGCTTGTTGAATCTATGTATATGATATGAAAATTTGCTAGGGCATATTTATTTGTGTTTTTGTGGTCATGGCAAAGTCCTAGGGGCTTCAGAATTTCGTCGGTTCAAAAAATAATTTTTTCGATTCATTTAAAACTAGTAGGATAGTGGCCCGATCGAAAAAGAGGTTAATAAAGATTTATCCCATTCATTTTGATATAGGTAGGAACCAAAACTTTGATAGCCCTATTCATCTCAAATACTTTTGCCATATTCATGCCAGAACAGAAGCCCCAAAAAACCCCAAAACCAAACAAAACCAAAGGGAAAGCCCCCCCACACACACACAAAACCCCAAAACCAAAACAAACAAAAGAATAAACTGAGGAGTATTTCTTCATAAGCATGCTAGTGTAGATGTGGGAAATTTAGTTTAAAGAGTGCTTAATGGCTTACTTCCTCCTTTTTTTGGGTTGCCCCTAGGGGGGCAAACACTTGTTTATGTGGGTTTTTGGCATATCCTAGGTATATGCTAGAATATCCCTAGGATATGCTGGTGACTACTCCAAACCTCCTATTTCCTGTAAACTCTCGGTCAGCTGGTAAAGAACTCCACGTCTCATTTCTTGAAGCCAACCGGGTAACTGGCAAGGCAGGGATCGTCGGCGCTTCAATTCGATGAACTATGTAGTGGACCGCTGATGTTTGAACCGGATAACTGGCAATATAGATAGAGCATCTGGCTATGGCGACCCCCAAAGGCGAAGCCCTCCAAAAGAATTACAGCTTTAAAATCTTTCTCGTCAAAGCTTGTCATCATCAATCTCTTTTGCAAGTTTTTAGCCCAGTTACAAATGCGAAAGTTCGCATTTGAGATACTGATACCAGCAGATTATCTTGGATCAGTTGGGCTAGTGCCTGAGAAGCTCTGTCGGTTTGATTCAACAGTCTTATGTTGAAAATGTTTGTGAAATTAGTAGGTTTGGTATTTAGCCGGTTGAAGGATTATATGAAGGAGGGGTTTTCCAAGGAAGTTGTTCCATTGAGAGTACCGCATTGCTAGATTTGCCCAGTAGGGGAGCGTTGCACTTGATACTCTTCTTTGTCTTCTTGATCTTTTGCTGTCCAAAGGTAGGGAACGTTGCACCCCTTCACAGAAAGCTTGGGGATTTCTTGGCAGGGGATGATCCTTCTTCATCTAATGGGAAAAGAGTGATTTGGGTAAGTCTTCGTATCAAAACTTCGATCTTTTTAATCGTGCTTTTGCTTCAATAGGTGAAAAGAGTAAGTATTAATGCACAAGAGATATAAATGTTTGTTGGATCGTGCTCTAGCCAATTTGCAATGAGAAATTATCAGGTTGCTGCCTTAGAATCATTTTACCTTTGTTAGATCAAGATGCCAGAGTCTGATTTAGAATATAATCATTTTCTTATTTGTTAGACTAGTTGCAACCAAGGCTATGTTTGCTAGATCAAATGCAGTTACTTTATGTCCTCAACATGACTTTTCCCAACAACCTTGACAAGAGATCACGTTTTTACTTTCAAAAATTATTTTCATTCTTTGTGGTGCTTAATATCAGGTGCATTTTGGAGTAAATAGTGGTGCAACTAAATTTGCCATTGAGAGAAGAGTCGTGAATGAGGCCACATTTAGGTTTTAATTTAAATTGGTGGCAACCCTCAGTGCGGTGCTATTTCTATAACATATGAGTACAGCTTGCAGATAGATAGATAGATAGATAGATAGATAGATAGATAGATAGATAGATAGATAGATAGATAGATAGATAGATAGATAGATAGATAGATAGATAGATAGATAGATAGATAGATAGATAGATAGATAGATAGATAGATAGATAGATAGATAGATAGATAGATAGATAGTATTTTAACTTCTACAATTCCAGGGTTTGGGATAGGCATGGGCAGTCTAAGCATAAGGGGCGCCTCTACTATAACCACTGCACTGCCCACCTTCAAGTCATCCTTAATGTTTAAAAACTTCTTACTAGATTCACTATTTCTGCTATTTAATTCTTTGCCTCTGCATTTCCTTCTCAATTTGGAGCTTATCCCGTTCGTTCATGAAATGAAACAATGGAATTTGGCTCAGGAACATAGGTTTCTAGAACTGAACCCTTTATTCTCTTTCAAATTCATGATGTTAATGGCGAGATATATGATAGACATTTCTCCTTGTAGATTATTCCTTTCATCATCATTTTTCAATTCTTAATGTTTTTTTGTTTATTGTGTTTTACTTTAGTCTGTTCCTTTGTTAGGATGAACGTGAGTTGAAACTTGATGTAGAAGGAAACAACCCAATAGAGAGTCGACAAGAAGATCTTTGTTAAGGAAACAAGTAAGGCCTTCATTTTTTTCATCTATCCCGCCATACTGTTCCTTTTGTATTCCGCCTTTATTTTTTATGATTATTGCTCGGGCTGAATGTGAAGAGCTCGATTACCGAGTTGATAATTTGACAATGGAAAATACTGACGTTGCATCTTGAACTCACCACGGTATTTCAAGAATGCAAAAAACTAAAGACAATGTCACACTTCTTGTAAGTTTTCATTACATACAGTGGATGTATGATTGGTTAGTTGATAGATCGTTGCCTAATTTGCTGTTGGTATTATATAGGAAGAGTTGCGGAATATATAGGGAATGGGGAAGAGGTACAAGAAGAAGGCCCATCTCGATTAATCGAATCATGAGTAACGCGTTCAATGGGGACTTTGCAAACAAAGACAAAATTAGGTTCAAAAGTGAATAGGATGGAAAATGAAACACGTGACTCAAGCAAGGGTATGTCATCTGCTTTGGATGTTAAAACTCATCCTGAAGCCGTTGCGGCGGGTTAGCTTTCATTCTGGAAGTGGTCTAACAGCCTTTGATGTTGGTGTTTGAAAGGCCATAAAAGTGTGGTCAGCACCATAAAACACCTCTAGTGAGAACTGTTTGGATTGCAAAAGGCTGTTGTATTGGAGAAGGCATTTGCAACCATTAGTTTCTCAAGCAACATTTATTTGGCCACTAGCATCTTCTATAGCAGATAAATAAACAATATCAAAGGTGGCTAGTTCTTGCCACGAGTCCTTACTCCCACATTGATGTACATTAAACTATATTTTGTGTTCCGAGTGATGTTCCAATGGCCAAATTGATATTGTACATAAAACAAGTTCATTGCACTTTCTCCTCCTTTGGAACGAGATCATATCTCTTTCTTCCAAACAAGATAAAAAAAAATATTAAAAAAGTCCTGAATTTAAATAAAAGCCTTGCGGTCAGACAAGTAAATAAATCATTTCTTTCATGTTATTAACAAATAAATCACCATGATTTAACAATGCTCATTTATTGATGTGAATAAAAATATTCTTTTATCTTTATTATTAAGCTGAGGGAGGGATTCAACACTATAGTAGACAAATTATTAGTTAACCATAATGTCAACCCAATCCAAAATACATGGGCTTATTTTTGGTACGGCATAGTACATATTGGCATTGTTGAATTTTTCGTATTGGTTTGAGGTACAAATTTTAGTTGTTTGAGGCTTGAGCAAGTTGAGTTTTGCACGGGGCTTGTTTTTTTTTTTTTTTTGTTGCAAGATTTGTAATTGGAAGTGTTCTTGGAATGGTGGACATTTTGCAATGTTCTAACTAAGTCTTGAAATTTGTTGTTTGACCTATATCTTTTTTTTTGGGTTGCCCCTGTGGGGCAAAACCCTTGCTTTTAATGGTTTTCGGCATATCCTAAGTATATCTTTGGAATATGCCTAGGATATGCCGAAAACTGCTCCAAACCTAAGATTCCCTGTAAACTGGCGGTCACCAGTGTTGCTGGGCGGCCGGTGTGGAAACTGGCTAACCGCACCGCCATCCTTTGTTTAGAAACAAACCAAAGATGCATCCATCGCTATGCACAACAAACAGGAGACATTGATGGGTTGTGTTAGAAAGCGATGGTTTGAGCAAGAAAGCGCCAGATTTGCAATTAAACAGAACGAAGAAGAAAGATTAAGACGCAGAAACTAAGATTCAGTGCAAAAATCGAGTGGGTGTCTTGAAGCAGAGGTTCGACGGGGTCCCCTGTACCTTATATTTCTAATGAGGTTCAGTTCTAGCCACAGTTATGTTGTTCCCCCAAGCAAAATTTTCTTTTCATCCCTACAAGTCCCCTTTAAATTCCTATAACCTCATTTCCAAGTCTAACAACTGTGCTGCATGAGTGCAAACTTTCAGGTTACCTTAAATATGATAAGTTCTATTTCTAATGGCCTTGGATTTAGATCAATAATAGAATAAGTTAACAACAATGTTATCCATTATAACCTTCGAGCTATACCCAAACAAGTCTAGTTGATTGCATAAGTGTTCAATGGTTGCTCCTCTTTAGTTGGAGAGGAACTTGAGCATGTCATTGCAAATAATGGTGGGCAGAGGGTTGATGGTAAGGGAGTGAATAAAGATGTTGAGTAATACAAAACCTATAGTAAAGCAAGGGAAATCTGAGAGTCTTGTATGGAGGCTCATAACCATGATTCATATTGTGTTGAAAAGTGTTGAACAAGATCAAAGGAACTTCGACTTCAAGGACGATGATGTAGCGCATTTAAAGGTTGTTATTTCTTTTTAGTGGATATATGTTCTCCATTGGTGAACTTCTAATAATGCATTTTTTTTGCATAACATGACTCTTCTTATATATGAATTCCTGACACTACTTTGCCGACTTGTGTTGTATCCAAGTTATTGCATGAATGCTTCGTTGTCACTTACCAAGGATAGGGAAACAATGAGGCTAACGTTGAATGCTATTACGAAATTAATAAGCATGGTGGCCCATCTCCGGGTGTCTAGGCAATGCGCCGGACATCCAACAAATCTTACACCCACCTTCATTCCAAATAGTTCTCCGGCGTGTTATGATTTTGTTGTATTCCATGTTTTGCTGAATAACTTGAACAGATGCTGGAAGGATGCTTTCAGGCCCATATATGACTGGCTGAATCATGCAGGACAAAAAGGAACATTTGTAAATTACCCAAAAAGATCACAAAAAAGTAGGCTCATGGGCACCTACATGCAGTTTGAAGCATTGTTATAGGAAAACCGTCCAGCAACTACATGGCAAGCTTGGCAACCAAGATTTGCAACACCACAGTTTTCTTTCAAGAAAAACTTGTAAATACTTCCACCACACAATAACCAACAACACTGCTATTATAATTACTAGTAACCTAGCAACAATATGTTTTTACACTGAAACCCCAGAGTCCATGTGTCCAGCTGGATCCTAGTCCAACAGGAGCTCAACATCTAAGGAGGGGTTAGTAATGCAAATGGCTACCATCACCTTCGCAAAATGTCAATGTCTTAAAATAGCAACTTTGATTGATTGTAAAAACATGGCTTTCAAGTACGATTTAAGCCACTTCACCCTCTGGCCATGGAGGGCAACCCTCCGTGCGCAGCACCTTGTTATTCTTGGAACATTATGATTGCATCTTAAGCTCAGCAGGAATGGTTCAAAGAAGTTGAGGAATTATTTCATTGTATGCTCTGTAAAAGTTTGCTATCAGCTACCACTATGATTTCGGTTTATTGTCAGCAAGATCGGCTAGACTAGGCTTTTAATTTGTTTATTCAAATCCCACAATTAGATACAGTTGCATGGAATGCATTTATATCCGGCCATGTCCAACAAGGGAAGTTGAAGGAAGCTCTTGACACTTTTAGAAAAATGCCTCAAAGAAATGCAACCTTTTGGAATGCCATGATTAATGGTTATGCTCAGCATGGTCACTTTGAGGAGGCAATGGATTTATTCAATAAGACATCTTTTCAAAATATAGCTTCATGGAATGCCCTGATCTCAGCATATGCTCAGCAAGACTTCCTCCTAAGGGCTGTTGAACTCTTTTGTCAAATGCCTAGCAAAATATTGTCTCATGGACTGCTATCGTTTCAGATCTTACCCAAAAGGGGCATATCAAGGAAGCTCTTTATGTCTTTAAGCAAATGCCCAAAAGGGACGTATAGAATGCTTTAATATCAGGTTATGATAGGCAAGGGCACCTAAAAGAGGCCATTTCCTTCTTTGATAGAATGCCACAAAAGGACATCACTTCCTGGAATTCTTTAATTGCAGATCATCTTGAATGCCAACACTTTGCAAAGGCTTTTAGTTTATCTCAAAAAATGCCCCAGAGGAATTTGATCTCATGGAACTTATGCTAGCTTGTTATGCTCAAAATGGGTACATTGAGGAAGCTTCTAAAGTATTTGGCACAATGCCACAACGGGACATCTATCTATCTCTTGGAATGTGATTATTGTGGGCTATACTCGTCAAGGACGCATTGCTAAGACGCTCCAACTTTTCTAAGGTATGATGCTCGAAAACCTGAAACCAGAGAGTCTAGTCTTCATTAGCATTCTTGATGCATGTGCAGATCAAATGTGGCAAATGGTAAGTGGTTGCATGCATATATTTTGAACCATGTGTCTAAAACAAATACTATTGTCAAGAATGCTATTCTAAATATGTATGCAAAATGCGAGCGTCTAGAAGAGACCCATATAGTATATGATAAACTGTCTGCATGAAATACTATCATATGGAACACTATCATCGGGGCACATGGGCACTATGAAGCACCAATTCATTAATTTGAGAAAATGTACATTCCCATTTTGCTCGAAATAGCTTGCAGGTTGCTTTTAGAAGGGTAGTTTGTAAACAGTCGGCCTTCTACTGAAGCAATAATGCCCAATCGGTGCTCATTTTTAACAAAATTATAAGCTAAGCTTGCGTTTAACATCGTCCCTACTCTACGACCAATTTTGGTTTTTGCTGAAGTATTAGTTGTAGCTCAAAGCACACGTTAATAAGTTGTGGTGATCGTCATCTCGATCTTTTCTACTGCCGAAAGACGACACATAGAGCAAGTTATGCACAAAAGAATATAAAAACAGCTGGGCTTAGAGGGATCGCTATGGCAATCAGTACATGTGGAACGGATAATTTATTAAAACGATTTGTACATATGTTATCAAATACCAACGCTCTGGCTTAGAGCAATTGCAATAGCAATTTGTCTAAGTTGGATCCGTATTTTATTACAGATTCATCCTAAAGAATTTATGGAGATTCTCTAATAAAATTTGGATTCCCCTCGACATCAATTAGCACTTTAGCATTCGCCATGTCCACCTGTCCATCAGTATCCATGTCAGTCCGATCGGATATCTCCTTATCGTTCTCATCATCGTAATCTACCAAGGCCAAGGAAGCCTCACGGAAGCTCTCATCATCATAATCTATCATAGCCTCATGGAAGTTCCTGATTGTTGGGCACGAAGAGCGACGGGCTGCCTCTGATGCTTTCTAGCACACACCTTGCTATATTCTTGGGAGTTGCCCTGGCAATTATTGTCCCGCTCGGACGCATCATCCATCTGCTCTTCAACGTGTTGCACGGACTTATCTGGCACAACCGGACAACTTGTTAGAGGCATCAACACATCTAAACCATCATTAAAGGCTTCCAGTTTTGAAATACATGTTCTTAGATTCCTCACTGTGTTGGCATGGGTTTCCCCTTTCTTCAGTATCTCCAATGTCTTTTCCCCTTTCTTCAGCATCTCCAATGTCTATGTGTAGTTTTCACTCTGGAAATTGTTGATAATGTCGTCCAGATTATCTGGTATCACTGTGCTCTGCATAATGTGCACATCGAGGGCTGGTCGAGAGGGTTCTTCCCTCTCGAAATTGGAATGTTCCTGCTCTCCATCTTCACCATCCTCCACATCTTCACCTTCCTCTCTGCTCTCCTCTGGAGCACCGCTGATTAGCTTTTCTAGGTACGTGAAGAAGCTTTGAAGAAAGCGTGTTCTTTTGTCATCATATTCGAAAGCAACACTTTTCTTCTCCTGGATCAAAGCAACCCTTGAAAACGTTCCACAAAAAAAGAAGTCGAGTAAGCATCCATCCAAGGGAAGAATCTGCTCCACAATGTAGTAAGCATAGGACGTTTTTCATTTGCGGTGGGAAGATAATATCACCGTCCATTGACATTCAGCTATATTTCATTTTGGATGTGAACATGGACCTCCTATGTTCCTTCATTTTCTTGTCAGTCTCCTCATCACCCGTATGCTCCCAGGCAAGCATCTCTGTCTTCTTTCGTAGATGATCAGGCAAGGAGAACTGCAGATCCAGTGTTGCCTATTTAGATAAGACTCTGGTCTCATTTCTGTTGACTAGGATGTCAACAACGAAGTATTGGTGTTCCTTTACTCGTTTTCTGTTCTCGAACCCGGGTTCTTCGTAAGTTCCAATATAAATGTGGCCCTTCTCTCTCAATCTGTGTTAAACTGTGGAGACAGTTGGGCAATTGGCCATGAAGGAGAAGCATCAAGCGGTGGTATGCTTTCGCTGTCATTATTGGAGATACCCTTGTGAACAAGTCAAGGAACTGGCCTACCTTCCAATCCGACTTGAAACCTCTCATGTCAATTCAAACCAGCTGAGCATGCTCTAGCGTAGTGGTAGATGAATGCCATCTTTAGTGCACATCCTTACCACATTTCTCTCCTGGACACGAGCCTTTTCCTGGTTCGGGTTGATAATGTCGTTAACACAAGCTAACATGATTGCAGGAAGAGTACCTAGGGCATGATCTTTATTGATATTCTGTTTTACGTAAACAGTATCCATGCCTGCAATTTGAAGGCGATCACTCATCCGTAGAACTCGGATATGACGCAATCAAGTCCCGTAATCGAGGTAATTTGCACTTTTGTGTTGGAGTTCACGTGGTGCAAGACCTCTCTCGCCATCAGAGTTAGCGTCCTCAAGTCTGATGCCGTTTGCTTGTACTCGAATCGATCAATGTAATCTGTATTGGTTTTCAAAGCCGTAAGGATCTCGTTCATCAGACAATTCATCTCTGTGTTGGACATGCCCCTCAGACACCCGAAGGAAGGTCTTGTTAAAGAATTCCTTGGTCGGTTTTTCGGGTGCAGTGCCTTGGTCGTCAGTCAATTCTTTCTTCATCCACTTATTCATCACAGCCTTGAACTTATTCCATGTCATGTCGGGCAGAAATATCCAATGCTTCTTAATGAGGCCATAATGAACGCAGTTGTAGAAATCCTATTTGATATTTTCATTGTATATTTTGTCTTAATGTGATGTTCTAATTTTTTTTTTCCAAATTGTTGTGATCTGTAAGAAACACTTCCATGTGTAAAGAATGATCATATATTGTAAGAACGTGCTTCTTGGTGATTTTTAAAATACAAAGGGCTATTTGGAAAAATACTTAAGAATTAAGGGCATTTTAAGAATTTCGAAAATACGGAGGGCCTTTTGGAAATTAAGTCAACAACTCCATATAATTTCAATATCCTTGATGCATGCACAACATATCAACACAGTTCATTGAAGTTCGTATTTGTGATATAAGCAGATGTTCTCCACATAGCCTGCCTAGTAGCACATTTAAAGGGTTTCTCAACACATACTACTGCAGTAGGTTAAATATGTCCAGCATGTTCTTCACCTGTAACTTTCTAGACTTATATGCACATAGCACTTGAAATACGAAGTTTAGGCTTTCTGCTTTTAAATCAATTTTGTTTATCATTTGATCTTTAGTTTTGATATTTTGATTGCGCAGATTTGGCCTCCTAAGAATAGAGATTTGAATACTCTTTCAGTGTTTGAGAATAATTAACCTGCACCATCTGCATTTTCATCTCCTCATAGTTTTATGCCCTTTGATCATGGCAATCTTGTAGTAGCCACCAAATCCTTCGAGAATCCACGCAGAGAATTTAGAGAAGCTAAAGTTGACGACATCAGTGTATAGAAAGGGTTGTTGATCTCAGAGGTGCTGAGATTGTTAATCTGGAGCATCTGCAGATTTGCCATCACGTTCAATCTCAACTTCTCCATATGCAAATCCTCAACTGCCAAAGAACGTTCAAGGAACTATAAGTGATTGTCAATTATATTTGATGTTGCCAATTCTTCTTGCATGGTATTATTTTTCTCTTTTGAGTTATGCACTAGGATATTCATAGAGATGACATGAATTTACCATGCAATAATTGTGGCCAAATAAACCAGTGCTAAATTTCCACATATATGTGATTATGATTGGTACATAGCAAACAAAGGTAATTTCATGCATGAATTGTGTGTAGTTTGTTATGATAAATGGAATTCAGATTTTTATTACCTTATGGACAATACTCCTTTCTTCCAAGCATTTTGTTATAATGGCTGTCCAATGGCATATTGATCTTGTCATGATCAGTCACCTTTATTAACAAAGGCATTATCCTGGAGCCCACTTTCTATGTAATTAGCAGCCACAAAAATTTAGAGCAAGAATTGCATAGTGAGATTTAGTAGCAAAAGAAACATAATGTCCGGATCCTGCATGCCAAAGATGATGTTTTTGTGAAAAGTGTTAAGTTGTTCCTCATAATTCGGATAGTTATGAAGAGGATTAGCACGTTGTCAACATGCTTATTCTCGTTTATGATTGCTTTACTTTGTACTCAATCCTATATCAATTCCTTGGCCTTCATGTTCCAGTTACAAGTTCAAGCTGCCAAGAATGAGCAAGTTCATGACTCAATAACTCACAAAATCTGGGTCCTAAAAGCTCATTTTTGACATCATGTCATCATTCTGGGTAGTACACCTTACAATAACATGCACACACAAGCACGGTGACTTCAAAACTTGGTTACTGTCCCGGATCATTGTCCCCGTTTTCAAAGATATCTTTTGAAACATGCGTTCGAACCTAACTTGCCTCTAGGCTATTCATAATTTTGAAACTATAAAAGTTGTACTACTCTAGTTACTTCTAAATTACAAAGATACGTTTTCTCCTTCTTCGAAAAGATGAAAGCTTTGAGGGTGGTCGTTGCGACTTCAGCTCCTTGACTTTGAGGGTGGTCGTTGCGACTTCAGCAAATTCCTATAGAGGAAGAGGTCAGGAAGATCACCTTGGCGATGCTTATGAGCAAGACAGAGCAAAAGAACGAATAATAGCTAAATAGAATCGCGATGGCGATCCCGATGAGGAAATAATATATCAGCCAGTTATCAGCTTTGCCTTGCATGAGTGAGCCTAGTGCTTGATGCTAATTTCTGAGTTGCTGTAGTTTCTCAATCACAGGCTCCCTATACATTGTATTGGCAATGATTTCATTGCACTCGATTGACAGGCGGAGGTATTCCGTGTTTTTCAAGTTGCCATTCGATATCCTTGCCCTCCTCCATGCATATACCTTAGAAAACTCTGCTTTCTGCTCATCGGACCCGATCACTCCACAAAGGACTTAAGCCACTGCCATGGAATGTTTTTCAAAGATAATCTTCTATTTCTTCCCCTCAAGCTCAGCGGGATAATTCCATGTAATTTTTCGCTTGTTCTTTGGATCGAGCAGGACAAAGGTCCGCTCGTCGTCATGCGAGCTCACAGACGACCTTATCAGGGTATGCACATGATCGTTCGGCCTCGTCCTGTGCATCGTGTAGGAGGGAACAGTGAAGCAGTCAAATATGTTAACATTCTTGAACTATGAAACACCCATCGGATAAAATCTTTTGCATTGTTCCAACGTCAATGCTATTTTCTCTGCTAGGCGTTTTTCATGGTGGGTTGAACTTAAAGCTCATCAAGCGGGGAATATGATGATGGGATCGACATTGGAGCAATATAGGAAATATTCTACAAGGTATTTTCTATGTTTTTTTATCTATTCAGCCCATTGAACTTTACTCTGGTAGTAATACGCCTGCTGCTCTCTCTTTGTACTTGGGTCCCATAGGCCAGTTGGTCTCCGTGGACGATAAAATCATATTCTATTCTATTCTATTCTATTCTATTCTATTCTCAATACCATTGTAGGGAGCGGCTGCATGGAGGCTGAAGCCGAGTCTTCATTTCTTTTCGTCTTAACTAACTTGCTTGACCCGTCGCTTGCATATGGAACTAGGTTTTTGCCAGTAGCTGGGTCCTTGCCCTTTGAAGATTCAATCTTTGATGGCCCAGAAGAGCTGGCCTTTGAAGTTCCAGGTGACTTAAGTGTGACAGATATCGGTGCCGGCTTTGGTGAAGAAGCCGCCTTTGAGCTGTCACTCGGTTCCAATTTTTTCTGCACAAGTTCCCTGTTTATATCCTTGTACCTAGTAGCTAGCCACGTGTTGTCCATTCGCGTGGGCATTTTATCATCCTTCATGGCCTTTATGGCACAGCTTGGTGGTTTCTTGTCATTTGAAAGAAACTTTCCGCATGCACTGAAACCCAGCAAAATATCCCTGTCGCATTTTAGGCCAGCAACTTCCAAGGATTCATAGGAAGGCAGTGGCCAGCCGTAGCCTCTTGCGTTGTGATCCTTCTTACCGGCTTTAGACTTCATCAACGTACTGGGGTCGTAATATTTCAGCTGCAAGACGTACTGCATGAACTGTCCCGAGATCTTCAACAGAGCATAGAACAGCGTTTTCGACCTTTTTGGAGCTGCCTTCCCATATGTTACTATTATTCCCAACTGCTCACCCACCTTATTCTTTTCACTTAACGTAATAAATAGGCACAAGTCCTTCCTTTTGTCGTCTTTCTTATGTGGCACACCTTGCGAAATTACTATACACCACCTTCTATCAGGCCCGGGTGTTACAATTTTCAGCGATATTACTTGTTTAGGTCCTTGGAATAATTCATCGTCCTCAAAGTTGTTTAATTTGGTTAGTGACAATAACACCCATTAAACTCTAAACCCTGCATCCAGATTTGGATGGAATCCATTGTAAATAAAATGAAAATGAAGCAAACAAGAGAAGCCTTGCTCGTCAGGATCGCCATGGCGATGCTGGCAAGCTCGGCCAGAAACAAACTATGCCAAAGATGATGGGGACGTGTTTATATTATCAAAATATATGTACATAATAGGAGTGCAACACTGTGCTTGATCATGGCATCGGGCTCGATGCGGATGATGAAAATATTACACCGTCGGTCCGAGGTGTAAACTCTTCTTATACAGATGATCGAAATGTTACATCACGATCCTCTTGCAACATCTGAAGTAGCGAGAAGCCCCATTTGCTGCCCAAGTCCAAAAAAGTAAGTTAGGATCATAAGCATCCCTTAAGAAATTCCATCCTGCAAGTCCTACAAAATGTTGATAAGTCGACAACACGACGCGGAAAACACCTATTGAATAAAAGCGGGATACCTAAGCAAGCCTATGTAGCTAGAGTGCTTTTCGAAGAACCACGTCTAATAGTCAGCCACGGGGATGCCACTAGAAGATCAAATAGGAGCTCCATCTCAACCCTCGATAGATGGGCGCGTTCCAAGAATCTGAGGAAAACGTAGAAACCCACGAAGGTGGGCAAGTGCGGTTGATTCAGAGGGAGCATCGAGAATGCTTTCTACTTTACGGCAGACAACATGTTGTCGCACAAACACAAAACCTCCCAACCATTCTCCACTCCAAGATTGCTTGAAGACATCGCATCCGTTACATTTTTCTATGCAAGGCATAGGAAATCTTGTCGATAAGATCGCTGACAAGCGAACCCCAAGCTACATGGCCGGCATGCATATAGCAAGGATAGGCATGGCTACCTCTATTTAGAAATGTTGGTTGGTGGTTACAACGGCTTCGGAAGAAGCGGGCGATCCTTCAAACGGGTGAAACCGCAAAAGGAATACCAATATTTGTAAGAGAGGTCAACATGGCAATCCTTGCGAGATCAAACCTGCAGGGGAGAACACTACAACGCAGTAGACTCTAAGCTACTGACTCAAAAAGTAAAAACGTTACCTCCTACTTGGTACTTTTCCCGTGCCATCGAGATGTCAACAAAGACGGGCGATCAAGATTTCTTGTTGGCCTTCTGGTAGTCTTAAACCGGATCGTGGAAGTTAAGCGAATATATAGGGTTCTTGTCACAATTAATGCTCCATAATGGGGTCACACGTGTCATTATTACGGACGGTGAATTAATTTCATATCTAAAGAGAGCGCTGGTGAAGGATAACGGGCTAGACCGAATACTTCCTAAGGAATTGAGGCCGTAATCGACAAGATTAAAATGCATTATCTCCCAGATTGACCTCTTAGTTAAACATAGAACTTATCTTGCGGCATAGACAAAGTAAGCACTAAAGTTCATATATATAAAAAAAAAAAAATGTTACAAACTTATTACAATCCTGTTGGCGACCATGTATTTATGTGAAAACAAAAATCCGGGAGGTAGTCCTCGGGCGAGGACCTTTTAAAATCGCGAGCCATTCCATATTCGATTGCCTTGCATGGCGTTGACAGTTGTCCTCCAACAGTTGGAAAAGGACAATAGATCCGTCGACCATGGACCAAGTGGAGTCCCTCTGAAATGTTTGTCATTGGGGGTACCGAATAACAACTGCATACGGATATTCGGGCATGAATCATCCGCCCCGATGGTCCAGCCCCGGACAAGCCATCAACATACTAAACAACAGCTCCATCTCCGACATCAGAATCCTCGCCTCGGACTATCAACAAGCATGTCGAAGATGTCGAGTTATGCGTATGCGTGCATCCGAAATGTGGCAATGTCGAGATGCTCATTCAATATTTTTACAACGGCCGCCGCGCCAAGCAGAAAACTTCCCGCCTTTGTGCACCACTCTCTCTTCATCACTGCTCGTGGATCCCACTTTCGTGTTGCTCGAAGATGCCACATCTATTGCATTTCCTATGCAAAGCATAGAAAGATAATATTATTGCCCAGGGTCCTTGCATGTTACGGTGTCTCATTTTTAGTGTCCTTTTGTCCACCCAAACTAGCACTATTTTTCCAGTATTATGGGAAGAGGGAAATTCAAAAAATTAACAAGAATATCGGGTGGTTGATTCCCCCTTTCTCAAAGGGAGAGAGGTCACCGTTTCTTTCTTTCCAACCATTTTTGCTCAGGGCTTCTTGTGATCCAATGACTAATGACAAAGACAGGAGGCGGAAATGGCGTCTGCAGAAGCAACGGCAAAGAGCAAGCAAGATGAGGCAACAATTGTCAAATGAAAATTTAGATTGGAGTATTGAGCACTCAAAAAAGCAATTGCAACATGCATCCTCCATAATCACAAAAAACGTCTTTGGATTTGACGTTCAGTTCGATGTCTGCACCAGGAAGAAAGAAGTATGGCATCTAGTGAAGAACAAACAAAAGTTATGCGGGTTGCAAGGTTCGATAAAGGAAAAGATTGTTCACAGTAAAATTGCCGGTAGCATCCAAGAAACCATACAAAGATGTGAAAGGAGGGAGTCCAATAACAAATTAGCAGCAAAAAGAGCAACATTAGTCATGGCAGTTGGGAAGGTCAGGCATGGCAGCAAAAGATTAGATGCCAAGGCTTTAGGAAATCATCCAAGGAATTGTTCCAGAGCTAAGAAGCACCGTGTTGCAATTAGTAATAAAAACGCATTGTGGGCTCTTGGGGGAAGGAAGAAGAGAAAGGATTCCCTGAGCCAGAAAGTGATTGAAAAAGTTATGGATTATTGGACAAACTACACTAGAGTTTCGCCTAACCTCGAGGACGTCAGATCTAGTAGAGGAAAACATCCTAAGCATCCAACACATTACCTTGATGTGAGCCAGGTATAATATCTGTAGATCAGTTTTTTACTAAGTCTTTTTCACGTTTACTAATACTAATATTTTTTATAAGTTTTGAAGTATGATCTGCTAATGGAATTAATCTACACGTTCTTCTCGTGGTAGCAAGTTTTAGTGTTATTGATGGTTGATAATGGATCATTTTTTGATATAGTGCTAAGAAGTCGTATTTAATTAAAGTGGGACTCATTCCATTCCCATTTTTTTTCGGAACCCTGGTATTTTACACAAAAAGGAGAACTCCGACCCGAAAACTATCCATAATTCAAATATTTGTCTCTTAGTGTGGGTCCGAACTTTCCCCCAGTTTTCTTGGATAGCGAGTCAAGAACAAGAACAATACAACTCAAACAAAGGAAATTCATTACAGATTGAAACCAAAGTTCTAGATTGAAACCAAAGTTTACAATGGTTGAAGATACCATGATGGTCGAGCTGACACAAATATTACATCATCTTCGCACACAGACCATCTACTGGGAACAACATGCAGAGCAAGGTCTGAGGCGTTCCAAGCCACAAGAGCAACTTGAAGAGAATAGAAATCTGAACATGCTAGCCTGACATGGCTCCCGATCATGTCCTTTCTGTTCGCGATCTGTACTGGGAAAGGCAAAATCAAGTTAGTGCAAGTGATGCTACAGACAATACAAATAAGAAAACAACCAGTTCTAAGGGCCATTTCTGAAGAATGTAGGTATGAGGTCTTTCGACTTCGGGCTGAAGTCGAAAGGCCCTAAGGCCCTCTCAGGGGCCTTTCGACTTCCTTGAAGTCGACGAAATGTAGCTTAGAGCCCAAAAACAAAAAAACAAGAAAAACAAATTCCTTCTTTTTCTAAGTAGGAAAAAAAAAATTTGAGGGCCTTTCATTTCGCTAGCGAGTCGAAAGACCCTCAAGGACCTCTATCGGCCTTTCTCGACTCATGAAGTCGAGAAACACAACTTCGAAAGCAAAACTTTTTTTTTCCCTTTTTTTAACTAGGAAAAAAAGTTTTTTTGAGGGCCTTTCTCATTCAATGAAAGAAAGGCCCTCAAAGTCCCTCTAATGTCCTTTCTCGACGCAGCTTTGGGGGGTTGAGAAAGGAAGCTCAAAGTGAAAAAATAGAGTTCGAGGTCGAGAAACACAACCTCGAAAGGCACCGTGGTGGAAAACACGATTCGAGGTTCAAGAAATGCAGGTTGCCTACGATATAATTTCTAGCTTCAATCTCATAGAGCACCAATCATGACTAACCTGGACCATATATGTATTTTTCTATGCATTTTCTAATGCACACCATATCTTATGCATTTATTATGTATACATATACGAAAAATAGACCCCCTGCCCCTTTTGTAATATATCAATGTGTATCCATAGATAGATTTTTCAAATGGGACACTAGTACTATATATTTTTCAATAAGCACATATTTTCCAATAACCACAATATTCTATGCATTTGTTTTTATGAAAAATGCCCTCTCCATATATTACTATATATTTTTCATAAGCACAATATCCTATATTATGTAATTTCCAATAACCACAATATTCTATGCATTTTTTTAATGAAAATGCCCTCTCCATGTATTACTATATATTTTTAATAAGCACAAAGATTTTCCAATAACCACAATATTCTATGCATTTTTATGAAAATGCCCTCAACATGTATTTCCTATGAAAAAATGGACCCTCCCTCTTTTTTTACCCTCTTTTTTCCCACCATACTTGTTTGAAATTTAGTACATACCAATTTGGTACATACCTTTGGGACGGTTTCGAAGTCCCGCCATCGGGATACCCGGCTATGGCGTTTTGTTCTTCGGCTATGGCGTTTTGTTCTTCAATATGGCGGCGTAACCGGTGAGGATGGCTTTTTCTATTCCGATTTAAAACCTTGCATGAAGGCATAACAAAACATGCAGCTACTTCATCTCTCTTCCTATTGGATTCGTGGAGGACCTTCCTATTCTTGAAGCTCTTCGCTTGAAGCTCTTCCCGCCGATTCTTCAGCCGATTCTTGAAGCTCTTCGGCCGACTTCCTTTAAGGAACGTAAGTGGATCCGGCAGCCTATTCTTAAAGGGAACGAAGTGGATCCGTGAGACTTTTCTTCACAGCCTATTCTTGCAAATCTATTCTTGAAAAAGACTTCCTTCTACATCCTATTCTTGCAAATCCTATTCTTTAAAAGAAGACCTCCTTACGCCTATTCTTTAGGCCGATTCATGTGGATCTCATTATCCCGGCCGCAATCGATCCTCACGGCAGCAATGAAGGCTCTAACTCCAAAGCAGAAGATTGCTCTGCTGAAGTATCATATTGTGCCAACGTGATTACACCATTGGAGACTCTCATGTTTCCGCTTTCCACAAAGTGGCATCGCAGAGGCTTTGGAGCGGAACAAATATGTGCTCAATGTTTTGAGTCGCTGAGGGGATTGAGCGCCCGAAAGCGGGGATGGGGAATGAACAAGACCGTGGTGAAATGAGGGGAGGACAAGGCTTCAAGCGGCAATCCCGGTTGATTACAACAACTTCCGGCATGGTGCATCAACTCCGGCAAGGTGCTCCGAGGGGCCTTCTCCCATGGACCTGCGGTCGACTCATCTCGGCTTAGCCTCCATCTCCATCCCCTGTTCTATCTCCATCCTTCCTTCGCCATCTTTATCCAGCCTCTCCTTCTCTATCTCCATCCTGGCGCCATGGTTTTCTTTTCTCCATGGTTTCTCCCTTTCTACTTCTTCGCCTTCTCCTTCTCCATCATGTCGAAAGAGGCATCTTTGCCCATTCCGAGGAGGAAATAGTGAAGCATGCAAGTAATGAAGCAGTGAAGCATGCAAGTAATGAAGCATGTCATTGTTTTGCCCATTCAAGGAGGGAAATAATGAAGCATGGTGATTGCGTTCGAAATTTTTGCCCTGTCCTATATTACGGTTTATCATTCTCATAGCTAGCATGAATTTTTTTATTATTGTTTAATTAATTATATTAATTTTTTTATTATTGTTTAATTAATTATATTAATTATATTATATTATTTAAAACAGTATTTACGAAGTGCATTTGATTTTAAAATAATTATTAATTCATTGATTTTCTTTTGCCCTCTTCCCTGCGAACACCTCTCTCCCTTTTGCCTCCCCACCCCCATTTTGATTCCTCACCCCCTTGGATTTTCACCCCTTCCCCAGCTTCTCCTCCGGATCCTTCTCCTCCCTAGACTTCCTCCTTCCTTTTGCTCCTCCCCCTCCCCCTCTTTGCCCTTCCCCTTTCCTTTTTTTTTTTTTGCATGAGTCCCATTTTCAAGTAGAAGTCCCAAAATTCAAGATTTGTCCCACTTTAATTAAATCTGACTTTAAGGTTTCTCACCTTTATAATGTTGGTGCCACGTTTAGTAATTGTGTTGATGTTAGTGCCACTGTTAGTGATTTTGTAAATGACAGTGCTAATATTACTAATTTCGTTAATGTTGTTCCACTGTTAGTAATTTTATCAATGTTAGCACTAAACTTAATCTGTAGTTAGTGAAGCACCACCTACCACTACAGATTAGCAATGCTTTCATCTCAATGTCCTAGCACTGGTTAGTGGTTTGGTTTGCTAAGGGTTATGTTGTAATGCTAATGGAATCAGTAATTAGTTCTAAGTTGCTATTCATAAGCAGTTGTTTTCTCTAGTGGTATTAGCATTAGCATTTACTAAGTAGTTTTCTATTCTTATTCTGCAGACAGAATTCTTCACTAGTTTCAAGCAAGATAATCCAGATGTTCAAATTAAGCAGAGAGCCTTCGAGAAATTAAAGTCTTACTTTGTTGTAAGCTATCTGAATTCAATACCTGTTGTTGCATCTATCATGAGAGGATGTCAATGCTGAGGGAAAGGGTGAAGAACAAGAGGAAAAAGTCCATGGTGCACGGTGCAGATTGCACCTGTGAGTGCAAGATATGTGACCACACGGCAAGCCAAGTAGGGTGCAATGCAGCAAGACATGTTTGGCAGTCTAACAGTGACATGTGGGGAATGTTGAAAATGTGTGATTAAGGTCATTGCATAATTGATGTAAATATAAAGACTTGAGCAGTGTCATCTGGCTGTTGATTGTACAGGAGAGACCACAGCATATATTATTGTGAGAAGACATGAATTGTAAAGGTATTATGTTGATCCTAATGTTGATCCAAATATACCTATGATGGTTAAAAGGTTAATCCATGTAAATACGTGGGTTAAAGGTCATATACCTAAACATGCAGAGAGATATGGTATAGGGCCAAGTTAATGTTAAGGACATTAACTTAGAAAGGCCAAGACCATTCGGGAGTTAATGACGACATTATACACAAGGTGAAAATATGAAGATAAGTTCAAATGTCGCTAAGCAAAGGAGAGCATTTTTAGAAGATAAGAAAGCCGGGATTAATCGGGCTTAAACCGACGATCAATCTTATAATAAGATAGAATTTTCCACAAAAATGCATTAGGATAATTGGAAGCGAAACCGTCCGACACTTGAGGAGGAATTAATGATTGAATAAGGTTGTGATCATTCCATTGCTCACAAGACATGGGATCTTTACTACAGCTGATTCATTCGCTTCTATTGCTACAAAGAACCTATATGATTAATGTCAATGGTTAAGGATATTTTTATATGTTGAATTTGCAATGCAATAGAGAAGTTACTTTGAAGTTGTGCTAAGTCAATTGTCAAGTGCAAGGATCTTTTCTATAAAATTCTAATATCCGCATCGAAAGCTTCTGGTTGTAATCGATGAGATCGTCATTCGATTTGCTCAAGCTTGTTGAGCAGTTGTTGATGTACAATGGAGGTCCGTGCCTCCAAGTCCGAAGGATGCCATTACTCATATTCTAGAGGTTGAGGACCTCCGGATTTGGTGAACCCCTCAGAATGTGTATCGACAAACACTATTGTCGAGGGACAAATACAAGGGCTGACTCAAGGTTGTTCTTCAGAACTCAAGATGGTGTGGTGAAAATGCAGTGGCAAGATCGAGAAGTAAATTCTAGAGAATCTGTTGGAGGACCAACAAGTGGAAAATTTGGAAGAACCGAAAGTATGCAAGAATCAAAGAGGCTCAAGGGATAATCACCTCAAAGGTAAGTCCCACTATAAGGTTGAAGTTGAGAAACAAATCACCAAAAGAAATGTGGATGTATTGCTTAAACATTTTGAGGAGAAAACATCTTCTCAAATTGACTTGTTAGATAAAGAACTTATAAATCTGAAAATACAAGAAGATGAAGATATTTCGAAGTTTTTTAATAGGTTTGACAACATTGTGGCTGATTTGGGAGGGCGGGGAGTAGACCTAACCAAAGGTATCGTGTCTTAACCATTGCTATGAGTTGACAATGAGCAATTCGCTTTATTTATTAGAAACATAGCAAAAACTAGGGATGAAGCTGAAAGTATCTTGAGGACAGAATTTGAGCGTAAAAAATTGTAAAAGGACAGGGAAGAATCACGAGATTTTTATATTGGGAAAAAGGGAAAAGCAAGTGATAAACGGGTTTGTTACTATTGTAATGAGCAAGGTCACTTAAAAATAATTGTCCCTAAGCTTAAAAACTTTTAATCTGTTATACATGTGGGGAGAGGACATGTAGCGACAAAAATGCCCAACTCCTAAGGATTCAGAAAGGGGAAAAGGTAATACCAGCAGAGGTGGAAGAGGGATATGGCGGGGGAAAGGAGGACAAGGATCTGAAAAAAGCATTTATTACAAAAGAACATGAAGAGGAGGAAAAGAGCAATGATGAAGATGAGGTAAAAACATGAACTTGCTGTTCTTGATCATCAAATACATGCTAACAAAAACATTGTGATCCTTTTGTAGTTGATAGTGGAGCTGAGATCAAGTGAGTTCAAACCATCGATCTGCTCAAGAAGGGTAATCAAAGATCCATGCTAAAATGTTCAAGTTGGAAATGGAGCTCTACAATCAATTGAAGCAAGAGGATTATTGCGTTAATTGACTTGGAAGGAAATGTAGACATTGAAAATGTTCTTTGTGTTCCCAAAGATTATCAAAAAATTTAATTTTACCAGTTGGTTGATATAGGTTATAGAGTCAACTTTGACTCTCAAGCTTGTAATATTTACATGGGAAATGAAAAAAGTTTGAGGCCATTCGTGTTGGAAATTTATTTCGGGTTGAAAAATTTGGAAGTAAATGCAAATTGCCGGTTCCGAGAGATTTTGCTCTTTGGCATAACCGGTTTGTTTGCTCATACTCATCACAACAATCTAAAATCCCCTAGCTAACAAAGGATGGATAAATTGCAACAATATAGATCCGTAAAACATTTATGTGAAGGTTGCATGCTTGGGAAGATTAACTGAGCTACCATTTTCAAAATCAAAGACAAGAGCTCAAGATGTTTTTAGAGCTGGTTCATCACAGGACTTATGTGGTCCTTAAACATAAGGGGAAGAACTCAAAAAGGTATTTTATCTCTTTTATTGATGATTACTCAAGGAAATGCAAATGCTATTGTCTTGAAAGGAAGTCACAAGCCTTGAATGCATTTAAACAATATGTACATGAAATGGAAAGAGAAACTGGTAAGAAATTGAAATGCATTCGATCAGATAGAGGAGGTGAATATTTATCCACAAAATTTAGGCTTTTTTGCATTGCTAATGGCATAAGGAGACAATTGACATGCAGATATAGTCCACAGCAGAAAGGTGTAGCTGAAAGGAAAAATAGAACCATCATGGATGCTGTGAGATCTATGATCAAGAACAGTGGATTACCTAACTACCTCTGGGAAGAAGCTCTCAAAATAGCAATTTTGTTCCTTCTTCAAGCACTAAAGGTAATATTCCTGAATTATTATGGTCTAAAAATAAAGCAAGTTTGAATTATGATAGATTCAAAGTTTATGGTTGTCTTGCATATGTTCATGTACCCTCTGAATTGAGGAAGAAACTTGATGATAAAGCTGAAATAGGCTTTTTTGTGGGCTATGATGAAGAGAGCAAAGGATATAGGATCTTCATTCCAAATAGCAAAGCCATAGTTGTGAGCAGAGATGTTGTGTTCGAGGAGAGTATTTTGTACAAAGATAGGAATAAAAAACAGTGTTAAACCAGCAACTTTGCATAAAAGAAAGCAAGAATATTACTAGCGATATGGATTATGATGATTGAATCGAAATTTGTGATTTAAAAAATGACAACTTCAGATGAAAGGAATAGTATGATTGAGAAAGATGTAGAAGGAATCTCACTGCGAGAACAATGTAATACCAAAGAAAAGAAAAGCCAAGTGAAAAACTTAGAGAAGAGGCTAGATTGGAAGGTGATCTAT
Source organism: Isoetes taiwanensis (assembly GCA_021234155.1). Classification (NCBI taxonomy): domain Eukaryota; kingdom Viridiplantae; phylum Streptophyta; class Lycopodiopsida; order Isoetales; family Isoetaceae; genus Isoetes; species Isoetes taiwanensis. Next base: position 25,744,474 of record JAJEKV010000004.1, on the reverse strand, counting down.
ATGGCAGAAATGAATATGGCGAAGCAAAAGGATTGCAAATTCCATAACGTGATTTTGAACAAATTATGGCATTAATTGAGGATGAAGAGGTTCCTAAACTTGAAGAAGCATTGGAAAGCATAGACAAGACGAAATGGGGAAGAAGCCATGAAGGAGGAACTAAACTCATTTGAGGAAACTCAAACTTATAACCTAGTGGAAAACACGGAGATAAAAATATAATCAAAGAAATGGATATACAAGATAAAAAGTTAATGCAGATGGTAGCAAGAGGTATAAAGCACGGTTGGTAGCCCAAGGCTATACTCAGAAAAAGGGAAAAGATTATCAGGAAACATTTTCTCCAATTGTTAAGCTCACAAGCATAAGATTGTTATTAGCTATGGCAAATGCTTGGGATCTCGAAGCTTCACCATATGGACGTCAAAACCGCCTTCTAAATGCTAAGTTAGATGAGGATATATTTATGAATAAACCACCAGGTTTTGCAAAAAGGAGAAGATCAAGTATGGAAGCTAAATAGGGGCTGTTCTATGGGCTGAAGCAAGCTCCAAGAATGGTATTACGGTATATAAACAATTTTTGAAAGATCAAGATTTTGAGAAACTTCAAAATGATGGGAATTTGTATAGGTTCTCAGTAAATGAAGGTTTTTGCATAATTGCCTTATATGTTGATGATTGTATCATGATAGCAAACAGCACAAAAGTTTTGGATACTTGCAAAAACATTCTGAAAGGAAGGTTCCAAATGTCAGATTTAGGAGAGCTTCAACAATTCTTAGGGATTGAAGTGGTTAGAGATCGAGAAAAGAAAATTCTAAAACTAAAGCAAAGCAGACACATTGACAATATGTTGAGCAGGTTCAATATGGTAGATGCTTACCCAGTAAAAACTCCAGTGACACCAGGGCATCAACTTACTGCAGACAAAGACATGACAGAACAGGAGCAAAAGGAAATGGAGGAAAAACCTTTTAGAGCTCTAATCGGTTGCTTATTATATGTGGCAAATAATAGCAGACCTGATATAGCTTATATTGTTAATGTATTGAGCAGAAGGAACAATAATCCAAGCAAGGAGCACTGGTTGGCAGCCAAAAGAGTCCTAAGATATTTAAAAGGGACAAAGGAGCATGGAATCACATTCAACTCAACAAATCTTAACTTATGTGCATACAGTGATGCAGATTGGGGAGGGGATTTGAGCACAAGGAAATCCACATCAGGGTATGTAGTTTTCTTAGCAGGTGGAGCAATTACATGGAGAAGCAAAAAGCAAAAACCTATAGCAATGTCTTCAGCTGAAGCTGAGTATGCAGCTGCTTCACTTGTTGCAAAGGAAATCACATGGTTGAGAAGGCTGTTGGAAGAGTTAAACTGCAAACAAAATGATTCAACATCTATTCTAACTGATAGCCAAAGCTGCATAGCAATAGTTAGAAATCCAGTAGATCGTGAAAGGACCAAGCACATTGAGTTAAATATTCATTTTATCAGGGATATGGCCTCAAAGAAGTACATTAAAATGACATATGTAAGCACAGGAGAACAAAGGCGTATATATTTACCAAAGGGTTACCAGAAGGAAAGTTTTTGCAGTTCAAATCTAATCTCAAAGTTTTATAACATTGCAGTCCGGGAATGATCTAGGAAATTAAATCTGAAAAGGTTCGTAAAATGATCTTAGAGTTTCTTAATTATGCAATGAAGGAGGAATGTTGAAAATATGTGATTAAGGTCATTGCATAATTGATGTAAATATAAAGACTTCGGCGGTGTCATCCGTCACATTGATTGTACAGAGAGACCATGTAAAGATATATTATTGTGAGAAGACTTGAATTGTGAAGGCATTATGTTGATCCAAATATGCCTATAATGGTTAAAAAGGTAATCCATGTTGATACATGGTTATAGACCTAAACATGCTAGAGATATGGTAAAGGGCCAAGTTAATGGTTAAGGACATTAACTTAGCAAGGCCAAGACCATTACTGTTAATGACGGTTATACGTAAGGTGAAAATAGCAGATAAGATCGAATGTTAGGCGGCAAAGGAGAGCATATTTAGAAGATAAGAAAACGGCCGGATTAACTGCCTAAACCGTCGATCAACCTTATAAGAAGACAGAATTATCCCTGTAAATGTATTCAGATAATAAGGAGCATGCCGATCGATCACTTGAAGAGGAATTATGATTGAATAAGGTTGTGATCATTCCATTACTTTACAAAGACATGGGATCTTTGCTCTGATGATTCATTTGTTTCTATTGCCACAAATAACCTATATGATTAATGTCAATGGTTAAGGATATTTTATATGTTGAATTTGCAATGCAAATAGATAAGTTCCATTGAAGTTGTGTTAAGTCAATTGTCAAGTGTAAGGATCATATCTATAAAACTCTAATATCTGGTATCAGAGCTTCTGGTTGTGATTGACAGAATGTCAAGTCGATTTGGCTCAAGCTTGTTGAGCAGTGTTGATGTGTACAATGGAGGTCCAGGCTTCCAAGTCTGGAAGGATGCCATTACTCATATTCTAGAGGTTGAGGACCTCTGGGATTTGGTGAACCCTGTAAATGTGTATCAAACAAACACTATTGTCAGGACAGATACAAGGGCTGACTCTGAAGGTTCTTCTTCCAGAACTCAAGATGCAGTGGGAAAAATGCAGGTGGCAGATCTTTGGAGAAGTAAATTCTAGAGAAACATTTGGAGGACCAACAAGTGGAAAGCTGGGAAGAACCGAGTATGCAAGAATCAAAGAGGCTCAAGGGATAATCACCTCAAAGGTAAGTCCCACTATAAGGTTGAAGTTGAGAAACAAATCACCAAAAGAAATGTGGATGTATTTGCTTAAACATTTTGAGGAGAAAACATCTTCTCAAATTGACTTGTTAGATAAAGAACTTATAAATCTGAAAATACAAGAAGATGAAGATATTTCTGAGTTTTTTAATAGGTTTGACAACATTGTGGCTGACTTGGGAGGAGCAGGAGTAGACCTAACTGAAAGGTATCAGGTCTTAACCATTGCTAGAGCAGTAGTTGACAATGAGCAATTGGCTTTATTTATTAGAAACATAGCAAAAAACTAGGGATGAAGCTGAAAGTATCTTGAGGACAGAATTTGAGCAGAAAAAAATTGTAAAAGGACAGGAAGAATCTGCTGAGATTTTATATGCTGGGAAAAAGGGAAAAGTAGCAAGTGATAAACGGGTTTGTTACTATTGTAATGAGCAAGGTCACTTAAAAAATAATTGTCCTAAGCTTAAAAAACAGTTTAACTGTTATACATGTGGGGGGAGAGGACATGTAGCAGCAAAATGCCCAACTACTAAGGATTCAGAAAGGGGAAAAGGTAATACCAGCAGAGGTGGAAGAGGTTATGGCAGGGGGAAAGGAGGAAAAGGATCTGAAAAAGCATTTATTACAAAAGAACATGAAGAGGAGGAAAAGAGCAATGATGAAGATGAGGTAAAACATGAACTTGCTGTTCTTGATCATCAAATACATGCTAACAAACATTGTGATCCTTTTGTAGTTGATAGTGGAGTTTTAGAGATCGTGAGTTCAAACTACTTGATCTCTGCTCAAGAAGGTGTCAAAAGATCCATGCTAAAATGTTCAAGTTGGAAATGGAGCTCTACAATCAATTGAAGCAAGAGGATTATTGCAGTTAATTGACTTGGAAGGAAATGTAGACATTGAAAATGTTCTTTGTGTTCCCAGCATTATCAAAAATTTAATTTAAAATGTATTGGTTGGTTGATATAGGTTATAGAGTCAACTTTGACTCTCAAGCTTGTAATATTTACATGGGAAATGAAAAAAAGTTTGAGGCCATTCGTGTTGGAAATTTATTTCAGTTGAAAAATTTGGAAGTAAATGCAGTAACAGTTTCAGATTTTGCTCTTTGGCGTAACAGGCTTGCTCATACTCATCACAACAATCTAAAATTCCTAGCTAACAAAGGATGGATAAATTGCAACAATATAGATCCAGAAAAACATTTATGTGAAGGTTGCATGCTTGGGAAGATTAACAGGCTACCATTTTCAAAATCAAAGACAAGAGCTCAAGATGTTTTAGAGCTGGTTCATACAGACTTATGTGGTCCTTTAAACATAAGGGGAAGAACTCAAAAAAGGTATTTTATCTCTTTTATTGATGATTACTCAAGGAAATGCAAATGCTATTGTCTTGAAAGGAAGTCACAAGCCTTGAATGCATTTAAACAATACGCATGAAATGGAAAGAGAAACGGTAAGAAATTGAAATGCATTCGATCGATAGAGGAGGTGAATATTTATCCACAAAATTTAGGCTTTTTGCATTGCTAATGGCATAAGGAGACATTGACATGCAGATATAGTCCACAAAGTAAAGGTGTAAATGAAAGGAAAAATAGAACCATCATGGATGCCGTGGAGATCTATGATCAAGAACAAAGGGATTACCTAACTACCACGGGAAGAAGCTCTCAAACAGCAATTTTGATTCAAAACAAGCTTCCTTCTTCAAGCACTAAAGGTAATATTCCTGAATTATTATGGTCTAAAAATAAAGCAAGTTTGAATTATGATAGATTCAAAGTTTATGGTTGTCTTGCATATGTTCATGTACCCTCGAATTGAGGAAGAAACTTGATGATATAAAGCTGAAATAGGCTTTTTGTGGGCTATGATGAAGAGAGCAAAGGATATAGGATCTTCATTCCAAATAGCAAAAGCCATAGTTGTGAGCAGAGATGTTGTGTTCGGAGTATTTTGTACAAAGATAGGAATAAAAAAAGCAGTGTTAAACCAAAGAACTTTGCATAGAATATTATCACTTTGATATGGATTATGACAGTGAATCAGAAATTTGTGACAGAAAAATGACAACTTCAGATGAAAGGAATAGTATGATTGAGAAAGATGTAGAAGGGAATCTCACTGAGAACAATGTAATACCAAAGAAAAAGAAAAGCCAAGTGGAAAAACTTAGAGAAGAGGCTAGATTGGAAGGTGATCTATATGGCAGAAATGAATATGGCAGAAGCAAAAGGATTGCAAATTTGGCACAGGATTTTAAACAAATTATGGCATTAATTGAGGATGAAGAGGTTCCTAAAACGCTTGAAGAAGCATTGGAAAGCATAGACAAGACGAAATGGGAAGAAGCCATGAAGGAGGAACTAAACTCATTTGAGGAAACTCAAACTTATAACCTAGTGGAAAATCCTGGAGATAAAAATATAATACAGTAAATGGATATACAAGATAAAAGTTAATGCAGATGGTAGCAAGAGGTATAAAGCACGGTTGGTAGCCCAAGGCTATACTCAGAAAAAGGGAAAAGATTATCAGGAAACATTTTCTCCAATTGTTAAGCTCACAAGCATAAGATTGTTATTAGCTATGGCAAATGCTTGGGATCTCGAGCTTCACCATATGGACGTCAAAACTGCCTTTCTAAATGCTAAGTTAGATGAGGATATATTTATGAAGCAACCACCAGGTTTTGCAAAAGGAGAAGATCAAGTATGGAAGCTAAATAGGGCTGTCTATGGGCTGAAGCAAGCTCCAAGGGAATGGTATCAGTATATAAACAATTTTCTGAAAGATCAAGGTTTTGAGAAACTTCAAAATGATGGGAATTTGTATAGGTTCTCAGTAAATGAAGGTTTTTGCATAATTGCCTTATATGTTGATGATTGTATCATGATAGCAAACAGCACAAAAGTTTTGGATACTTGCAAAAACATTCTGAAAGGAAGGTTCCAAATGTCAGATTTAGGAGAGCTTCAACAATTCTTAGGGATTGAAGTGGTTAGAGATTGAGAAAAGAAAATTCTAAAACTAAAGCAAAGCAGACACATTGACAATATGTTGAGCAGGTTCAATATGGTAGATGCTTACCCAAGTAAAAACTCAAAGTGACACTGGGGCATCAACTTACTGCGCAGACAAAGACATGACAGGAACAGGAAAAAAAAGGAAATGGAGGAAAAACCTTTTAGAGCTCTAATCGGTTGCTTATTATATGTGGCAAATAATAGCAGACCTGATATAGCTTATATTGTTAATGTATTGAGCAGAAGAAACAATAATCCAAGCAAGGAGCACTGGTTGGCAGCCAAAAGAGTCCTAAGATATTTAAAAGGGACAAAGGAGCATGGAATCACATTCAACTCAACAAATCTTAACTTATGTGCATACAGTGATGCAGATTGGGGAGGGGATTTGAGCACAAGGAAATCCACATCAGGGTATGTAGTTTTCTTAGCAGGTGGAGCAATTACATGGAGAAGCAAAAGCAAAACCTATAGCAATGTCTTCACCGGGTTGAGTATGCATTTTGCTTCACTTGTTGCAAAGGAAATCACATGGTTGAGAAGGCTGTTGGAAGAGTTAAACTGCAAACAAAATGATTCAACATCTATTCTAACTGATAGCCAAAGCTGCATAGCAATAGTTAGAAATCCAGTAGATCGTGAAAGGACCAAGCACATTGAGTTAAATATTCATTTTATCAGGGATATGGCCTCAAAGAAGTACATTAAAATGACATATGTAAGTACAGGAGAACAGGTTGCAGACATATTTACCAAAGGGTTACCAGAAGGAAAGTTTTTGCAGTTCAAATCTGATCTCAAAGTTTTATAACATTGCAGTTCAGGAATGATCTCAGAAATTCAGAGTGCAGCAGTTCAGAAATGATCTTAGAGTTTCTTAATTATGCAATGAAGGAGGAATGTTGAAAATGTGTGATTAAGGTCATTGCATAATTGATGTAAATATAAAGACTTGAGCAGTGTCATCTGGCTGTTGATTGTACAGGAGAGACCACAGCATATATTATTGTGAGAAGACATGAATTGTAAAGGTATTATGTTGATCCTAATGTTGATCCAAATATACCTATGATGGTTAAAAGGTTAATCCATGTAAATACGTGGTTAAAGGTCATATACCTAAACATGCCAGAGATATGGTATAGGGCCAAGTTAATGGTTAAGGACATTAACTTAGAAAGGCCAAGACCATTGCAGTTAATGACGATTATACACAAGGTGAAAATAACAGATAAGTTCAAATGTCAGGCGGCAAAGGAGAGCATTTTTAGAAGATAAGAAAGCGGCCGGATTAACTGCCTAAACCGACGATCAATCTTATAATAAGATAGAATTTTCCCTGTAAATGCATTCAGATAATTGGAAGCAGTCCGATCGATCACTTGAGGAGGAATTACGATTGAATAAGGTTGTGATCATTCCATTGCTACAGTACATGGGATCTTTGCTACAGTGATTCATTCGTTTCTATTGCTACAGTAACCTATATGATTAATGTCAATGGTTAAGGATATTTTTATATGTTGAATTTGCAATGCAATAGAGAAGTTACTTTGAAGTTGTGCTAAGTCAATTGTCAAGTGCAAGGATCTTTTCTATAAAATTCTAATATCTGGTATCAGAGCTTCTGGTTGTAATTGACAGAATGTCAAGTCGATTTGGCTCAAGCTTGTTGAGCAGTGTTGATGTGTACAATGGAGGTCCAGGCTTCCAAGTCTGGAAGGATGCCATTACTCATATTCTAGAGGTTGAGGACCTCTGGGATTTGGTGAACCCTGTAAATGTGTATCAGACAAACACTATTGTCAGGACAAATACAAGGGCTGACTCTGAAGGTTCTTCTGTAAATCCTGAAAATGCAGGTGGTGAAAATGCAGGTGGCAGTACTGGAGAAGTAAATTCTAGAGAATCTGTTGGAGGACCAACAAGTGGAAAAGCTGGAAGAACCGAGTATGCAAGAATCAAAGAGGCTCAAGGGATAATCACCTCAAAGGTAAGTCCCACTATAAGGTTGAAGTTGAGAAACAAATCACCAAAAGAAATGTGGATGTATTTGCTTAAACATTTTGAGGAGAAAACATCTTCTCAAATTGACTTGTTAGATAAAGAACTTATAAATCTGAAAATACAAGAAGATGAAGATATTTCTGAGTTTTTTAATAGGTTTGACAACATTGTGGCTGACTTGGGAGGAGCAGGAGTAGACCTAACTGAAAGGTATCAGGTCTTAACCATTGCTAGAGCAGTAGTTGACAATGAGCAATTGGCTTTATTTATTAGAAACATAGCAAAAACTAGGGATGAAGCTGAAAGTATCTTGAGGACAGAATTTGAGCAGAAAAAAATTGTAAAAGGACAAGAAGAATCTGCTGAGATTTTATATGCTGGGAAAAAGGGAAAAGTAGCAAGTGATAAACGGGTTTGTTACTATTGTAATGAGCAAGGTCACTTAAAAAATAATTGTCCTAAGCTTAAAAAACAGTTTAACTGTTATACATGTGGGGGGAGAGGACATGTAGCAGCAAAATGCCCAACTCCTAAGGATTCAGAAAGGGGAAAAGGTAATACCAGCAGAGGTGGAAGAGGTTATGGCAGGGGGAAAGGAGGAAAAGGATCTGAAAAAGCATTTATTACAAAAGAACATGAAGAGGAGGAAAAGAGCAATGATGAAGATGAGGTAAAACATGAACTTGCTGTTCTTGATCATCAAATACATGCTAACAAACATTGTGATCCTTTTGTAGTTGATAGTGGAGCTGAGAGATCAGTAGTTCAAACTACTGATCTGCTCAAGAAGGTGTCAAAGATCCATGCTAAAAATGTTCAAGTTGGAAATGGAGCTCTACAATCAATTGAAGCAAGAGGATTATTGCAGTTAATTGACTTGGAAGGAAATGTAGACATTGAAAATGTTCTTTGTGTTCCCAGCATTATCAAAAATTTAATTTCAGTCAGTCAGTTGGTTGATATAGGTTATAGAGTCAACTTTGACTCTCAAGCTTGTAATATTTACATGGGAAATGAAAAAAAGTTTGAGGCCATTCGTGTTGGAAATTTATTTCAGTTGAAAAATTTGGAAGTAAATGCAGTAACAGTTTCAGATTTTGCTCTTTGGCATAACAGGCTTGCTCATACTCATCACAACAATCTAAAATTCCTAGCTAACAAAGGATGGATAAATTGCAACAATATAGATCCAGAAAAACATTTATGTGAAGGTTGCATGCTTGGGAAGATTAACAGGCTACCATTTTCAAAATCAAAGACAAGAGCTCAAGATGTTTTAGAGCTGGTTCATACAGACTTATGTGGTCCTTTAAACATAAGGGGAAGAACTCAAAAAAGGTATTTTATCTCTTTTATTGATGATTACTCAAGGAAATGCAAATGCTATTGTCTTGAAAGGAAGTCACAAGCCTTGAATGCATTTAAACAATATGTACATGAAATGGAAAGAGAAACTGGTAAGAAATTGAAATGCATTCGATCAGATAGAGGAGGTGAATATTTATCCACAAAATTTAGGCTTTTTTGCATTGCTAATGGCATAAGGAGACAATTGACATGCAGATATAGTCCACAGCAGAAAGGTGTAGCTGAAAGGAAAAATAGAACCATCATGGATGCTGTGAGATCTATGATCAAGAACAGTGGATTACCTAACTACCTCTGGGAAGAAGCTCTCAAAACAGCAATTTTGATTCAAAACAAGCTTCCTTCTTCAAGCACTAAAGGTAATATTCCTGAATTATTATGGTCTAAAAATAAAGCAAGTTTGAATTATGATAGATTCAAAGTTTATGGTTGTCTTGCATATGTTCATGTACCCTCTGAATTGAGGAAGAAACTTGATGATAAAGCTGAAATAGGCTTTTTTGTGGGCTATGATGAAGAGAGCAAAGGATATAGGATCTTCATTCCAAATAGCAAAGCCATAGTTGTGAGCAGAGATGTTGTGTTCGAGGAGAGTATTTTGTACAAAGATAGGAATAAAAAAACAGGTGTTAAACCAGCAACTTTGCATAAAAAGGAAAGCAAGAATATTACTGCTGATATGGATTATGACAGTGAATCAGAAATTTGTGACAGAAAAATGACAACTTCAGATGAAAGGAATAGTATGATTGAGAAAGATGTAGAAGGGAATCTCACTGAGAACAATGTAATACCAAAGAAAAAGAAAAGCCAAGTGGAAAAACTTAGAGAAGAGGCTAGATTGGAAGGTGATCTATATGGCAGAAATGAATATGGCAGAAGCAAAAGGATTGCAAAATTGGCACAGGATTTTGAACAAATTATGGCATTAATTGAGGATGAAGAGGTTCCTAAAATGCTTGAAGAAGCATTGGAAAGCATAGACAAGACGAAATGGGAAGAAGCCATGAAGGAGGAACTAAACTCATTTGAGGAAACTCAAACTTATAACCTAGTGGAAAATCCTGGAGATAAAAATATAATACAGTAAATGGATATACAAGATAAAAGTTAATGCAGATGGTAGCAAGAGGTATAAAGCACGGTTGGTAGCCCAAGGCTATACTCAGAAAAAGGGAAAAGATTATCAGGAAACATTTTCTCCAATTGTTAAGCTCACAAGCATAAGATTGTTATTAGCTATGGCAAATGCTTGGGATCTCGAGCTTCACCATATGGACGTCAAAACTGCCTTTCTAAATGCTAAGTTAGATGAGGATATATTTATGAAGCAACCACCAGGTTTTGCAAAAGGAGAAGATCAAGTATGGAAGCTAAATAGGGATGTCTATGGGCTGAAGCAAGCTCCAAGGGAATGGTATCAGTGTATAAACAATTTTCTGAAAGATCAAGGTTTTGAGAAACTTCAAAATGATGGGAATTTGTATAGGTTCTCAGTAAATGAAGGTTTTTGCATAATTGCCTTATATGTTGATGATTGTATCATGATAGCATGATTTGTATCATGATTGTATCTTCTCTTTGTGGTAAGACCCTAAATTGCCATGCCCAAGGTCATGGGTTCAACATCTCGTTGAACTCATGGCTTTTGTGTATATGCACATAGCAGAAGGCATAGAATGTATTGACGCAAAACATGCAATGATGACGCCTCTTGCTACAAGGTATGTAAAGCACGGGAAAAAGAATAATAAACATCTCTCAGGGATTTCAAGTCATAAGCACCATGCTAGAAATAGGCTTGGTCCATGTACAATTTATTTGCGCAGATATCAATAGTGGCACCGCTTGTCAGTTTGTCGCTGGAAAGGAAAACCTATCTAGCCTGACGACTATCAGCCATAAACTCCCCCCACGTGGACATTCTCTCCATAGCAATGGTGGGTGTCATGTTTTGGTTTTAAGGTTAAGCTCGTGTTTCTATGGATTTTCTTTTCCTCTCATGTTCTAACATTTTTTTGTCATGATTAGGTTTTCGTGGTGATTTCTTAAAGAAGTAGAAGATGGATGCTTTTGCTTCTCGTGGTTACTTAAGAAGAACAAGTTTTGTGCAAACCCTTACCCGGCCCACGTGCTTTTGGTTTGGTCTTGATTTGGGTATTTCAAGATCGTGAAAAAAGCTCTTCCCGATCTCTGCACTTATAGAGCTATTTAGAAGTATGCTCCTCATCGACTAATATTCCAAGAATATCACTTATAGTTGCTTCACGAGTAACCAAAACTTGTGTCGCCAAAACTTGACCTAATAAAGAAGCAAAATGATTCAAGAGTACCCTAATTTTATATGAATAGGCTGAGCTTCTACATCGCCTATATTACGAGGAACAACCACCTCATTAGGGAAAAGAATATATTCAAATTCATCAAGTTTGGAAGAAGCTTTTACCTCTCATTTTTATAAATAAATTTATCTTCTTTTTGCAAAGATTATTTTAGAAGGCTTGAATCTTCATATAATATGGTGATGGCACTGTCGCTATTGCCAATGGGCCCATAGACAAACACTTCTAAATGGTGTAGAGAAATGAAGAAGATGCAAGACAAAAACAATAGGTCCTTACATTGTTTAAACAACAAAATTTGAGATATGCTAGAAAGGCTGCAAGAAACGAGGTCTATTTAGAATACCGCACAAAAGCATCATATATTTAAAAATGTGAGACATTTCTGTTGTGGGGTGAGGTTCTATTATGCTTTAGATTGACCGAATACTAGTGTACAATAGGCATTGTGCTTTAGATTGATTGAATACTAGATGTACAATTAGACATTGTGCTTTACATACATAAAATTGTTGAGGATGCCATATGACATAATGTCTTCAATTTTGAACTCTAGGTTGCATAAGTCTTGATTGCAGAAGAGGAGGTTGCTATAGATCGAAGGAGGACAAGAGTTCAACATGCAGAGTGTTAGAGCCTGAACTCTAACCTTGTTGCAAGAAGGATGAAAAACCCAACAATCCAAGCTCAATCTATCAGATCAAAGCAATGCACAACACAAAGAATCATCATCTCCATAGCTAGCTCAAGCAAAATACTCTCTCCTACAATACACCGCCTCTCCTCCGCTTCTCTCGGGCCTCGCCAGATAATACCGGATGGATGATAATACGTGGAAATATCCCCGCACGTGCATGTGCGCATCTCCTCCATATACGTGATACTATCTCCTCTACCACCACAACAATGGGTGAGTGTGGTGAGTGGTGACTTAATGTGGTGAATTGTTAGAGCCCCGAACTCTAACCTTGCAAGAAGGATGAAAAACCCAACAATCCAAGCTCAATCTATCAGATCAAAGCAATGCACAACACAAAGAATCATCATCTCCATAGCTAGCTCAAGCAAAATACTCTCTCCTACAATACACCGTCTCTCTCTCCGTTCTTCTCTCTCTCTGCTCAGATAATACTGTGATGATAATACGTGGAAATATCCTGCACGCGTGCATGTGCGTATCTCCCTCCATATACGGTATACTATCTCCTCTACCACCACAACAGTGGTGAGTGTGGTGAGTGGTGACGAATGTGGTGAGTGGTGACCACCCCAACAGCTGGGACCACAAGTGGAAAATGTACACCGCGGGAGAACCCACAACAACAAAATACTAATATGGTCCTTGGGATATGTCCCCAAATGACACATTTACATGTATGTTTAGAAAGAAAATACCCTCCCTCAAATCCAAATGACTGATACAAACAACCGGTCCAAAATGACAAAGTGACGAAACAGAGCTCTCAGAATCGCGGGCAAACTTTGAAAGCTGATATCTTGAGTTCCAGACCTCCGCTTGACCCGCACCATAGCTCGCTGGATTCAGACGCTTCAAACACATCTTTTGATGTAGGATAGATTGTGTATTATGGAACTGTCACCATCTGTTTTTTCAGAAAAACGACCTGTTGTAACCCAAAAGTTCTCCACAATCTCCAGAATTGGAGCTATGCCAAATCAATCCCTTTAGAATAGCACTTGTCTAGGCCTGAGGTCTTCCATTTCGGGATTAGCAACAATTCCCCTTCTGGAATTATCAACCAACTCCAACCCTATCAAGTAAACATTTTCCAAATAGGAGAATGCGATAACATGTAACAACAAAAAGTGTGGCTAAAGAACAAGCCACACCCAACAACCCCGCTCAAATATTACTGCACTAGCATACCAATGTGGCAAACGGGATATAATGTAATAGAACTTGCTAAACCGACATATTCCGTAGCTTATTAGTCTCAAATAGTGCAAACAAATCTTTAGAAGCCTCTTTGGCTGCTACACATTGAGATAAAGTGCTGCTCATGTCCGATTTCCCTTCCTTTATCACATAGTCATGCTCAAATTTACTCACCTCTTCCACACTTCCATGCTCAAACATGAAAGGAACTAGTAATCCTTGATTCTCAAACTTTTTTGGACTGCGCAAAGCATAAAAAATTAGCAATTCTAGCTCGCGGTTTAGTGCCAAATCATCAAAGCGAGCAAATTTCTCAATTTGAGGCATATAAAAGTCTTGTTCAGCTGGTATACATGTCTCAAATCTGAAAGTCTCATAAAGAGGAATGTTGTCATGACTGTCGCCCAATTCAAAAGCATGTAACATATCTTTAGAGTGCTCAAATGCTGAAATATCCATGCTTTCCACTTCTAATTCACATAATAATGGTTCATCATCATCCAATAATGTTTTACATGTATGAAGAGTCTCAAATTCAGGGCTGCTCAAGCATCCATCACTTTCTTTCTCATGACAATGCTCAAACTTATCATTTTCACATAAAAGAACATGCTCATACTTTTCAACCATATGAGATGTGATTAGATTTACCTGATTTCTGTTTGTCCCATCCATGCTTGATTTCAGAGGATGCTCTATATTCACTCCGCTACCCATATTTATGTTTGCTCCTTTGACTAAATACCCATTGATACTCATATCGCAAAGAAATAGCCCTGGATCCTTGGACTGCCGGGCTAATGGCTCTATTATACTCTTACTTGTATCATTTGAGATGATTTGTTGGACTGAAATTTCTGATTTTGTTCTTCCTCCCAACTCTTCCAACAAATTTGGAGAATAATGCATCAATTGCTCAAGAGTAAGTGTAACTTTAGTGGCCAAAACTTGGCTGATCACATCATCTTCATTTTGAATTTCCTCATCCACCATAGGAGGCATCACTATGGGCTGATTTTCTTCTATAGACTGAAACTGTTCTGTGGGTAGCACATTGAATTGCACCTTCTTAGGTGCTGATACCTTCAAAGCTTGTCCCTTCAAAGCCTTTGGAAAAGAGGTCTTAGTCTTCTCCACAATTGGCACTACTCTTGGTTCTTGCACCACCTTTTGTGATCTTGTAACCGCATTTACTTCTCCAATCTCTTCTTCTTGCTGAAATGGGTCACTGTCTACCTCAACAAATCCACAATTTACTACTGATTTTGCCTTCTCTTATTTCTTAAGCTCCTCAATAAGAGCCTTAACTTGAGGATTATCAATGTACTTTGAATCTTAAATGCGAACATCATTATTAAGAAGATGTATGGCGGACGCCCTGTAATATATAATGCACCCCTACCGTATACATACGGGGACTTTCCCTCCCATGGCGCACTCATCGCGGCCACGAAAGGGGCCTCCATCTAACCCGGCCGCCTACGAGACGCCGGTGAAGGACATGAGGGGTCATTCGCCCACGCCGATGGGCTTCTACGTCGCTGAAGCATGAATACAAGGGTTAGCACAAAGATAAATCATATATAAGTGGCCACCACTAAGGGTGGCGATCCATCCAAAATAACAAACACGTAATAGGCATCTAACTAAGAAAACACCCAAAAGCCCGTGTTCTACCCCTACTGTACTCTAGTGGGGAGCGATCGACGGCCGGGTCTCGTGGAGATCAGCAGACCGAATCTTGGCATGGCGGCTGGCATAGAACATCGGCTAGGGTTGTCCACTCCATCCGCCCCTCATGTGCACACTTTGCAGATGGGTCGATTCACGCCATGGCTTCGCTTATAGCCTTCCGGAGACGCAGACTCCGTGGATCACCCTTGAGTCTACTCCAGGTTCATGACACCTGGTCCGATGAGGCAGGTCGGGAGAGGCCCCTTCCGTGATCACAGCGGTGTTGTGGGTGAGCTAGAGAATACGTCGATCAGCGACCCCCGCATCCGTGCCCGACTTACTCAACCTAATTCTACTCAGTGCATGGTGCCCCATACGGGTCACACCACTACACCCGAGAGTGTCGCACTCCATACCCGCCCTCCACGCGGACTGCTATCGTGCCTAGCCCATCAGGAGTCTCTCGTGAGCCTTTTATGCTCGCAGGTAAGACCCCACCCCTACTTCACCATCGCGGTCCCTTGTCCGGTGCTAAGCCGCACTATAGCATCTATGACCGGTGGGCTCTTTGCGCACGTGCCTAAACTAGTAGGGTGTTAAAGGACTACTAGGAGCATTCTATACTCAAGCTCGCAGGCCTCTACCCCTGCTACTCCCTGTTTATGAGAAACTACTAAACTAACTCATAGAGACATCGACCATTCCATATAGAGCATCATTCATAATTGAAAAGTGTTCCTAATTACCAAAGAAGGGTTAATCTCACCCAAAACCAACCAGAAAAGGATACTAGAGTATTATTCTACAATTTGCAAGTTAACTACCACTAACCGTAGTTTCTGGCCGGACCCGTTGTCAAGGGGTGCTTCCATGGTGCCAGCATCGGGTAGGAGGTAGAGGGTATCTGGGCGATCCGGGGACTAACAACAATCGCGAGCGCCAGCCGCCGCCCGCTTTGTGGGTCGAAATTGGGCTGATATGAGGATGGCGCTTCCCTTTGGTGGCCTAGTTTAGCAATCCTCATGCTAGCCACCCAGGTCATGCCAAATGGCGCCTTCCTACTATGGATTGACTTAATCACATGTCTTTAGATAATTATCCTTTATAATCCGGTTAACATAGCTAATTAAATCCATTGTGGCCAACCCCCTAGGTTATCATACCCCAGGTGGCGTACCTATACCGAGTGACGGGTTCAATATTTATACGTACACCGTATAAATACTTGGAACGTCACATACTGCTTCAAACACTTGCTGCCTTGGTGGATACTTGTTGGTTGCCCTTTCCAATTTCCCGTGAATTTTCCAACAAGTACTCTCATCATGCTTGAATTTATCACATAACTTGCAATACAAAGGAGCCTTACTTGGATACCATCCCTTGTTGTGGCTGCACCATTTGTGTGGAACTCATTGGAACTTGTTGAGCAATTGGAGCTTGTGGCATCATTGGAACTTGTGGTATGATAGATACTGCTTGCATTGGTTGAATAGGAATAGGTGGTGCTTGTTGCATAACAGCAAATACCGGATTGGCCCCCTCAAAAAATCTCTTCTCCCTACATTCTTGATTATTATGACCTTTTATTTGACATCTTGAGCAGAATTTCAGCAATCTACATGTAGTATCAGAATGTCCAATAGACCCACAATACTCACACGTAATAAACTGCACCTCCCTTGGCTTTCTCACCAATTGTAAGCTTAGAAATCTTGGCTGCAATATCCTCTCTTTTTTATGCTCGAGCAAAGAACTTCATGAATGTATCCCATTTTATCTTCAGCCTTGAGAGCATACTTTTTGTGCCTCTAACAATGTTGTAGGTTGTTTAGCCTTCACCTTATGAGCAATAGCTCGTTTCAGCCCCCTTTATATACCATTGAATATCCATTTCATCACTCCTTGCAACCTTCCAATGAACCATGGCTTTGAGAACCGTGAATGTACCTCCGATTATACTCTAATTGATTCATCTTCCTTTTTGTGTAAAATTGGTCCACCTTTCCATAGTCTTATCCTTACCATGGACTTCTTTGATAATTAGCAATGAAAGCTTCCCTTTAATTCCTGATATGTCGTGTATCCGGGCCGAGTTTGTGCCCATTCCTCCAATCAATCTTGCAAAGAACTATGAAATCAAAGCAAGTAATCAAGAAACAGTAACTTACATTGTCGGCAATACCTCTCAAACATCACAATATGCTTCAAAGGATCCCCGATCCACCGATCATCAAACTTTAGAATCCCCATTGTCTGAAAACCACATACCATAGGTGGTAATACAGCCATCTCTGCCTCTTCTTGGGTTTCTTGAAATTGGAAAAACGAAATTGAATCTCCCTTCAATTTGAAAAACGAAATTGGATTACCTTCTAGATCGGTAAATGGAATCAAAACCTCCTGGATCTGAGAATTAGACCCCAGATCCGCCTCCCAAATCTGAAAAACGAAATTGAATCTTGATGCAATTTTGAGCCCAAAGATTGACTCACCGGTCCCCTTCTTGTTACGATGGAGCTTGGTGGGATATCCTTCGTACTTCTCTTGGGCATAAAACTATGCTCCCCTTGTCAAATTTTGCCCTGCAAATCACTTACGGCAAAATCCCCTTCACCCAAGAAATTGCTCCTTTCTCAATGGTGTCGTTCTTTACCGACGATCACCAATACCAATGGTAACAACTCCTTTTTCAATGGAAATTCTTGCCGATCAATGGTCTGTCGAGCACCGTGGTCGCCAAATTGTTAGAGCCTGAACTCTAACCTTGCAAGAAGGATGAAAAACCCAACAATCCAAGCTCAATCTATCGATCAAAGCAATGCACAACACAAAGAATCATCATCTCCATAGCTAGCTCAAGCAAAATACTCTCCTACACAATAAAATACTCTCTAATACTGCGGATGATAATGCCCCCTTGTATCTCCTCTCTGAACTATGTTACATTTTATATACCCCTACCCGATCTTTGTAGGGCTTAAAAGGGTCTTTATATACCCCTACCCGATCTTACATTTTATATATACCCTACCCACATCATTAATAAAAAAAATTAATCTACCACTAGAGCTGTGTGACATGCCACATACTCAGATCAATAGCATATACTTTTACTTGTATTCGCACAAACCCCAAGTCCAAAATAAAAACATTGTCGAATAATTTAATGGCATATTTATTCAATCAATAGATAGAGACATTCCAGTAAGGTAAGTAGTGTAATTCGAGAAAGGCCAAGCCCAGATGTAAAGAATTGCAAGGACTTGATGTAACGTGGTTCATGTCTTAAAGAATTCAATTATATATGCGCATGTAACTAACATCAAAAATGTTTTCAACATACATCCCTGGAGATAGTTGAAGCCACCGGGGTTCATGTCTTAAAGAATTCAATTACTACTGCTCAGTCCAACAAACAGTGAGACCTATATCAGCTGGTTGTTTAAGATGATGATGGAAACCGGCTCCCCCTGGGTTCTCTAACCCCTGGATAAATAACCTTCGGATTCGCATTCAAGCCATAAAGTTCAGGAAAGTCCACCGTGGCTTCCTTATGGCATAATTTGTTGGATTCCAATTAAGATTTGCAGGGTCAATGGTCCAAATTGGCTGTGAACTCACATTCTGCAGGTGTAAAAAACAAAATCCTTGTTAATGAAATGACCATTAAAACAAAATATGTTATTAGAGAAAGGCGAAGCCAATTCTTCTTGGGCACACATGTAACATATACCATTAAGCTGGCTATTACCATATGCAACGAATAAGACCACAAAACTAGCTGGCATCACTTCGTTCATTTAGAAGGAGATCTTCTGGATCAACTACTCCCACAACTATCTGGAAAAAATGTGAATAAAAAGCACAGGGCAGAGAATCCAACTTGCTCTTGCCTGTAAGATACCTCAGAAAAAGTAAAACTCCTGAAAGTGCACCTCACCAATAAGCACAAAGCTTAAGAATTGAAAACATCAGACCATATATGATAAGGAACTTGTAGCATGCAAATGAAGTATGCAAAGCTCCTCGTCCTTCTCGGCGGTCAACAAGCTGAAGCTATCTGTGAGAAACAAGAACAATCAAGCGAGGAAGATCGAACAATTGCGTTTTTAAACTTTGAAATTTAAATGGTCACACAAAGGCGCATAAAGGCGAGGGACAATGCGTTTTGAGCGGCGATTTGGGCGTAATTTTTCCCATCATTAATTCCAACTGCTAGCCCCAAACATTATACACTGAAAAAGTGCCAAAAAAATTGAGTACTTCAAACAGCCATCTGCTGCAGCATGGCTGTCCAAATATGGCAATGCTGTAACAAACCATGCTAGCAATAAGTAGGGTAAAGTATATAACTACTTTTGGAGAGTTCAAAATCCCAACATTGGGTGGTCCCATGAGAATGTTGTGGCCGTATGAAAAACCATGAGCAACATTGGACATGACACTATATCCATCACTATAAGCTCCCTTCTTCTCAATAAGATGAGAAACTCTCCTCCCCAACATAATACCTAATCCCATTCTGGGCCATATCTCATCTCTACTCATGACAGCATTATAGATGGGCCTTACAAAATTCTTGAACCACATCCTCAATAAACTAACATAAATAGCCAGTCTGTAAGGCTCAATAACAAGGTCTCCGATACTGGTGTATAAAGAGTTCGAGTCTAAGACCTTCACAATCCTTGCCTTTCACGTGTCTAAGCGCCCTATGGTTCCTTGCATAAGTGGAAAGAAAATTGAATGCCTTAAATTTGGGTTGATTTTAACAAAGAAAGGTTGCATAAACACAGGGAGATCACGGAGTGGGCATACATGTTCTATGGTTATCGGAACTTCTGGATAATAAGTTGTTGCCAATTCTTATCGCCTAATTTTGTAGAATCTCTAATTATTCATACAAGATAACCTAGCTAACTTTTTGACAATTGCATAAATCTTATAATGAGTATACCGATTTTTGCTCTAGAGGTGAAAGGAGAGACAACGAAGCTTACGCATCATCGAGTGCAATGCCAACATGTGCAGCTCGCAGCACACCACAATCATTGCCCCCATCTCCACACATCCCAACAATCAGGCCATGGTCCCGATGCATGTTGGCTACCAAGACACGCAAAGCAAACCGATTACAAATCCAAATCAAATGTTTATCGGGACAAATATTTGCTTGCCTTTGTCTGCGGGAGTGAAGCGAGCAAAGATACGTGTCCAAAAGAGGATGTTGTCCATCATTCGGTTGAATAAAGAACATTGAAAGCTTTTTCTGTAATAGCTAGTTCTAGCATTCCAACTTCAAGGCCTTTCATGTCTTTGTGATAAGAGATCTTACGTCGTCAAAGGCACGATAAATGGACCATCCTTTGGTCTCATAAGTGACCAACTTATCTTTGCGGGTTGTTACATGATAGTAAGTAGTAGAAAATACCGGAAATCACATAAAATCAATTACGTCCATTACCTGTTATCATGGTTCACATCACCCAATATAACCTCGGTATCCGATATATCATGCCGGCTTGCCCGCAATGTAATGAGCACAATGAGCATTATCACCGGTTACCATTATTGGGCGAACCTAGCAACATAATGGTACAACAAGTAAGCAAACATTTCACAAAATTTAGGAAGCAAAGAAAAAGACGCAATTGCCATAAATGCATCACTAGAAAACATATCAAGCAAGAATAGCTCGCACCTCACCCTTTTTCAAGGCCTCAATAGCTCCAAAAGTATCGACTTGAGCTCATTTTTGAAGAGGACAAGAGCTAAAAGCGTTAGGCTCGTGATAGTGTTAGCCGCGTCTTGTAATTATTTTCGAAGAGACTGATACACGAAATTCAAATCTTTGAATGAGTGCTCCTTGTAGTTTCATGATATTCCTTGTGAGAAAGTTACCGCAGGGACTCTTAAACTTCCTAAAACAGCAGATTTCAAAGAGATGCTTCTGCATACAACACCGAACATTGTCAATCATTAGAAGCGAAAACATCAAAACTATGGAAGTAGGAAGGGAAAAATAAGCACGCTTGTGGCATGCGTGCACGGATGTTTTGAAGCCCCTGGCTCCATGCTATAACAAGATATGGGCGCCTCGAGGATCTTCAAGACTGGCGCCTCAACAGTATGATCACCGAGAATCAGACGTTCAGCCCATCTATAGACCACCCTCTGACTCCTTGGCCATAAGCCGTGTTTTGCTTAGTCATTATCTGGGCCGGTTTGAAAAGACACATAACAGTCAGCATGCTTTTTATCTGGGTATAATATGGTGAAATCGAACGAAGCTGGTAGCCAAAGGCAAGTATGTGGGAAGCGGGAAAACCTGAAAAAGCGTGATGAAATCTTTTGATGCATAGTCTACACGGAAAAGCACTACGTACATGCTCGGACCGCATGATTACACCCTTGAGAAAAAGGTAGCCGCGTGTGAGAACGGCTAAGCAAGTAAAGCAAGGCCAAAGGCAACTTCTCGGGGACGGATGGCTTGTGAAAAACCACACAATTCGAGGGCTGTAAAAGCTATGCACACGGAGAACACCTCTTCATAGATACTCCAAACAAACTTGGAGACTAACACCTTAGAATGCAAAGCCAAATCTGAGATTGCCAAACCCCATCCTCTCGGTGAGCACTTCCATGAGCTGCTTTAATCACTACTCCTTCTCGGCACCTCTAGAAACAAAGTTTGGACAATTCTATCCAATTCTGAACCTTGCGTGCAGGTGACATAATGAATCTTTGTGTATGCATTAGGTGCTACAAAGCGACTTAGCTAGGTAATCACACTTTGCCATCGACAACTTACTACCCCTTCCACCAATTGAGTGCTTCTATAGTCCCACACTTAAAATCTCATCCCGAGACCTGGCCCATAGAGATATCACCCTCAAAGGAATGTCGAGGAAATGCAGTACATGCATTCAGCTTCCAAGGGAAAAGCAAACAAGGAGGAAGTCTCCAAGCCTGAAGCGAACACTTTCCACAATTAAAGAAGACAACCCGAAGCCAAGAGGAAAATGTAATCGACAAACCCTTAACAGTATACAAATTGCTTAACAACCACGCTTATACAAGAAAGTAGTAAATACGCAAACTAATTACAAATCTGGTAGTAAGTTCATCCAGAAGACCATCTGCTGCCTTCATCTTTGAGTCAAGAGCAATTGTGATAATGCCTCACCGCCACCATGGTAAGCAAAAATGGGGCTGAGGAGAGGCATTACAACGAACTCCTCTTCCCATCGAAAGAGCGGGGAGGAGCTCCCCATGGCACTGGTGGCGATGTGATGTGGCGAAGCTTTCATGGCTGTTTCTATAAAGCGTGGACCACAACCAAAAGCGAATGCACACTAGACAAAAACTTTCCGGTGCATCTTGTCCATATGCCTTCGCAAATGCGAGCTAAGATAAACAACTCTGACCTATTTCCTAGCCAATACAAGCCCCTAATAAAACGCATTAGCGTTAGTTAGATGTTTCTTCTGGATGAACCAGTTTGAATCTTGTTAATAGAGGATGCTAGTCCCAGTTTAAGCACTACTTAAAGCTTTGCAATAATTTATCTGAGGAAGAGCAAGAAATAGGCCTTCAATCATTGATCATGGATGGGCTGATTTGACCTTAGGATCGAGGAAAATGTGGCGGTGTTAAGAATTCTATCCATTCCATGAGGCGCAACAAATCCAAGATAGACTGTCTGTGACTCTTGACCCATTCCGGTAAAGTGGAAAATTCCACGAGGCACCATCTAGCCGGGACACTTATCATGTATGCATACATGCACCCTCTAAATCTTCCTTTGAAGAGAGTTCATGTTACAAACTATCATCTTTGATATAGTGCAGAGATAGATGGCTTAACATTTGTCAAAACGGATCACATTACTTGCTGGAGTATGGGAAACAATGTAGCAAAGAACATTGAAAAATAGCAGGTGATGCACATACCTCCCGGAGATCAGGGGATCTCCAATTTACGACCATCTAATAAGTAGGGATGCCATTGATGTGCATCTTGTGTGCCTCTTCTTTGCCCTAAAGAGCGAAGAGCTGGTGTCTCTTATTCCGACCAAATGAAGTCCGGACTTCACTGAGAGCTGTAATTTTGGCTGCTCTAGAAGATATGATCTGGCGGAGTATGGCATTCTCGAGGATACCATCAGGAAGGTTGTGTGCGGAATATGCTCCAACTCTCTAGTGGAATTTGTTGCCCTCACGAATTTCATGCCTACCAAAGCCTTAGCAAAGCGTTTAACCTAATAATGTCGCCACCATTAACTTCGAGAGAGGAGAAGGTATTGAGCCACAATTCATGATAGAGGCGAAGACTTCATCACATCAAGAAGGGTGAGGAATGAAGCAGCATTACGGAGGGTTTGGGGGTGAAATGTTATGGCTACACAACAATTGAGATAATGATGCGAAATGGAGGTGGAAAGAATGTTGCTCCTATCAGGAGAGGGTACTTCATCCAATGAGGGAGGCATAGCATCTATCATGCACGGCATGGGCGAGTCCCCCCACAGATCTGCCTATTGCCATGTGAGAAGACAAAATCTCCTTTCACTCTACCATAGCCAAATCTGCAACAATCTAGACCATTTGGTCCTCTCAAAACCACAGCACAATTTGCTTTTGAGGGCTGGGAGGCGATCCTGCACTGCTCTACCATATTAAAGTCTCCCTAGTAACAACAGGGCTACTTGCAAACCAAAGATTAATTGTAATATCTTTGTTTCTTATTGTGGCCCACAGGCCACAATAAGATGGTTGATTTGAGCATGAACATTCACAATCCCCATTCTGTCCTCCCTCAAAGCCCTTAATAATTGCTAGCGACCATACTTATCTATTTTGCGGAATACAGTAACATTAACATTCATTTTCCAAAGCAATAATAATATAATATTATTATCATGCTCCATGGGACCCTAAGGTCATGAAATGACAAAATACAATGATTATCGCGTTGTTGTGTTTTAAGAAAATCTCTATGGTTTCAACGATTTCATATATAACAACCTAGTAGTTTAGGATTTAATGATAGCAAAGTGAAATTTGGCTGATCTATACCATACTTGTCATAAATGCGTCTTTGATATGCAGAACATTGTAGAAAACGCTGATGCTCATCTTCCACGCCGCCCGATTCTGCCGGACATCCTGAGGTCCTTTCCTCTGGGATCAACTTACCCCAATCCTGTCTCTATTTTCAAGAGTGAGATGGGACTATATCACTACAATTGTTCTTCTCATGGTTTTAGGAATAGCGACATCCTAGGTAGTGCAGGCTTGCATAAATGAATGCTTGGTTATATTACGATAAAGACCATCTTTGAACCGCGTTTTTCCATAATTTTAAGGCTTTTTCCTAAACCATTTCTCCTATCTTGATCCTCACGAATCAGAGCCGGTCGTTAACGCCGTATCCCCTTGGGCAACCCAATCATTATACTTCTTTGAGCCATCGATGCTTGAGATCCGATATATATTTTTGGTATCTGCTAACATCCATCAACCTTAATCGTTTTACAAAATTGAGTCAAACATAAACCTCGGCTTCCTAAAGGAAGACCTGTTGCATGCAAAGAATAAGCATATGGAATTTGCTTCGCACTCCCAATACCTCTTGAATAAATATCTTCAATACTTGTTTTACACGATTCCATGTTTTAAGCGTATATAGAAGCCCCAAATGGGGCACCATACAATCATTTGTCTGAACTAAGGTTTAAACAACATCTTTTTGAGCCACAGGCCCGGACAAAGATGCGTGACATTTTGACAACATAAGAATATAAAATTTGCCCTTACCTCCTATAATACATTTCCATACACTCTTCCATTTGTAGTTTGAGCGAGATCTCCGGACCAATTATTTGCAGCAGTCCACTTCTTCTAGTCTCTCGCCTTGATAATGTAGTTGGTTTGCTTTATAGTGCCATAATTTTTGTTTTGAAAGGTTACTTTCATTTTGTGAGAGCTGCCAAAGAGGCTTAGATTGTTCAAATGTTCTTGTAGACAACTAATAGCGGGAATCACGCCATCGGCACTCACGTCGTCCGACATATAATATGAATTTACCACAAAACTTCCTAATTTGGTTCGGCTTGTCCTTGTTCGGTAGCCACTCCTCAACTCATCCATATAAAATTGAACGAGTGACGGTGGGCATCCTTCAGAACATATGCGTCTTTCCAGAATCTCATGGTATATCGGAAGACAACGGGTAGTACATGTTCATATAAGCGTGCTCACCTCGAGGCACGTGGAACATCCGGTTGTTCCATTAGGTATCCGCGGCTTTTTCTCTGGGCATGGTGGTGTCAAATGCTTTGGAGGATTCAATGTAGGCGGATAAAGTGCTTGTCTTGGCTTCTTGGCTTGCTCAAATAGGACTCTGAGTAAGGAGATGGTCTGGCGTGTTATGTTGTTTCTGAAGCACGCACGTAATAAGCTCTCTTATCATGATGTTACGCCCAATCACTAATTTTACGCTCCGACAAACCTCGGGGAGCTTAAAATTACATCTTTGCTATAATTATAGATAGATAATTTAAGCATCTTTCTACAACTTGATTATATATAGGGACAATCACGCATTCTCTCCGGGATTTTGGTAAATCCATTCGGACATACATGTTTACAAGCTCTGTTGTTAACTTGTGAGTTAGTTTTCCCATCACCTTACATTTCATTAGTTCGATTCGATAAGACCCATTAAGTCGAGATGCTTTCCCATTTTTCATGCATTGTAGGCTGGGACTCTACTTCATCTATATTAAATATCTTCGGTAATGCCCAGAATGGGCATCTCACCGACATCGACATTGAAATATATCTTCTTTACAGAGAGAGAAGATCATCTACCCATCGTTAGCATTTGGTTGCCTTCGATTCTTCCCGAACATTTTGGGATTTCTGCGTGAGCATGTTGCTAAGATGTTGTCTTTTTTTGCATGGGCGGCTCTTCTTCTCCTTGATAAGTTTCTTGCCATTTTGGCTTTAACACATTTTTGGCTCGCCTTTGCGCCCGTTACTGTCATCATCCCACCAGCTTCTTGTGCATGCATGGCACGATCTTTTTTCTATTGGCCAAATCCCAATTTAAAATTTTCCAACATTATGTTGGTTAAGTTACGAGAGTGCGTATCAGCATCACCTGGCTACAAGTGTTCCGGCCATTCCTGGTCCAAATGCTTCGATGTGATCTTGATACCTAAAATCAAGCTTGATTCTAGGTTTAAAAGCTCCACAATAGAACGCGTGCACTTGTCCTCGGCTCAAACCATAAACACCGCGGGTCGATTCACCTCCTCTAGATCATAATTCTTTCTGAGTTTTGCTTACTAGCCAATAAGTAATCTCACGGTCTTTGAATTTTGTGGGATTAAAGCGAGGTAAATCCGCCTCTATACGTCTTTGCAAGTGTGGATTCATTCCAAAATTCTTAAGCGGCTCATGTAATAGACTCACGGGTAATTCTCCCATCTTTGTTCTTCACCCTTATCAAGGGAGGATCTAAGGTAATGTGCTTTCGATTGCACTCCTTGACAAGCTATCCCCGGATTCTCATACGAAATTGCACAGGCGCGTTTGATACGGCGTTGAAGTCTCAGCCAATGAACTTCTCTAATCTATTGAATTCCATAGCATCCCTTGATCAAACTATGAAAAGGGTTATCATTATCCATGTCCACTGCTTTCATTTAACTTCATATTCAATGGAGCAAAGTAACTCTTGGCTTCGTATATTTTCACCGCTACCAAGAACCGGCTCGATCCATATATATTGATTATGCATATGTGTTTCAGTAATCTTGGCAATGTGTGTACAGGTCACTTAGGATATAGGCCTTGACCCATGCATGCCGCCCATACCAAATTCTTTGGTATTCGAGGCCCGATCCTAATACGATAACTTCTCAATTTGTGGTAAGCCTGCATTTGATGTTCCATGTTTAGAACAATAAAACATCATGCATCTTCAAATATGCTCACCGCGCCACAGGACAAACCATGTATATTCAAGCCAATACCCTTAGAGATCGGATTTTCTAGTCATTTTCTGTTTGAGGGGTGACCAAACTTTGCCGATTCTGATAAATATGCTGTAAACCTTCCTCCCTTCACGCTTTCACTTTTGCCCATTCTTTTCACCGGGCTTCTAGTAAGGGTACAGGAGTAAAGATCAACATCGACCAATCTTAAGCGCTAGGCGGCTTATTCATAAGTACCACATTTGTGTGCATCAACATATGAATTTGATCAAAGAGTGGCAGTATAATTACCTCGTTCTGGGAGTTTCGCAATAGACCTTTATGAGGGCTCATTAAGCACCATGATTTCCTTGAAGAGTGGTCATTAGGTTTACATGCTTCATCCTCCTCGGCTGCCAATCCTGAAATTTTGAGATTTTGTACTCTTATTTCTTGCTCCACAGTTCTTATGATACCATTTTCGTCATGTTTCACTAGTACATCTTGCAACTACATTTGTGATATCAGCCATGTCCGGGAACCTAGTTTTGTTCATGGATAATGCCTCCTTCAATTCAGTTACTGTTGTGTCAATAATTTTGTTTTGATTAACTACTTCTCGAGCATCTCCGCATCTCATTTGTGATTTCATCTCATTAGCATAGCGGCGCTCGATCGAATCCCCTTCTCTCACGAGGGGCGACTTCTTGCACGACCTCCGGCCGCGCCATGACCTGTACGTAACATGCACGCTGAATTGATATTTGCATTCTTCCTCATAAACGAAATAGCACGGCTGTCATATAAACTCTCGCCAAAGATTCACACCCCACTAGACCGAGAAGAGAGGCAATGGATGCAAAATGTCTTCCAACCATACACATCAATCTGTGTCAAAAGTTCCCTGGCATTTATAAGCCTTGAATACAAACAATATCGTAGATGAAGTCGACGAAGCGCAAAGAAACTCAGCCCTCCTTTACTACTAGAGGACCAATCACCCTCACAATCCAACTGAGAATCATGTCCTATCATCCCACAACAGTCTTATTCTTCCTCCTTAAGGGGCAAACCCTCCGGCCTTCTAGAGCCAATGGATTGACCGATGGTCTACTCCCATCACTCAACTCTCCAACCGAGAGTATTCTCAGGAACAACTCTTGCTCGTTTCATGTCAGGCTCTGACGGAGGCCCCTCTGCCTGAGACTGCCTCCGGCTCTGCCCACCACTACCACCCCAACACCAACTATTCTACCACCAACCTCCAAGCCATAAAGATCATCACTATCCGGCCTCAGACATCGCTATTATCTCTTTGCGAGGTCGGTCTTCTCCCCACCACTGCTACCCTCCCGAGTGGGCCCCACCACACCTCATTATTGCCTCTACCTAGGTCTCTAACACTACCAACTCTGTTATCAGCTACTAGTGGGATCTATCACAGTCACCCTCTCACCCAGGGTCTCGACATCATCCCCACCCAGGATAGGTCCCATATTAACGATTAAACTATTTTCAGAGACGATAACGTCCAAAATATGGTCACTTTAGATTAAACAATGGTGATTTTCCATACCCTTAACTCATAACCTTCAGCTACAGACGCGAAAACCTCGAAAATAAAAATTTATATTTCACAGAAATGTAAATCCTTAGTATGTGAAGATGCCTAAGTAATCTTACACTTAGTAATTCGGGCATGTTTCCCTATTCATTGAACAACTGTTGAAGCCGCATTCTCAACAGATATTCCTATGCACCGGCAGCCAAAATTTTGAGCTATTGCACCTCTTTAGTATGATACCCTTATGGTATCACTGTTCCGAGTAAACAAAGAAGACATCAAACATGCAGTTGTCGCTACAAGACTGAAAAGGTTTATAATAAACTTGATGTTGGATTTTACCATTTAAGATGGATTTCTTTGGCCTTTACGTGTCTCAAGAACACCAACATTCATAGGGGCAAAAGGGGCATGCACATGGCGCTCTCATAGAAAAGTGGATGCACTTTATCCGAACGCATCTATAGTGACCCACCGTCCATACTTCAAAATGGGTGTGAAAATCCAGTATCCAAAAAGAAAGAAGAATGTAATTGTGGTATTGTCCTGTTTGATCATGGTATTCCGGTACCTACTAACCACATGGAGGAACTATATCCCGAATCCACTCCTATCATGAAGATGGTTACCGTGAATTCAAGTTTCCAAATCGGAGTTAAACCTGTTGTCATTGCTTATGTCGTGCATATTGAAGTACGTAAAAGTCATGATTGATGAAGTGACTTTGGCATAAGGCCGAAACCCGTAAAAGAATCTTAAGATCATGTTCGAAATAATAACCGCGTATATTGCGTGCAGTGTCCATAAAAGCCCTTGTGCTTTTGAGCAAGCCCATAAAAGATCCGTTATGCAATAAAACTTTATTTGCCAACAAGGATGAGGTGACTAAAACATTCAAGGTTATTCCTAAGTTAGCACTAAGAGCTGAACAGCGATCCTAGGGGCAAACAATACTCCAGCCAGAATAATCGAAACAAGGAAGTCGAAAAATAAATATGATAAAGAGCCTATTACATTATGTCATTCGAAGATCCTCGATAAGGTTTTGAATCATCCTCAGGACACAATAAACTTTTTAAACTTTTTCTACAAAGGATGCTATTTTAGTAACTCTTTGAGGGTGGATATATAAATATAAATATTTTCAATGGCCATTTGCTCGATTCAGAAATGTCTATCTTCTAAATTAAACGAATTTCATTTATTAATATTTATAATATGTCTCCAGGGTCAACAAATCGGCAGAGCGTGACCATACTTAAAATGTAAACCAAAATGTTGATGTAAAACGACATTCACTTACTTTCAACAAAGCTTCAGAAATTTATAACATAAAAAGATTGTTCCTAATGCCAAATAGAGACTGATTTGCGGAAAACCACTTCGCATGGAAAATATATTGAACAAGTTATGGATAAAAGTTTTATAAACCATATCCCATTTTTAAAGTAAGGGAGAAAAATTAAACGTCCATGCAAACTTAATCTTAAAGAGAGAGTTCATTGATCCCCAGAATCTTATTATCACGTAATGCAACTACTGATCCGAGTACACGCGCATCAAACTTAGAAAAAGGTTTTGAAATGGGCTAAACCAAGGCTCCCCGACCACCTTTTGTAATGTGTTTCTAGCTTATGATGAGACTGAGAAGGCATGCATTTTAACAATGTACATCATTATGATCTATTAGATCTCAGATGATGAGGATATATGTATCATAATAATACGTCTTAATGCAAGAGATGCTCACATGGATGTTGTTGACCATGAGCAAATGATTCCAAGAGGTGGCTCCCAAAGTGGAATTGATTTGAAGTCAAAGAATGTCCAATGGTTAAATGATTCCATAAGGGCGGTATTGATAAAGTCGCCAATAAAAAATTATATGTCAAAAGACATGAAACATTTTGTTTAGGCTGAATAGTGTTGACTTGAAAACGCACTGAGAAAGAATTTCTTACCCTCCCTATTCATACTACAGTTTCACAAGGGCACACAGTGGTTAACAAACGCACATGACACATTATTTTCTGATCTTGCATCATTGATAATAAAGGGCCTTGGACAATTTTATGAAACATGGCCAAATGGCTACAACATGTGGCATCTCCGCCAAATATAGAATTTGAGCAAAAAACCCATTAATGTTGTTGGATGGTTAACTCAAGATATGATGATTGTAAATTCACTCCAAAAAATATATGATGTTTCGCAGTATTATAACGGCAAGAGGAATATACCAATATATGGGACACATGATGGCATCATCGAATTAAGGAATAGAGACATCATGATCTTGTATAGATTTCATGAGAGATGACAACATTTATTTGATCTCAAGAAGGTTAATATAAGAAAAGGAAAAATATTTTGTTGTGGCAAAATCACATGCATAAGGAAAATGTGAGCTAGAAATTGTCACAAGGAAGAATTTAAAGACATGAATAATCGGCTTGTATCCTGCATCATCGTTATTTACAAATGGGCAATAATATCTGAAGCAAATAAAGGCATCCCCGATGGGTTACTTTGCATGTAGCTCATGATGGTGTAACTTACTTTGCTTGGCATGAGCTTTAGATTCATTTATCACTTCAGATATAATGGTAGAATGAAGGATGTGCATAGATTCTTTAACATGTCAGAGATTTATAGATCATTTGAACATCATAAATGGAGGATACTCTAGGAATTTTTGATGTCCATTCACGTGTCACTATCTACAATTTCAACCATCTCGATAAAAGACATGAGCCAAGTATGTCATGAAAGAGAAAGGAAGTTCTCAGAGGAAAATGAATGTACCAACACACATACTCAAAGTATGTGATCATGATAGAGGACTTTTGAAATAAATGTATGATAAGAAGCAAACTACCATTTATAAATAAGTTATTATAGCTTCAGTCACAGACTGTGACGTGGCGTTTCTAAAAGTTATTATGGTATCCCGTATAATGCCATATGTTTATGCACATTCAAATGTAGAATGCCGCCATGATATTCCCACTTCGATTAATGTACTTTATCCAACGGATTTGCAAAAAGAGATATGCTTAATAATGTTCAGAAATTCGCGAAAATGATATTTTTCCAGGACATTATATAAGGTCAACGATATCAAGAAAATATGGAAAGCGTATAAATATAGGTGAAAGGCCTCGGCAACAAGGTCCAAATACCTGTTGTCATATATTCTCGAATACAATGGCAAATTTGTATCTTGTAAGGCCCAATTGACCTAGGGAAGGAGGTTTTTTATTATTAAGCAACAGTTGGTTGAAGATTCATGACTGGATATAAAGACATGAAAACTTGGAATATGATGACTAGGGTGACCCTTGAGATAGCTGGCATGAAAGGAATTTGGGTTCAAAGCATAGTGGACTATAGTGTGAAGCACAACGCCTATTTGTCTAAGGGGATGAAATTCTCCTCGTATAATTGAATTCTACAATGATATTCCAAAAAAGGAAAAGATCACTACGTAATTAAAGAAGAGATTGGAGTTAAGGCTTGAAAATTTAGAAGCCACAAATGCAATATTAGGGCATAAGTGTATTGATGTTTCTCTCAGCGTGAATTATCCTAGAGCATGTAATTGTTAATGTTACTTGAAGGTTGTGGAGGGCAAGTTAAATATGTAATACTTATTTAATATCTTGGTAACTGGTTTTGATGGTGCATTTTATTTGTTAAAAATACCAATCTAAAAGGATTAGGGGCAAGACCTGCTGAGCCGAGGTAAGATCACGGCCGTGATTAAAGCCTGCCACAAATCATCTCACTCAAGAGTTCGAGTTCCTGGCAACTGGCAGGTACCTGTTCACCATGATAATTGGATGTGGTTGTGCGAAAACACCCGATAAATGTATTTAGCATTGTATCCCGTGTATTTACATGTGTTTTCTACCGGCTTTACATAATAGCAATACCAATCAGAACCAAAGGCACAACAT